>JAUCEB010000015.1:0-746875 GCA_033557925.1 Phytophthora x cambivora | reverse complement strand
GGTGTCACCATTGGTGGAGGTGCTTTCCTTCATTGAGACATCGTAGGGGGCAAATTTATTTGGGATTGGTGACCCGGGTTGGTGGACCTGGGGGGAGTCGCAGTTCGAAGAAGATTAAGGGCCCACAGGAGGGAAGAATTTTACAGGGTTAATGCTTCTTTCCTGTTGGCCCTTAAATATCCATTAAAATGGATAGATAGCGACAATGTTGGCGAAGGTGGAAGTTACCGGTAAATTGACATGTATTGCTGCATCAACTGCAGTGTACACATAGAAGGTTGTTGAAGGCGAGCTTCTTCTTGTAGCGCAGCTGGAGGAGGTTTGGACCACTTTGCCAATTCTGTAGTGAACGGCTTAATGGTGGCGAAATCATAGAGTACTCCATCTCCTTGGTGTTTCTCTGCGTCTGTGTCTGTGTCTTCACTGGCGTCTGACGCTGGTGGCGGCGCCGAAGGGCCCCACCATGACCAGGCCGGCGCTGGGCCAGTACATGAGCAACAAGTCCTCTCCGCACTAGCACATGCTCAAGGGGCTGACCTTGCTCTGCGTGTCAAAGGACAGGATCTTCTTGTCCATCATCGTGTTGAACACCGTGATGATGCCGTCATGGAAGAAGAGCGCCACGAAGAGGCCGTTGGGCGCGATGGCCACGGCCGAGATGGGCGCGGCGATCGAGTCCTGCAGCTTCATGACGTGCGCGCCGCCGTCCTTGCTCACGACGACGGGCAAGCGGTTGCGCGAGCCCAGCAGCACTTCCGGATAGATGCTCTTGAGAAACTTGGGCTCGAGCACAGCCATGCACGTAGGTGGATTGGCGTCCGAGAGCCCGCAGTCGGGCAGCAGCGACACCTTGGGGCGCACCGATTTCACGTCCAGCACCTATACGAGCGCCATCTTCTCCGTGAGCGCCACGAGGCCGCCGCCGCAGACCTCGAAGGTAGCCACCTTGTCCTTGGAGCCGGGCGGCAGCAGCGGGAAGCGCGTATCCTCGTCGCCCGCCATGCTGAAGGCCGCGCAGTTGCCGCTCGCGAACACGCAGCTCATCCGCCCATGTCATGCCCACGAGCGTCTCGCGCGCGTCCTTGAAGGACGTCCAGTCCACGTGCCCGAGCTTGCGGTCGCACGCGTTGAACAGCAGCAGCTGCCGCGTCAGAGGCGCGTCCGACGCCACTTTGACCAGCTTCTTGGGGTCGGGCAGCAGCGCCACGTGTCCGCCGAAGGGCGCGCATGGCGCCACGAAGTCGCGCAGATCCATCACGCCCTCGGCCGCCCAGTTCATGCCGTACACGGGCCACTTCTGGAACTGCACCTTATCCAGCGTGTGCCACTCGGTCTCCATGGCTGCTCGGTTGCTTCCTCGAGCTGGGTTCGTCTCGGAATGACGCAGGAGGGTCCGGGAGTTGGTGTGCGCATACAGAAACGATGTGTACATATATGGTGTTGTACGACTGTACAATCTGTGTTGCGCGAATGTTACTCGATGATATCCGAAATCCCTGCTCCTAACGACTGGTTCGCGGCCTGTTGGCCCGCCGGGCTCGCAGTTCGGTTAGGTATATTTGGTATTGACACCGTAAAGATTCTTGCTCGTCGTTTGCGTAATGTGTACTACGGTCCGTGTTTCAAGTCGGTTCGCTCCATTTCGTCAACGGCCTGAACGGCGACAAGTTAATGCCCGCATCAATCTACACACAATTTTCCGCACACGGCGCACACGGAGACACAAACCAACTCAAAGCACGTTGTAGGGACATCAGTCCCAACCGTGACAACTCGCCCCCCCCCCATATAACAGACTTGACATTTTTTGCTAGCAATCTAAACGTTTGTGGCCATGTTATGTCGTTCATCTACTTCACTAAGTGATTATGAGACCCGGCTGTTTCATATTGCTCTGCTTTGTTGTCAGTCTAGCAAACCCCTACTTCCGTAATAGGCACCTACAAAGGTATTCTTCTCTGTTGAAAGGAAGTGACTAGAGTAACCAACGAGATTGCATAAAACCAACGCAGTTGCTCTAAACACCAAAGTCGCCGGCCGTCGGCCGGCGAGATCAAGCGCAGCGCGCAGCGCTTCAAGATTAGGGTGGGCCTATCGGGCTCGGCCAGAGAGGTTTAGCATTGACTTGTGAAGCATAGTCTTCGCGCGGCGTGCTAAACCTCGACATTAACCCGTTTTCCAGCAGGGTTCCGCATGGGTTTTAGGGTTAAGGTAGGGTGATATAGTACATGATGTAGCTGGAAAGTCGTAGGCAGGTTGCAGGAAGGTTGCAACAACGACGTTTTATGCAATCTCGTTGGTGACTCTAACAAGGTCCCTGATAAAAAGACCGATTGGTCACTTTCAGCGCTGCTAAACGGGCTTTTTCTCCTTTGCAGGACGTCTAAAAGCCGTAAGAGGGTGCTTCCATGAGGATTTGCCGGTTACACTAACGCCAACCTGTACTTCTGTGGTTATAACTTGTTGTGGTGATATCCTTGATTGGCTGGTCAACCCTACCTGCGTCCTGCAAATCTGTGAACCGTGGGAAACATTTTTTACTGTTACATATTGTACATTTCATCTCTTTTGGCCAGACGGCAATAAAATACTATATTTTTTGTAGCGGCTCCAACCTGTCAGTTATGAGAGCACCTGAATGATTGATAAAATAGTTTTTACTAATCACAAACCGCGTTGCTGGTGGTTGAGTAGGCGTCAAGGTTCGAGAGAGCACACGCGCAGCTGCGAATCTTTTCCTGGGCGTGACGGCTTTAAGCCAAGCCTTAGAAGTCTCATGCGGTGAGGAGTGCAGGGAAGATGAGTGGGAAGACTCTCACGTTTTACTGGAGCTGTTGAGGGTTCGCTACTGCCCGGCTCCGGTGTCGAAATTGAAGGTCCCAACGAGAGATTTTAATTGAGCAATCAGCAAGTACCTGCATCACCTGCCGGCGACCTGCAGCGCCCGACGCTGTAAGTGAAATCGATACAAACGGTCAAATGAAGGCATTCTGCACTGCAGAATGCCAGGCTGCAGGTACACTCTCATTGGCTCGTTTTACCTTCACCAGGTACCTCCGAACCGTGAAAAGAACTAAAATAGAGTCCTTATGTGGTACATTGCGTTGCATAGCAAATAGTGTATCGTAGTCTATTTGGCATTATACTTAGTTTGGTGGTCGATTTAGCGAATCGGGGATCATACAGTTTTGCTAATCTTACTGATTACTTTCCTGTAGATGTTTTTCGCAAGATCTACAAAATCTTAGTGAAATCTTGTGCAAAATACATTTTTTATCAATAGTGAACCCAATAAATCCAGAGGGTGCTTTTAGGTATCTGGATATCCGTGTAAATAACTTCATTTTGCGAAGCGTATGCTAAATAATCACATACGTTATTTTGTTGACGCTATTTTGACCTAGCACGGTACTCGAGCTGGGATGTTGCCATAAACAGAGCGGGTAGTACTACCCAGCGTCTGGACGATGCTCATAGCTAGAAATCAATAGCTCACTGCCAATTAAGCAACACGAATATGCATGCCCACAATAGGACTGTTCCTCTCAAAAAAAGCATTCATTCCAGTTGCCTTTGTTACTGCTGCTGTTGTAATCGTTGATATTCTTGCGGAGCTGTCTAGTTGCATACTTGCTCCACCGACGCTCCCATGTCCGTAGATAGTAGACCATCAGATGCTGCTGGTTTGCTCGTTATAATACCTTGCTTGGTGTTGCCTTAGCCGCTTATCGCATTCATTGCTGTTGTTGCAGAGCCGTACAGTTGTATTGCCAATTCCGCCCAAAACTGCGAATCACAAGCGATTCCCAGCTGTCACAAAAATCCAGGAGCAAATCGACAAGATAATTTGATTCGCTATAAACAGAACCACTTTAGACTAATCACAATGTATTTTTCACACGTTGAAGTGCTCGTGTTAAAGTGCGCAATTTGAAGTGAGCAATGGAGGAAGCGGTGACCCGTCAGCACGCGCATCCGAACACGGTCTACCACTGCATGTATGCGTACTACAAGCTCGGCTACACAAGGCAGCACCTGGGGTACATCTTCAAACGGCACAAGGACTGCATCACCTTGAGTCATGTCAGGAGCAGACGCCAATTGGTTTGCATCTGCGGCTGATGCCCGCCTTTGCGAAGCTTGATCTATCAACTTCACCATCAGTGCAGCTCCAGAAGCTGCTTGCAAGACCGGAGTAGTGTATGTGGCTGCGACTCGCTCTGGCACTGCTTGTCCTTCGTTGAAGCCTGCTCCATCAGCGACGGGCAGGTCTGGGGCGACGACTCAGGCTGTGACTCGCTCTTGCACGGCTTGTTCTTCGCTGCGTCCAGCTCCAACGGCTGCTTGCTATACCGGGATAGCGCCTCCGACCGCGACGCGCTCGAGCACTGCTTGCCCAACTTCATGACCAGCTCCAGCAGCGACGGACAGATCTGGGGTGAGGCCAGCAGCAGCGTGCTCTCGAACCATTTGATGAACTTGGTGCTCAGCTCCTACAGGGGCTCAAAGGTCTAGGAGGAGCCAGCTGAGACGCGCTGTTGACCGACACAATCTGCTGGACTCTCAGCTCCAGCATCGGTGCGCAGGACTTGGGTGAAGCCGCCAGAAGCTGCTTGCTCTGCTGGAAATACAGTATCCGGCGTCTCCTCGTCTTCTGGTGAGTCTTGACGCGCTACATTCCCGCGCGCAGGATATAGCGAGACTCGCCGATTGCTTCGCGCACGAGACGATCGTCCTGACGGCGGCTGCATTGAGTGCGGAAATGCGGAATGCGGAATCGTATCTGCACGTGGGCTCAGAGTGATTGTCTTACCTTTTGTATTTCATAAAAATATGATTTTACGAGGGTTTGTCGGTTTTGCGGCGATTCGGCTGGGTCGATTCAATCAATCGACCTCGGAAATTTTGAATAGAACGCGCAATGCCATTGCTCCTAAAGTTGCTCTCGCAACATTAGCATTATAATGTCGCATTATGTCAAACCGCCGTAGGGGCGCAAGCAACAGTTTTTCGAACTGCGAATACGAGCCGAGGTTTGAGTGGCACTGCTAAGCAGGGCTGTGAACGACTGGCCCCATTAGCAGACGGCTCGTATCGGGGTGTCTTGCTCGATGACGCCGCTGAATTGGTCTGGGTACTGAACTTCGTATTGCATTTTCCTTGCAGAGCTTGCAAAACTTTCCATGTCGTTTGATGTCAGGACTTGACTCAGGTTGAAGGCTTGGGGGGTGTTCCGCACGTACTATTTCCAGCGGATTGGGGTCAAATTCCTTTCGGAAATTTCATTCTAGCGGATCGCTCAAAACTCTGTGTGTTCCGCACCTCCGTTCCAGCGGAATTTTGGGCCCAATCCGCTATCCACTACCTGCCCGAATTCGGGCAGGTAGCGGATCCATCCAGCGGATCGAGAGCGAGCGCCTGCAATAGTACATATTGTTCAAAGGAACCAGGCCGATGATAGGAAGCTCTCACTACGAGTCGATACATCAGCCAAGAGACGCAGTCGCCTGAACTGAAGGTGGAGTCGCAACCGTTCGCGTTCACGCTCCCGGGGCCGCGGCGGCAAGTTTCCTCCTAAGCCCTTGCTGCTGTCAATGAAACCTATTATCGAGACAGCAACAATGGCACAGTTCGCGCCTATCCGGAACCCGACCAAGGTGCTGACAGAAGCAGAAGAAGCCACGAAGGCGCTCGCCAGGCTCGGTAAGCTGGAACCGAAGAGCAAGAGCAGATCCGGCGGCAGCGAACTCTAGGAGGTCGGTGGCACCAGCTCGACAGACCGCAAGGAAGGACAACTCGGACAACTCGGCTGAGGCTTGCATTCCATTTATTTATAATACACGCTCTCACCTTATATACCTCCTGGAAACTAAGTATGAGAGTGAATTTGAGCAGATAGCGGATTGCATTTTGGTGTTCCGCAAACCGTTCCGGCGGATGCAGCGAAACAGTGGATGACCACGGGCAAGCGGATTGTCGAATCCACTGGATGAAAACAGCGAATTTGCGGAACACCCCCTTGTATTGCTGATCGGTCTGAACAATGGCGTATCGACAGCCACCAGTCTAAGTAGTGACGTGATGACTGCTTCTGTTGAATTTAGGTTCTTGTCACTTATAATGTGTGTCGAGACTTGAGGTGCACTGTTGGCCTCAGGTGATGACGGCTCATAGTCGGGCGTGTTGGTGCTCGATGATGCACTCGAGGGCCCGTAGTTCCTGGTATGAGTAATCGACCTTGCTTACTTGGCGAGTACTTAAGAACGGATGACTGGGTAGATGCTCCATTTTCGTTTGCGTTCAGTTTTGTTGTCACTCACTCGGATCCTTGATACGAAAAATTTATCGCCGAGGTAAATAGTTGGTTTCGCTCCGACCGGTAGTCTTCTATAGTTCGGGGCGATATTCCGCTTCTCGCTGTATTTGGATAAGTGTAATTGGGCGCAGTGGTCTCGCAGTAATGAGAGGCTTAGCCCCCAAAAGTTTGAGCGGCGAAATCGGTGCGAGACGAGTCGAGCCGCTGGGGTTGGAATCACCTGGTGAGTTGCACGGTGCAGCTCATGCAGTCTGCACCTGAGTTTGAAATTGATGCGTATTCGTGAAAATTTCATTGTTGATTTCACGGTGAAATCACCGTTCTGGGCTACGGCTTCTGCAACCACTGCAATATGTGATCGGGTACAGGTAAATGCTGAGGTACAAGTTTCTGCTGTTGTTCACCTATTTTCGACGTGGCCAACGTTCTGTAATAGTTGACATGTTTTCCTTCGCTGGTAGTTTGGTGATTCGCTTCCTACATACTGCGCAGTGAAGTGATTTAGACTGACGTTTTGTTTCACTTCGGCGTGGGGCTGAAGTAGAATTGAAAATTCAGCAACGTAAAATTGTACTGGGGCTGCATCCAAGGCGACTTTCAAATCAAATCCACGGCAAAAATACGCTGCTGCTGTACGGCCGTTGGCCCGTAGTCGGAGTCGCGCCTGCGCTCCGTAAATCATTGATACATGATCAAAAATACTGGTAGTACGCTGACGGTGGCATCGCTTGCTGCAACGCTATGAGTCTGATAAGCTGTGGTTCGCCGAGTTGGGATGCTGTTACTGATTCAGATATCCATGTTGTGTCGAAAACGCACACTGCACCATGCGCCGGAGTGGTGGTATGGTCTTAGTAGATGCTAAATAGATACTGATCCGAATGTTGTACACTGATGCTCCTGATTGTATGAAGACCTTCTTCGTTCGAGTGGGGAGATCTGTATCGTTGAGAACTGAACTGAGCTGATGCACCCTGTGTTTGCCATCGTGCTTCTGATCTCTCCACCAAGATGCTGTACTCATTTGAAGGTGTTGGTCGGCTGAACGAGGACAATGAAACCAGTATCTGCACTAGGTAGGCACCCGGCGTCAGAACGAGTACCATGGCGATGAGAATCGCATGCTGCACTCGAACGATGCTGCAAGTGATCTGATGCATGCTGTTTTGCCGTCCTGTACTCCACGAGGTTGATGGAGCTGTTGTCTTTAGCTGCTTCTGAATTCGACGTTGCTTTTAGTTGTATGCGGCTGTACCGCTGTACTGAGTAGCCGATCGAAGAATGAACAATGTTGACCGAACAGGTATCTACGCCACAGTGCTGCTGTTGATTCCACTATTTGTATCGGAGCGTTCATGAGCGTCTGTACTCAAGCAATCCTGCCGATAACTGAAAAATGTTGATGGGCCAGGCGTATGTGCCATGGTGTTGCTGTTGCAATTTGTTGCTTCCGGCATCTGAACCGAATTGACCGTGCGTCTGTCCTCACGTCGTGAAGTGAGCAAGGCTGGCTGAGTCGTCTGTGCCGTTGTGTTGCTGTTGTTTCTGGTTCTGGTGTCTGTACCAGAAGGCTGCCTGGTTGCGGAGCTTCTGTACTCATGCGACCGTGCGGATGAACTGAACAATGCTGATAGACCCCTGCCATGGTGTTGTTTTTCTGGTGCTGGCAGTGGTTCCGGTATATGTACCAAATTTGCCGAGCTTCTGTTCCCACGTAGCCATGCGTGATTAAGGCGTCTGTGCCATTGTGTTGCTGTTGTTTCCGGTGTTTGTACCAGAAGTCTGGCCGGTTGCTGAGCGGGTGTAGCCATGCTGATAAAGGAAACATCGCTCATTGACCTGGCGCCTGTGCCAGGGCTTGTTGTTGCTGGATGTTGCCCTGACCGAGTTGCTGAGCGTTTGTACTATAGCGGCCAACGATGAGAACGACGCTGCCATGACGTTGCTGGTTTGATCCTCTGTACCAATGCGTTTCTGGCCGTGATGACACTAGCTTGCTGAGGTTCTTCGTAATTCAGCATTTGTGACTGAATACTGTTGATGGCCCTTGTAGTAATAGTGTTTCTGACTGCTACTTAGCGACTGTGCCGCGATGTTGCTGCTATTGACCAGTGCGATTGATCGTGGATGTGGAGTTCTCTCAAGAGAGCAAAAGGTTGATGGCCGACAAGGTGTTGTTGCAGTGAGTAGGCTGTAGATCTTGAGCGAAGCATTGGTGATGGGCCCGCCGTGTGTAAAGAACTGTAGCATCGGTGTTGCTAAAGCTGCACCAAATTCTGAATTTGTTGTCGCTGACTCCCTACCGTTCTCCAGTACACGGTCTGCGCTGTAGACTGGTTCGTGGACGCTGTGTTAGATCTGTGTTGTTGCGGTTGGTTCATGTACATTAATCCTGAACACTGCTAGTTGTCGCTGTACAAAGTTTTGAATCGTTGCTGAATGCCATGGTTCGTAGCCTCGCTGAATTTCGGGGACGGACGTGACCCAAAGAGTGTTGATATCCGGTACGTGGGGTGCAGTAGTTGGGATGTTCCTTGAACTAGGCTTGTCGGCGCTAGCGATGTAGTCGTCACGTAGTTGATGTTCTGGTTGACGCTATTCACCGAGTATTTAACTTGATTGCGATCGGAGAGCGCAATCTGTATGGTTTGGTACCTATTGACCGCACCACCAGACTTGTCAATTCCTGATTATCTCTCTCAATACCGATGGTACTATCGTGGAACGCTGCCCGAATCCATGCTAACACGAGTGTGGACTGTTGCGTTAATCGTTGCTGGATGTTGGCCTGGCCTTGCGTTTGCAGTGACGTTATCTTGTTGTCTGGGATGTCCCATCTGGAACGGGGCGCTGATGGAAGTGTAGGTTTATACTGTTGTGTCCGACGTTGAGGAAAAAGGCACCCTTGTGTTGAGGGTCTCAGAGCGACTTGTTTGTCTTGCGCCTGGTAGTTTTGCCTCCGGCACGTCCAGCTCGGCGGTAAGGCACAACAAGCTAAATAAATTCACTTGGTCATTCGCTGGAATGCTGCTAGATGGTCCCGGGGGGGGGGGGGGGGTCGCTGCACGTTGAGTCGGGATCGGTAAGCTGTCTTGGCTCGATGTAAGCTAGCATGGTGGGTCTACTGATCTTGACGGCGAAATGTAGGCTCACTCGACCGAAAACCTGCAGCCTGAACGACAACAACATCATGTGAGGAAGTAGTAGATTTCAAAGCTTATGAACATGGCCGCTAGTCGTGAACGTAGCAAGCTAGCGTCCTGCTGGATGACGATCGCTGAATCGTTGACTTTGCTGGACGTGTCTGAACGCGGCGTCTACACTTCCTAAATGAAAATGAACTCTCACTAACTGGGTTTCTCTGGCTGCTCGTTCTCGCGCCTGAAACGGATGCTATCTTCTCACAGGTATTCTTGGCTGACTGTGCTGCTGATCCTTGGTACTTGGTTTTCCTCTGTCTCTGCAGGAAACCCGAGTATCCATCACACTGCGCTTCTCTTCACTGCACTTTGTTGCGTTCAAATTGCTCCGTCCGAATACTCCCCAGTTTACTAGTAACTTGACTTTTGTCTAAAGTACTATAGTACTACCTGTATTGAGTTGCTGGAACTAGATTACTGCTAGATTAGTAGTAGTAATACTACAACGTCAGTGCGTATACTGGCACCAACTCGAGCACATCCAACTAGGGCTCCGCGAAGGCAGAGATAGGTGCATTAAATCGAGATACTAGCAGTTATTTGAAGGAAGAATGGCGAGCATCTACTGCGCCTGCTTCGCAGCTGCAGCATCTGCCAGCCATTTTTCCTCCCGCCTGCGATCCCTCTCGATTGCGATCCCATCATTCAGTCCAAACGCATCGGTTTGACAGACCATGACAGACCATTCGACACTACTGAACCGATAGTACCGGTATACCGGATCGGACAACGCGCTCACTCCACGCAATAATCCTGTGAGGGCTGGGCTTATCAGCACTACGTTGCTTTCCTATCCCAGTATAACCACATAATAAAATAAATGCGTTATGAAGTATAATTCGCAGTTCGAAGAACTGTTTGCAGTTCGTAAGAACTGTTGCTTGCGCCCCTACGGCGATTTGACATAATGCGACATTATAATGCTAATGTTGCGAGAGCAACTTTAGCACGCTTAGGAGTCAGCACCAGTTCCATCTCATAAATACCATGTTTGGGGTGGGAAGTTTCATGTGCTACCTAGAGAATTTCGTTTTCCGAGTATTGACCCACTAGGGGCATGGATGCTTTGGTGGTTCGGCAAGCCAAAGCTCAACTATCCCCCAGACAGAGGCATCCCTTCGGATGACTTGGATACACCGCAGAAAATAGCAACTCTTTCTGAATGGTCGATTATGATGCGGCTCATTATCAATGGTATTGAGGCCGAACGTGATACACCGATGCCAGCAATACGCACGCAATGGAGCTGTTTAAAATCGGATACGGAACACTGCGTTTTAAACCGAGCAAACGTAAGCGGAGAGCTGAACAACTTAAGCTTACAACTGTGCTGAAACTCATCCGACAAGCAGATCAAGGGGTGACGTTGATGGCACTCGGCCATCCAAGCGCCCGAGATACGCAAACTAGTATAATGTAATGCATGTAATACACAGCCTTCACTGCCGCACTTGCGCGTTCCGGTGCTATGAATAATATGATTGTACAGTAGCGTACAATATTCATGTTGTAGCTCTACACAACTGGCATAGCTTTTGACCAAACAAATCTTGTTTTTTTACCGTCGCAGAATTCATCTTACGTTTTCGCAAGTCAATTGATACCTAAAAGCACCCTCTGGATTTATTGTGTGGAGTAGCGCCTTCACAGAAAACCAAAGTCTTCCGTAAGTTCGTCCTCGCACAAACTCGTCGCGTCGGTATCGCTGGCGCGTCGAGTATTTTCCCGGTACTTGAGTAGCGTATCTTCGTAATACAGGCCCAAGTCTTCGCAGGCTTCAGAGTTGGGGGGTTCTTGGTTGACGCTTGTTCCTGGTCGTAGGGCGTCGAGCCTCGGGCGCGCGGCGTTATCGGGCCGGCGTTTCCTTGGCGTTCCCGTCGGGCGTGCGGCGTTATCAGGCCGGCGTTTCCTGGGGCTTGTGTGGCGTTATCGGGCCTACACGGGGGGTCTTGTGCACGGCGGTTATCAGGCCAGTGCGGTCCTTCGCCTAGGCAGCGCGTTATCGGGCGCCACCTAAACGGTATACGTTTAACGTGCCGTTGTCTGGCACGGGTCTGTGGGGGGGGGGGGGGGTGAGCACCCGAACCAGCAAACGACGGGGGGCCGCGATATCGGGGCGGCTCTGCTTGCCGACGCTTGGTGGTTCCCCTGGAACCGAAGAGAAGACGGGAGGTATTTGTGGTTCAGAGAAATTTCGGGACTGAGTCCTTACCCTATCCTATGTCCTTCTTACTGGCTACTCTGTACTACTTCTGCGCCTGTCCTTACTTCTGTCGTGCTTGCACTACCGTCCTTCAACCTGATTTACGTGGCGTAATCAAGATCTTACCTCGGCGCGTTTTGGTCGGCGGGGTTTAGGCTCGGCGGGTTTTGCTCGGCGGGATTTCGCTCGGCGGGGTTTAGGGTTGGCTCGTTTCGCCGAAACGGGCGAGTGAGTCGACTCGCTGGGCGATTGCGCGTCATACGGGATTCTGGCGTCTTGTCCCACGGCTCATCACTCATGTCGCATCTCTCGTCGCCCATCAAACCGCGTCGCGTTTTCCCCGCCGCGTCGAAGTCCATCATTCACCTCCGTCGACCTCCATCCCGGCGTCTTCTTCCTTCGACGCCTGGTGCGCCCACTTCTCCCGCGAGGTGCTACACCACAATTGGATTCACTATTGATAAATAACTATTTTGCACAAGATTTGACTGAGGTTTTATAGAAGTTGCGAAAACTTCTAAAGGAAAGATAATCAGCAAGTTTAGCAAAACTGTGTGATCCCCGATTCGCTGAATCAGAAATCAAAACTGAGTATACTGTGCGGAACACTATTCTGAGTTCTAGACGAAGTTTCCGAACGCGATTGGTTGAATCGACCGAGCCCAATCGCCGGTCAATCGCCCGAGCGTATACAAATCGTATAATTGACAGATTAAGTACGAATGCAGCCATGACATGCGGCTCCTCGGCTTTCTCTGGCGATTCCAAATCTGATTTGGGAATTGTATTGGAGCGATTCTGGGGGAGTCTTGAAACCGATCCGATTGGGCAAATTTGGACGGAATTCACAATATTGCTATGCAATACAATGTACCTTCAAATCATACAAGGACTCTATTTTGGACAGCTTCATATGGTGCCTTTTATCACTTTTGACCAGACGGCAATGAAATGCAACGTACACGCAGGTGGCTAGCAATGCCTAAATAGGTGAGCGGCTACAATCCTTGGAATCATCAATTCTTACCAAGACAATATCTTTTTGGTAGCTGGGTAGGTTTATCGCACCAAGTAAACACCACAGAAGTACAGATTAGCGTAACCGACGAATACTCACGGAAGCACCCTCATATGGCTTTGGAAGGCCCTGCGAAGGAGGGAAAGCCCCTGTTTGGCAGCACTGAATGTTGTCAATCGGTCATTTCAACAGAGGAGATACCTTTGTAGGTGCATATTACGGGAGTAGGGGCTGCAAGACTGAAAACAAAGCAGGGTGATTCAAGCAGCCGGGTCTCAGAATTATTTAGTGAAGTAGATAAACGACATAACATGGTCAAACATGTATATATTGCTAGCAAAAAATACGCGGTAGCTACCCGCTAGCGCTAGCTAGGTACAGTCGTGCACCTCTAACTCGGCATCGATATTAAAATATAACCTGTCAGACCTAATGATGACGCCCAACTGATTGCACAAGTACCTCTGCCCATCACCACGTCCTGATTAACCTCAGCGGTTTTCCCCTCCTCCGGGAGGGATGACACGTCACAAGGAATTTCAAATCTTGGCGCGAACGCAAGCAATACAAAAGCTCACTTTAATTTTCACCACGACACATGTGGGACGTCAGTCATCCTCCTACGTTTCGTTGAGCATAGAGCAAAAGAATACATTGGACTGTAGATCGCTTGACGTCGCCTTGGGTCTGGAACTGCTGCGTGGCCGAGCCGTCACGGACACACGCGCAACTCGCCCGCTGGTCCACGCAGCAGTTCCAGACCCAAGGCGACGTCAAGCGATCTACACTCCAAGGTATCCTCAAGCGCTCCGCGGACTTCGTCGACCTGCCGGACTCCCAGCGCCAGCGCCAGCGCCTCTGTTCCGTGGCCCTCTGCGCCTCTGACCAGAAGGCCATGCAAAAGTGGGCGGGATACAAGACGTGGCACGACAACGTCACCATCAAGGGCTCCACGGAGCAGAAGGTCGCGCTGCACGAAGGTGTGGAGCTACCCAGCGGTGGCCGACCGAGCCGCGGGTGGCTCAACCGCTTTCAGCAGCGGACAGGGCTGTGGTTCTCCCTGCGGCACGGCGAAGGAGGGTCACTACACCAGGATCTGGTGGAGGAAGGTCTCAAGGATCTCCGGGCTGTTGTCGCGGGCTACCGCCCACAAGACGTCTATAATATGGACGAAACAGCATTTTTTCCCGTAGGGAACCGCGAGGCTCGCTGACGGTCGACAAGAAGGAGATGGGCAAGAGGCAGAGCAAGCAGCGCATCACGGTGTGCGTGGCCACCAACGCGGACGGCACCGATCGGCTTCCGTTGCACTTCATTGGGGAGTCGAAGGTGACGATCCCGTTGAGAAACCGCGATGTGCTGGCGGAGATCGGGGCCACTTACACCAACACTGCGAAGGCGCGGCACATAACTCTCCTGGTTGACAACGTGTCATCACACGATGACGGTCCCGTTCAGCTGTCCAACGTGGTGATCCACATGCTGTCTCCCAACACTACAGCAGCTCTGCAGCCGATGGACCAAGGGATAATCAAGAGCCTGAAGGACGAGTACCAGAAGAAGCAAGAAGACGCCGAGCTCGACATGTTCTACAGTGGGGTTGCATACAAGCCAGCCGATATTTTCTCTGCAATGAAGTGGCTGTCTGAAGGGTGGGACGATATGTACACGAAAACAATCAGGAACTGTTGGTGCCACACAGGTATTGTGTCGAAGATGGATGTGGGGTATCTACTGATTTAACAATAAAAATCAGTGCTTATCATAATTCGGCTGTCTGCTGTCTCCTTTGGCAGCTGATGGCTTCGCAGCTTCGATTCGTGCAACACAGATTGTACAGTCGTACAACACCATATATGTACACATCGTTACAGTCGAACAATCATGGCAGTCATCTTCGTTACGAGTGCATTGTAGACGTCTGCGAGGAGCAGGGCGTCTACGAGCCTGACGACGACGAGCAACAGAAGTAGCTAGCGACGCACACGTGGCTGCCGTCCTACGCGTCGTCCGAATCCGCGGCATGGGTCTTCATCGTGCTCTTCTACGCAGTTTGCGGACCTTCCAAATCTGCGTGGTCGTGACATACTGGTACCTCACCGCGGGCATAGCGCCGCTCTGCATCTCGATCTGGTCGCTTAAGGGAATCGAGAACTACCGATTTTACGGCGGCGTGCTCGGTATCGTCGGGCGGATGCACGGTGTTCGGGTGCTGGACCTCATCGTGATGTCGATCCGAGGCGGACAACTTTACGGTCGGAGACGAGCGTGATACGGGCTCTCATGTCGAACCCGATAAAGTAAAAAGCTTGAGCCTGTCGAGGAGGTCACAGCTAGCGTCGCTAGTATCGCGTTCACTTGCAACAAACGTGGAACAGGGTTTCTCTCGTCAGGGCTTCTTCGGCGTCGAGAGTGAGCACTTCTCGACTGTCCAAGATCCAATTTCCCTCTGAAAGTCACCAGAACTCGGGTGAATTGGCTGTGCAGCCCAAAGCGAGCAACTCAAACATTGGCGGTACTAACACACAGACTCCCACCGAGAACTCCCAGAGCCCGAATCAATGGAAGACTTATGAGGTGGAAGCATGCGATAACAGTCGCTGTGTTTTTTTCTGTGGGGAGGATTTTTGCTTCTTCTTCATGTTCGAGCGGCCCAACGTGATGCGATGAACGACGTACCCGGTTGTCGGGCTATGACAAGACCCTGGGTTTTCAGTGGCAAACGACAAGGAGTAGACCGGCGAGAAGAAGATTTGGAACGGGATATGAAGGACATAATAACTAGAGGGTGCCACCGCAGGTAGAGATCAATCGGAATATTCTTGAAGTTGGTGTTTGAGAATTGTACACCCAGAACTAAAACACGTTGAGGCACTCCGGCCATTTGCAACCTCACTAGAACCACCGATAGTAAACGCTGATGGGCAGTGGCGGAGATTACGTACAATGCAATGTTTGGTTTCGGTTTGATGACTATCATGTCGCTGCTTATCTTCGTCCCGTACATTCTAGAGTTCGACCTCCAGAACAAAACCTTCTAGCATCAAAACTTTATCTAAGACCCCGTTCTATTCGTGACCATGGTTCTGGAGAATAGATTAATCTTTGCCGCGGGTCTGCTCGACTTCGCTACGAAAATTATCCCGCCCCTCAGTATAATAATGCTATCGCTGGTCACTGTGCGCGAGTTGCTGGAACGTGGTAACGTAATACATACTTCTGTACTTCATAGGTATCACTTTAGCTTCCGCCGGCGCCTAAATTGTCACTAGCTATCTATCTATATAATGCAAGTACCGTGCATCCCTTTTGTTGGACCTTCATCTCCTTCGAACTGCGACTCCCCCCGGGTCCACCACCCGGGACCCCAATAATACATGAAGTATATTTTATCAAACGTGGTCTCCCAGCCAAAGCGAAGCTACCTTGTTGTTTGTCTAAAGTACTATAGTACTATTTAGTTGCTGGAACTAAATTACTGCTAGATTTGTAGTAGTAATATAGATTAGTTCGATTATAGTAGTACTTTCGATGAGCTGGATTAGAACAGTAGTAGTACCATCCAGTAATTTCCAGTAGTCGGCCCTCCGTCCCTTGAGCAGCACCTACATTTTTGCGCGTTCGTTATCTGTGCGTGTACGGGCTCACTTTCGGGGTATACCGACGGCGACGAAAACAATGTCTTCCACTTGTAGAGACTTGTTGCGCTGCAGAAGCGCTCAGACAGGCTGCCGGTGTCATTACTGCCCGCAGACCACACACGACGGAAGGGTCCGTCTTCGTGAGCTCGGCACATGAACAACCGAGGTTTGCACACTAACGGACGACGCGCTGGTTCGGTAACGTATTGGATTTTCTTGTCCGGCTGGCACATTGCAGAATGGAAGCTCAACCAAAAGAAGGTAAGCGCGTTAAAGCAGTCCTGTTTTACGATTGTCACTTGCGAACGTCGTATCGATCGGCTAACTACCTGACAAACAACAGACTTCCGCGCCATCACGGAAGCTTGCGAATGTGCAGTGTTAGACAAAAGACAAACTCTCCTGAATTTCTTCAGTTGCCCAAACAGTAGCATTAGTTTGACAGTACTATTTGCACTCCATCGGTAGTTGTAATTTAGCGCCTTGTCCCAAATTACTTCCAGTAGTACAGTAAATAGTAGCGAAAGAGTAGTTTCCGACAAATTACCAGTAGCCCCCCCCCCCCAGATAGTTGATGACCGTTCCTCGTTGGCATGACCCGTTAGTTGTGCTTTATTTTTTTCTGATTGGGTAGTATCAGAGCGAGTGCAGCAAATTGGTTGGTCAATACGGGTTCCTGCTAGGGTCCTGCTTTTGATGGATCGCTCCTTTTTTAGTGGACTATTCACGCATCGCTGTGGAATAAACCCACCTGTTGTGCGTTTCTCACACGATTTGTGTACGTTCCCGATTTTTGTGGACTGTTCACTGACTTTACACGGTTTTTCACTTCCTCTCGACCAAGACGCTGCATTGTCCCTTCTGAGAGCTGTCGACAGCGGCCGCATGCTGGAGAAGGAATCATCGTCGGGCTCAACGAACGACAACTGTCAACAACCCGCTGTCCGAGAAGTGCCACTGGTACACCTCATTCAACCCGTGGAGCTGCTGCGCCTACACCTTTCCATATTGCTAAAGAAGCACAACCAACTGTCCATGCCGACGAGGAGCGACCTTACCTACTGTGTAAATACCGGCGAGTTGTGCAACCGGGTTTGCTACTTTCTCTTGATTGGTTAAAAACATTTATTCGCAGTTCGAAGAACTGTCGTTAGGCGGCCCAGGAGGGTCGGTTTGTTTGTTTGCATTTGGCGACATTCTGGCAACATGCAACTTGGCAACATTCTGGCAACATGCAGCCTGGTGTGTATGCTTGGTGACCAGGTACTTCAACAACATCCTCGCTTGGCGGTAATGTAATCGCGCGAAAAGACGTGTTGTGCTGCACAGCTTGTGCACCCTCCGCTTTAAACTCGCAGTTTCTGCTAGAACATGTTCCTGCTTGCAAGCATTTATTCGCAGTTCGAAGAACTGTCGTTAGGCGGCCCAGGAGGGTCGGTTTGTTTGTTTGCATTTGGCGACATACTGGCAACATGCAGCTTGGCAACATTCTGGCAACATGCAGCCTGGTGTGTATGCTTGGTGACCAGGTACTTCAACAACATCCTCGCTTGGCGGTAATGTAATCGCGCGAAAAGACGTGTTGTGCTGCACAACTTGTGCACCCTCTGCTTTAAACTCGCAGTTTCTGCAAGAACATGTTCCTGCTTGCAAGCACATGTATACATATATAGTTTGCCAGTCCACGGGGGCGATGATGCGGCTGCGAAGCAGGCGCACCAGATGCTCCTCTCGGCCACCCCACAAAGCCCTAGTATAGCACAACGTATTTATCGTGCTCCAATTTCAGAGAGACAGCAGCTTCCGTCGTTGTGCTGATGGTGTTGCATGAGCTGAATTGTGAAAGCTTGCGCGACCGTATACTATCAGTGAAACTATGCGCAGTTATTCGCTTAAATCTATGGTTTGGCAGCGATTTCACACGGGAGCCCCACTGTAAAAAGAAACATGATTTCAAAAGATCAAACTGATCTTTAGACCCTGTATAATGAACAGCTAGGCTAATTGTGCTCAGGTCCACGTGGAATCGCGTCATTCAGCCCAGGGTTGAAGCAGATATGCGCGCAATAGTATTAATACTTGCCGGCTGCTACATGTAGTAGCTGGGATTCTGACAGGTTTTACTTGTAGATGAGAATTATTGAGTTCACTTATTATTAATTGCTCGCCGATCTCCATGCCAACGGTACTTGGAGACTCGTTGACACGCCCGAAAACGTGAACCTATTGACGGCAAAATGAGTGTATAAGATCAAGTTCTCGAGCAACGGAGAACTAGAGCGCTATTATTAATACACCGTAGCTAAGAAAGATTTTCGGCTCGCGAACTGCGAATTCCCCCGGACGCTTCGTCCGGGAACCTCAATTTGTCTAAACATGCAGACTTGGATGTCTGCCGCGCATTTTATCATTGTACAGGGCGACTAGAAGAACACTTAGTGCTGAGAGCTGCCTACTGTATGCGGCACAATCTTTGTAACTTCATTATCACTAGTAAAACGTGTAACGCAAGCTTTCGCTAAACAGTACCGAATGCTTGAGCTTGTTTGGTCTGATTTCACTTCAATGGGCTTGACTTGAGCACTACCAGGTAGGCACACGACGTTTAAGGCATGAAAGGCAGCGAGGTAGTGTGCCCTCCTTGGAGTTTACCTGGTCTGGGTTGGCAACGCTCGCTACCTTCCTTGGAGTCCATCTGGTATGGTTTGGCAACGCTCGCTGCCTTTCATGCCGTGGACGTCGTGTAGTGCTCAAGTCAAGCCCATTGAAGTGAAGACCAAACTAGTTCGGCGTCCGGTAGAGCTTAGCGATGGCGTGTAGCCACAAGCATGTGAAGGCGCTAAAGGAAAAAAAACGGAAACACTGGAGCCCAGGATTGCAACAATAAAGTTTTACCCCGATTCGGTCAGGATTATTATACGGATTTGTCCAGGACGTAAGGTAAAATATTTTCTGTCGTGGAAACGAACCACCGATTACAAAAACAGCCAAACGAATGGGAAGCGGCGCACAAACGGGAAGCGGCGCGCGAAGAAGAAGGGCTCGCTTTGGTCCAGGAACCTGGCATTCCCCGAGACACGCAGAAACCGACGACGACGGAAAGAACATCGACGCGGAGATGGCGGGCGACGCTACAGCGGAGAACCCCCCGAGACACCCAGCAGCCAACGACGACGGAGAGAACCTCGACGTGGAGATGGCGAACGACGCTGTGGCGGAGAACCCCCCGAGACACGCAGCAACAGACAACGGCGCAGAGGCGGATGACGCTGCAAAGGAGACGGACGCTTCCTTCGCTTTTATCGCGGATAAAGGCGAAGCGAACGCAGCCCAGGAAGATGACGGGGAGATGTCGAACGACGCGGAAGAAATGCGAGACGAATCCAGTTTGGTGGAGGGGGCCTCTGGTGAGGGTGAAGACGAGAAGGGGGACTCAAGTTGGGAGGATGACGTTGGTGACGAGTCGACAGCAGCTTCTACCCAGGATTCTGTCCAAGATTCTGTCCCGATTTCGATCAGGATTCCGATCAGGAGCGAGACTGTGACCATGGAAGTCGAGTGAAGGGAAGTGCTCGTCGAGTTGTTGTTGTGGCCCCCCAGACCTGGCACAAAAACTGGAAGTCGTGGTTGGCATATCTGGATGAATACAGCGAGATGACCAAGCAAGTCATCCCCGTATTCCAAACCATGGGGGTTGCGGAGCGAAACAGACGCATGCAGAAAACTAAGAAAGGAATGGACGACGCGGCCCAGGTGCCAGAGAATCTCGACCCATATCAGAGAACCTACATCTGTACGCATGGATGGCCAGAGAGAAAGAGTCGGGGGTCGGGCAAGCGCCCACGCCATCACGTCCGTGAAACGGACTGTCCATTTCGGTTCGTTGTCCAGAGGCAGCAACGCAAAGGGAACTGGCAACTTGGAGTTAAGTTGGGGCACTTCTACCACAGTCATTCCATTACAGGCGCGACGTATGCAACATACCCATGCGCTCGCGGGGTTTCTAATGCGATGGTGGGGGCGCGTGTCGAAGGGATACTTGCTGTTGGAGCGAAACGGTCCAAGATTTATGACTATTTGTTGGAGCATGATCAGAACGTGATCAAGGCAGACGTGGATAATATGGTGCAAGACTTCGCATCTTCGGTGTCTTCCATGGACGACAACGACGCGACATCTGCCGAAGTTGGTGCTCTGGCCGCTGCAGACCCCGAGAACTGCGTGAGCATTGCTGAAACTGAGACTGGAGAGACCGGAGTGATCTCTCTGTCGACAGCATTTATGCGGAATACGTTCAGTCGATTTGGAGAGGTCCTGTTAGTCGATTGTACACACAAAACGAACAGGTAAACGTGACAGCATCGCAGGATTTTCACAGGATTCGTGCAGAACTAACCCACGATTTTTTATAAATGTAGGCACAACTACCAGCTTCTGACATTCATGGTCATGAACGAGTTCGGTGAGGGGGTTGTCGTGCAGCACTCGCTAATAGAAGCGAATGGAGACTGGCATATGGATTGTGCTATAGCGCACTTTAAAAGGGCCAATCCTGACGGGTTGAAATTGTTGCGGGTGATCATTGTGGACAAAGACATGAGCGAAGTGCGAGTTCTCCAGTCTCACTTCCCTGAAGCTCGCGTTTTAATTTGTCATTTTCACGTGATCAAGTACCTGAAGGAGAAGCGGGCAAAACCGGAGTTTGGGAAGGTTTCCAGTGACGACGCCTCTCAGCTGGATGCAGCCGTTCACAAAATGGTCTACGCAAGCTCTCAAGAAGAGTACAACACTACTCGTGAATCGCTGCGGGGTCTGTGTTCGAGAATTGGACTCGAAGAGTTCTGCAAGTACTTCACGAAGAACTGGGATTCGTGCCAAGACATGTGGGTAATGCATTTGAGGGCTAAGCTTCCCCACTTCAAGAACCACGCCAACAATTGTCTTGAAAGCTTCTTTGGGAAGCTTAAAGACGTTATCAACAGCAGTATGAGCATGGCTCAATGTGTGGAAGCTCTGGTGGCAGGTGACAAGCGAGCGGAGAATGAGTACAAATACCGGCTGTCTCGCATTGGTCGATTCGTGAACACAAATTATGATGAGGAGATGTCAAACGTGTTACGATTCACGACCCACTTCATGGCTGAGCAAATTGAACCGCAATATACAGCTGCCATGTCGAAGGCGGAAGCATATGCGTACGAGTCAACCCCAGGGGATCCCGATGCAATGTTGGTTCACAGTGGATCCAGTATCCACAGACTCAGCACTAAGGATTGGCGATGCGACTGTGAGTTTTCTAGATCTATGCGACTACCGTGCCGTCATGCCATAGCTTATAGAAGACACACGAATTTCGCCGGTCCTGTGATTCCTTGGAGTTGTATCGACAAACGATGAGATACATTTAGTCAGGCCATGATTTTTACAAGATTTTAACAGGATTGTGATGTCATTTTACAGGTGGACCAGCCCTGTTTCAAATCTCCAGTCCGTGCGTCAGGTGCAGTACCAAGCCTTCGACCTGAATTCATCCAGCAAGGTTCGAAAGAAACCTCGGACCCATGCCGATCGATACAAAGAAGCTGTCAGGGCTACGCATTTGATTGCTTCTGAACTAGCAGACTTCGCGGATGAGGGTGAATTTGATGAAATGCTCGGGTTTGTGCTACAACAGTGGCGAAATGTTTGTCAGAACCACAAAAATGCAGGTGAAGACGCTCCTGTAGTGAACCAAGTCGAAGATGAAGCAGTAGCTACGAAGGGAAATCCAGGCCCATCAAAATCTCCGGCGAAAGCTAGAACGAAGGTTCGAATTAACCCAAAGGTGCGCAATATTGGTCGGCAACAGCGCACCGTGTTGCTGAAACCTGCGAAACCAAAGTTGAGGATGAAGCAGTTGATCCAGAGAGAGATGAAAGTCCAGCAAAATCACTGGCGAACGCAGAATTGAAGGTTCGAATTAACAAAAAGGCGCGAAAGGTTGGGCGGCCGCAGAAACAACGCTCCGTGACGGCTTCTAGTGAGCGAGCTGATCGCAAATGGTACAAGGCTGCAGAACAAGGTCGGTCAGCAGCAGAAGCCAACACACTGCAGGACCTCTTGGAGTCTCTCGTCCGAAAAAAACCTGGGCTTGTAGAAACTCAAAGACAACTATCCGGGGTGCTGACGAAGTATGCTCAAGCTGCCGACAAGAAGCCTTTGTTTCGCAAGATGAAAAATCCTGTATTAATCCTGGACCCATTTTTCGTCTTACCAACCAAGCTGCTAGACCGATGCATGAAGGTGATGCCAGTCCGAAATACTACACTGGACCCCGTGTTAATCGACACTGATTCCCCAGCAGCCACCGGTCCCTGTGGAGCGATTGAGGTCGTACAAATCAAGGACGTTGGATCTTTCTCGCAGCAGCATATCGAGTTGATGAAACAAGTGGACAATCTGAAGAATATGGTTGAACTCGGCATGGATGCGGTCAAATGGATATCCGAGGAAGTACTTCCGGCACTCCCTGCGCAATATCATGACTTGGCCAAGCAAGTTGGCGATCAAATTCTTCATGCCTACCCATACCAACACATAGACGGCCTCGACGATTCCTCCGAATACGTTTTTGCTACTCTGTGTCGAGTGATACCGCCTTTGTGGCTGTCGGATGCCTGTATCCGTGGTCTCTGTGACAGACTCGCCAGTGATTACAACACGTGCCGGTTTGCAGGGTTCCAATCGGTGACTATCAAATCTTCACGAGCACGAGATCACGCGGAGGGTCTCATGTCGAATGACATCCTCGCTCGCATTGTGAGTCACTTTCAGATCCGGATGTTGACACCGTAGTGCTACCTTTGAACTTTCACAGCGCGCACTGGTGCTGCATCGTCGTTAAGGTGTCTGTCCAGAGGATCTACTACTACGACCCGCTTAATCAAAAGGGATACGTGCGCGCTGCAAAGGAGGTGACAACGTATCTGAAGTTCAAAGGGCTCAACAACTATGACGTGGTGGCGCAGAACAACCCCATCCAGTTCGGCCAGTTTAGCTGTGGAGTCTTTGTATGCTAGATGTTCATGCGTCAAGTTGTACAAGGGATCACAAACGACATGAGTGACAACTCCCTGCCTCTGCGCCGATTTGAACTGTTCTACTTTATCCTGAACGGACGGTTGATCTCCCCTATCAAGAACGCAGTGGCGACGGCGTACGTGCTACCGCAAATCATGCCTGATGAGGACAAGGCCCCGGTAGTCGAAACTCAAGGGTCAGCGGACGAAGATATCCCTCCAACCCAAGTTGTAGAATAGCGCGTAGTTAGTTGTCCACGTTTAGGAGCTCTAAAGCGTTGCCTACACGCGCTGGTATGATTGATGAATCCATTTCACTTCATTCTACTATCTTGTCTATGTATTGCTGACACTACATGAATGGCTTAGCAGTTTATGTCGAAGACTACAAGGTCCTGGAATAGTCATGCAACAATCCTGGAGAAATCGTGTTCAGCGTTCGCAGCCACACATCGTATGTCTTGCATATCTTTCGTATCTTCCGTATCCACGAGCGAATATTCCCCATCTGCTGATCATGTTAAAAAGGTTGTGATAATCCTGGTGACATCCTGTACACCAATCCTGGATACTTCAGGATTATAACGGAAAAAAATCCTGGGCTCTATTACCCGCCAAAACAAATGACGGTCTGTGTCGGCGCGCCGCGCCAGAAAAAAAATCGTCTGGCGGAGGAGCACCACGGTAAACACGCTGTTGATACTATTCTCCATATTGTGCTTGTAATATACATGCATGAACTTCACGAGCTCGGGCTTGTAGCGGCTTGTCATGGTGCAGCATGCTTTTGCAACCCTTCACCAGTGCATGCAACGAAATAACTTAGTTTTTGCATGGAGGCATCGTTTTGCAACCGTGACTGAGTTTTTGTACGGGATTTGGGTTGCAAAACTGCTCGGTACCTGCTACCGTAAACGCAACCACAGTTGCAATTGATACGCCTGTAGTGTAGGGGAACACGATTTTACGAGTCCTCGTCCCTCCTACTACGTAAGGGGAACGAGCCCTACCAACAACACACGCTTTCCCGTTAAGGTCGGCGAATATCGTCGGGATATAATCTGAAGACCAGATCCGATCCCTGTACACCGGGCTGGAATGTGCCTAAGTGCGCCGTTGGGTCAGGCAGGTATTCCCACAGATATAAATACACCCTTAGTCACGAGCAAAGGCTAGGGTGCGTACACAATTTGCGCTTAGCGCTTACCCCCTGTAGTCCCTCAGAAAGGAAGGGTACCGGGCCAGTCAAGGCCTTTTACAGGGGGGACCGAAGTAAAACCTCAGTCAGGGGTCAAATATACTGGGGGGCTGTGCCACTCTCCCAGAAATACACAGTGAGGTCTCTAATACCTCTCAACACTCGGCCTCTTCTCTACTCTTGGCCTTACCAGGATGAACTCTCAGTCAATGTACCTTAAGTTCACCGGTAGACATAACCCACAACGGCCGAGTGTATCCTGAGGCTACGGCTAAGCTAGCTAGACTTACCGGAGACGGACTTGACTCTTGAGGCTTGAGGGGGAAATTCTACTCTGATTTAGTGATTAGAGGCTGTGAGGCCTCGACTATAACTAATCCCTAATGTCTATACAAAGGCCTAGTCTAAACCGAGCCTTCGGTCCAATCCCACAACCGGACGAGGCTTCGTCCTAATTCCGGATTCCAACTAAAAGGTAAAGAGTGGGTACAGGTATGACTGACCGGAGGTCACGACGGGGTTTGTATTAGAACCCGCCGTGACTCCCAGTCACTAACTAGTCTGCTGGCACTAAAACGCGGGGAATGTGTGTAGCCAATCAGAGGCCTCGGTCACCTTTCTCAGCGAGGCTCAAGGTCGTTAGGCCTCGGGCGGGGCCGTCAATCAGGTTCAAAACCCGACATCACAACAGCCCCCACCTCGACACGAACCTGCCAAAGCGGTGAGCGTCGTGGTGCACTCCGAATTCGCCGTTCGCCATGCCACACGCCATCGCCCAAGCTCAAGGCGCCATCCGCACCGTCGGCGCTGCCCTCGGGGTGAGTCCTCGCTGCCACTGCTTGTCGCTTGCTTGATCTTTGTCGCTAACCTTGTATTCTTATTCCTTGCCTTGCAGTTCGACTCCAGCCGGCCAGAGGAAGCCGGCGGCGCTGTTGTTCCGCCGCTTGCTGATGAAGGCTCGTCTGGTACTCCGGCTGTCGACGCTGAAGCTCCGTCGCCCGACAGTGCTTCTCCGTCTGAGGACGCGTCCACCGAGGTGCTGTCTTCTCCGGTCGTCGCTCCGTCGTCAAGCGCCGGGGTTCCTTCGTCGCCAACTTCCGTCCCTGCTTCGGCACACGGGGCGTCGGACGAGCCCCAGGCTGCTGGCGCTGTTGGAGCCACTGTTGGACCCGCGTCTGGTATCCTGGCTCCGGAGGCGGCGTCCGGACGTGCTGGTCAAGCGTCGCCAACTCCCGTTCGGCCCTCCGCCGGCGGGGCGACGCTCAACTCTGCTACTCCGTCAACTCCGTCGAACCCTCGCCAGCGCTGTCAGTCGCCCGTCTCGCCGCCGCACTCGCCGCACGACCCGTCTCGCTTCTGCCGGACGAACTCTCGCTACGCCGTGCCTCCGGTTGAACCAGTGCCTTCTGCGCGGGAGTCGGCGTCGGCGTACGCTCTGGAAGGAGTCGTTCAAGACGCGACTGATTCGACAGTGCGTCGACTGGAGGCCTTCAACGAGCGGTACTTCACAAACCTCGCTCACCTCATGGTGGGTTTGGTTCGCTGTCCGCCGCTCCGGGTCGATCCTGACCTCGATCGACGGCTCGAGGGCGCCCGCGACTTGGACACCATCGTCCACGCCGTAGCCCCAGGTGCTAACACTCCGCCGGCCAACTGGGATACGGAGATGGAGATTCTCCGCGTGGATGTTCGATATCACCGTGAGCAACTCCGCGAATGTGAGAAGTGGCTCTACAAGGAGACGGACCTTCGTCGCCAAGCTGAGTCAATGTGCGCTTCGGTCTCCAACGAGCGCAACGAGGCGGTTGAGGAGGCGCGCGCGCTCCGTGAGGAGCGAGACGAGGTGAATCGTCAGGCTGCGCTGGCCGCCGTGTCGCTCCAGAAGAGTGCCGACATCATCGACCTCTTGAAGGCTCGGATCAAGGGGTATGACAAGAAACTCGAAGAGGCTCGCAAGACCGTCCGCATCGACCGCTTGAAGATCAAGAATGGGTTGTCCAACCTCACGTCATGTCTCAAGACCTTCCGCGAATACCTCGAGGCTCGACAGAGAGATCGAGAGAGCGGGTGTCTCGTCGATCATGGGACTGACACCGCGCTTCCTGAAGGGTTCCAGATCCTCTTGGACCAAGTTCGATCCATCCAGCTCCAACCGACCGAGGTCTCGGCCGGGTCCAAGCGCCCTGCCAATCCGCCAGCGGTTGCCGCCCACGCTGGTCATGGGTCGGAGTCATCGTCTGACGAGTCCTCGGAGGACTCTGACGTAGTGTTCGTCGAGCCCCCGCCTAAGCGCCGGAAGAGGTCGTCCACTTCGCCGAAGTCCAAGAAGAAACGGGCGTCGTCTCACTCTGCTTCGAAGGTCCAATCGCCTTCTCGTCGCAAGCCGCGACTGGGTAAGCCGTCGGTGGATCTTCGCTCGAAGTCCGGTTCTTCCGCTGCTGAGGGTGCACCCTCTGCCCCTTCTTCAGGCCGCGCTGGGGCGTCGTCGGGGGTGGTTGCCGAATCCCATGGAGTCGCCAGCGACCAGTCGGTTCCGGTTGCTCCTCCGCCCAGTGCTCTGCCAGCGGTTGGCATTCCAGTGTCTACGGCGGGATGTACTCCGCCTCCTTCTCCACGTCGTCCGGAAACCTCGGCGGCGTCGTCGTCGTTGTCAGGTCCTCTGTCCTCGGCTCCCCGCGTTGCCAAGTCGTCTCGGGACTCTCCGTTTGAGACGGCCGTGGTGATCCCACCGCGTCGCGATGGCCGACCTGTTCGTCCTGCGTCAACCGTGGCTTCGCTCCAGTCCAAGTCGGCTGTGGAGCGAGAGAATGCGTCGGACGCCGTAGTGCTCGGGTCAAATCCTGGCGCGTCTTCGTCTTCTGCCCGATCCGTGGCGGGCCAGGACGCAGGCGACGGTTTCGTGTATAGCTATCAGCCCACGACCTTCGAGACGATGGTCATTGGGCCGAAAGCTCGTGCTGGCAAGCCGGCTAAGGCGGTCAAGAGCAAACCTGCTAAAACCAAGCCATCCAAGGTCGCCAAGCCTGCGAAGACAGTCAAACCGGCTCGAGCTGTCAAGCACTCGGTCCCAAGTCGGAAGTCCCAGCCGTCTCCATCTTCTCGTGCTCTGCGTCCCGATTGTTCGCCTCCTTCTCGCAGCAAGCCCCCGTCGACCAAGACACCCAAGAAGCACTCTGACTCTGCGAGCCAGGTGTTGGACCCTCCGTTCACGGCACCTGGCGCCAAGGAGTGCTGGACCATGATCATGGAGATCCGTGTGCCGAAGTCCATCCCGGTTTCGGTTCTGGTCCAGTGCTCGGTGGAAGGGATCAGGGCTTTTGCTGACTGGACCAACCCGGATCACCCATACCAGCGTCTTCTCGCCAGCCTTCCCGACGAGCCGTGTCTCTTCGACGCGTCGGAGTTTATGCCGGACAAGCCCATCTCCATTCGGGCTGATGGTGTCGCAATCGTGGTCAAGCTTTGGCGGCAGTTCCGTGGCAAGTCGTTCGGCTCCACAGAGAAGGACGACCTCGGTTTCGCGCTCTACGAACGTGGGCATTGGGTTGCTACCGCCTCTGTCGAGCGTTGGCTCCAGCAGCTTGCAGCCATCTTGGGCGAGACTTCGCCGCTGTATCTGGCCATTCTCGCAGCGTGGACCGAGTATGCTCGTGACCGGAATGCTCGCGCCGATCGTCTGCGTCTTCAGATCCCCAAGCGTCTGTGGACCTGGTGCCTGCCGGATGCTGACAGCGTGGTTTTGTGTTCGCCCGAAATCTTGTTCGAGCATTCAATCCTCTTGTATTCGCTGGAGCCGCTGCCGTGGGCTCCTGATTCGGCTGACTGGGTCAAGGAGGTGCTGGCAGTGGATGGCCACGAGCCCTGGCGCAATTGCTGGGTGGACGTGCCGGCTGCTCACCCGTACAACACCTCGTTCGCGCCCTGCAACCCCAAGGCTCCGCTGTTTGTGCCGACGGGGTTCAACTTCCAGGAGGTTGTTTCAGCCGTTCAGGTCGACTCTTCGCTGGATCCCTGCGAAGTCACGGCCCAATGGGTCCAAGACTACACGGATTACCACGGGTCTCGTCCTGCGTCCGAAGCGGAAGAGGAGGATGACGAGGTCTTGTCCGAGGGCACTCTGAGCGACACCTCGGCTGCTGGCGGATCGTCCAAGATGCGGCGTCAAAGCATTCGTCGCTGTCTCGCAAGCCACCTGTCCAGGATGACGGCGGCGTTGGAGGCGAAGAAGCGGATGGCTCCGCCGGCTCAGCTGCTGAAGACGAGCAGTCTCCTGACGAGTCAGCGAGCAAGCCTCCACGAGCTGCAATTCGTCTCGACGTCTTGGCCACGGTGGCCACGACGTCCAAGTAGTGCAGATGCTGTGCTCCTGTTTCTTTCCCGCTCGTGCGTGGTCTGGATCTCTTCTTGCTCAGCCGCAACATTGTGGCTATGCTCAGCGTAGCATAATCATTAATCTCAGTCGCGTTCTATGTTTATCCCATATCATATCTTCCGCCGCGACTGTGTTCGTAATTTCCACAAATACATGTAATATGCAATCATTTTGGTGCAGTAATCATCTTCGTCTGCTGGGGTAGGCTGCATCACCCTACCGGCAGTTCATCATTTGGTGCAGTAATATTTTCATCTGCTTGAGTGGGCTGCACCGCCCCACCGGCAGTTCATCATCATTCCAGTGGTCGGACTAATCCTCGTCCGCCACTTGAGCCATCTGCAGCCGCTGCGTGCTGCGTTTCTCACGCAGGTAGTCATATAGTAGTCCTCCGCATGAGAGGTTGGCTGCGGGTTCCCACGTGGGGTCCTCGTAGCCGACCCACTTCACCAGGAACTCTCTGACCGCTCGCTCGGTGCTGTTGAGGAGAGGGGTGCGGTCCTCAAGGGTCGCTTCAACCTCATACTCACCGGCGAGTCGGTCGGACTCCCAGCTGTCCTCGGGCAGCAGCTCTTCATCAAAGTCGAGCCTCGTTTCTTCTGTCACATCGGGAGCTAGACGAGTCCTCGGCCGTTCTCCAAATTCGTTCACCGCCTTCAAGCGGGACACGTGAACCACCGGGTATAATCTGTACCCACTCCGATCGGGCAGGTCCAGCTCGAACGCGAACTCGTCCACTTTCCTCTTGATTCGAAACGGGCCGTGCCATCGGTGTGCGAGTTTCTTAGTGAGCCCTGGCTTCACTCGTTCCATGTACAACCATGCTCGGTCCCCGGGCTGGAATAGCGACTGCGTGTCCTCATCTGGCGAATCCTCGTTCGTATCGCTGGGTTCTCCGGGTTCATCGGTGGCAGCCGGGTACGTCGTCTCCGTAGACTCGGGCACAGTAGCTCGCTCGGCTCGGCTTAAAGACTCGTTGTGTTTCTGAGCCCTGCGAGCTTTCTCCGTGGCTTGATACTCCTTGGCCATTCCTAGAGCGATCTCTTGCTGTCTGTTGGCTTCTCGTCTCCATGCTAGCGCGTCAGACTGTCGGCCGACTCCTCGTTTGAGTGAGGACGACATGGCTCGTAGTGTCGACCGTGCATCCCAACCGTGTACTAAGTAGAACGGGGTGTCTCTCCTCGTCGAGTCGTGCGAGTTGTTGATCGCGAAGATCAGTTTCTCCACAATCTCGTCCCAATCCTGCTGTAACGGATCCTCGGCATACACTCTCACTGATTGTATCACAGTCTTTACCGAGCGTTCCTGTTGTCCGTTGGCTTGTGGTCTATACATCAGAGTCGCTCTTGATCTAGACTGCATCATCTCTGCAAATGCCTGGAAGACCTCGCTCATGAAGCGTGGGTCACGGTCGTGTCTGATCAACGACGGTGCTCCAAACCTGCGGTATACGCACTCTTCAAATGCTTGGGCTACGCGCAGTGCGGACGTGTCTGCCATTGCCTTTCCCATGACAAAACCAGTAAACGCGCATTGGAACAGTAGGAGCGCGGTGTTTCCTCGCCGAGTCTTCGGTAGGGGAATCACGAAATCCATGGACACCATCTGGAACGGTCTCTCGGCCAGTATGTTACCTGGTGAGTATCCGCGGAAGTGCGGACGGCTCTTGCTGGAACTACAGTCGGGGCATGAGCGGACGTGTTTCTCCACATCGGCGAACAGGCCGATCCAATAATAGTCAGTCTTAACACGGTGGTAGGTTCGGACGATTCCTTGGTGACCTCCTTCCAGCGAGTCATGGCAGTTCTGCAGTACCTCCTGGACCATCGTCGTGGGCACTACTAGGCGTAACGTTGTTTCCTCGGTCCGCTCTCTTCCCCACCGACGGTTCGCTCCAAGGAAGTACAGCAACCCGTCCTCACTTAGTACGAACTTGTCTACCATCTTCCAGGCCTCACGAGCTGCTCTGTAGCCGAGCTGTGCCTCTTCGCCTTTCAGCACTGCCTTGAGGTTAGACCAGCGAAGCTCCTCATCTTGGGCTCTGCTAATGCGTTCACGCCGTTCTCCTTGAACAACCAGGGGGTCGATGTCGTCTGCCGATGGTTCGTGAATGCTCGTTGCGTCCGGTCCCGGTGGATCTTGTGGGTCTGGAGTCTCTTCGACTTGGTCGTCGGGTCGGTTCCGCCCCTCTGCGTCCTGGTTGATGATCACTGGTTCAGTTGCGAAGCGGACATGTTTCTGGCGAGCCCTTGCTTGGTGTCTCGTCACCGCAGCTACTTGTCCAGTTTCCCATGCAAAATCGAAAAAATTCTTACTACGGCCCTCGTCTCGGGTTTCCAGTACGCGTATCGAATTGATGGACCGCGTCACTACTTCTTCCGAGGTATCGGTCGAGGGTTCATAGATGACTTCATGGATGCGGTTCAGCACTTTCAGTTCGCGCTTCCTGTCTTCACTCTCGACCACTGCAGACACTTTACTCTCGAGGGTCTCACCAGCTAATGAGTCTGCTGCAGCATTGAACTCTCGGGTTGCATGAAGATATTTCACTGACCGGAGTTTTGCTGTGAGTTCTTTGTGTCGGTTGAGTTGTGCTATCAGCGACTCCTTACGACAGGCGATCACCCCTAGGGATTGCTGGATTGCGAGTCTCGAGTCCCCAACGATGACCAGGTCTTCAGCCCCATGGTCTAAGGCGGCTGCGACACCGTTGTTCATGCCCGTGTACTCGGCCATGTTGACTGTCGTGGTCTCGAGGTAAGCACTCGCAGCGATCACTACTGTCCATTCGGGAAGTCGCCACAGAATCCACGCACAACTACCATATCCACCGTGCTTCTTCGTCTTGGCCGATCCGTCGAAAGAAATGACGTATCCAACGTAGTCTCGTGGTAACCGAGCATACAACAGTTGGGGATCCATCCGAACACTCGGCGAGCCCCGTGTTGGTGGGGTCACCAAGCTGAGCGAGTCTTCGAGGTCAACAAAACTGGTGATGGTTGACTGGAGGAGTTGGGCGAAAGCGCAATCTTTCTCCTTGACTCTGTACCACCAAGTGCCAAGGGGACAACAAAACTGCGAACTGGGTGGCACGTCCGAACAGTGACTTGGACTTGTGCACCCACTCGAGCGTCGAGAAACGCGTGTAGACATGGATAGTCCGTCCAGCCAGTTGGGTGTAGCACACCTTCAAGAGTTGGAGTAGAGCAAGAACTTCTTTCTCTGCTGGGTGGTAATTCATCTCAGCGTCCTTAAGAACTCGCCCACAGAACCGTACGGGGTGCATCAATCCATCGTGCTCCTGCATGAGGGTCGTACTCACTGCCCATTCGTTGGCGAACAATGTCACATGTACTGGAAGGTCTCGGCTAAAGTGTCGGAGGATGGGAGCGTCGGCGACCTTCCGCTGCAGCGTAGCAAAGCTGCGTCGAGCCGCAGAGAGGTCACCTCCTGCAGCGAAGTCCTCGTCCTTGACCTGGTAAAGCGCTGCACCGTAGACCGCAAAGTCTTGGATGAAGCGACTGTAGTAATTCAATGCTCCGAGAAATGATTGCACCCCCTTCTTGGACCGCGGGAACGACAGCTCAGTAATAGCCTTAAGCTTCTTCGGGTCCGCTCGGATCCCTGCCCGCGTGACTTCGTGGGACAGGAAGTCCACCTTCGACTGGACAAAGATACTCTTCGTGAAGCTGATACTGATGCGGCACTCCTCGAACCGAGCGAGGAGTCGATCCAGCGTTCCCAGGCAGTCCTCGAAAGACTCGCCACCAAAGCAGATATCGTCCACGAAGGAACGTCGTTCAAACACCGGTGTCAGTGTCGAAGAATCGGCCTCACCGTTCGTGAACATGTCGGCCAGCGGGCTATTCACCAACTCTGCCACCGAGCCTTCGGCTTGGCTGGCCCTGAGGTCTGCATCGAACTTGGTCACCCCAGTGGACGCGTCGGCGTCTGTGCTCGACCTCTCTCGCAATGCTCTGTCTTGTTCTTCGGCCGCCTGCATCAAAGCTGCGTAGTGCTTCCATCCACCCTTGGGCTGCACGAACCCCCACAGGGCATTGTCAATCATGCGTTGGTAGATCATGGGAGCGTTTTTTAACCCAAAGGGCATTCGAAGCCACTCAAAATGACCCAGTGCACAGACGAATGCCGAGACCTGCCGTGCTCTCCGAGTCATCATGATCGCCCAAAATCCGCTCGCCGCGTCGAGTGAGCAATACCAGAGATATTTCTCGAGGTCTGTGAGGAGGTCGTCGACCAGCGGCATTGCATATTCCATGATTGCCGTCACTGCATTCACCATCTTGTAATCAATGCACAGTCTGATATCCACGCCGATTTTTTTCAACACGATCACGATGGGCGACGCCCACGGGCTCGTAGAGAACGAGACCAACCCTGCCTTCAACAAACCCTTGAGCAACTCATAGAGCTTCTTGAGGTGACGAAGGGGCACTCGCCGAGCTTTCTGCTTGATAGGCGGGTGTCCTTGCACATCGAGGTCGCACACCACCCCGTAGGCAGGTGGGGGTAGTGCATTACCACTCGAGATCATAATCTTCTCATGTTCCTTGAGCACACGTACTACCTTTTCCTGAAGATCGAGGCTGAGCTCGGGGTGGCGAACATTCGTCGCCGAGTAATCGAGTTCCGTAGCCAAAGCCTCGGTCAGATCAGGTAAGAAGGCTAGTTCATGCGCGTAGTCTTCCAAATTGATCGTGTTTGCAGTGTGCTCTGCTGTCGTGTACTCTTCTGTCCGGTCACTGTTCGCTTCCGCAGAGAGCACTGTAGCAACAGACACGTACAACCGTTCCAAGATCTCGACCGAGCTCTCGTTGGACCTGCACTCGAATTCTGAATCCAACCTATTCTCATCGCCTGGTCCAGGGTCATCCTCCGAGGGGTCGTTGGGGGTAACCGAGTGTCCTGAGCGCCCGTCAGGTAGACGCGCACTGTTCATGGTTGCACCCGACTCCTCGCTTGCCTCCGGCTCAACTTCATCCTGGTCCGGGGGATCCGCATCCGCCGGCGCAGGTTCTTGGTCGGACTCATCGTTGGAAGCAACTTCGTCGGTAGGACGTCGGTCTTGTCTACTCCACCTTTCCTCTCGTCGCTCAAGATGCACCGTACTGTTCACGTATTCCCTTTGAGGCGGTGTATCATCGCTCGATCGCTTCAGGAGGCGTGTCGGGGTGGCATACCCCGGGCGTTCCACGGCCGGAGGTTGCGAAGCCAACCACTGAGCATACAACTCTCCTTCTCGCCGGAAGACTTCCTTATCACGGCTTCCCTCGTAAGCTAACAGCTGTCAATCATTGTAGCGACTGGAGCTTAGCCGGACATACCCGTCAGACCTAGGGAGATCGTCGATAGGTACCCATATCAGGACTGGTGAATGAGCTGAACAGGAAGTAAGTCGGTTAGAGATGTTGGTCAATCTCACTCTGACGAGCTTTCCTCGCTGTGACCGCACCACTGTCGGTAGCAAGGCTTTCGTGCGCCGAACCCATACTTCGTGAGTGTCGGCCGGCGGCCGAACCCTCGGTAACCGGTACTCCGCGAACTCTCGGCTGGGTACCGGCAAGGCTTCGGTGGGGCCTCCTGTCACGTGAGGTCCTTCCCCCCTGTCGTTTTGCATGTTCAGCGTCTTGATGAGTGGGATACTCACTTCGTCTGGCAATCGGGCTGTCGCATGGAACATGTCCAACCGCACTCCCGCTGGGATCATGAAGTCTGTCCCCAGCACCACATCAACTCCTGCACCGTGGTCCATTATCCACAGTTCAAATTCATACACATGTTGCCACCCCAGCGTCACCTTAACCAAGGCTCGCCGCTCGGTAGCCATCGCCCCTTTAGTGAATCCTTGGATCTCCATACAACGACCGTGCCCTTGCACTTCGCGTAGCCGCAATTGTTTAGCGAATCGCTCCGATATCACACTGACGTTCGCCCCCGTATCCAGAAGGATTCGCGTGCGCGCATCATTCACCGCGCCCTTGACCAAAGCTCTCATCCGAGCTCTCCGGTCAAACCTCTGCGCAGACCACCATCCAAGCCGTTCCCCAGGCTGCAATTTTGTTGCTCCCCGGGTGTCTTGGCTTGAATAGGCTCCCCGTTGCACCGCACTTGATACCCAAGCCTCGGTGCAGTTTCCATCATCTTCTTCATCCTTCACTCGCTTCGTCTCTTCTCTCCCGAGGCTTGCGCCTCTCTCCTCTCCGTTGTCTGTCATCATCACCTTGTCGTTTTCATCATTCTTCGGCCGTTTGCTCGCTCCCACGAACGCGTAGACACAGTCCGCGTCAATCGGTGGAGCGGCTAACTGTGGCAGCCCGATTGGGGCCAACCCAGTTTCAGTTGGCGGGCTGCCTAGTTTAAATGGCTGCCGAAGATCAAGGTTTGGAGGTCGGGGGTAAGATCTTTCTTCTCTACCTTCGTCCGAATCAAGGAGGTGAGGGCTTGAAGAGCCTCACACTTGCCCACGTCGTGCACCTGTTGGCATAGTTTGCAGCGGCGGTAGCAGTAGTGAGCCGAGTGTCCAGCCCCTCCGCATGCCGCGCATGGTCCATACTGGCGAGGTCGATTGTCACGGTTGTCACGGTTGTCCCGATTGAAAGGTCGGTTACCACGGTCGAACCCTCGCCCAGAGTCACCCCCGCAGCGAGGTCGGTTGTCCGACCGGGCGAATGTCTCATCGGCAGCGGCACGGCGTTCCTGCTCACTTGCTGCGGCTACATGGTCTCTCTCCTCTTCCGTGTCATAGAACTCTTCGTCGTCCCTAATGCTGCGGTCGTCGTCCGAGTAGCCGTGGTCGCTCGGGTCATCCTCTTCATCGCTATACGTATACCGCGTTTGAGTCAGGCGTCCGGCCTGTCCACGTGCTGGTGTACGCACTTGAAGTTCAGTCATCAGGTCGGACAACGTCACCTCAGCCAGTGAGATCCGTGGGACATTGCGTGAGTCATCACGACGACGGTCAAATTCTCTTTCACGTCGGTCGGGTCGGTCGGACCGGTCCCGGCGGTAAGAGTCCCGAGTCACTTCGGGGCGTCTATCCTCGCGCCGGCGTGAGCTGTCTCGACTCCTCGGTGGGTGACCATCACGGCTCTTCGTCGGATACACTGATCCCTCGCGGGGTGTCCTGCGCTCTTCCGACTTGAGGATATCGTTGATCATATCCTCGAGTTCGTGGATGTCCTTCACCCGCACGTGACATAGGCGACGTTCGAGGCCACGATCTCCACACGTTTCGAGGAAACGTTGCACGTGGTCCTTCGCATCACGACCACCCCTCTCGAACTGCAGGCCTGCATTGCGAGCGTAACCGTTCAGCCGGTTGAGGTAGTCGCAGACGTGTTCAGCCCCTTCGCTCTTGGCAGAATAATAGCGAGCTTTCGCGGACTGGCGGAACTGCGAGCAGTAATACTTAATGAAAGCATCACTGAGCAGCTTCCATTGACGTTTGGTCTTCTTCGGCAATTGACGGTACCAGTGTAGGGCTCCGTCACGAAGGCTCAGTTCGAACGCCATGCACCACTCGTTCGGGGGAGTGTGCGTACCCTTCATCTCGTAGACAAATGCTCGTAGCCACTGCATAGAGTTCTCACTCTTGTTACGGGATCCCGTGAAATGCTTGATCTGAGCGAGGGGCCGGTGAGTTGCGAGCTCAAGCCTCGGCGTCGAGTTCAGGCGTTCAGTTTCACTCAATTCGAGTATTTGACGCGTCAGCTCGTCGGTTGGACTGTCGGGGTCGTTGCTACGATCGGTGTAGTCTTCGCCGCTGTCATCGTCAGACGAATCCTCGCGCAGGACGAATCTGCGAGCCGTTCGTCTAGTGGGGGTGCTTGGTCGCACGCCACGACTGCCTCGCGAGGTCTCAGACTCGCGCGACAGGCGGTCGGCCCGGCTCGTTGACCGAGGTGTCACCATGTGGGAGTCTTGGAAGTACGGTGAGCCACAGTCTTGGCGGAGAACACTCCCTCCGTGGTGGTTCGGTCAGCCGAGCCTTCGGGCGACTTCTTGGGAGTCTGTGGAAGCGGGACTCTTGATGGGTCTTCCTCCTCCTGATTCCCAGGAGTCCTGGGTGGTCGTCCCAGGCTGATGTCGGACGTTCCGAAGCTCAACCGAAGCTTCCTCTTCCACTTGTGCAAGTCACAACCTGCGAGTGCCGGCGTCCATCCTTCGAGCGCTGCTTCAGACGGGTGCGTCTGAGGCTCGCACCCCATCGCTCGGAGGAGTGACACCGTGTCCTCGACCACCTGAGTGGTGGTGATCGTATTCACTGGCCACGCCAACTCGCCGCTCAGCTCGGCCCAGACGGACTGGCGAACCATCTGCGGAGTGAACTGTTGGATCCATTCGCTGGACTCGATCATTTGCTCGAGCATCCACCCGAGCACCTTGTTGGCAGCTGGAGTGCTGCTGTTCAGCGGGGGCCGGTACCCGCGGGATTCTTGAGGGCCCTTAATAACCTGCACCAAGGCTTTTGACTCCTCGGTGCTGTCCTCGTAATCGTCGTGGGCATGATCCGGCTTCGCAACTTCATCAAATTCGGACGCGAGACTACGGGACAGGGAGCGCGAGCCCCCGCTACGTCCCGCCGACAACATCGCGCCTTCCTGGTCATCCAACTCCAGCACCGCTGCTGGAGTCTTCTCTTCCAGGTCTTCATAGTCCATCATCGTATCCTTGGCGTCGGGACCTTCGTCCACCGAGTCGTCGAAGCTGACCGACCTCTCGGAGATAGTTGACAACCGGGACGTTAGATCACTGGCGAGGGTTGACGTAGCTCCGGTCGGTCCACGCGTCGGCCTGACCGGCGTGGCTGGTACCGCTGACTTGGATCCTTTCGTCATATTGTTCTTGTTCTTCTTGTTTTTCTTCTCTTTTCTCCTCTTCTCAAAGCTCGTTAGGGGCAATACCTACACAGACCACACAACACACTAAAGTCACACCAGTCCCGGGTCGCGGCACCAGTTGTCGTGTAGGGGAACACGATTTTACGAGTCCTCGTCCCTCCTACTACGTAAGGGGAACGAGCCCTACCAACAACACACGCTTTCCCGTTAAGGTCGGCGAATATCGTCGGGATATAATCTGAAGACCAGATCCGATCCCTGTACACCGGGCTGGAATGTGCCTAAGTGCGCCGTTGGGTCAGGCAGGTATTCCCACAGATATAAATACACCCTTAGTCACGAGCAAAGGCTAGGGTGCGTACACAATTTGCGCTTAGCGCTTACCCCCTGTAGTCCCTCAGAAAGGAAGGGTACCGGGCCAGTCAAGGCCTTTTACAGGGGGGACCGAAGTAAAACCTCAGTCAGGGGTCAAATATACTGGGGGGCTGTGCCACTCTCCCAGAAATACACAGTGAAGTCTCTAATACCTCTCAACACTCGGCCTCTTCTCTACTCTTGGCCTTACCAGGATGAACTCTCAGTCAATGTACCTTAAGTTCACCGGTAGACATAACCCACAACGGCCGAGTGTATCCTGAGGCTACGGCTAAGCTAGCTAGACTTACCGGAGACGGACTTGACTCTTGAGGCTTGAGGGGGAAATTCTACTCTGATTTAGTGATTAGAGGCTGTGAGGCCTCGACTATAACTAATCCCTAATGTCTATACAAAGGCCTAGTCTAAACCGAGCCTTCGGTCCAATCCCACAACCGGACGAGGCTTCGTCCTAATTCCGGATTCCAACTAAAAGGTAAAGAGTGGGTACAGGTATGACTGACCGGAGGTCACGACGGGGTTTGTATTAGAACCCGCCGTGACTCCCAGTCACTAACTAGTCTGCTGGCACTAAAACGCGGGGAATGTGTGTAGCCAATCAGAGGCCTCGGTCACCTTTCTCAGCGAGGCTCAAGGTCGTTAGGCCTCGGGCGGGGCCGTCAATCAGGTTCAAAACCCGACATCACACGCCGCCATTTCGGCGCAGTAGAGAACTTTTGATCCTGGACTAAGTCGGGGTTTTGGAACAAAAATTGACAGAAAACGTATGAATTCTCGCTGGTCCAAAAATATATTCCAATACCCAAACAATTCTTTCAGCATAGCTGAAAGCACAAGGGTCCGGCAGCATTTCTAAATCGCCACGATTTGATTTATTGAGATTCTTTCAGCACTTTCACACTTTTGCCGCGGTTTTAAACAGCGTTGTCTTGCTTTCAGTATGCATCGCGCTGGCATGGGACTTGCCCGAGCTCGACGTTTGGCGCTCTTAGAAACGTAGACATAGCTTAGAAAATACCTAGATAATTCGACGATACTTTTGCCTACATGAACGACAAAGCACGGTACAACGCTGATTTATTTCGCTCAGGTTAATACTAGAACAGGCGTTGTGTGGCAGGAGCATTAGAAATCAACTTAACCAGCGTACTACAGTGAGCAAGAAGTATCCACGCGACGCCTCATAAAAATAGCGCCGACCCTTCGCAGCGCCAATGGCAGCGCGTAGCGGCCCAAACCACTAAATATGGTAGCACCCAACTCAGCCGAAGTATCCCGCGACGCTTCATGTAAGTAGTACCTGGCCACACACTTGAGTTCAGTATTGCCAGAAGTTGACATTTCTAATAGGTGTGCCACACAACACTAAGGTGGCGCGACACCACTTGAAGTTCAAGTTGAAGCTCTCAAACGGCGCTATCAGGGTGTGCCACACAACGTCAGGGTGTGCTACACAACACACAACGTCAGGGTGTGCTACACAACGCTACACAAGAGGTGGGCTACACAATTACGTGTGCTACACAATGGAGCTACGTGTGCTACACAAGGGAGCTGCGTGCTCGACAAGAGCTACGTGTGCTACACAATGGAGGGGCTCAAGCTGCACTGTCTGACCTATCGAGCACTGCTCAACAACAACTCCTCTCATCTATTGCTGGCGCGTGTGACTACGTCGCACCAATGATGATAGTGTATACATCGTGAAACCCTGGTTTACCAGGATATTGCTATCGCTATTCCTACTCCTATTGCTATTGTGTGAAACCCTGGTTTACCAGGCTATTGCTATTCCTACTCCTATTGCTATAGCTATTATTTCTATTAATATGTAAATCAGGGATTTGCACGCTCGGATGATAGCTAAATCGCACTCAATATTATTTAAATATGGGTATTAAAGGGGGTTCAGAGTCTTAAACCGGAGTGGCGTCGTATCAAGCGATCGACTCTTATTAAGCCAGCTATTGAGGGCAAGCACTAGTCAGGGAGAGAATAAATGCACAATTATGTCGAGTTTCGACGCCATGCCCGCAGCAGAGTTCCATTGGCGTGCAGTAATTTGCACTATGCGTACGGCATACCGTGTGCGCGAGTAGGCCGGATTTTTGGTATCAGCGTGTGTACTGTTCTCCGATGAAGGACACGTAATGCCCGGAGGGCGCAAAAATGTGGTCATGCTACCTGTTCCCGTCCTACGGTTCATCGACGGCTTCGTCAAGGGTCATCCGTGTTTCTGTGTGGAAGAGCTCCGAGTGGAGTGTTCCCTGTCACGCGGGCGAGGGTTTCCATTATATGTTGCACAACAGAATTATATATGAACAAGAGCCTGGAATGCCGACTTGCAAGTCGGCATTTCGGCCTATTAATAGTTAAATCGGCTGTGAATGCGATTGGCGCCTATCTTAAGACTGTTTCAATTTGGAGTCCGACCGAGGGTAACTATAACTAAATACGACTAGACCCGAAATAAATAAGAGTACAGTTATACTGGGATAGCAGTGGATAGGTCATGCTGCTAGGCAGCTCAAATCGGGTAAATTCGGACCACGGTAACTGAGGCCGGTAAACTGAGGCCGGTAAACTGAGGCCGGTAAACTGAAGCCGGCATCCGCGGCCCCATGTCGTTGTCTGTCTTTCAGTCGGTGACCCGGTAGCTGACCGGTAACAGGCTCGCATTCTGTCTATCGTAGGCTATGAGAGGTGGCTTCATGCTCGTCGGGTCCCATCAGGGCGAGATGTCGCTCCATACTCGTCAGTGAGGGCTGTAAGCGCAGCAACCGGTATAGGGTACAAAGATGAACTTCGTGTGGCGCGTTTGACCGGAAAGCGAGCAGCCCGGCTGCAAGACGACGAGATTCTGGCGGAGCTTAGTTCACGAGTGCTGACCGCGACTCGGATCACCCCCGAGGAAGTTGTGGCGCTTGCATATTATTACGATTGGGCTGGTAGTAGAGAATATGACGATGTTTTCGATTGAAAACGACTAGAGAATTCGGCTGGATTGGAAATGACCTCGTCGTTAGATATACCATTCATTGTACTGCCATTTCGTTTTACTCGCGTCTACGGCTCACTGCAGCGGCGGGTATGGTCGGCACGGCAGCCGCCCACCACATGCGGGACTATACTGTGCTGCCGTACTGCCATGTTCGCTGCTGGCGTGAAGGCTGGAGAAGGTGGCAGCCAAGTGGCTCGGCAAGCCGGCGGCGCCCGAAGGCTCACGCTTCAAGATGGCCCCGACTTCCGTGAGCTGGGTTGCTCACTCGCGCAGATGCTGATCGCCCAGTGCGTGTAGAAGTTGAGGCTACTCTACATGCGGTGGTACAAGTACAATAGGTATATTTTCGTTTCGGACAACTCACAACTCGTCTGCCTACCAGTTGTGCCCTGCGGCCAAGTCCTTTGTCAGGTCGAGTCCCTTCTGTATGACGTCGCGCGCGTAGTACGTGAGCTCCATCTTCTCGTCGGGGCTGGTGGCTTTGAGGTTGGACACGTCATAGGCGGCGCGCGTGAGGCGGCAGATCACACCGACGTCTTCCAGGTGGGTCGCGTGCATCTCCTTGAGCTTGGCCAGACCATGGCACCCATGGCAAGTGCCGGTGTGCTCATGGTGCTGGTGAACATCGGCTTCCTGGTGGCCGGCCCCATGATCATGCTCTTCAGCTCGTCGCTCGAGAGCAGCGGCTGGGCGGACGCGCTCACGGGCACCGACTTCGAGCCCGCCGCCAGCACAGCCACGACGATCCTTCGCATCATCGGCCATCGTGCTGGCCGTGGTCGGCATCGTGGGTGCCATCGTGCAGGCTACGTGGACGCCTCCCAGGTAACCAGCTCGCTCACGTTACTTCGATGGACTCTAAACCTTTACCTCGTATCGCGAATACATGTTGTTGTGATGCCTATATAAATAATGAAAATTATGCAAGTCAAACGTGGGATATCATGTTAAGTGAATAAAATCATTTAATTTAAGCCTTCACCTGTTAGAATTTGTCAGTTTCAGCGAAAAAACCCTGTATTTATATATAAGCTTGGGATGATTGATGAGAAATGGCAGATTTATAAGAAGCAATTCCACTTGCCTTTGGATAATAAAAAACAACATCAATATATTGTGAATTCCGGCTAAATTTAGAAATCCTGAGTGGTTCGCTGAATCGTCCACATACAATTCCCAAGTCATTAGCTGAATCACCCACAGGCGATGCGATGGCTACACTCGTACTTAGTTGAACTTGTATACACGCGGGGCGATTGGGGGCCGATCGATTCAATCAATCGGCCGGGAAATTTTTGAGTAGAACCCACAATACTTTCCGTATATTTGCTATCCCAGCCAACGCGTAGCCCTAGTCTAAATAAGACTCTAAATCGGCCGATTTAGATTCGGATTAGACATTCTGGTTTTTACAATACATAAATACATGCATTGTAGACTCAGAACTCGTGCTGAAAGACCTCGTGCGCTCGCAGCGCGCTACTGTTCTACATGTAATGCGACTCTTAAGTAGCAACGTGATTAAAACAAAGTCGTGCGGGGCACGAAGAAGCTCCGAAATTTAGGTAACGTTCAAAGGTAGAGATGGCACGGCAGTGGTCGCAAACGTGCTCAGGGTGCCAAAGGCGCAGGGCTCGCGAAGACAAGAATTACTTTACAAACCAACTAGAGGGTAGGGCTGGTATCGCTGGTATGACGGCATAACGTTCTTCTAATGCTACATTTGCATGAAATTGTGCATTTACTGCGTCTGCTTCGCAGTCGCAGTATCTGCACGCGACATACCGTATACAGTGTGTCATATAATACTTTGAACTTCAAAAGTTTGAAGAATGAGGTGATGGTCACCTCGTTGTCCTCGAACGACATGGCGTCGCACGTAGAACACCTGCAGCACTAGGGCGCCCGCCAATGCAGGGACAAGCACCTGCTCCTTGTAAACGCCCAGCATCACGAAGATGGTCTGCACTTCCGTCGTGGCGACGTCCAAGCTCTCCACGCGCTACTGTCATAGTCACCCGTGGAATCAACGACGATGGCACCGAGCGGGGGCTCGATACGAGCGTTTGGCCCTCCGCACGTGTCTTCGGTGGCTGTCACGAGACCGGCAAGCGCCACGAGTGGCAACACAAAGGCGCGCATGCTTGGTAGTGTCTTGAGGAAGACGTAAAGTTAATTGTGAGAAAGGCAAACTTCTGATAATTGGAGTACCTTCACGCAACATCTGCACTTCGTACTTAGCTGAGGTGGACGACACAGGTAACGCGCAGGTAATTTATTAACTGTGTCGGGCATTAAATCGTGTGTCACAATTCGTGATGATTCTGTACCTGTACCTGCGTAACTGCATGGTTATTTTATATATAAATTACCGGGTTATAGGATGCTCCAAAATCAGACGTACACTGGGATCCACTCCTTAGCTCTGAAATAAATTTCAGAGGATAGCGACTGAACTTCATTATACCCCAAGGTCGCGTTCCGGCAACCGTCAGGGTCGCATTAAACGCTCCGGTAATTTAAAATAAATTACGGATTAAACGGACCAAACGGTTTTATATGGGTTTTGGAAGGCACCCACTGGGTGCCTTCCAAAACAGTTTACAACTTAACTTTGAGGATTTCGAAATCTGAACACACACGATCGAGACCAGCCGCACTTTTTCTCTTCTTACCGACTTCAATACGCGAATCGCTCAATGTGGTCTAACCTTGCATCTTGCCACCGAAGTGAAAGAAGAAAACCCGTCGTTGGGTATTGGGAGTGAAGAGCTCCGTTTACGTAGCAACGGTATTGACTACTCAACCAGCCAGCATATCCTGCTCCATATTTTGTGGCGTCCAAGGCGCTGGTGAATGGACCCCGCACCTCGTCTTGCACCAGTACCTTGAAATATTTTTCTTCAGCTGCGCTGTGGTCCCGTGTAATGCACCAGCACGCTCAAAGCTTGGTGGAAGCGGATTCAACTGATCTACTGACTGTGGGCGGCGAATGGCCTTCACGTTGCAGTTGATTAATTAGCTCATTCGCGATTTCGCCCCCAAGAGCTCAAGCGCCCCCACCCAACTCTATCACCATGTCCAAGCTGCTTACTACCACCCTCATGCTCGCTGTCGTTGTCGTACTCGACCCTGTGAACGCTCACCAAGACGCTGCGTCGCCTCTTCTGAGAACAGTCGATGGCGGTCGCATGCTGGATGAGGAATCGTCGTCGGGCTCAACAAACGGCACTGTCACCAACCCGCTGTACGAGAAGTGCCACTGGTACTCTTATTTCGACCCGTGGAGCTGCTGCGCCAACAATTGCCACTAAAATAAGCACAACTAACCGGCCATGCCAACGAGGAGCGGTCATCAACTATCTGGGGGGCTACTAGTAATTTGTCGGAAACTACTGTTTCGCTACTATTTACGGTACTACTGGAAGTAATTTGGGACAGAGCGTTATATTACTACTAGTGTCCAGGCAGATGGAGGGCAAATAGTACTGCCAAATTAATGCTAATTACTGCTTGGGCAACTGAAGAAACCCAGGAGTTTGTATTTTGATTAACGCTGTCTGTTGTATGTCAGGTGGTAGCCGTCCGATGCGATGTCTGTTGTATGTCAGGTGGTAGCCGTCCGATACGACGTTCGCAAGTGGTAATCGTAACACAGGGCTGCTTTAACGTTCTTACCTTCTTTTGATTGAGCTTCCATTCTGCAATTTGCCAGCCGGACAAAAGGCTCCAATACGTCAAACCTCGGTTGTTCATGCGCCGAGCTCACGAAGACGGACCCTTCCGTCTGTGTGGTCTGCGGGCACCACGTCTGCAGCAACGGCACCGGCAGCTTATCTGAGCGCTTCTGCAGGGCAACGAGCCTCTACAAGTGTCTTCGTCGCCGTCTGCATACCCCGAGAGTGAGCCCGTACACGCACCGATAACGAACGCGCAGAAATGCAGGTGCTGCTCAAGCACAACCGGGATGGACGGCGATGTAGGGGTCGACTACTGGAAATTACTGGAAATTACCATACCAGGTAAGCTTAGTACTATTACTGATCTAATCCAGCTCGTCGAAATTACTACTACCGGTACTACTCTAGCAGTAATTTAGTTCCAGCTACTCAATAGTACTATAGTACTTTAGACAAAAGTCAAGTTACTAGTAAACCCTGACTGTAGGTTGAAAACGTATGCATTGCACATCGCTTCCGCGTCTGTACGTAGTTCTCTGGATTCTGGACTCAGAGTTGTGATTGTTATTGCGATCAGACACTCGAACGTATGTGATGCTTACATGTATAATATAACTCAATAGGCCAAAACGGAGGTTTGTCACGGTTCGTGCCAGCGACTCAGACCCAAACAACGGCGAGTCAACAGGTTTTAAGAGCATCTCCACCGGTTGGACTTATCCGAAGTCTTAACCAGGTGTTTAAAAGTCATGAAATTTTAATTAAGATAAGTCTGTATCAAGGGCTCCCACCGGGAGGAACTCACGCCGAGTTTTGTCAAGATACCGGGTTTCCGGTCTATTGGTTATGGTGTGGGACACTTGACAGCTGAACTCCAACCGTGGTTTTTCCCCTCTATTCGAGGTTTTTCCCGGGTGTGCTAGGTTATTTAGGTTAGGTTATTTATAACTGGCCTACAGAAGAATCCTCACTTTGGCTTTCGCCGCCAACCAGACAAGAACTGCCTTCTTCTCCCCGCAGTGGCTGGGAGTCCTCTGCTTTTGTGTGGACCACTTCAGGTTATGAGCCCAAGTTCCAGAGAAGGCAGTCGCAAGCGCGAGTGGCCGACGTTCAGCGGCAACCGCGAGGAGTTCGATGGCTTCAGCCAGCTTCTAGTGTTCGCTCTGAGTGGAGACGGCAAGCTCGGCTACATCGCGGTGAGCGATTACAACCCGACCAAGTCCTACAAGTTCCACGGGCGCGAGTACCCGCCGGTGGTGAACCTGCAGGGGAAGGACAGTGGTCCGGACAGCGCGACACCTCGCGCGTCAGTCACGCCGCGTTCGGGCGACGGCGATGAAGAAGAAGAAGACGGAGGTGATGGCAACCAAGGCGGCAAGAAGAAGAGACGCAAGGGCAAGAAGAAGACGAGCCCCTCCGGCCTGGTGACGGACGGAGAGGAGGCTGCTCAATTGCTCAAGCGGATGGAGACCGAGAAGGCGGACGTGTGCTACATCTTGGTGACCAGCCTTCCGGTCAACTACCGCAAGCTCGTGCAAGGACTCGTGTGTCCGCACGCCATGTGGCAGGCGATCGAAGGCCACTTCGGGACCCGAGACCCGACCGACTACGCGAGCTCGTACACGGGTGTGTTCCGGTACAGGCTCGACGATGCCGAGAACCCCGAGATGTTCGTGCAGACGCTGGACTCGAACATCATTACGTTCGAGCGCGTCATTGACACGAAGCTGAGCGACATCTTCAAGTCGAAGATACTTCAACATGCACTGCCCGCATCGTGGGAGTACATTGTGCGAGGGTGGCAGGGCCAGGCCAAGACTCTCCCGTACGTCAAGCTTATGGAGCTGGTGAGCTCCGAGCTGAAGCGACGCCGTCCAGAAGGCAGTGACCAGGACAAGGGCAGGGCTGAGAAGGCTTATGCAGCGGTGGTAGCTAAGCCTACTGGTGGCGTCTTTGAGTGGAAGTGCTTTGCGTGCAAGAAGCCGGGCCACCTCGTTGCTGACTGCCCCAAGCACCCGAACAGAGGCAAGGATATCAGCAGCACTTCCGAGCCCCCCACGAAGAAGCAGAACACGGGCAAGCAGTACAACAAGAAGGACGCCAAGCGTCATGATCACAGAGATGGTGATCACAAGCACGACGATGGACGACTTCATAAGGACAGACGCTCTCCACCACGTGGACAAGCGTCACATGCAAGTGGTCAGTGGACCATTGGGCACAGTGGTGCTCACGAATGTGATCGAGGATGTCAAGACTATGATGGTTACGGTAATCAGAGGGGTCAACCTTTTGGTTACGGACCACCACCGCAGTACGGTAATACCGGACCACCACCGCAGTACGGTAATACCGGACCACCACCGCAGTACGGTAATACCGGACCACCACCGCAGTACGGTAATACCGGACCACCACCGCAGTACGGTAATACCGGACCACCACCGCAGTACGGTAATACCGGACCGCCACTGCAGTACGAAGACTAACAAGGCAGTGGCCATCCTGATGAGCGCCGTGGGCGTTCGTACGACCGTCGTGGTGACGGATCACCCCGTCATCGAGACTCATACGGCAGTCCGCAGTTTCCCTGTGGTGGAGAACAGCAGTCATCCAAGCCCCGTGATGAACCTTAAGAGCGTGGGTACTTCGTGAGTGCACTAGACCCAGCTCTGCCAAGACCATCGTCTGCACAGTGGTGCACCGAGTTCCATGAAGAAGGGGAGGACCTCATTGTCGCCCACATTCGTGATAAGGGTATGACATGTATTCGTCGTGGTGACGGTACCTACGAGTACGAGTTCGAGCGCAACCGTACCACCATTGTGATGGCAACCGTACCACCATTGTGATGACCGCCTGGCGCAGGCAACAGCTTCAGTGGAAGCGATCCTCCGTGCCGAGGATGCTGCGACCAACGAGCGGACACAAAGACAACGCAGATAGACCGGTGAGGTCATCAGCTCTAAGTCCAGTGGGGCCGAGCCCATAGACACACAGTCTACTATTGAGGCACGTGAGATCAGAGCCAGTGAGGCTCAGTTCACTAGAAGCCAAGGGCCATTACCGAGAACCAGTGCGGTCATCGGAGCCAGTGAGGCGTCGGGTGCTTGGAGTGGACAGCAGACGAGTGCGTCAAGGCTGGAGCATCCGACTCAGGCAGGAAGCGCGCAGGTCGGTGAGACCTTACTGCCGAGAGTCATCGAGAGTGGCGATGACAGGATGGTGAATCCGCAAAGGGCAGTGAGTCCTCGCAGTGGTGGAAACTTGCGTACGAGGACTGATCATCCAAGTACATGGAGCGTGGAAGCTCATACAAATGGAACCACTATCGGAGGAAGCAGTGATGCTCAGTCTCGCCATGAGTGGCACCCAGTTTCGGTGGACGCATCGAGGAGCCAAGCAGACGTGCAAAGGCAGCCTACACTAAGCAGACAAGCGAGATTGCAGGCGAATCCGATAGATCCAACCCAGCCTCATGGACTTCCAGTGTTGGGTGAACGAGCTGTGGAATGGTTCCAGCAATTCATTGCAGAATAAGTCAACAAGAGACTTCACCAAGACAAGGACAGTGGTCACATGTCATTCCTATCCTGCGAGAGAGCTAGCAGTGAGCCCTCTCTCGCTCAAGACTACCAGTGCAAGCAGCAACAACCAAGCCAACACTGTGTGTGTTGCAATCGACGACAAGACGCCGTGTACGCTACGTCCATGGGAGATGGCGTTGGTCAGTGCGAGACACTTTGCAGGGAATGTACCGGAAGGCAAAACATTGTGGCGTCCATGGTGGCACGGACTGCTGAAAGTGGCGGGCATAACAGGGCGTACCCCGGCCGGCAAGGCAATGTACTCGAGCAAACCTCATTCGCTGTGTGCGATCAAACCAAGACCAGTGGACTACTCTTTTCGATTCAGGACAGTGGTCCTTGGTGACATGAACTAGTGTGGTTCTACAACTATTTCTACAACCCGTGTGGGGTTTTTGCCCAAGACGCTTCGTGCAGTGGTGGACTGCTAGAAGTGCGAGATGAGTGCATCTCCATGTCAAGGTTTCCCCACACCAAGTGAGGCTGTCAAGATACCGGGTTTCCGGTCTATTGGTTATGGTGTGGGACACTTGACAGCTGAACTCCAACCGTGGTTTTTCCCCTCTATTCGAGGTTTTTCCCGGGTGTGCTAGGTTATTTAGGTTAGGTTATTTATAACTGGCCTACAGAAGAATCCTCACTTTGGCTTTCGCCGCCAACCAGACAAGAACTGCCTTCTTCTCCCCGCAGTGGCTGGGAGTCCTCTGCTTTTGTGTGGACCACTTCAAGTTTTACTTCCCATGGTCGAAGCGGATAAGAGCATCTCCAGCGGTTGGACTTATTTTTCGGTCCTATCGAGCCCTTTAATTTAAGACCACGAAAATTAAAATAGTCGGTGCTGAGTGGACAGCTCTCCACCGGGAGGATGTATTCGTCGACTTAAGCTTAACTAAATTCTTGGCCACGGATTTTCGTCCTGTGAGCAGGTTTGATTATCGAGTTCCGACCCCCATAGTGAAAACAAGCCAGAAAGGTTAGAATTCTAGTCTTATTTTAAGACCGAAGAGTTCCTGGTGAAGTTAAAACCCGCGATACGACTCACCGGTGGCCGTTAAATCTCTCTCACGTCTCAACGGCGTTACTTTTACGATAAAACCAGGGTTAGAGCTTACCGTTGGAGATGCTCTAACGACACTTAAATTTACTGTCAACTAAGCTTAGCGAAGCAACTCAACACAAGCAGGTTAACGGGGGTTCCCAACTCCCAAATCTAGCGGATTCAGCTCAATAAGTCATCACACAGCGCTTTAGTCGCTACCATGAACTTAAGTGATGGGCAATAAATCTAGGGTCTAGGATCGAGAAGTACTAGCCTCTCGTGCAAAATGGAGACCAGATGATGATGATCACAGGTGTCTATTTAACTTTAGTTAATAGCTTCCTGAAAAGTCCTAAGGTCACTGGTCACTGAAAAATTGGCGGTCTGTGCCGCGGTTTATCTACGACTGGGTTGTGTGCTCCTTTCAGAACGTGTAAAATGGAGACCAGTCGCTTCCTACCAGCTCAAAGCTGACTTCAATATTCGAACATGGTGGGTTTATGGCCTCGCTGTACGTGGGTTCTTGCCGCCGAAGTAGAAGAAGAAAACCCGCCGTTGGGTATTGGGAGTGAAGAGCTCCGTTTACGTAGCAACGGTATTGACTACTCAACCAGCCAGCATATCCTGCTCCATATTTTGTGGCGTCCAAGGCGCTGGTGAATGGACCCCACCTCGTCTTGCACCAGTACACTGAAATATTTTTCTTCAGCTGCGCTGTGGTCCCGTGTAATGCACCAGCACGCTCAAAGCTTGGTGGAAGCGGATTCAACTGATCTAGTGAGTGTGGCCGACGAATGCCCTTCGCGTTGCAGTTGATTAATTAGCTCATTCGTGATTTCGCCCCCAAGAGTTCAAGCGCCCCCACCCAACTCTATCACCATGTCCAAGCTGCTCGCTGTCACGCTCATGCTCGCTGTCGTTGGCGTACTCGACCCTGTGAACGCTCACCAAGACGCTGCGTCGCCTCTTCTGAGAGCAGTCGGTCGCGTGCTGGAGGAGGAATCGTCTTCGGCCTCAACGAACAGCACTCTCACCAACCCTCTGTACGAAGCCAACACCAGCATCAAAGGCTGCCATTGGTACGACTACTTCCTCCCGTGGAGCTGCTGCGGCGCCAACAGTTGTAAGACGCGCAACTAACCGTCAATGCCGACGAGGGCCAGTAGTATTATCTTACCACCTACTCAACACAAAGCGTAGGCGTAGTACTGTAGTAGTAATACGCAACAATAATGCTGGTCCACAATCTCCCTCTCTGGTTAGTACTATCCAGTAGTAGTACATGTGCCCGACCTGTGTCTCATGAGTCTCCAGCTGAAGCAACAAAAACATTTTAACCCCTCCGTGACCGCGGCATATTTTTTCTCGTTCAAACTTTTCCCAAAAAATTATCATGCTATATATTAAGGCATGAATAAAAGAGGCTACACCTAATTTTTGTATGATAGGCACTTAAGTACGAAGCCTGACTCTACAAAATGGATTTTCAGAAAAGGACGTTTGCTCATCATGCAAAGCATTATGCTGTATAATATGCTATTGTTTTTGCATGAGTGACCAGCGATGCTGTATATACATCTTGTGCTAGTGGCCCTTTTATCCAGAGACACTGCGACTCAGGAGCATTCAATGTGTCGAACGCGGATAGATGCAGCGAGAAGGAAAAAAAATGGCAAAATGTATTGAGCAATCAACGGCTCTCAACGGCTCTCTCAGTCACTGCTCCCTTCCTCCTCGCCACCGCTATCATTCCCACTATCGCTCAACTCGCCACATGCCTCGTCCCCGGAGCTGCGCTTCAGCCTGCCCTTGCCCGGAGCCCGCATTTGGATGCCACGCCCGCAACGAGGGCGCGGAGGACCCTTGCCGTCGCGTTACATGCTGTGTCAAATACTAAAGCACGTGAGAGCATTGCCGGGGTAGTGTTGTGGGCGGACTTGATTGCACAGATATACCATACTTATCAAAGGAACATGCAAGTCTCAAATCGTTTATTCAAAGAGCACGTTGGCATACCGCTTGTTCCCGTCACAGCAACCACTGCAGTATAATCACGTATTGCGCCGCTCGCCAATATTTATCTGTGCAGACTGTATACCTTGCACTGGTGTTGCCGATACTTACCGACGCCATTCACAACGACCCCCTCGTCATCGGCTACAAGCGAGTCAGACGTGGTTGGTGACGCCTCTCGCGTTGGTGTGGCCGGACCAGGTGAGAAAAGCTAACAAATCATGTAGCAGTTTGTAAATCAAATAAAGCATACTCAACCGTCAACCTCACCGTGTCTGCAAACGGTCATACCAATCAGTTGCACTCCGAGCGCTCTCCGCCCTGCAACAAGTAGTCACATATATCATCGGTTGGAACACTGAAAGCTGTATATATATCATCACAGCACGTACTGTGTTGTCGCCGGGTCTCCGCAAATGAACGCGTTGGTGATTGTACCGAGCGCAAACGTCTTGTAGTACTTTGCGAACCTGCTTGAACGTCAACCCCGCCCATCCACGTCTGATGCCACTCCGGGCGCTCTCCGCCCTGCAACAAGTAGTCACATACAGCAACCATTAGAACACTGAAAACTGTATATATAGCATCACAGCACGTACAGCGTTGTCGGCGGGCCTCCGACTCGATATCATCGTCTCCGTCATAGCCGAATGGCATCAGGCTCTTGACTGCCTCCCCCCCCTCCCCCGCCGCAAGTGGCGCTGACTCCGCCACTGCATCCGAACACGCCTCCGCCGCTGTATCCGCTCCCGCCTCCGCCGTATCTGGCGCTGCCCCTGCCTCCTGTGCAGCCGGTGCTGCCTCGAACACCACGTCTTGGTCGTGCTCCCTGTACATATAAGCCTGGAAGTCGCGGGTTAAACGCACACGGTCCCCCGCGCTTCTCACCTCCAGCTTTCGACCAAATTCTTTGCGGTCGCTCCTCAGTGTGCGACGTTCGCTGTCAGTTTCGAAATGACTGGATTGGAGGGCGAGCGGGAAGAATCCTGATGCAATCCTTTGCGAGGTGTCTATACACGAACCTACCCATTTTTATGGACAATTGCCACCTACCCCTGTGCAAGTTCCGCATAACCGGTACATGCACCTTTTCGTAACAAAACCGTTTTATCTTGAAGTTTGTATGAAATTGGCCATTTTCGAGCCATTCCTAATGTAACATGCTGTATATACAGCATGTTTCAAAATGCGACACGCTATATTATACAGCCTTGGTTGCGGAGGGGTTAAGGAAAAGGAGGTCTAAGTTGTTTCTTGGCCTTACAGTGGTCGACAGCATCGAGGACGCTTTTTGACATAGCGTCGTCAAAATGCCTTCGTTTTGTCTGGCGTTTTCAGGCCGTGCAGATTGCCCAACTGGCTTGATATGTGATCAATCCCGTGAATCAAATCTCAAAACCCTTCAAGCTACATAGTTCTTATGTTTTTGTCACAACCCTACGGGCGTTTCAACCAGTAATATTAGCGTATTCTAACTGTACAATTCGATATCCCACTATATATCACTCCGATTAATATATCGGTTTAGACAGGCGGTCAGACTATCCACCAGCAAATGAAACGTTTGGCGGTAACCTGGGTTACCATCGTGCCCCGCCAGCTGGGAAAACTACCAGTAGTTCTGTCGGTATATAAGTTAATGAATGAAGTTATATCATTAGATCTGAGGCTGTTGAAGTGGTTGTCTCTGCGGCCGACGTCATCGCTATCACAGTAGCTGTGTGTGGTAGTCTAACTTGAGGCAGACATCTGCTCCAGGTACTGGTCGGTGGAGATCTAAGAAGGCTTCTGCGTCAAATTGAATAACTGCAAGATAGAGGGCTGATTGGCTTTCAAGGGCGCTTTCTGCTTCTTGGGACGACCTGGTTTTCCCTTTTCCGGCCTTGGTTTTGGTCCCGTAGACACGGCCCTACTTGTTTTGGTGCTGAGTGTCGGGGATTCATCGTGACGGCGGGGCATCTGAGCCAAGCTTTGGTTCTTCGAAAGTGATATGACAACTGCTCGATCATAAATAAATAATCTCGCTCTTCATCAGTTTCGTTTCCGGTAACCCGGGTTACCGCCAAACGTTTCAAATCGAAGTAGCCAAAAATAACATAACCGGCTTCAATGGCAATATTTACACTTTGCATGTCAGTTGCACTTATGGCGTCGCCTGCGCGAAAGACGAAGAAAGCAAGGCGCGACACTGAAGATGCAGCACGAGCCATCGCGTTCATCAAGACCCACCGCAGCAAAGCTCTTACGCTGGAGGAACGATTGGATGTTCTCGCTATACAAGCCAATTTGCGTATGGATAATGCAATTATTCTTCGAAAAGAGCCTGTTGCCAACAGAATTGCCCGTTTACTGTGTCGCTCCAACAAGACATGTGGTGAAGTCTGGTCGACTTTTCTATCGCATGGTACTGTTTTGACAGCTGCTGCTCCGGCTAATCGCGGGGGCCGTATGTCACGACTACCGGAATCGTTGCCGATGCAAGATGATGTCCGTGCCTTCATACGCAGTCGATGTGAGACGAGAACAAGGACGACTGCGAAGGACGTAATGCATTTGCTGGCAGAGAAGAAGTATCTCTCGGTCGATGCCGCAATTGACGATAGTAGAAACGCAGCGCTTCGAAGCGTGCAGCGCTTTCTTAAGAAGAGCGGGTATGCACGTGGGGCTCACAAAGGCAAGACCCTGCGGCTGGCTCCTGCAAACGACTTGGCTAGAGCAGAGTTTATGCACAAAATTACATCCAGCGAAATTTTGTTGCATCGTGCTGTGTACATGGACGAAAGCTACATTCACCATCACTATTCTCGACACAACGATTCACTAGTCGATCCAACAGATGACAAGTACGTCAAGGAAAAGCACAAAGGGAGGCGTTTGTGCTTCATCGCGGCCATCATCGACAAAGATCGCACTGTATCAGATGAAGAGCGAACCCCGGAGCAGGCAGCCGAGCTGCTACTAGATTCTGTGGATATTTTTGAGGGTGGCCAGCAGAAAGCAGACTACCATGGCATGTTTTGCCATGATTACTTTGTGAATTGGATGGATACACTGCTTCAGGCCCTCGAGAATAGGGGTCTCGCAGGCTGTATTATCGTCATGGATAATGCTAAATACCACAAAGCCCTTCCAGAATCTACACCTAAGCAGGGCAGCAGGCGCGCCAAAATGATCAGCGCTATGAAGGAGTACGGGTTGGATATTCCTGACAACGCCACGAAGGCTATTCTATGGAAGATACTTTCTAAGCATATTGAAGTCAACGTGATCCCGGTGATTGTTGAGAAAGCACGGGCCAAGGGGCATGACGTCGTGTTCACACCGCCTTACCATTCTGACCTACAACCTATCGAACTTGTCTGGGCGAATGTAAAAGGCGAAGTCGGTCGCCAGTATTCGACTGAGACAAAATTTGCAGATATTAAGCCGAGACTTCAACGGGCTTTTGAGAATGTAACATCTGCTTCAGTGCAGGGCTGCATTGATGCCGCGAACAAGCAGTTGATGAAACTAAAACACCATCTTGAGGCCATGGATGCGTGTAAAGAATCGTCATCGGAAGAGGAGGGGAGCGAGTCTGACGACGAAGAGTGCACATCAGACTAACAGTAAACATAAAAATCATAATAGATTTGCAACAATTTGATTGGCCAGTTACCTTCAAATATTACGACATCGTACGCCTTATAAGGAGTTCAGTACTCCTTCTTAAGAGCTGACTTAATAGCAAGTTTCTGAATAAACGGCTCGACAGAATTAGCCGAGACACCCACCAATCGAATCGTGACATCACGCTGAAACGATAGTGTCAAAAAAGCGTCCTCGATGCTGTCGACCACTGTTAACTAGTCGACGGCCCAAATCGTAGGCATTATATTCGATCGTCATGCATATGAAGAAAAACGGTGTAGACGCGAGATACTTATGCCATAAAAATAGCTGAAATAGGGGGGGTCAAGATTACGAAATGGTGCGAAAAATATCGCCACTTGAGCGCCCCCGAAATGACCAAACGCTTTTCTAAATATCACCCGAGTCAGATCTGAAATGACCGGTCATTTTTAGTGAAGTACAAACAGGCTAGATGGCTGCAGCTTGCTGCTCGCGCTGGAGTGCGGCGCAGGCAGCAAGCTGTAGCCGATGAAAGCCTCCCCAAGGGCAGCACGTCATGCAGGTGTAGTGGAGGCATTATCCGCATGCCTAGCGCGGGCGCGTACCGGTAGGCTTAAGCGCCGCACGTTGCGGCTTGAGCGCGCACCGTGCAGCACGCACGCCTGCCGTTAACGCTCATGGTGGCGGCGCGGGGGCGCATAGCTCGGCGCGCTGGGGCAAAGCGTGTGTGGTGCATTTGTGCACGAGCAACCACCGCCTTGTGACCTCCGTATAGCATCCGGGAGGCCGTCAGTGCCTGCGAGCAACAGGCAAGGCACGTAGCAGCAAAGGCGAGGCCGCCTGTAAGTTGAAGAGTAGAGTAGTATATATTATTCAAGCTAAAAAGAGTGAAGGTCAAGTTGCAGCAGCAAAATGGGCAACCATTTCCGAAAATGGTTGGTCATTTTGGAAATGGTTCGCCCAAACAGGTGAACCATATCTAGAAATAGATATGTCCGCTGGTGATCAAAATATGGTGGTCATTTCGCTCAAAATATCACCACGAAAAAGCTAATCCTGACCCCCCCTAATAGCGCAGATTTCCAATCTGTCAGGAACGTTTCCAGAGTCGTCGAGGATCAAAAGTTATCGGCCGCTAAAGTTGGGTAATCTGTTTTCAGGCCATAAACCCATGACTTACCTTACATGTATTGATCTTATCAAAAGCAAAAGCACCCGAGCAACGAGACCCAACGTCCCTTTATAAGTTAGACGTTCGTCTACATGAGGGCGAGCACCACGCTCATGGCCGCGAGCGACAGCACCCCGACCGCGCGGCCGACAGGCGACGCCGCGCTCGATCCCGTCGATGACGACGAGGCCGCAGCCGAAGCGGACGCGGCCGTGGACGACGCCGTCTCCTTGGACGCCGAGGTGGCGGTGCTGGTGGTGCTGGTGGTGGACGTCTCACCCGACGACGCCGTGGACGTCGTGGAGCTGGACGGCACCGTGACGGTGTCGCTGGAGCTGGCAGTTGCGTTGCCCGCCGTGGAGCTGGTCGTGGTCGTGCTCTCCGTGGTCGTGGAGCCGGCGGCCGCGCTGCCCGAGGCCGACGGACAGCGGGCCGGCACGTAGTCGATGAGGTCGGCCAGCAGCAGGATGTTGTCGCCCACGGGCAAAATGCACTCGCTCAGGTCCATGGCCTGCGCGTCGGCCAGCAGACCGCGGCAGGCGCTGGACGCGCACATGAGGTCGATCACGTCCTGCGTCGGGATGGACGCGGCCGCGAACGAGTAGCCAGAGTCGGTCTGGCACTGCGTAATGTACTGGTCCGAGAGCAGCGCGCTTAGCACGGAGGCGCCGCACGAGGCGACGGAGCTGGAGCCGGACGTGGACATCTTGGAGAGGAGGTGGGAGGAGGTCTACCGCTGAGGAGGCAAATTGCAGAATGGTGAGTGGGGGGTGCAGTGCGCTGCATTGCATTGCGCGCGTCGAACTCGACGTGCGGGACAGTGGGAGACGATTTATTGTTCGAGAAGCGTGTCACGGCAACTGCAACTTGGCTTGCAAATCGGATCGGCACTTTTGAGTACCGGTAGTAATATACAACATAGTAATGCGATAGTAATTCGGTGGGGTGTGGCCGCAGTACCTGGCAGCGAATGTGTACTACACATGTTCGGTCAGAGATTCTGCTGTGCAACTTCATCTTACAGTGAGATTCTTGCTCGAGCCTAAGCTTACTTCAGTTGCACTAATCGAAAAGTACTATAGTATCTTACACTTTTTGATATCATCGATACATGAGTCAAAGTGTTATCACCTCATCCCCTCGGCTGAAGCGTCGTCCGTATATCGCTCCGCTTGCTTGCTGCTGGTGACTGAGGTCAATTGCCTGGACACCAGCGTTGGCGCTGGTATGGCGCGAACAAGTCTGCGCTCTATACAGCGCATATGGTAAGACCCGAGCGAGCATTATGTCACTGAGTGGCACTCAGTGAGTGCCGGCGATGGCGGTTCACAATGGACTCCATACGCGACGCGCCTTCTGACTTCTATCCAGCAGCGTGTCACTGCATCCGATACCCGTAAGAGCTTCAACATGGATCGATCGCGGAAGCCTCAAATGCAATGGCCACTTTTTCATTGACGCACTTGCCGTGAGACACAGACGCAGATCGCTGCCTTTCAGTTGTCCTCCTGGAGGCGAGAGCGCTCGCCGCGGAGGCAAATGAACAAGACGACACTATGTGGAGCTCATCACATTGGAGCTGAGCCCAAGGTTAGAGCAGGCAATGGCCAGCGGCTCTGATACGCGGTACATGCACATGTATCACCCCATCGCTGTCATCCCTCGGCCGTCGACGGAAAAACGCATCGGATACCTTCCTGCCAAGGGTCTCACCAAGTTGACGCCAAAGCGACTCCAGACTCTGGAGTCCAGAGTGGGGAGAGAGGTATTGGTCCACATGCGAGGGAGCTAGCTAGGGTTGAGTCAACGACGAGGAATTCGTGCTCTACTGTACGTGTTGTTGTGCTGGAAGTTCATGTTGAAGTGTCGCTGGCAGGATTTGCAGTGCTGCTCTGAGAAGGCGAACGTCGTTTTATTATCTGCTGCTTACCGCCACTGCTGCTTCTTGGTCGAGCTGTCTACATGAAGCAAGCGACGGCGACGAGAACGCTCGCCACTGCAGCTCCGAGCGAGGTGGTAACCGAAGCCGCGCCGCTGGAACCAGAGGATGAGGACGCAGCGGTCGAGGAGGCCGATGCAGACGCGGACGATGAAGTCGTGTCCGTGGTGGAGCTGGAGCTCGTGGACGACGTGGAGGACTCGGTGATGGTCACGTCCGAAGAGCCCGACGTGCTGGCTGTAATGGTCACGTCCGCGTCGATGCTGCCGCTGGAGATGCCAGCCTCCGTGGTATTCGAGTCCGCGGAGCCGACGGCTGCGCTGGAGTCGGCACTTCCGCCGAACGTGCTGCCAGCCGCTGTGCTGGCCGAACTGCTGGCGACAACGTCGATCAAAGTGTCGTCCGTCTCTGCGGTGTTGGAGGCGCTAGCGGCGCTGCTGCTGCTGCTGGTGAGGAGGGTCGTGGTGTCATCCGTGTTGTCGAAGTTGCTCCCCGTGTTCGAGCCCGAACTCGAACTCACGGCACTCGTGGACGCCGAGGCGACAGTCGACGTCGTGCTGGGAAGGACGTCCTGTGCGCACACAGCGCTGATGGCGAGGGCGCAGGCGATGGTGGCGCGGAGAACCTGCATGGGTGCTCAAGTCTTCTGGAGGATAGAAGTGCTGGCTGAACTCGATTGTCGAGTGCTCGGTGGAAGTCAAGTCGGAGAATGGCGGCACGAAAGCGGTGCTGGAGCTGCTTCAAGCAGTAGAGGTGCTTGAGCTCGCAACCACTCGACAAAGCGCTCCTTCATATCATGAGCCCATCGGGCACGACAGCACGAGTTGTGGCTGCCGAGGGCGGACGATCGGCGTCTGTGCATACATGTGGCGCGGAGAACCTGCATGTAGCTCAAGTCTATGCCCCGACGATGTCACACGACCGACACCAGCACAAGCTGAAGGTTGCGAGTGCCAACCAACTGCGTTCACCTCGCCAATTTAATCCGAGCTCCATGAGGAACCGAAGCGTCAGGTCGACGCCTGAGATGCCGGAGCCAACATGTTGACGTACAGTATGACACAAAATGGCACCTGTGCAACTCGACACCTCTCGCTGCTCACTCCATCGACCGCCTTCTTTTTTCTTCTCGATGCAGAGCTTATCCATCTGCAATCGTCGTCTTCACGCGTGTCGCCATTACTCATGCTACTCATGCAGAACCCGAGCCGAGATGGTGAAGTGCCAACGTGACACTGGAGGCCAGTCTGCGACTTGCCTGCGACTCAGTGCGAGGGCCGACGCAGCCAGCCATAACAACCATCCTTCCCATGGTTATTTGCAGCAGCTTGTTGTTCATTTTTGGACTCGCAGACTATCCGTGAGTTGAGGCTCTTGAAATTATGCAGTGGAATACGCTTATCAGATACCTTCCTGAATTTGTCACGGAGCAGCCTTGTTCAAGACGCCTCGCGACAACTGAATGCAGTCATGCTGGTGCAACCTCGGCGTGAGGGATACATTGCTCTACAGGCTGTGGTGCTGTAAGATTCATGTTGAAGTGGAGGGTGGAGAATACCACGATTTGCTGTGGTTATTACGGATCGGCACTGCAAGGTCAATGGCGTATTTATTATCTGCTGCTACTGATCAAGCTGTCTACATGAAGTAAGCGGCTGCGACGAGGACACTGGCCGCGGCAGCTCCGAACGAGGTGGTCGCCGAGGACGCGCCGCTCGAGCCAGACGAGGAGGATGCAGACGTCGACGAAGCCGACGCGGATGACGTCCAGGGTTGTTGGGAAGGGGTTTTTGATGAATAGACCTTTAGTTCACATTTTGAGTATTAGGCGACTATCTAGGCAAATCACAGGAAGATGTTGCACGCTACGAAACAGGGCACCTTTCCCGCAAGTGATTCTAGAATGATCAAGTACTCGATCTTTAACCAAAGATTCTCGAATCGCTGAGCACCGAGTGAAGTAGGTAGGACTCGATAATTAGCGAGGATCGACCATTCTACCAAACGACTCACTCATTTATTAATTCATCACGCACTAAACCAAGAACCATGGCACCCTCCCAAAGGAGGCGAAGCCAGGCGCTGAACCACCAGCTGCCACCGGCGGAAGTCGCCCAAGGAGCCTCCCCTTCAGCTCAACCTGGTAATGACCGCCAAGCACGTCGAGCAAGAGTGTACATTCCTCCCTGCTCGCAGTGACGATGAACTTAACTGCATGTACCAGAACTACCTGTGCGTCTCCACGTGATCGGCCTCAAAATGCGCGCGAAGCGCCTTGCTGCTCAAAGGCGCACCCGCGAACAGCGCAAGTTGCGCTTGCGTCGAATGGTCGCAGCTCAAATTGGGCGTCCGTCTGCAAGTTTCCGGGATGACAGGAGAGTGGGGAGCGCGAGGATTTTCTTAGCCGCGAAAAACATGTTTCTATTGACTAAAAGGGAAGACGCGGGTATGAATTAGTCGGTAAATCGGCAAAGCATCGATCTTCTAGTAGAAGACGCAGTCAAATCTCAAAGACAGACTACTTTACGGAAAGTACTGCGTATTTGGCGTTGTAACTGGACTTTATCGATAGCCTTGCAAATTTACAAAAGTGATGCACAATCGATCATGTGGCGACAATTTTTCGATTTACTCAGTAGCTGGGTTAGAGACCTAATGGAATAATGGAATGTTTGGGTTAAATGTTGGGAATTATCCCGGGGTGGATGATCGGTAAAAATGGACTAATTGCTGCCAACCTCTTTATACTTGCCAAATGTATGCCAAAAATCCACTTTCTTCCACCCACCCACCCACCTGTAAGGCATCACCCATCCACAGTTCTCCAAAATCAGGGGTTTTTAACAACACTGATGACGTCGTGTCCGCAGTGTAGCTGGAGGTGGTGGAGGAGAGTGAGGACGACTCCGTCGTGGCATCCGAGGATCCCGACGTACTGGTCGTGACGGTCGCGTCGGAGCTGGTGCTGGAGGTGCCGACCGCGGTGCTGTTCGAGTCCGCTGAGCCGACCGTCGCACCATTGACACTGGAATCGGCGCTACCGGCGGCGAACGCTTTGGTGATAGTGATACCCGTGGACACGCTGCCGGCGTTCGCCGTTTCAGCCGCGCTGGAGTCGACCCTGGTGAGAATGGTGTCGTCCGACTCGTAGTAGTTGTTCGATCCCGAGCTCGAGCTCGAGCTCGCGGCACTCGTGGACGCGGACGACACGGAGCTGGGGGCTTCATGCGCGCAAACAGCGCTCATGGCGAGGGCGCAAGCGACGGTGACACGGAGAATCTGCATGGCTGTGAGGATCAGTGAGCGACCAAGGTCAAATTGGAGAATGGCGATACAATTCCGAAGCGGAGCTCAGGCTCCATGCGCGTGCAACTTGTCGACGACGTTCGGAGCTCGAGCTCCATGACCTCAATTAGTCGACGAAGTGCTCTATCGTCCTCGAGCGCGACAGCACGAGGTGAAGGTCGATGGTAGATACATATAATAACTTGTATCCTTAGGGAATTCACTAGTCCATGACCTGACGATGCCACATGGCTCACAACCGCACAAGACTGAAGATCCCGAGTCAGCCCGCCAATTAATCCAAGCACCGACATCATGTATATGTAGCAGGTCGATCGATACCTGAGATGGCGGCGTATGACACACAATGGTGCGAGTGCTGCTTGGCACCGATATCCACTCCATCGACCGTTGATGATGTCCGGTATTTCTCCTTGACGCAGACCTTATCCAGCAGCATTCGCCGTGTCGCCATTATTGTTGCTCATGCTACGCGGTGTACCGGTACAGTAGTCGATTCAAGATGGTGCAGATACGTCAAAGTGAGACTGACACCCAGCCTGCCGACAAGTTGCCCGTATTCTGGCGGCTGCAGCAAACTATGCGATCAACACATTTGGACGGACATCCCCGTCATACTTGGATACGATGTCATACTACTAGTAGTACTTGTAATAAGCTTACCGTTACCAGTGCATGTAGTACATGCATATGCTGTGCTGAACTATAGCTGTAGCTGTAGCTGTACGTACGATGCAATTGCGGTCTTGCAGGACGAAGAGCTTCAACAACATGCATCCGTCCATGCTCTTATTTCGAAAGTACCGCATGTAGCCATGCTCTTATTCCGTTTTGCATTATTATGTGTGGACACGCCACAATCCAGCACTTGGGGAGCAAACAGGAAGCCAGCCAGCTGCCTATCTCTGCCGTCATCTCGACGCATATTGAAAGGAGACTCGCCAATTCCTTCTCTCTCAGTCCGCGGGAGCCCTTTACTCAGACCACAGACTCCACACCAGCATGCCCCGCGACGAAGAAGACTACCGCAACATGGACCAGCAGCAGTTCGACCGCCGCCGCGCGGACGACCAGGCGCGGCAGGACGCGCTGCTGGACCAGATCCACGGCGGCGTCGTGGGCCTCAAGAACCAGGCGCACGCCATCAACGGCGAAGTCGTGGAGCAGAACGTCATGATCGACGACATCGGCAACGTACGCGTCTCCCACTACAGTTGAAGAGCAAGGGTGGAGACTAAAAACTAACGCTATTTCTTACATGTTTGTTGCTGCAGCGAATGGACAATGCCACTCAGGACATTTCAAGAGAAGAGCAGGCGGCGCGCGAGGTCAACGCCCGCAAGAAGAAGGCGAGTTTTGTATTGAGTGATCAAGTGTCAGAGGTGCTGGCGGCTGACGATGGTGTTGCCGTTGCTTTTTCTGTTTTATTGTCCAGGCGTGCAAGTTATACGGCGTGATCGCGGTGCTGGTGGTGATTCTCATCATCGTGTTCTTGATCCCGTCGGCCAAGTAGGCGGGTGGAATTGTCAGTTGCCAGTTGCCAGTTGAGTTGAAGCCCGAGCATTGAGACTGGGAGGTGGGTGCCGTCTGCACTACAGTAAGACGTTTTTGCTGCCTATTCATTCCGAGTTCTACCTATCCACCCACCCCCAGCTCCCTCCAGCGCTTCGACTGCCAAGCAGATACGTCTGGGGATTGTACACTTTAATACAGCGACTGCCTGCCCACAACTTGAGGAAATACTTGTCTTTTTAACGTCAACCAAACACCAAAATCCGACCACGAGACTCCACTTAACTCGCCATTTACTTCTACAACGCAACAGCCACCATCAGAGCCGTGACTGCCATTGCAACACTGCTCACAGTGGCCATAGAGGCCCCGGCAGTCAGCATTGCGCTCTCGTCATCGTCGTTCTCGTCGTCATCAGGGGGCATTCCGCCGGTGGTGGAGTCAGCAGGGGCGACCGTCCCCACCACGTCGCCCACTGCGTCCCCCGTCGTGCTACCTGTGGAGTTGGTACTGGTAGCTGTACTGCTGCCAGAGCAGCCGGCCTTGAGCGTGCTGCTGGTGGGGACCTTGGACGCGTCGGCCGGGTGGCTGACGCCGTCCGTGACGAGGCCCGCCGTGTTGCTGGTGGTCCACGTACAGCACGGGTCTCCGAGCTCCTGGCCGTTGGTGTATCCATCTCCGTCCGTGTCCTCCTGGCACAAGGCGGTGGTCCAGGCGTTCCCGGCCTTGGAGAACGCCTCTCCGAAGGTGCTGAGCCCCGTCTCGCCGGCGGCGTCCAGGTGCCCCACGTTGGGCGCGTCCGGCACGTTGCCGCCGTTCGGGATGAGTTTGACGTACTTGGCGTAGCCCTGCACGGCCGCAGGTGCCACCACGAAGTTCACGGCCAGAGCTGCGACTACCGAGCGAACCATATTAAAATTCTGCTGTCGTTGCTGGAAACTTGGCGAATGCAGCGCCGACGTCCGTCACCTCACGGTTTTGCCATCCTGTGGACGCTTTTACTATGGGAAAAACCAGCTGCTTCCGCATAATCGTCGGAATGGACGGCGACCATAGTGAAACGAAGTCAACGCTGACCCTGATGATCAGGCTGATCGGCACCGGCTGGATCTGTCTGCGCCGCTGCCACAGCGGATGGGTGAGCCGACGACGATGCCAGAGTTTGCAGTTCCGCGGGTGCTTTGAGTCGAATTTCATGGGGGAGGCGACGGTTGCCTGCGAAAAGGTGTCGTGGGTGTTAAATGGAGCCCCGAAATGTATTAGATCCGTGCATTCTGCGGACTGTTACTGCGGTGCACGGTTGCTTGCAGTTTCCCATTGCAGTCGTGGATTCATGAGCGCCGCGAACGAGTGCAAATTCGCTATCACCATGGGGCTTTTCACAATGTACTGCATGTTGCTTTTCGCCAATCGATACAGGGGGAGTTCGTTGCCGACAGCAGTTCCGGGGCTGCTGGCAACCACTCCAAGCAAGCAGCAAACTCCAACCTTATACAGGGGTATATAGTTCGTGGTATTCACCAACGTATTCCGCTGCTGCTGCAATATAAGCACAACCCAATGCAATTATAGCACTTAAGTTTTTCATTTTCACCTTGAAAACCGAGCACGTCGTTGCCGGTCTGCGAGCTCTTTCAATGATATCACGTTGTCTGCCAATGTAGCCCAGATCACACATTATAGTGTGTTGCGAGTGCTATAGTAAGCGTCATTGGCCACTACATGTACTGCTGAATGGTGACGCGCAGATCCAAACAAGCAGCAGTAGCAGGTACCTACCTACCCGGTAGTTGGAGGGGTTATCGGGATTGAGATTCCTTTTAGAGCTCAAACGGTGGTCATTGCGAAACGCGTACATGTTTGAGTGCAGATATGTTGCTATCATCACCACCGGTAAAGTCCTAAGCTACGCGATGGCGTTTGAGCCGAAGAATCCAAACTTGTGTAGGAGAACCTACTTCTACATGACTAGCTTTCACTGCAGGTGAGGGATGACACAAGGCTTGTGACAAGCGTCTTCAAACTCATCCCCTTCAACTTGTCTCCCATTGGCTAAATCCCACTCGTCCTTTTCCGCGAATCAAAACTTGTTACCTTCTTCTATTGGCCAAAACCCCCTCACCAACCAAACCTTGCTCGGTGCCATCTTGCTGGTTGTGCTCCACTCACTCCATCACTTCGAGCAGCTACTGTAGCAATAATGGTGGTCAAGGCGTCGGAGATCGCGCCCGCCGCGTACGCAGTGGGCAGCACCAGCAGCGTGCAGAAGGAGGACGACCTGGTGTACGACCTGGGCAACCTGGCGGCCTTCGACACGCACCCGTTCACGTACCAGAACGAGAAGGAGCTCGCTCTGCACGCGCGCGAGAATGTGCAGCTGCTGATCAACCACATCTTCGAGCTGCCGCGCGAGATGTCGGACATGGGACCGCTGGCGAAGCTGCCCGACCCGGAGACGGTCATCCCGCGCGAGAAGCCGCTGCCCAAGCCCAAGGTCGAGACCAAGTGGGAGAAGTTCGCGAAGGAGAAGGGCATCGACAAGCGCAAGAAGAGCCGCAAGGTCTTCGACGAAAACACGGGCGAGTGGGGCCACTCCTGGGGCTACCAGCGCGCGGGTGACGACATGAAGGACTGGGCCGTCGAGACCAAGGCCGGAGACATGGAGGACCCCTGGACCAAGCGCAAGCAGGAGAAGCGCGCCCGTGTGGACAAGAACCTGCGCGCGCAGACGAACAACCTGAAGCAGGGACGCGGCAAGCAGCTCGCTGGCATCGCCGGCCGCACGCCCACTGGCATCCCCGTCGAGCTCATGAACACGGACGACACCAAGGCCAAGCAGCGCGGCAAGGAAGGCACCAACAAGACCCTGGAGAAGGTGCAGTTCTCCACGGCCTCCATGGGCAAGTTCGACAAGATGCGCGATGGCGAGTCCGAGCGCAAGGTCAAGGGCAAGCGCAACCACTTCCTGCCGACCACTGGCGCCGAGTCCACCGAGAAGGAGCGCAGCATGAACGCGCTCAAGCGCGTGCTCGGACGCGAGGAGAACGCGGGCAAGAACAAGGGCAAGACCTTCGACGACGACGAGGAGGCTGAGGGTGGCAAGAAGAAGAAGAAGGGCAAGAAGCTTAAAAACTTCACCAAGGGTGCTACCAAGAAGCGGCGGATGAAGTAAGCTGGCATCTATTGCCAGATTGTCGAGAGCAGAGGAGCAGAACTCTTGATGCCGCTTCACTCCTCATAGAAAGAGATCACATAATATATGCTGCATGTCGAGCCAATCCTCCTGAGTACTTATCTTCTTCTTGCGCTCTTTGCGGTTCTCAAACAGATCTCGAACAAGAGGAACAAGGACTCGATCTTGAATAGTAAAAGCATCAGCCAACGAGCACTGTGCTTCAAGTCAGCTTAGCGCCGCAACTACGGTAGCTTAGCCGCAGCAGCCTCCGCCCACTGGACATCAGAAACAAAACATGTCAGCATCATTCTCCATCATAATATCTGGCATCCGCAATAGAAGCAGCCATCAGACGTACTGGGCATGTTGATGGTGCCTCTGTGGTTCACTCCACCCATGGGTCGACGCGGGCCTCCGCGTCCGTTGCCGCCCAAACCACGGTTAGAAGTCGAGCTCTGGCCGATGTTGCTGTTAGGACGAGTCGCCGTCGACGGGTCCTGGTGCCATTTGACACACAATCAGCATTAAAGTCGGCACTAACAGCATCGCTACCATACCGACGCAACTCACCGAGAACAGCGACGTTACACTGCGCACGCCCGACATAGTCCCAGGTATCACAGCGCAACAACGTTAGCCAGGGCCTTTTCCAGGGGATTCACAGCAGTTTCCGCCTACGTACAAGAGCCCAACAAAGTTGACGACGCCCCAGAACGCGTCCGTCACGATGGAGAAGCGCCACGGCGAGCGCTTGGCCACCACGTCGCCGTCGGTCACGTACGTCATGTTGTCTACAGACCGAGAATCTATAGTGAGGAGCTCAGCCGACGCTTCGGGCTGATGTACCGCTAATCAGGTACATTGATGTAGTGGACACTATAGACCATCACTCTACGCCTCCTTGCGCTTTGTGTGGCCAAAACGCAAGCAACCACAAGGCTCGGGACACGATGGCGATGGCGATGGGCATGGCGCGCGTCTTCGGATGCAGCGCGACGCGCGTGGGCGGCAAGAGCGAGGGCGTGTTCACGCAGTCGTGTCGCTGGGCTTCGAAGAAGGCCGGCGGTTCCACCAAGAACGGCCGCGACTCAGAGTCCAAGCGTCTGGGCGTCAAGAAGTTCGGCGGGTACGGTCAGCACCGTAACCCGCGCTATTTATAGCGTGTGTCGAGAGTGATGGTCTAACCTTCGTGTGTACCCCACAGACAGAGCGTACTGGCCGGCAACATCATCATCCGCCAGCGCGGCACCAAGTACCACCCGGGCACGGGCGTGGGCCTCGGCAAGGACCACACCATCTTCGCCACGCGCGACGGCTTCGTGCGCTTCTGGTACAACACGCCCAAGAAGCGCCAGGAGGTGTCGGTTAAGAACACGCGCGAGGTGCAGCGGGCGGTGGCCAAGGCCAGCGCTTAGAGGACAGACACGCAGAGGATGGACAGACGGAGACGTCAAGAATGTTAACAGTGGGTGGGGAGTTCATCGTCTGTATAGAGCAGGAGCGAGTGTGTGATGCAGTTAGTCGTTGAATTACAGGTGGAGAAGGAGGGGGGGTTGAGGTCTTGGAGCTCTCGTTGCTGGGCTCAGAGGTTCCTTGCGCGGCCTTGCGGCGGCCAGCGCAACTCCTGCACTTCTACTGGCTGCTCGATGATGATCGGTTGCTGTTCGTGGTTGGAGTGTGCTGGAGGAGGTGCGTACTGCTCGTCCGGTGGGCGTCGGGGGTCGTCGCCGTAGTTTTGCGTGCTGGAGACCAGGCGCGCGGAGAGTTGATCGTGCACACACGAACTTGTCGTCGTTGTGGCCCAGTAAAGGAGGCAGAGCAGCGCGCCCACCCGGAAGCGGGTCCCCATGTGTACGTCGTGCGGCGTGTAAAGCACTGCGAGGTCTATTTTGCCAGCAGAAACGAAACCTCTGAGGCTCGGCGGAGTCCGAGCTAGCATTTTTGAGAGCAACTACTCACGGTCAGGTTGATAACCTGCTGGAGGCACCCCGACTAAGGTCCTTATAAGACCACGCGCCATCTGCAAATGTTTCCCACCACGAATACGCTCAGAGGCCCTCTCCAGACTGACAACCGCGTCTACCGGTACCTAGATTTCGTTCGCTGTTTGACTCAGGAATTTGTAGTCGAAGTCGCGAAAGCATCATGGATAGTCACGATACCGACTATCCGTTAGTCCTGCGGCCACCATAGCTTGTCGCCGTGAGCTCACGTTACACATCTTGTCCTGGATCTATCTTGACGAGTTTGTCCAGCGTTCCATGACTTCACAACTGCAGAAGAGGGGACTTCGATCACTTGCACCTCTCTCAACACTCGAAGCCACTCGAGACCCAAGCATTCGCCCCTAAATACAGTGGAAAACAGTTAGAGACACGCCAAGAGCATCAAGCTGGCGGATAGTCAGCCAAGATTTCGTATCTACTCCAGGCGAAATCGGATTGCTGGGAGTGATGACTCCGCTTTACTCGCCTCCTTCTTCACTGTCACTTCATTCTCCGTTTGTCCCCGCCAGCAGCAACATGCAAGCATTCAGGTTTCTCGTCGTCGCTGCTATTGCTGCTATGGCCATCGACAACGTTGCCAGTGCCCCCGAGGAAGACTCCAAGACCATCGACGAGGCCTCGGATAATGCCCGCGATGTTATCCTTGGAGCATCCAGCAACACCGAATCGGTCGGTGCGGGAACTACCGATACGGCACCCGGTTCGAACAGTGCATCAAGCGTAGCTGCCGCCGCTGGCATCACCACGACTGCCATTACGATGGCCGCTGCAATGATCATCTAGTGTGCAGTGTGCTATCAACTTGCGGCAGAATCCAAGGTCTATCATGCAGGGGGCAGCTCTAGTGCAGAGCGCCATCAGCCACCGCTTCACCACCACTCCACGGTTGTACAGCAATAAAGTCCGAGTAATGAACGCTTGTCCCCATTAACCCAGTTAGTGTAGACGATTAAGCATACGACTCGTACTACGAGGAACTACATGTACATGTACTGCCTTGTTGATTGGCTGTAGATATCGCTACGATACACACTTGAAGTGCCGAACCCACCGTGGCTTTGGCATATGACCACACGACAACGATATAGCGTGCGTACGACCACAATACCAGTCACGAGTACATGTACACCATTACCTGAGCGATTCATGTGCGCTCTAGCGAGGAAGTACGGCACGCCGCTTCTGTGTGTTGGGGGCTTGCGATGAAGGAAAGACGACGCTTGCTTGGTCGCATGCTCATTTGCCAGCTCGTGTTTTTCGCTGCACGTACAGGTCTACACATCCTGTCAGATCCTGGCACTTCAAGCTCGCAATTGGAACCCAAAGTATTGTTGCCCTTGGTCGTGGATCGAGTCGGTCCAGGCATTCGGTGGTAAGTTACCAATGGTAACTTTAGACTCACGGCCTGTTAGGCGGCCACAGTAATGCGAACCTATACAACTTCACGCAGAAGCGTACGGCGCACCCCCTTGGCGAAGGGAATCGGTGGTAAAGGCCCCCGAGACGCTACGATCTCGCCAGACGGGTCCAGTGGTGCGGAAGCACGTCACGCCTGTCACTTCAACATCACGATCTATCTGGGCTTAATGCCGCCGTTCCAGTAGCGAGCGTTCGGTGGGGCTTCCAAGCATGGGTGAGGTAGTCTCTGTTCGCGCGCTGGCTCCGGCGCCCACCACGCGCCGCTGGTCTCATTCCAACATTTGCCTTCAAGTGTCCAAGCCTCCCCCACCCCTCTCGACTTCTACTATCATGAAGGTGTTCCAGGTCCTCGTCATCGCCGCCCTCGCTGTCGCCGCCGTCAACGGCCAGACCTCGACTGCCGCGTCCACTGCGTCCTCCGCTGCTGCGGCTACGACCACTGCAACCACGTCGGCCGTGGCGTCAACTGCTTCCTCAGGCGCCGCCGACACGACTGGCACTATGTCTGGCATGGGCAGCAGCATGAACATGACGTCGAGTGGCACGACGGACTCGACGACGGCCACCACCAGCAGCACGGCCGGATCGACCGCCGCCGTGGGCTCGGCGGAGTCGACGCCCGCCGAGTCCTCGTCGACCGGTACAACGGCCAAGGGATCCTCGGCCACGGCGTCTTCGGCCACGGCCGCGTCGGGCTCGGCCGGCTCGAGCGGTGCCTCCCACGTCGCGATGAGCGCCATGGGCTCCGCTACCGCCGCCTTGCTGGCTGTGGGTACCTACTTCCTGTAAGCAAGCGATGCGAGCCCGACTCGACGCGACGCGTATCCCGAGTACTTCAACCACGCCCACGCGGCCACGTGCATATACTGTAGATAGCAGCGCCCACCCGCTTTAAATGAAGCAACACGCACTGCGCTTCCAATGGTCTTTGCTCTGCTTTGCTTTGCCCCGTCACCAGTAGCTTTCGCTGGTCGACTGCCATCCAGTCCGGACTTAATGTCTAGCAACTTCAATCCCTGCGCTCCATGCTGGCCCTAGGTGCATGTCAGGAGGTCGGTGGGTTGACGCTGTCCTGACCGTCTATGCGGATCTTGTACAGCCGCGCGTGGCGTGCGGCCAGCACCGAATGTCTCTCCTCTTATTCTGATACGCTGACAACGCCGGCTATCGCTATAGCCGTCGCCACATGCAGAGGCGAAATGCTCTTGCCGTCCCGATGTGGAGGCGTGCAGGCAGTTCAGTTCGCCAGGCAAACAAGGCAACACACAACTCGACCATGCGAGCCGACAACTTCAACGACCGCACGAATAAGCGCCCAACTTCGAAGTTTACCGCAAATCAAATCAAATCCCCCCAAACTCAGCCAATCAGCGCTCCGGGTCTTTCTAATTCAACCCCACGAGTGCACCCCTAAAGTCGCAGCTTGTCCAACGACGGCTCGACCAACACCTGGGAAAAACAGTCGCTCGCACGAACGCCCATGGTCTCACCACGTCACCTCGACCGATGGAGCGACCGATGGGTGCGCGGATCCAAAATCCTTTGACCAGAGGCAGCTCATTCTCACTTTTACCTCCAAGAGCCCAAGTCTCCACCCCAACCCACACAACCACCTCCCAACTACCATGAAGGTTTTCCAGGTCCTCGTCATCGCCGCCCTCGCCATCGCCGCCGTGAGCGGCCAGGCCACCACCGCCGCCACGTCGACGGCCGCTTCGACCACGGGCGCTGCCGCCACCACCACGGCCGCCTCTGGCGCCACCACGTCCACTGCTGCCTCGGGAGCTGGCGCCACTACCGCCACCTCGGGCGCTGGCACCACCACCGCCGCCTCGGGCGCCGTGGACTCGACGGTGGGCGCCACGAGCTCCACGGGCTCGGCCGCCGTGGGCTCGTCCACGACCGAGTCGTCGGGCTCGTCCGTGACGGCCTCGTCGTCCACGACCGACGCCAGCAGCACCACGTCCAGCTCCAAGGCCGCCTCGGCCAGCGGCGCCTCGGGCTCGAGCGGCGCCTCGCAGGTGGCCGGCGCCATGGGCGTGGCCACGGCCGCCGCGGTCGCCACCATCTCGTACTTCCTGTAAACTACCTCCTCAAGTGTCCGCTCGTGAGTGACTTCGATCGCCATCCCATCGACTCTTTTGGTCTTCTAGTTGCAGCACTGTAAAGCGCAAGCAATAGACGAATATTTGCTGTTCTCAATCACTTTTGTGTGGATCTTTGTCGAAGGTTTCTTATGGTAAAAATGAGCGTGTGCTGGGTGACTTCAAGGCGGCCGAAGGATGGGAAAGTTTAGGACAGAGAGGGTGCTTTTTTTGGGAATCATTTCGACGCTTGGTGGCAGTTTTTGGGTCAAAGCCGCTGCTTTGGGCTTCAACTTGCTCGGGATTGCTCGACGGATGGTGGTAGAGGCGATCCGTATGGCCACTTGCGGCTGTTGCAGGTGTTCATGGCGCGCTTCCGCTTGTTCAGTTGTCGAGAGAGTCGAAGATCTGCTTGTCCGGCGACGCCACAAGCTGCCAGCGTCGTATGGCCGCGAGAGAGGCGACGACCGACAGTCCTCCGGCGTGAACACTCGGCAGCAGCAGCTCTCTCTGGTGACTCTGCGTCCAAGCGAGCACCTCAACGGATTCACTCATTCCTATTTCCACTTTCAAGTGCTCAAGTCCCAACCGACTCCACTCCACCATGAAGTTCATCCAGGTCCTCGTCATCGCTGCTCTCGCCGTCGCCGCTGTGAACGGCCAATCGGCTGCTAACACGATCCCGACTGCTGCCACCGGCGCTGCTGCGACCACGGGCTCGGCTACGACTGCCGCGTCTTCGGCCGGTGTCACCGCCACTGTGGGCGCCAGTAGTGCTGCAGTTGACTCGACGGTCGTCGGCTCCTCGAGCGCGGACGCTGCGGTGGATGCCGGCGACTCGTCCACGACCACGACGGACTCGTCGTCCACGACGGCGTCTTCGTCGACGACGGACTCGACGAGCTCGAAGGCGTCTTCGGGCTCTACTGCCGCGTCGGGATCGAGTGGCGCTTCGCAGGTTACGGGTGCTATGGGCGCCGCTGCGGCTGCTGTCATGGCTGTCGGCGCCTACTTCCTGTAAGCGCTGGGATGTTGATCAACTATGTAGACTGAAGCTGGGCTGAGACTTCGTACTGGAGTACCTGTACGTCGTATCGGATACATTGTGAAATATTTGCACGTAATACAGTCAGCTTTTGTTCGTATCGCTCTTGTGTGGCAAGCCTCGAAGCCCCCCTCTCCTCGATAGCGTAGCTACCTTACGAGCTCGCCGCTACTTATTCAATTTGTTTAACCTCCGTGAATGAAGGGTTTCTATTTTCTGCTTGCAAGTGAATGAGCAAATTCACAAGCGCTGATGTAGTAAGCGAACGCTGTCAATTTTCTGAATGCGATCCTTCTTCTGATTGATTGTTGCAGCTATATTCTTTATCAGCTCTCAGATTGATCGTTTGTGTTGTGAGTTTCACGAGAAAAGATCTGTCCATTGTTCATTCCGCGTTTTGTCTGGGAAGAGCAAGGTGCCAATGGAGAAGAAGCCGTTGAATCCGTTCGAGCTGCGTGGGCCAAACGGCGACCTTTTTCGCTGTGAGGTCGAGTCGACAACGCAGGAATCGGTGATTCGATTGGTGAACTTGACTACGAGCGACAAGTGGTCTGTATCATGCGTGACGTGGTTCAATTTGATCCGATGGTACTCACCTTGACCTTCGCACTGTGCTGTACGTGTACGTGTAGGAGCTGCGTTGTCAATTCCTCAAACATCGACGCGTTTCGGTCGAAGCAAGCCACAGATCTTGGGCTTTATGGGCTTCGACATGTCGTTATCGCCATTCTGGAGGTACAAAATTCGAGATTTCAAGTCCGAAACCTGGCTAACGAGCAAACATGGTAATTTGTACGATAGGAGAAGCTGAGAGGGAAGCTGGGCCCCCTCATAAGCAGCTATGTACCGACTAAGGATTGGTGCAAACTTCTCTTGAAGCAGAAGCACTCGACGTACTTCATGAAGCTGAAGCTCGAGTGTCAAATTGGAGGCAAGCGTGGGAGCTGGACGTTCCCCATGAATCCGGAGGATCCTGGAGCAATTCAAAAGCGCGAGTCACGAGCGGCCAACGGCCACGCCGCCGTGATGATCTCAAACACGATAGAGGGTTGATTGACCCCTTCACCCTCAACGAACAGTTCCAGAAATGCCATGCTTGTGCAGACCAATAAACCCAGTTTTTTGCCAAGAGAATATATGGGTGATCCGTGAATCTCTCATTCAAGCTTCCCAAAAACCTTCTCGTAGTCATTGAAGTACTTTTTGTAAAGAAGCCCCTCCGCAGTATTGGATGGCTTCCCTTTCACACCCAGCCACTTCTTAACATCCGTCGGGGATTCCTTTAACACGAACCAATTGCTGACCTGCGCTTTTTGTAGATCCGATGCCATTTTCTCCGTCTCCTTGACATCCTTTGCTGCCCGGATCAGCTTCGCAAGACTCTCGTCGTCGTGGTGACTCGTCAACGTTGACACGATGACGGAGTTTGCCTTTTTGGGATCGCCCCCGTTCAAATCGTCCACGTACTTCGTCCACACTCGGAATTGCGGGTTGTCAAAGAGTTTCCTGTCTGCCTTGTTAAGTTTGAGCAGGTTGAATACCTCGTCGGCTGATTTCCAGTTGCTCAACCAAACGCTCCTCTGCCCGGCTTGCAGCTTGGTGGCCAGCTCCTTCGTGGCCGATGCCTTCTCGGCCGCAATGATCATTTGGGAGAGGACATCGTCGCTGTAGCGAGTCATCAACGCTGAAATCATCGCCGCTTCTGGGTTCTGCTTGTTGAGCATTGTCATGTAGGTGGCCCACGTTTGGAACTGCGGGTTCTCGAACAGCTTGTCTCCCGCCTTGTCAAGTTTTAGCCGGATGAGGGCGTTGTTCGGGGATTTGTTGTTCCTGACCCAGCGCTCGAGCGTTTTCTGGGAGATCTTCGACGATGACAACATCGCTTTGGCCTGCTCGACGACAGTGGCGATTCCTCTCGCTTCGTTGTCGTCCTCCACTTCAGTGTAGTGGATCCTCAAGAACCGTGGGGCTGAGACGCCATGTTGGGCAGTGAACAAACTGGGGGAGTTGATGTTGGATTGTGTAGCGAGCGAGGTGGCGTCGGCACTTGTAAGGACGGCAACAACGAGCAGCACGACGTAATAGCGGACATGCATGCTTGCTACCTGGTTTGTACTCTTCAGATTACTCTGGCCAGCAAGTTGCGAAGTGAATCAAAGGAGAAGGGCAAACGTACGGTTGGTTCGGAATACATGTACCGTACATACTGTACGTGGAGAAGGATCTCCAACAGGGATGAGCACTATCCATTTGGATAAAAAAAATAGGGCCATGCATACATGTATATTAATAGTCGAGGCTGCAGTAGTGGGAGCAACAAATTCAAGATCAAATTGAGAAGTTACAAAGAAAATTTCATGATGGCTTGGTGAGTACCTCTGCAGTCCAGCTTCTAGGAAGTAAGCTACTTCTGCAAATACTCACTTCAGCACGTACTTTACGTTGTAGTCGTCGAGGTATTTCCTATACGCCAACCTCTCCACACTGTCTGCAGCCGAGCCCTTCACACCCATCCACCCGTGGACATCTCGCGGGTTTTGCTTTGTCGCCAACCAGTTGGCGAGCTGCGTGTGCTGCAGGTCCGTGGCCATTTTCTTGGTCGTTCCCACTTCCTTTGCCGCCTTGAGCATTTGGTACAGACCTTTGTCGGTGTACTGCGTCGTGAGCGTCTTAGTCATCATCAAGCTCGCCTTCTTCGGGTTGCTCTCGCTCAAGTCATCCACGTACTTGGTCCATGCAGCGAACTCTGGGTTATCAAAGAGTTTTTTGCCAGTATTTTTCAGCCCGAGCAGGCCCAACACGTCGTCCGCCGATTTCCCGCTGCTCTTCCAAAGGCTCATTTGGCCGGCCTGCAGTTGGGTGGCCAGGTCCTTTGTACCCGGGGCGCTCTTTGCTGCAATGATCATCTGCGAGAGGACGTCGTCGCTGTAGCGAGTTGCCAACGCCGAGATCATTGCCGCTTCTGGGTTCTGCTTGTTGGCCATGGCCATGAAGGTGGCCCACGTCTTGAACTTCGGGTTCGTGAGCAGCTTGTCGTCTACGCTGTTGAGGTTCAGCCGGGCGAGGGCACTTTTTGGGGATTTGTTGTTCTTCACCCAGCGCTCGAGCGTTTTCTGGGAGATCTTCGACGGCGTAAGAAGCGCTTTAGTCTTCTCGACGGCGGTGGCGATTCCTCGCTCTTCGCGCTCCTCTTCCGTGTAGTGAATCCTCAAGAACCGTTGGGCCGTGACGTCACGCTGGGCAGCAGTAAGCGACCGATCGAAAGTTGGCGTAGTGACCGAGGCGGCATTGGCGCTTGCAAGGAAGGCCGCAGCAATGAGCAGCACGGCGTAGTGGACACGCATTCGTTCTTGAAAGTTGGAAGATGCGATACTAGGACCGGAATGCAAATAGCAAAGTGAACCAAAACGGAATGCGTTGTGTTGCATCGATTACCTGTACAGTAGCATGTGCTAAGACCAAACGTACGGTTGCCACGAACAGTGAAAATCGTGGAGAAAGATGCCCAATTGGGATGCGCATTATACTCCAGGTGGCAAGAACGATAGGTACACCGTAAACAGACTGTACCGGTAGCTTCATCACCGTGAAAACATATATAATTTAGCATTTGTGTGATTCTAGAGTATAAGATTTTACCATCTACGGTAAGGAAGTTTTTGCGCGCGAGAGTTAGGTTGAGCATGATGAAGCAGGAGGTGATGTGTTGTGGCCAGCGGCAACGACGCCGTAGGAGGTGGCGGAGGTGATGCAGGGGCACACCTTCTGTACGACCGTGTTTTTGAGCGCGCTCTGGTCCAAGCAGCAGTGGCGGCAACCACCTCACGCTGCTCTGTGGCGTCTCAGGAGGAGCTGATGGTGTTCTTGGAGCGTGGGTTAGTGGGACCCAAATAATGCGGGTGCTTGGATCGAGAGGCGCAGAATGTGCTTCAAACCACATAATGTTTAGGTAGGAGACCTGTGGCTTGGCTCTCAGCGCTCGCGTAGTGAAGACATTTTTTTTTATTGACCGACATACCAAAATCAACGATATCTGCGCGTCCATTTTTTTTTTTGTAAGTCCCCAAGGCACATATACATGGCATAAATAAATATGAGCCCATTTTGTTTGGAGACACCACGTTGTAAAGCTCTAGGCATGGAGAGGTATATTACCTCGTAAGAAGTTATATCATATTATGCTCCATAAAAAAGCAGGCATATGGCGGAAGAGAGAATACTATTTATACATCTGTACCGTTGTTTACGCCCATCAGATCTCAAACCAAAAATCTACATCATTTAACGGAAAACCTACAGCCCATGTTTTCTGGGAGGAGGGGTGAATTCCATTCCGAACCCATCTTATAGGGCACGCCAAAAATCGACGCATGCAGTTAAAGGGCTGCGCCCAGCACGCAGATTTAAACCCAGTACCAAGTATGGTCTAAGAGGGGTTGGTTTGGGGCTCTGTCGACGCTGTTGGAGCTTTAAGGGCCTTAGCTTTGCAATAGAGTTAATGTTTCCCAGCAACGAATGTTAAGACTTGTGTAGGATTTGGAGCCCATGACACCCGTCCTCTTGTATCGAAATGATTACATCCATGTTACCCATGTTTCATTTTTACTTGGATTTATTATGGCGAGTTCACCTAGCCCGGATAGAAAACATGGGCTGTATCGCCAGAGGTTGGCTAGAGCAACAGAAAATGAAAATCTCCAGCCATGTTGGTGAGAGTTAAACCAATAATTTACCCCCCCCCCCAAAAAAAAATGAAAATGAAAATCTCTCCTGAGGATGGATGTCATGATCCTCACATCCCCAGAAAACCTCTTTTAGGGAAAGAAAAGCGCCTGTTGAGCCAATACGGCAATAATCGTGAACGCGTGCCTGGCCTCATAGAATAGCTATGAGCGAAATGGTCTAGCCACCTGGCGTGGAAGCGCGAGCAACGAATGTCGCACACCTTCCTTTGCCTCGGGGTCGGGTCCGCTGGGACTGTTCGGCGAGTAGGGACTAGTACGGGGTCGAGACCGAGAAGACGTGAAGCGTAGAGTAGAAGTGAAAAATAAAGTTGTTGTTTCTTGTTGTTTGTCTTAAGGCGAGGAAGATTTACGAGTGAATGACAAAGTCGAAAGTCGGCAGCGCCGATCCCTCTCATGGGGACGACACTCCTCCTCTCCTCTCCTTGGGCGGCGTTGGTGTGTCCTCCATCCGGCAACATGACAACCCGACCGCGTAAGTATCGAATAGTATAGGAAAAGCACGACGACACTCGTCCTCCGGGGTCCACGCAGCACACGATGACCGTCTCGCCGTCCCACTCCGAGCGTTCCATGATCACGAATGAGCGATCATACCGCTCTCACCATCATCTTGCCGAAGTAGGGGCTACGTACGGCACCCCGTATACGTATAGTTGAAGAGGTTGGCGTTGCTACGCACGGTACTCTCGTATACGTATAGTAGAGGAAGTTGTAGTTGCATCCGAGCAGCATGCGCGCAGGACGAGCCCACACCGGACACTCTGGCACGCCACCCGCATATCCAGGTGCGGGACATTCTCCCCGACCACCCGTACGTCGTCCTCGACGGACGAGGTGTTGGGCGAGTCCCTGCTTGAGTATATCACCGCCACCTTCCACAGCACACAGATGGGCGGATATCGTCACGGACGACAGCTCCAGAACGCAGTATTGCAGGACCACGTGAGGTTCATCAAAATCAACTTGAGGAGCCTCCGCTAGCAGTCACTCGTGACCGCAGCTTCTTCGGCAGCAGTCGGCACACGTAAGAGCATAGCGACTAGCGCACCACAAACAGCGTAGGCGTATCCAACGCCTCGAAGACGGCGTTCGTCGGCACAGCGCGATGCTGCCAGAGGCAGGCGTCATACAAATCCAAGTAGAGAACCACCTCGCAGCACAAAGCGACCACGCGGTACGCAGTCCACACGCACATCAATCTCACCACGGTAGCCGTATCTTCATTCCAGCTTTCTTCACGGCGGAGAGTCCGGGCTCGGGCTACGTCGTTCGACACGACGAGCCGAGCGTATACGAGTAGATAGTATACCGAGAGCCGTAAGTCAAAATGAAAAAAGGGTTCCAACCGTCAGTACCTTTCTCTCCTCCGTCCAGGTCGGGAACCTTCATCAAATCAGTCAGCCCCACGACAGCTTTCGCTTCGCAGGTTTCATTCGCCAATTCGCATCGGACCCAGCGAGACACCGTCCGAAACCCCACGCCTCGCCGCACCCGACCATGAGCGACCGGAACGCCAAGCTCCTGGCGCGCTTCCAAGCGTACCTGGAGAACGAAGAGAAGAGTGACGCCCAGGAGCAGGCGCAGGTGACGAAGGTCGCTCAGACTGCATTCTGGTCGGCGATGCGCAGCGTGCTCGCGGTCAACGCGGGATCCACCGGTCTCGACGTCCTCGACGAAATTGCCCAGGCGTTGATCGAGGACACCGGCCTCGCAGCTCAGGCAATGAGAGGGCCGGTGACGATCCTGCCCCATCCTTCGCAGCAGGTCGTCAGCTCTGGGGCCACTCCTCACTCGTCCTTCACTGGGCCCACCGGGAAGCGACCGGCGGCCAAGTCGGCGAGGGGCAGCTCCGCCAAGAAGCAGAGGACCAAGTCCAGCCCCGCGTCGTCTCCGGCCGCGCTGAGTACGCCGCTGATCACCTTCCCGCTGGCTTCGGGCCTTCCGAAAGAGTTCGTGCGTGACCTCGAGAGCGTCTACCGGCACGTGGCGGCAGTGAAGTCGAAGCCGTGGCAGCGGGCGTATCCGTGGGAGGGCCAGCATCTCTTTTATGACCCGGAAGAGTATCCGGACATCTACTTGGCCCACTGGAGATTCTGGCACGGCTTCCGCGAGGTGTTCTTCGCGTGGGCCTTGCACGCTCCGCTACAGACTGACTCCGACAAGGTGCAGCGACGGAAGCGTAAGGGTGCAGCAGTACGCGAGCGGCTCATCTTCCTCAGTCTCTGTATAGAGACATGGGGATACTACAACTTCTTGCGGCGCATTGAGGCGCCCGGCAACGGCAATCTCATGTGGTGGGGAGGCCAGGCCGGCAACACTTCGAAGGAAGCGAAGGCGTACACTTGCTCGCCGGTTTACGACCTTTACCGGCTGTATCTGAAGAACAAACCGGCGTACCAGCGCAAGATCCGCGACGCGATCAAGCCGTTCAAGATCGATCAAGGCGGGTTCTCAACCATCACGGAGCTGCTCGAGACCACCGAGGCGCTCGATCCGTCCCTCGTGGAGTTCGACAAGCGCCTGTCGGACAGAGCCCTGGCCCGCATCGTCAAGGATTTGACGTCAGCGTACTACGTTCCGGCCCACTGGACTCCGTCGACTGAAGTATGGAGGACGCTTTGTAACGACAAGCGCATCGGCGCTCTGCTGGTTGACATCACGATCGAGATGAGGGAAGGGGAGTACGAGCTGCCGACCGTGTCGTCCTACAGCTCGGACGAGCTCAAGCCCGATTACACGCCACTCATGGGCACGGGCGGCCGGCCGACTGCTCTCGGGCCGGTTACGCAAGTTGACGACACGAACGCCGTCTATCGCCAGGATCCCGACGACCTCGTGGCGGCTGAGATGGCTGCCAACGAAGCCACGGTTGCAGCTGTAGCATCGCAACAGGAGGTTGAGGCGGAAGAAGAGCCTCGGGAAGACGGCGAAGTCGAGATTTGAAGACTTGGCCTCGCCCATGACTTCGTCTTCGGCAGTCGAGTTGGTCTTCATTCAGTAGTAGTCGTCGTACTTACGGTAGTTCACATTCATTTTCAGCAATAATAACTCGAGTCTCGACCTCCTTTCTGGATCAAGCAGCCGTACTTTCGTAGTATCTTCAACAAGTAGTTCATCCAATATGCAGATACGGTATCCGACCGTATTAATCCAATCCAAGTAAAGTAAAAGTAGAAAATGCAGGGTGCAAGGGCGTTCGCAAATCCCAAGTTCCTTTCCAAGTCGTAAGCGACGCGTCGCTTGCGACTTCAATCCAGCTCTCCCTAGAAGAGCAGTTCATCTTCGTCGACCGTAGCGTTCGCCTCCGCAAGGCGAGCACTCCGACGCGGCTCCGGCCAACCTCTCTCCTTGCCCAGTTCGTCCTCGAAAGCGTTCACCAGTATTGTAAATTCAGGCAGGAGAGATGAGGCGGGGCGCCATAGAGTCTCGTAGGAAGCCGTCAATACCAAGTATTGCTTCTGACGCCCTTTCACACGCTTGGCCAGGATGTCTACAATCGGGCAGGACACACCCGAGAACGCCGTTTCCTCACCACCGAGCGTAAGACGCTCTACAAAGCTGGTGGTAGGTAGGTCTTCGACTGACAACGGACCGGCATCGTCCGCGTCGGGGCGAGTCTCGACTCCGACGGGCACTTCAGTAGGAAACGGACGACTCCAGCGTCCGGCAAATCGCTTCAAACGGTTCACGTTGACCGTAACAACTCGGTCAGGGTGATTCGGGATGGCAATCTTGTACGTGTTGTCACCAAGCTTACCCACGACACGGTACGGACCGTGCCATGAGAAGGCCAACTTCTTCGTCTTCCTCTCTCCACGTCGGGCTCTGAAATACTGGTACACCCAAACTGCCTCGCCCTCGTCAAAAGTTACTTCAGACTGTCCTTCGAGACGGCGACCGTGCCGTTCCTGAGCTTTCAATAGTTGTCTCTCCACAAGGCGCCTGGTGTCTCGCATAGACAGGTAGAGTCGACGGCGATACTCAGCAACCTCATTACTTTTCCATTCATTCTTCGTGTTCAGGAACGCCAAGTCGAGAGGCAGCACCGGGTCTCTCCCATAGAGACTGAAGAACGGAGAATCACCCAACGCTTCGTGGTAGGAAGTGCGGTACGCAAACAGCACTCTAGGTAGATAAAGATCCCAATCAGACTGAGTCTCACTCACGAACATCCGTAGCATGCCGATCAAAGTCCCGTTAAATCTCTCCACCAGACCTTGCGTCTGAGGATGGTACGCCGCACCGTACAGTTTCTTGATGCCCAAAGTTTCGTAAAAGGACTTCGCCAGTTCGGAGATGAAGTTCGACCCACGATCGCTTAGCAAGCGTTCCGGCAAGCCGTGCCGTGAGAGAACTTCATTAACCATGATGTTAACGAACGTCAGCGTGTCGAGCGCTGCAACCGGGAACGCCTCGACCCATCTCGTGAAGTAGTCTGCGAAGACTAAGATGAACTTGTTGCCTCTCGGCGTAGTGACCAAGGGTCCGATGGCGTCGACCACTAGCAGAGAGAACGGTCCGGACAGCTCCTGCACCGGCATACGCTGCATCAGGCCGTTCTTCCACGGTCGGTATCCCTTGCCACTTCCGCACACAGAGCAGGCTCGGACATACTCCACAACGTCCTTTTTCCAGCCATGCCAGTACGCGTGCTTGCGTACTTTGTCCAAAGTTTTCGTCTGCCCCACGTGGGCGGCGAACACATCCGAATGACAGTAGTGAAGCACCGTCTCGACAAACGGCAACGGAATCACGGGCACCGTAATAGATCGAGCCGGTCCGGCTCGGGCCTTCAGGTGTACGCGCCTCTGTAGCATACCATCTCGGACCACATAGTGGTGAGCCATCTGGAGTACCTTCACACGTAGTTGACCGTTGAGCGCAAGAGCACCGTGCTCGATGAAAGCGATCACGGCTTGGATCCACGGGGAACGTTTCTGTTCAGCAATAAAGCGTTCTCTGTCCAGTCCGAACAAGTCGACGGTCGAAGTCACCACGCGTTCCTCGCCGTCGTCGTCGAGAATGTCATCTTCCGCAGCGTCGTCCTCTCCAGTAGCGAGAGAGTCGTCAAAGTCGGGTTCATCGGCATCTTGGTGATCCCCGGAGGGAGCCGGCGGCTCCCCGACCAGGACAGACGCATCCTCTTCGATAGTCAGCTCGAGAGCGTCCTCTCCACCACTAGTCCGCGGTTTCTTCGTTTTTCGTTGTTGCTTCGGGTCGGGGCTCTCCCCGACCTCTTCGAGAGCCTGTCGGGCCGAGCGTAATGCCTCTTCGAGAGCGCCAGCTACGACACCTGCTTCCTTACCGTTCTCGGTACGACGGACACCGGAGGTGGGTCTCTCCCCGACCTTGACGAAACTCTCGGTCCTGTTGGCTGAGGGGTCGTCCAGCAGTTCGGGCACCGACACAGCGCAGATCGTCTGTGAGTAAAGTCGCGAAAGTCCGTCGACGTGACCCATAGTCGTGCCCGGTTTGTGATACACCTTGAAGCGTAGCTGAGAGAGCTCCATCGCCCATCGGGCTAGCTTCGCATTGCTCGTACGGTTGCCCTCGTTGAATACCCACGTAAGAGCCTTGTGATCTGTGTACAGGTCGAACTCACGGCGGTCTAGATAGCATCTAAACTTACGGGTCGCCCATACTATGCCCCAGCACTCGATCTCAGATACTCCATCCTGCTTGTTGATCCAATTGCGTTCAGACCCGACTAGCAGTTTGCTAGCGTAGGCTATCACTCGGTCGCGACCATCAACACTCTGCATCAGGCACGCACCGACGGCTAAGCGAGAAGAGTCGACAAAGAGTTTGAATCGCTTCGCGGGGTCGGGATACGCCAGGATCGGTGGCTCCACGAGCCGTCTCTTCAACTGCAAGAACGCGGCCTCGCAGTCCTCGTTCCAGACGAACTCCACCCCCTTCATCTTCAATTTCTCGATCGGCGCCGAAATGGCAGCGTACCCAGGGATGTAGCGTCTAAAGTAGCTGGTTAGACCCAAGAATGCGCGAACCGTGTGCAGGTCATGGGGTCGTGCCACGTTCATCACGGCCTTGACCTTCTCGGGGTTCGGCAGTATGCCTGAAGGCGTAACGATATGCCCTAAGAAAGCCACCTGATCGCGTCCCCAGCGACATTTCTTCATCTTTAACTTAAAGCCAGCAGCACGGAAGCGTTCCAGCACCTGCTTCAGCCGCACCAAGTGTGTGGGGAAGTCGGAGCTGAAAACAACGCAGTCGTCCAAGTACACCAGACATGTACGCCACTTGAGATCCACCAAGACGTTCTCCATGAGACGTTCGAACGCCGGTACAGCGTTACACAAGCCAAATGGCATCACTAGCCATTCAAACAAACCGTACTTGCATGTGAAAGCAGTCTTCTCGACACTGTCAGCAGCCATCGGGACGTTCCAGTATCCCGATGCAATGTCCATCGTAGAGAAGAGCTTCGCTCCCGCTAGTACGTCCAAAATGTCATCGATCAAAGGCATTGGGTAGCAATCCTTGATGGTCACAGCATTGAGTCGGCGGTAATCGATGCAGAAGCGTATACCCCCATCAGGTTTACGGATCATCAACACGGGGCTAGCCCACGGGCTAGTAGAAGGTCGAATCAGGTTGAGCTCCTGGTACTGTTGTATTTCTGCTTCCATCACATCTCCTTCAGCCAGGGACACACGGTAGGGGCGCTGTTTGATCGGCGCCTGCGTACCCGTGTCGATCGAAAACTCCAGTAAGTCGGTCCGGCCCGGTTTAAGGGACGTTTCCACGAACATGTCACGGAACGCACCGAGGAGGTCGGCCATCAGCACTCGCTGTTCTTCACTGAGCTTCGAGTCCGTAAAGTCCACATCCAGCTCAGCCAGGCGAGCGTCTTCGAGTCCAGGCATGGGTTCTCGCGAGGTAGTAGGCGTAGCAGCAGCCGTGCTGATCACCGAGTCAATCCAGGCCGAGTCCTTGCTCTCCGTGCTCGGCGAAGGGTGGTCTCTGTTGTCAGCGGTCGGCCTGCTCGAGTTCAGCGAGTTGAAGGCCGACTTCGGCACCACAGTCGCGGCCGCAAGAGCCGTACCCTTCGTAAGGATCAGCTCGTCCGTCGAAGCGTTACATACCTCCACGATAGTTTTGCCTCCATGTACGGTACACAAAGTCCTAGCAATCTTCACGTTCGCATCGAGCTCAGGGAGCCCTTCGAGCAACACTGTCGTGTCGTCAGGCGCCTTGCCCATGACGTCCGTCACGACGAGCGCCTGCCCACCCGGACGTAGGCGTACCGCCGAAGCGATACGAGTTACGTACATCTCCTCGACTCTCGGAGTCCCGAGTAGAAGCGTCTCGCCCGTGTTCTTCAAGGTCATGATGTTCTCTTCCAAGTCGATCACGGCACGGAATGCCTTGAGCGTGTCCGTACCAAGGATCGCGTGCACATGCAGTCGGTCGACTACCACGAAGGTTCTGAGTTCCTCGCACGCTCCCAGCCGCAATGTCAGCTCGATTTCGCCCTTGATGCGAAGGTTACCACCTGATACATCCTTCAGACTGCCGTGGTACGGCCGAAGAGGAGCCTTGGCGAGGCCAAGCCTCTTCAGTACGCGCGCGTCAACCAAACTAGCCACAGCACCCGTGTCAATCAGCAGTTCGGCGGGCAGGTCCTCAATGTAGCCAGTCGAGACGGCTTCGAGCCCGCCGACAGCACATATTACTCTCTTTCCTTCGGGTACGGGGCGTAGTTCGTCTTCGGAGAGTTCACCAGGTTCATCATCTTGTTCGACTTCCACGAGACCAGGTTTCCGACGGGGTGGTACGGCATCGCGGACTCTACATACGTAATGGCTGATGTCATTGCAGTCTTCAACGTACGAGGGACGGCTATCAAGTGCTTCCGAGCGTTCTGCGAACAGAGAAGAGCAATCGAAGCGTACTTTTCTGCGTTGACGGACTCGTCGGGGTAAGGGGCTACTATTCGAGTGTTTTTGGCATCGAGTTTCACGGTCGGTTCGCTTGGTTCGGATCGAAGTAGCTTCGGCTAGGTACAATTCCACAACCCTACGAACCAAGACCTCCATCATACGGTCGCCGAGAACTCCAGCAGCGGCAACAATCAGTTCACGAGCCCGTGTTTCGCGTTCCAGCGCAGAGTAACGGGCGACCCCAGTAGTCTTCGGTAAGTCGGTAGTCGGTAGCTCCTTGCAAACCGGACAACACGGTACGCCCTTCGCTTCTTCTTCGAGGACAATCTGGTACACTACGGACCGAGCCAAAGTTCTCAGTCGGAACGGTACCTTGGTACTCTTGTCGTGAGAGGTGACCTCGGCGGCGGGTCCAGCGAAGCTCACGCAGATGTTCCCGACAACCGACTTCTCGGTTACCGTACTCGCCTTCGAGTCGTTACTCGGTCGATCTTCCGGGACACGTTTACTCCCACCCCCGACGTCTCGCCAGTCAGCGTCTCGGTGCTGGACTGCATTCACACGAGGCGTACCCGCAGTCGACGAGGCCTCCCTGTTGAAGTCGCGGTTCGCCCGCTTGGCCTCCTCGGACGTTGCCAACGTCCTACGGTACCAATCGGCCCAGTACTCGGGACCCGACTGCTCGACAGGAGCCGACTCACGGGTCCGAGCCAAAGTTTCCACAGGGACGTCGAGGAGTACGCTCATTTCTTCCAAGCTCAAGTCTTTCTCTTTTTCAGCGTTCTTGACCATCTTCTTCTTCAGTTCGACTTCATCGAGCGGAAACAGGCGCTCTTCCAGCTCCTTATCGTACTCCTCTTTCTCCACAGCAGCAGGGGGCGGCAGTCCAGCCTCCAGAGCATCCAGCTCAGCAGAAGTGAACACGATCGCACGCCTAGGACGGGCGTCGAGGCCGTCCTTCTCGTCGGTGGCCGTCTCCTCGCACTCGTTCGGAGTTGGGTCGGAAGAGGTCTCGCGCTCCTCCCCCTGAGTGCCATCAGTTACGGTAACTACCCTCTCCATGTGAGCCAGGGCAGCGTCTTCGTCTAGCGTCCGCAGCGCAAGTTCTGTAGCACCTTCTTGTAATTCTTCTCGCGGTTGGACGGGCTCCGGTACGCTCACCAAGGCATCCGCCCCAATCGGGTTCGTTTTGATTTGCGAGACGCCTTCAGCATCAGCAGTACGGTTCTCCTCCCACCGGGGAGAGTCGAGACCGACAGGAGAGCCCGTACGCTCCTCCAGGTCTTTATTCACTCCGGCACGCCGTCCTAGGCCGAAGTCCTCATACACAATCTCGTCGGGCACCACATTCGCGTGGTGCTGGCTCACTAGCCGAGCGGCATTCACTCTTCCATCAGGTAGGTCTTCATCAGCGACGTCTCCGGTCACGTCGGTCTCTCCAGTAGCATCTCTAGTCTCAGTTGGCCACACAGGCTCGGTAGTCTCTTCAGGTAGCGCGCCCTCCTCGGCGGCAGTGGTTCTAGCATCACATGTCGTCGTAGTCGTCTTCTCCCCTCGGGGAGGCTCATCAGTAGTAGTCTCGTCTTGCAGCACCACCCCTCGGGGCGGCTCATTCGTAGTAGTCTCATTACGCAACACGGGGCGTTCCTCGCAGCCCGTCTCCGTTGTTCTCATTGTTCCAGTCTCATTCACAGCAGGGTTCACAGCATAGTAGTCATAGTTCGGTACGGTCGCAACCGCATCATAGTCTCTTGGAGCACTCCAGTTCTCATCGTGGTCGGTCATTCTCGTTTCAGTCGTTGGAGCACTCCATCCAGTGTCGTACCACAGGCGGGAGGAAGGGGCGACACTCCCCACTCCTCCTTGCCCTCTTCATTGTTGGTCCTGCTGACGCCTCGACCCGGACGAGCTGGACGGAGCCCTCGCCGCTCCCTGCCCGTTCGTACCGTTCTGAGACATCGCCTGCGAAACGGCTCGCACCGTAGGGCACTGCGCGGCTAGGTGGCCCGGTTGGTGGCAAGCGAAGCACGTACGCGGTTCACCGTATCGACGACCTTGGCTCTGGAAGTTACCATTACTAGCCGCCTGGTTGCGAGGGGCCTCGCATTCCACAGCGATGTGCCCTTGCATGCCACAGTTAGGACAGGTCGACAAAGCACGCCTGCAGTTGATACGACTGCAGCCCAGTACGTGGCATCGCCCACAAACCACTTGACCTTCCTGCGTGTACTGGTCAGGACCCATCCTGATTCCACGGAGCGGAGCCCGAGGTACGGCAGCCTGATCACTCGACGGTACACTCGGCCTCGAACTCTGAGGTTGCTCGTCGTACGCCGCAGCCGCGTAGTTCGGTCGTCTCGGTGATCGCGGGTTGCGCGACAGGTCTTGCTGTTGTTGAAGGAGCAGGTTCTGCGTCTGCTGCAGGATCTGCATCATCTGCAGTACAGCCGGACTGTCGGTCGGAGGCTTGGTCGTGACGACATCCACGAAGTCTGCGTCGTCCTCCACCGGCTGATGCATACTCTTCGCGAGCAGCACGATGACAGCCTCCTCGATAGAGTTCAACATCATCGTGTTCAAAGCGGCCTTCCACTCTTTGTTACGCATACCAGAAAGGAAGTACTGGTAGCGCATCTGCGGATCGTAGCAGTGAGCTTCGTTACAGAGGCCGGAGATCAGGTCTCCCCACACCTCAGCAGACATCCCCTTAGTACGTTTCGCGTTCTTGAGTCGCTCAATCATTTGAAGCGGAGTCAGGCACACAAACTGATTGTGGAATCTGGTACGCAAGGTCTCAAAGTCAGGGATCATCGAGTACATCCACCACTCTTCAGCAGTTTTGCCCTTCAGACATTCTCGGAACGCACTGAGCCTCAGTTGTTCTTCTAAACCCACAGTGGCTCGCTCGAAAGCGTTCCAGAACGCTCTCGCCTTCTCCACGGTAGAACCATCAGAGTAGAAAGGTTGAATCATCTTCACGGCGTTCTTGATTCGAGACGGCATTCCGCCGTACGAAGTCGCAATAGTCGTGCCAGTACTCGGCTGTACTTGTCCCACAGGAGACGGTTGGTAAGCAGTACCAGGGGTAAAACCACCCGAAAAGCCAACAGGAGTCGGGTTCGGTAGGCCACTCGAGCTCACAGAAGGCTGACCAGGGCCTAGGCTAGCTTGGGTAGTCCCCGCTGGTAGTCCGCTCGGCGAGATGCCGACTCCGAGGCCCATAGTCGAAGTCATTCCTAAGGGCGTGGCGTTCACTAACCCGTGCCGGTGAGTAGACGGAACGCCTCCGAGCGAATAGCCTCCGTAAGACGGTATCGCGGATCGAGCCGAGTTCAGGGACATCGGTGTCGAGGTAGCAGCCATACCGGTCGTCGTCCAGAACGGTCCTCCGACCATTGGGGTCGGCACCGTCGGGCCAGTAGTCACCGCATGAGTTCCGCCAGGAACGATAGGAACGCTGCTCACAGCAGCGCTCGGAGCTTGCGCGAAGTAAACACCCATCGTCGTCTGCGTCGAATGCGCCCCTTGAGCGTGTCCAGGTACGCTCGGAGCTCCTTGACTGAGACCAGTCGCAGACCAAGATTGGCCAGCACCCAGCTCCGCTCGACGGCTGGTGTTGTCCACCACGCGTTGAAGCACGGACCTCGCCGCAGCGAGTCCTTCCGTGGTCGTCATGTCCGGGATCCTCAGATTCGGTCGCAACGGGTTCGTCGTCATGGCGTCTGGGGCCCCCTGGCCGGCCAGACCCGCAGCTGTAGCAGGCTCCTCCGTAGCCGTGCCCACGTTCCGGGGAGTCGCAGCACGCTGCTGATCCCCACTTTCGTCCGAGTAGAACGCTTCACTCACGGAGTCCTCTTGATCACGTGAGTCCATTGTCGATTGTTGTTCAGTTACACCTCGCGGTCTCGAACCGTTACACTTGACTTAGTAGTAGTTACTACTGTTCACAGGGGCCAGACACGTCGGTAGTAGAATTGAAGACACTCGCGCACTCGCAGGTTGGTGTTTCGCGCTCCTCCGGGCCAAGAAGGCCGTATCCAAGAAGTCGTAAGTAGTAAGTAGGCAACGCGACCCACACCACACCACCCGAGTGACTACTCCAGTCAGCACTCGTCTCCTCAGACGAGCAAGTTCTTCTCAACCAGCACCGTACAAGTCCTTCTCCAGTTAGCAGCGTACCCTGCTTCTCCACCAAATGTCGCACACCTTCCTTTGCCTCGGGGTCGGGTCCGCTGGGACTGTTCGGCGAGTAGGGACTAGTACGGGGTCGAGACCGAGAAGACGTGAAGCGTAGAGTAGAAGTGAAAAATAAAGTTGTTGTTTCTTGTTGTTTGTCTTAAGGCGAGGAAGATTTACGAGTGAATGACAAAGTCGAAAGTCGGCAGCGCCGATCCCTCTCATGGGGACGACACTCCTCCTCTCCTCTCCTTGGGCGGCGTTGGTGTGTCCTCCATCCGGCAACATGACAACCCGACCGCGTAAGTATCGAATAGTATAGGAAAAGCACGACGACACTCGTCCTCCGGGGTCCACGCAGCACACGATGACCGTCTCGCCGTCCCACTCCGAGCGTTCCATGATCACGAATGAGCGATCATACCGCTCTCACCATCATCTTGCCGAAGTAGGGGCTACGTACGGCACCCCGTATACGTATAGTTGAAGAGGTTGGCGTTGCTACGCACGGTACTCTCGTATACGTATAGTAGAGGAAGTTGTAGTTGCATCCGAGCAGCATGCGCGCAGGACGAGCCCACACCGGACACTCTGGCACGCCACCCGCATATCCAGGTGCGGGACACGAACGCATACCAAGTAGCCGGCAAACTAGCTGATTCTCCCACAGATTTGAAACTGAATACCTCTTAGATTTTATCAAATGGGTGTCGGAATAGGAGTGGCAAAAGCGAAAACTCTCGATTATGGTATCGTGACTCATTCCGATGCCCACATTCCTAACAAATTATAGCAAGTAGGCTATTCATCATTACAGACGCTTCCTCCACGTTGCCGAGCAGCCTCATCAACGGGGCCAACATGTCGACTTCATAGTGGACACCTGCGAATTGACATTTCGTCTCGTCCCATTCGAAGCGCACACTGGCTGGGATAACTAGCCGCTGCCCAATCAGCTTCCAAGTAAAAAGAGGCAAGTTGATCTCCAGGCCATCGGCATCTACACCAGCAAGTACCTTGTGGAGCACGCGTTCTGTGATAGTGGTGTAAATCTTCGCGTCAGCGACAACGACATCTTTCGCGCCATAATCCAGCTTCACAAGTACCAGCTCCAGCTTGTCGTGGCGCAGTGATAGGCTTCTCCAATCTTCCAGCAACGCCTGTACGCCAAATCCTCGATTCGATGCGACGTCAGACGCCATGGCCCTCCGCAGGTATCGCTTTTGCGGGTGATTTTTATCTAGAAGCAGCGGCGTGCTGCCGTCTAGATCCTGTACGTCGAGGCCGTGGCGGAAAAGGTTGAAATACTCCGCCACAAGTCTCAATGGACTCGTACCAGTCAGGTCTTCCTTCGAAGCGAGGAACTTCATCCTTTCAAGATGTTGGATCTCGTCACGCATTCGATCGACTTCTTTTGCCAAGAAAGCTTCCTTGTCCTTCATTTTCTCTCTGTACCGTCGTTGGGTCCGGCAGCGGCGCCGTCGGTGCATCATACGTATCTTTTCTGCGGTGCTGAGTTTGTGCCATAGATCGTCACGCAGGTGGTCACTGGGTGGGGCGGGCTTGAGACGAGTCGTAGATTGCTTCGTGTGCTCAACTGAAGCAGAGATCTGGCTGCTTGAGCGCGTCCCAGGACACTGTTCTTTGGAAGGAGCGGATTGTTGAGATGGAGGACTTGTCTTGTTGGGAGCTCGTGGAGTTGCTGCATCGAATACGTAACTCGGTGGCGCTGGGTTGCGAGCCATCACGACACCAATCACACTGCTGCTTAATCGGTCGACGTTGGGCGGGAGAAGCAAACCGTCGCTCATTATGGACTCCGGGGATGGTTGGTTATCTGTAAGGCTGCGTAGATCAAAGTCGTTTACAATGTGAGCTCAAGTCAAATCCACACCTTTATAGGCTGGGAGTTGTGGAATAAAATCATCATCTAATAGGCAGATTAGATGAGCTTGCAGGGTATGTCATCACGCGTTACGAAAATTTTGCCACGCGCTTGCACAACGGATGGATGTGTGCTCAAACAACAAGCTGGCCAAGACGACAGGAGCCAGCAACTTCGTCCGCAAATTCGTGCACAGCACCACACTATCTCACATTCCATCCGAGCTAAGAGGCCGAGGAGCGTAATTCTCAGTCGCTCTGGCACTGCTCAGCGGTTATCCGCACTCATATCGATGCGGCATCGATATGACTCATAATCATATGAGTACGGATAATCGACGATGCGGTTTCTCATACTCATGTCTTGACACCACGTGCATTTTTGCTCTGTTCTCATATACACATCACAATTTTAAAAGTGATGACCTTGTCGTACTACTACAATACAGATGATAATCGAAAGACAGTTGATAACGACACACTCTTCGCATAACGTTTTTTGTGATGACACAAACAGTTGGCGACAACTATCCGCGCGGAGAATGTCGATGCCAACTCATTCCACTTTCCGCGTCGCGCCACAAGAACCACCCAACACAATGCACGACAGCTCACTGTATCCCCCCAATAGCCGGCAATTGAGCGACAGCGTGATCGGGCAGGTGGTAGCCCGACACACTGCGTCAACGTCTCGCGCTGGAGAAACCGTCTTGAACTTCAGCAACCAGAGCCACAGACTGCCCCCCACTGTCGAACAGACTCGAACAGAAAACGATTCGCTGTCGGCTGCAATCCTACGCGGCAACAGTCGAACATCTGCAGCAAAAGCTCTCGCGCTTCATCGACAGATCCGCCGGAAAACCCAACAGCGATACCGGAAGAAGCTTCTAGACAAGAGACTCACTTTGGAGGAGGACGTCAGGCAGCTACAAGCGCAGATTCAGCAGCTGAAGGTGCTGCGAGACACTCCCCAGCGTCCTATAGACAAGATGGCCAAGTGGTCCATGGTAATCGAGTACGTTCGGCTCTTTCGTAACGGATTCAGGCCATCCGTACCGGTGTCGGAGCTTTGTCGTGGCAGCGCACCGTCAAGCTCCGACATTGCCTACACGCAGACGCGATTTATCCAAAGTATCATGGCATCCGACGTGCGGACAAATGCTGGGTACGGGGTCGAGGCAGACCTTGAAGAGTGGCGGATTATTTCGCTTCATCACGTTGACTTGAGCTATGAGCTCGCATGTTTGGAAAGCGGGCCAGAAGACTCGGTGGTCGCCCACGTGACCGCTGCGACCTTGGTGACGGCAAATATGCTGCGACGCGCGCTGCCCCGCCATGTTACCGACGAGAAACGAGATGAATGGGCGGCGATCTCCGCAAAACTTGTCGGTCAGAAGCTTGAGGTTTCAACTACGCTGTATTTTGGGTGGGATCGCGAGACTAGTAGGTTCACCAGCACAAGTTACGAATCCGACATGCTGACGCCACTGGTGAGGTTGCTTGGAAGCTTGGAGTACGCGTCATGTGCGCTCAGTAGCCCGCTTAACGTGCACCATTGGAGCTCGAATCTGTGTCACTAGAAGGATGGTTTTCCTTGCAGCTTGGATACATGTAATTGTGCAGAGCTTGCATTGAATATCAACTTGATTCTTACCAGCCTAAACGATGTTCATAATTTCCAATTTTGCACCTCAAGCAGCACGTTGAAAAAATGAAGCAGATATTCTTACAGTAACGAGGCAAACGCAACTAAAATATGCAACATTTTTGACGAGGTCAACAACCAGCGTCTGATTGCTTACCGCACCACAACATTTTACATATATTGTGGTTTTCAACGATTTTGGCAAACACGAGGCTTCTTATCCCAAGATAGGGGGTCCAAAATAGCGAGCAGCTCAGTTATAGCAAAGATGATGGCGCAAAATGAAGTATGGGGCTAGGTCTAAATAGCAAGCTCAGCTCCGTTTTAGACAGCATCCCTTCCTTTTGCCGCTTTTCAGCGGCATAAGTGAATGGCGTTCAGGCCTCAGTCGACCTCGTGTTTTCCAGTTCATTCTCGTACTTACCACACTCCAGCTCAGGCCTCCTTCAGACTCTGCCGCAAAAACCCATCCTCACCATGACCTACAGCTATGACTTTCGATGGCGAGCCGTGGCGCTGATGCACGTCTATGACGTCCCAAGTGTGTATGTATCGGAGCTGTTTGGGCCGAAGCAGCGCACACTTCGCCGCTGGTATGCTCTTTTTCTCAAGAAGGGTGTCGTCAACGAACATCATCCACGCCAAACAAGCGCACGTTGGCCCCCTGACGTTCTCGCCGCTGTTGAAACATACGTACTAGGTCATCCGACATTTTACATCGAGGAGCTGCGTGATTTTATTATCAAGACCTACCCAGAAATTACTACGGTCTCGACAGCTACGATATGCAGAGTGCTTAATTTCGATCTCAACCTCAGCAGAAAAGTGCTGTCAAAAGCGGCCCGTGAGGCTGTGCCAGCCGAAATTGAGGTCTACCGTGCGAAGCTTCTGCCAATTTTTTCGTTTGCAGAGCAGCTTGTGTTTTTGGATGTGACCGCAAAGGATGGTCGCCATGCTCAACGGCGATATGGCTGGTCGAAGAGAAATACACGAGCAGTAGTAAAGATGCCATTTCGCCGTGGAAAGAGACTGTCTATCCTCGCTGCACTCGACGTACACGGATTTTTTGCGTGGGAAAGCACTGAAGGAACGTTTACGAGGGAGAAGTTTCACGCTGCGTTCGTGAAGCACGTGATTCCACGACTTAACCCGTGGCCTCTTCCGCGCTCCATTGTCATTATGGATAACGCCAAGATACTTGCATATCCCGAACTTCAAGATGCCATTCACCAGTGTGGAGCTCGGCTTATTTTCTTGCCGCCGTACTGCCCACAACTTAATCCGATAGAACCTTGTTTTGGGTTACTAAAACGTTGGGTGCAGAAGCATGCCAACTTAGTTTTTCATTTGTACCCAGATCGCGTTCTGGATGTCGCCATGCGAGCGTGCACGAAACGTGAAGATAAAGGTTGTTTCGGTACATTCCGTCACTGTGGTTACATGACCACAGGAATTAGACATCAAGTCTTTGACGAGCTAATGCGAACAAGTGCAGACATCGAGTAATCATCAGTTGAAATATATGTCTTTCTTTTACTTGTCTAAAGTGTCTGCAATCTTCGACTAGTCCGTAGACATCTCTTCTGCGTGATCTTCATCATCCATGCTCGCGTTAGTTGGCTGAGTCGGTGTGAACTCGTGGTAGATTCCCCGCGAAAAAATATCATGGTCGGGCAGTCGGAGGGCTCGGCGGAGAGACAGGATGTCGATTTCCAGAGGCATCCACAGTCCATTCAGCCTCACACTAATAACTGCAGTCGCTGGGGCTTCGCATTCGGTATCTTGCTGCTGCTGTTGCAGAGCCTCTCGCTGCCGGTCCAACTCCATAGCCTGTGTGGTCGTATTGTCTTGCGGAACTTCAAACGGTGCCGATTCCGGTCTTCTAGCGTTAACAACATCGAGATGGTGCGAAGCGATTGCTCCAAATTGCACCGTATTGGCCACCTCATACGCCATCCTCTGCACGCGTGCCTGCTCAATGCGACGTGCCGTGGCGCGGTGAAATTGCTCTGGCTGCGCGGCTCGCTGAACGTAGAGGAAAGCTTCAAACTGAAAGTTGCCAAGTTGCCGTAAATCATCTGGTGTCAGTAGTTTCCAGCGATATTGCAGCGTAGGGAGGAAGTTTTCGGGTGTCAGCTCGATATATTTTGCTTGAGTGTCGTTTTTGGTTCGGCGAAGATAGATGGACGGATCGGCAGGTAGTTGTAGCGGTTTCTTGGGGACTTCAGAGCTTGTCATTACTCCTGCGAATCTTGCGATGCACTTCGCCTTGAATACGGCGTACCCCTCTTCAACCTTAAACTTCACGACACTTTTCCAGCCACCGCGGGCCCGGCCGAGGGGCTCACCGACCCGTATGATCAGTAGAGCAGCTGCTTTGGAGGGTAATGGTGGAGGGCCTTCGTCGGGAGAGCCTAGAGCATCGACTGCCCAAGGTACCTCCTCAGATAGTCGGGCTGAATCTGTGGAACTTGTATCTCTTGATGCTGGCGGGACGCGCAAACAGGTTCTCGATTGTAGCGCAGACAGCGCCAAAGTTGAGCTCGACTCTGCAATTGAAGGGGTATCTAAAGAGTCGTTAGTCTCCATAACACAACGTAGCTAAAACAGAACCGGAAGTGCTGCAACGTCTTCTGCAAATTGAGTTATGACATGAAAAATCTGCAATACAGGAAAACACAAGCATGTTAGAATAAGTTTGGATCAAGAATAGACAGACCTATTGCGTACCATGATATGCTGTGCTTACTTGTCTTAGACGGACAAGCCTTCGATCTGATACCTCTGTACCCTCCACTTCTTGGCGTGACGTTCGACAGCCCAACGTTTAATATAGGCCCCGCAGTCTGGTCGCCCACTCCACCGTGCTTCACATGATGATCCGTAGTCTTCTCCGTCACGACTTGCTGTTCTTTGTAGACAGCGCAGATCACCAGCAAATACACGCCCACAGACCATCAGGTTGTCGCTGGTCGAGAGCAGCGGCGAGCCGGACGAGCCTCCCTGCGTGTCTGCGTCGTGGCCCACCTGGTCCGTTCCGCAGCTTCCGTCCTCCCCCAGACTGAGGATCGTTGAGTCGCTGCCGTCGTCCACAGTGCTCACGATGCGCTTCGCATTGCCGTCCGGATGCTGCGGCACGTAGATGGACTCGTTCACCACTGGGCCCGACTCTCGCAGCTGCAGATACCCATACGCACTCAGATCGACTCAGTCCGGGAGCTGCACCACCGAGTAGTCGATGCCCTCGCTGTCCGCGATGAACGTGGACGTCGTGGCCACGATCGTCCCAGCGCAGCCGAGCTACGTCTCGCACTGGTCGCTGCACGACGAGCTCTCGGTCGCGAATTCGAAGTCCGTGGTGAGTGCCCAGTCCTCCTGCTCGAAGCAGTGGTGGTTGGTGAAGAGGCGGCCCTCGCTTCCTCCGAGCCAGCCCGTGCACAGGTACGTGTTGTTGATGAGCAGCCGATCGACGGCTTGCGCCTTCGCATACACCTGGGGCAGCCCCTCGGACAGGTTGGTGCCTAGCGCGTAGCACTTGGCGGGTAGTGACTGGTCTCCGTCGCCGCAAATGGACTCCTGGGTCATGGTCGGGTACCCGCGGGAGAAGCCCGTGATGCGATAGCCCTATCCGGCTGTGGCCGCTCCGACGGACGTGTACGTGACGGTGACGGAGCTGCCCGGGACGAAGCTGGCGATGAACGTCCCGCTCTGGTCGCGGCCCCGCCCCGTGTACGTGTGCGAGATGCTCGAGTTGTCGGTCGGGGACGTGATGACGGGGATCTCACCGACGCGTCGAATTTGTGCCAGAAAGTGGATGGACACGAGCTCCGTGAGCAGCAACTGCAGCTCTACCTCGCGCTGCTCGCTCGCCCGTAGCTTCATGTCGACTCCTCCTGGACCAACTGGCTCTCCACGCGGTCCTGCAGCGCCATTTCGTCAACGACGCACCGCAGCTTGTCCTGTTGCGGTCATACGGCGTCGACCAGTCCCTCAAAGTGCCCTGCCGTTTTCTTCTGCGAGTACGGCGCGTCCAACTCCGCTGCCATCCAATAATTTGAGTGAGTGAGCCACGATTTAGCCCTTGGATATAGCGTGACCTACCCCTACAGAGGGCTCGATTTGGGCCCCTCATAGATGCGTAGCTAAAACGGGCGGCAAAAAAGTTGAAAACCACAATCCATTACATATTCGCAAGACAATGAAAAATGAAATACCGTACTGCATTTGTCAATATTACTGGTAGTATATACTAAGTACGAACAAGGATGTCACTAGCTCGAGGTGTATCCATTCCGTAAACACACCATTTTGTATCAAACATGGCGCTCGCGCTCCGCTTCGCCGAGGAAGGCGAGTTCAGGTGCGTCTCTGCGTCTTGCATCGCCCCCCCCCCCATGTAACACGCCTCTCTCCCTTATAATGCCTGCAGCTCCCGCGCCTGCGACGTCTCGCTCTCCGATGCGCCCGACGCCGCGCCCAGCAAGGCCATCTTCCGTGTAAACAAAAACTTTACCTTGTGGTTTACGTGTTACATATCATGTAAATTTTACCTTTTTGTTTACCTTTTTGTTTACCGTTTTGTTTACAGTGGTCTCGTGCCGCCCGCCAACTGCTCCAGGATCAAGACCAAGTCAACGTGAAGACGCTCGTGGTGGCCATGTCGGGGCCGGCGCAGCAGCTCGTGCGGCAGGTGACACGTGACTGGGTTTCAGTAGGGACGCTGGTGACCACGGACCAGCTAATTGTGAGTTTACATTCACCCCTAAAATGTAGGTATCGTACCCTTAATTAGTACTAACTCGACGCTATTTCGTAGCTTCCCTGTAACTTGCAGCCGACGCCCTCGACGGGTGTGATTCTGGCCAAGAAGGGGCTCAAGGAGCAGGACAACACGCTGGTGGTGCTGGTGGGCCAAGATGTGCCCGTGGCGGCCTCGTGGGCCTGGCTCAAGACGTTGAAGCAGCATGTTGAAGCGGAGGAGGTGGTTTGTCTGGACTCGCAGCTGTCCACAGTCTATGCGGACCAATTCTCGGACGGAGACAAGCTCAGAATGTTGGCCTCGGCTGCTGTCACGGACGAGATGAAGATGGCCACGCCCGTGCGGCCGCTCGAGGTGCCGCAGTTCGTCACGGGGATCCCGGCGGCTCTGCTCACGGATGTAAGTGTCGTGGTGGTGCAGTAGCAGAGTGAGTGGAGAGCGCTGACTGTGCTGTTGTTGTTATATGTACAGGGTGAGCTGCGCAAGCGTCGAGTTCGGGTGTACGTGAGTCTGCGTGACGTGTCAACGACTTCTGTTGACGTGATGCGCAGCTTCTTGCCGCTGGTTGCATCCTCGTCGTCAGTGCTCGGTGAATTGGAACGTCCGCTATTCTTCCAGCCCACTGGAGAGTCGACGCATGACGCGGGGTCACTCAACGTGCTCTACACGTAAGTTTTGAGAGTGGGTTTTCTTGGACGGCTGTGCTAACCCGGATGAACGGCGAATAGAGGTATTACCCACCTATTTTCGAGCTCGCTGATCATGTATTTTTGGTTTTGTTGTCGCTGTGCTCGTGCATTGCGCTGCGTGCATTGCGTCGAGGTGTTGGGGTATGGCTGCGTGAAGGACTGTAGTGCTGATTTCTACTCACTATGGATACTCAACAGCAGTCGAGATCTGCGTCCGCGCGCCAGTTCTCCACGCGATTCCTGCCGAGCGATGGGATTCCGGAGTACAACGCGCTTCTGGACTCGAAGCTGGGAAAGCGACGCGAGTTCCTGCTTGGCAACCGCCACTCGCTGCAGCTGATGCAGCAAACGGGAGTGATCGAGCGCGTGGAGACGCAGCCTGACAACCCGAACCAGTACGTCGTCCATATCGCGGAAAAGTCTATCCATCGAAGGAAGAGACTGCCGCCTCGATCCGGCTCAGGTCCACTACAGCTACCGGAGTCCCAGACAATGCCCTGGAGACAGAGCTCCTCCTCACGCAGCATCTTAGAAGGTTTCGCAGGACACAGCACCAATTCACTTCGACGTGGAAGCAGCAGCGCGTCTCGGTTGGATACTGTGGATGATTTCACGGAGAATGGTGACAGTGATTTAAGCGCAGCGAAGAAGACAAATGCCGCGACGTTGAAAGGACTGAGTCGAAGCTATAGTACGAACACGGTGCTGACCACGTCCAAGCCAGTGTTGAAGTCTTCAGCGGCAAACCGCCTGGCACTGTTCGGCTCAACGAAGTGCAGCGCGCTCTTAGAGTCTTCTGAAGTCCCGGTGTCGGTCAATCCAAGCAAACACAGGGCAGCGTCGGAAGTGACTTCATCACATGTGACTGAAGTCCGCCAGCGGAGTCGCAGCGCTGTACCCGCGGCTTTGGGTCCAACCTTCGATGAGTTCAAGAAGAAAGGAGTGCAGTTTAAGCGGTCAATCGTGTCTACAGCTGCAGCAAGCGCTCCCCAGACAGCGGTTAAAGGCACCGTGGAGTATTTGCTCGAGAGCGACGCAACGTTCATGACTCAAATCCGGATGATGAAGGAGCATCTCACAGTGTTGGAGAACACCAAAGCGTACTTGGATACGGAGATTGGGTGTCTACGACGGAAGCTGCGAGGCGTGAACGCTGTGCGTGAGAACGACGTCGCTGTCGCTCACTGCTCCTCCATCATGCAGCATCGCTTGTCGAAGGCTGAGGAAGAGTTCATGAAGCTTGTCACGCAGCAGCAAGAGGTGAGAAAGGATGTCGACCGCGTGCGTCGCGAACTCTTGTCGCTGCGTAAAGTGCGTCATAAGCTGCAGGAAGACATCGAAGACGTGACGCAGGCCAATCAGTCCTACGAGGAGAAGATTCACGCCTCGAAGAGTGTGCGCAACCAGCTTTCCGAGGAGCTGAGTGAGCTCGAGCGCCGCGCAGAAGTGGAACTGGAGGCTCAGCGGCTCAACCTCCCACCTGAAGACGCAGTTGTCGTTGATGTAGCTAAGCTCATGGGTGCCGTGCAGGAGCGCAACTTGGTTCGTCGATGTGCTACCGTTGGGCTAGCGCAAAGTGGCAGCTCGAGCCGATCGCTCTTGGCTCTCCAAGCGAGTGCAGCGATAACACCGGCGGACAAGTCACCAAAGTATCACAGCGAACGCCGGGGCAGCGTTACGGGGCATCCCAAGACTCTGCTGGACTACTGCGTACGGAAACTATATATTTTTCATTGCTTTGGCTCATTCTCTAACGATGTTGCGCTGTGCTTATTCACTGTAGTCGGCGTTCCGTGTGCTACAAAACTCGATGGGGTTTGAGGACGTGGCATCGTTCGAGCAACAATTTACAGCAGCCGAGGAGCAGCTACTGTCGAAATACAAAGCCAACCTCGCACTTGCAGACGAAGTTGCAGCTTTGGAGAAGGAGCTGGTCGCGGTGAACACCGAGAAGAAGGTGAATCGTGCCAACGCGCGAGGAATCATCCAGGCGAACGAGAAGATGGAGCGCGACATCCAAACGCGCATCCAGACGACGCTCTCGAGCGTTAAATCCTACAACGAGCTGCGTGAGCTGCGGAATCGCGAGCACGCCAAGCTGCGCGGCATCATGCTGCGCTGCCTTGATGCGCTGCAAATCGACATCGGGGGCTCGGATCTGCCTGAAAGTGATGGAACCGGTAGCAGCGGAGCTACTAGCGCTAACAACACTGGCGCAGGGTCAAGTACTCACTCGCTGTACTGGACCGAGACGCAGTCTCCCGAGCTGCTGGAGATGCTACAGCGCAAGATGACGCAGGTAGCGGTCACTCTCAAGGTCAAGCACCACTCGCGTGTCCTGGAAATTCCGCCTGAGGCGCTTCTTCGCATGAACCGCGGCCATGATGGACGTCGCAGTAACATGTTCTCGACGCGTGAGGCTTCAAAGATCGTAATGGGTCCGAGAGAACCTTCGGGCTCCGCGTTGGCGGCCATCCTCGGTACGGTTCAACCTCCGTCCGTGGAGAACGCGTTGGTGTTGACGGAGAATGCGAATATGATGGAAGTGATGCACGGACTACACCGAGCTATCAGCCCTGCTCGCAGAAAGGCAAGCTCGCTGTCGTTGGCTCCACCTGAAATGGGGAGGGTCGATGGGCCGCGCGCTAGTGCCGGTAGTATCAACGGCACGTCCTCCGCAGCCGTGGCTCTGCTTCATGCAGGAGGCGTCCAAGCGAGAAGATCAAAGACCGACTTGTTCTCCATACAGGGGCTTTCCACCAGACCATCGCTTGCTGTGATGGTCGAGACAGACAAAGAAGAAGAAGAGGAAGAAGAGGAGGAAGAAGAAGACGACGATGGTGAAGATGGAAGTGAAGACGATGATGACGACGACAATGATTGACACTTTCCGAGTCTCTACGTGTCTTAGCTTACTGAACTCGAAGGGATGATCTTGCGAGGGCGACTACCAACCGGTGGAGCTGGACGAGGGTTGGTACTTGCTGAGTGTTGTCGTCGTAGCCGCTGTCGAATGGACCGTGGAGTCTGCAGCCATTTCGTGCAGAGTGAATTGGCGTACCGCTGGCAAGTGAAGAACCGCGAGTAGTTGGCGGTCTCTTCCACTGCTGCTTGAGACGACGTGGATGAAGCGGGGAAAATGCGTTCAAAGTGGCCGCGCCGATCCATTTCGTCGTCCATGGAGCGCACAATGTCCCAGTCGCTTGCAGTGAAGAGGTCCACGTGTGCAGCCTCAAAGCGCTCGATCGCTGGGTCCAGCACAACTTCGTGTAGCTGGCGATTCACCGTCGTGGCTCGCATCGTTTTACTGCGTCGGAACTGCCGACCTGATGAAGCTGACGAAGGAACTGAAGCTCCGGACTCTGTAGTCGAGCTTTCGAGCGCAGAATGGATCTCAGTCGGCACATTTTCACGGGGTACACTGGTCATGGGCACTTGCAAGCCTACCAAGTGGAAGGTGTCGCTGAGCAGCAAGCCTTTCACACGCCGGTCCAGTGGTGACCCGCCCATGAGGGACGGAGATACGTTCACTTCAATGAGCCAAGGACGCAGCTTCGAGTCGAGCATCAAGTCGAAGCCAAAGAGTTCGTAGCACGAGCTCTGACCTGCGAATTGGTGAAGAAGTGGGGTGAGATGCGCCTCCGCAGCGATGATCGTCTTGCAGATGATGGCTCGGATCTGACGCATGAGTGTCTCGGGGTCGTCTAGAAGCTGCTCGGACTGAAGTCTGCGAATGAGCGCCGACAGACTCCACTTGCTGCCGGCGTCTGCTTGCTGCGCGTCTGCGTTCTCCACGAAGCCGTCGCTGCCTTTGTTGATGGAGTAGTTGGTCAAGTGGGCGAAGCGGTTCTTGGGGTTCTTAAGCGAGTACGGCGCCGTGCAGAAGCGGGCAATGCCCTCCTTGAACAGGTAGATACGAAGCGGGTCCAAGCTCGTCACCACCACGTACAGCCTCAGATCAAACTTGAACCGCTCACCGTCGCCGAGCAAGAGTGGATCAGCCACGTACTTCTGGACGATGCGCGCGTTCACCTTCTTCGTGCTTTTGGGCTTCCTGGAGAGTTTTCGAGCGTCTTCGCAGATCTTACAAGCGTCTCGGTGCGTGAGAACGCGGATGCCGCGTCCACACGCAGACGCCGGCGGCTTGACGATCCAGAGCGGACCGAGGGTAGCGGACTTCCTCCGTGCAGCTTCGTCGGTGCCTCTAGTGGAGCCCACTGAGCTGGGAAAAGTCCCTGCGATGAACGTCTCGTTACGCTCCAGCGCGCGGCGGAATGCGTCGAGTTGGTCGGGGAGGGAGAAGCCTTCGGGGAAGAAGTCGAAGCTCGCTCCAAAGCGACGGCGACAATTGGCGAGCGTCTTCATGAGTCGGTCCTTGCGGCCGATGACCCACGGGTCGGGGAAGTGGTTGAACGCCTGCGGGTGGTCGCCTCGGAAGCGCTCGAACTGCGTCTTGGGCACGGGTTTCGCCCACGCGAGATGCCACGCAGTCCACTTCTTGCGCGTGCGGGAGAACCCCGCAGCAGCGAAGGCATTTTTGACGCAGTTCCGCTCCCAAGACGTTCGGTACAAGAGCGACAGCTCCTGAGCGTCCACGGTGGTGACAACGAGACCCGAGTAGTCTCGTACTACCCCGAGGGACGGTGGGTAGTCGAAGCACACGGTTGGGTTGCGACCGCTGGGGTCGCTACGACTGAACACCAGCTTGACCACCGGTGCAGTCGGACACTTGTCGCCTGGTCTCAAGGTTCTAGTAGTCGCGTCGACGTCGATTGTTCTTCCATCGTCGTCATCGCCGCTTTCTTCGTCGTCCGCTTCTTCGTCCGCGTCGCCTTCGCCGTCACCTTCGTCTTCCTCGTCCTCGAACTCGTGTTGGGGCTGTTGCCGACGTCCAGCGAAACTCCGCGACTGGTTCGAGCGGTTGAACGCTAGGCCGGATGATGGAGCGGTGGCTGCAGTTGCTGTGTCGGAGTCGTCGATACGAAGCAATCGTCGCCGCAAGCTCAAACGCGTCTCCATTGCGTCTCCTCCAGACGACAAGTCACCGTTTAGCGTCGCTACACCAGTGATCACGTGCATGCATCCGTTTCGGACATGAGGACCCGTCGACCCAACGGAACGCGACCATCAAGAGACGTCACCAACAATACCAGTGCTCACAGACCAGCATAGGACGAACAACAATTGCTAAGCCATTACAGAAAGGGTCAAGCGAGGCTGGACAGTCGAGCTCTTCAGTCTTACGTTGGTGTCTTCACCTGGCACCACTACACTACACTACACTACACACGCATGTCCACTCCATCGAGCCGTGCGTCACTTTCTCGTCTACACTCCCAGTCGACGTCGCTCGCGTTCTCGCTCCTCGCGAATTGCCACGCAGTCGAGAGTAAACCCCGGCCACGAGTCAAACTCGATCGCTGCCAAAGCCTCGAAACGTGGTTCCTCTCCTCGGTTGCAGATCCAGACTCGCTCGCCGCTGATGTCGACGACGACACCTTCCCGAGCCCCGGCGTCGACAAACATGGCCACTTTATCCTGCAGGTCGTCCATGGTGTCCACATCGGTTGTGAACACGAGAACCACCGCTGGGACGCAATGCAGATACTTCATGTTCTTCTCGTCAGCGGACAGACCGGACCAGGTAGGCGCGTCGATGAAGGTAAAGTCAGGAACGAATTGCTGGTGGTAACCACTCGCGTCAGGAGCCGAGCACCAATTGAACGCGTAGCCGCAGCCAAAGCCAAACGCAATGCCTCCAGTACCTCCGGTATTTTGTTGCCACTCAGAAACTTGCCATTGTGCTTGGTTCCTCTCCAGGTTGTAGAGCAACCTCAACGCGACATCTCGCACGATGACTTCGGGGTAGTTGTACTCGAGAACAAACAGTTCTTCATTGGTGTCATTCAGATTCGGCGGAGGGGTGACTCGGTATCTCCCTGGTCGGGCGGGGACGCGTTGTCCGCTCGGAAGAATTATCTCTTCAACGTCATAGTCATCCGAATCCTCGCCATTGTCCATGATCCCAAAGTTCCCAAGAGTTCTTGCTCGTGCTCGGCACATTTCGCTCTGAGAGGGAGAAAATTCCTTTGGACACGTCCCAGCAGGTCGCTAGCTATCATGGTTTCAAAGACTAACGTAATTACAATTCATCAACTTGATTCTGTTAGTATGAATGGGCTAGCTATCGCGACTTCACCGAAAATCCCAACAAGGGTGAAATTCGTTCGACAAAAACCAAGCTTAACAATGAATCCAAACCAACTTGGAGTTTGTATTTGCTGCTGGAAGCTCGAAGGGGTGTTGAACCATCGCTTCATTTCAAGTGAAGAAAGATTTCCATCAAGATGAACACCCGCAGCAACGTTGAGACCACGTTTGTCGCCCCTAGTCCCTCTACGGACGAAAACGACCGCGGCGACAACCAACAAGAGCACGAAGAGGACCCTGACACCAAAATCCGCGACGCAATCGCGGAGCTGACGGAAAATCTGCACAAGATTTCGTTCGGAGAGCCGCGGGACTCGACCACCAAGTCTCTGCTGCCCAAGATCACGACTTCCCGTCAACTCAAAGAGGAGCTCCCGGCTATTTGCAACGAAGTCTTCCGTGTCCTTGGTCCGTACAATCTCGAGGCCACGTACCAACGCGCGCTCGCTTTGGAGCTTCGAGAGCGTGGGATCACGGTGCTGTCCGAGGTGGAGATCCCGGTGCTCTACAAGGGGCAGAAGATCGCGACACGCCGCGTGGATTTGTACCTGAAACTACACGACAAGCCCGTGATTCTCGAGCTCAAGGCCGTCGTCACAGGCCTCAAACCCGAGCACCTGAAGCAGCTCACGTTCTACTTGACCCACTTCAACGTGAGCGACGGATACCTCATCAACTTCCCGCATATCACGGGCTTTCCCATCGAGAGCAACGTGCAGTACAGTGAGCACGTACTGCAGCCTGAAGGTGGCGCGGGTGTCGGTGACAGAGTCACCAGATCCACGACGCCTCGTAAGGACGCAGCGCCCAAGATCATCCACGTGCAGCAGATCAAGACAACGGCCAAGAAGACCGTGACCACCAAGACCACGAACACCAAGACGTCAAAGGCAAAGCACGCGTAGGACGTCCGAATTGCTCTTCAGTGCAATAGCCGCGCACTTCAATACACTGGTCTTGTCAAGCTTCGTACTTGAAGGTTGCAGTTGTCGCTTCATCCATTGAAAAAACAGCTTTTGTAAGAACAGCGGGTTGACCAGTCTCAGTCTCACCTGGCTGCGATATCTTACCGCAGCTCCATAAGTCGGCTGTTCGTATGTAGAATCGCATTGATAACTATGAATCGCCACCTCTCCCACTTGGATCATGCTATCGACTTGAATAAAGTTCATCATTCTCATTTCCGCTTCCAACAGCTCAAGTCTCCACTCCTTCACCCAGCAACAATGAAGTTCTTCCAGGTCCTTATCATCGCCGCCCTCGCCGTCGCTGGTGTCACCGGTCAGACAACGACCGGTGCCACTACGACTGGAGCTACAACGACTGGAGCTACCACGACCGGCGCCACGACCCCTGCATTGACCCCCGCTACAGGAGCTACGAACTCCACCGCTTCCACGACCGCCACTGCTGCCCCCGCGACAGAAGCCACAGAAGCCGCTGGCTCTGGCTCAGATACCGTCGCCGAATCCCTCGAAGCTTCCGGTAGCGCTGATACGGACGGGTCGGTGGGCTCGTCCAGCTCCGATGACATGGCGAATGCCGGAGACTCGACCACTTCCACGACCGACTCGTCTTCGACCTCCGATAAGTCGACATCGAAGAAGTCCACATCGAAGAAGACCACCGCATCGAGCTCCAGCGGCGCATCGGGTTCGAGTGGCGCCTCTCAAGTGACGAGTGCCATGGGTGCTGTTGCTGCCACCGCCATCGCTGTCGGCGCGTACTTCCTGTAAGTCGACACGCCCGTGCGTGTACAACAAGGTGAAGTGCCGAGCGAGCACTTGAGCTGTCAAGAGAACCGGTAGCAAGCTAGCTTAGCTTCTCATGATGCATGTCCCTGTGAAATATACGTTTTTTTTCTTGTCATCCGTTTTGCAACATATGTTACCTGTTTAGCATCTTTAAACTTGAATCCCCGTCCTGTAGGTTCACTGCAGCAAACAAACACTAAAATGTTTAGATCGATTGTATCCGGATATGTATTGAGCGCGCGAGCATCATTCGGGTAGCACGTTACCAGTGTATGACTTTGCCTCCACGGAACAACAGCTGCCTCACGCTCTTGTTTTGTCACCTGTGATTTACAGTTTACCTTAGCGGCGGCGGCGGTCACGGCCGGGCGAGCGGCGTCCGTCGTCCGCACCCTTGCGGGCATCAGTCAGAAACTGGTCCAGTCCGAACGGATCGTCCTCACTGTCTTCACTTGGCGAACGACGACGGCGCTTGCGGTCAGCTCCTCTGCTGCGAGAACGCGAGCGAGACGGCGATCGTCGAGATCGAGAGCAGGACGGCGACCGCCGACGAATGCTACGTCCTCGTGGATAGGAGGGAGAACGCGAGCGCGCACGCGGACGACCACGCTCCCGGGAGAACGAAGGAGAGCGCGAAGGAGACCGCTTCCGACCACGCGGCGCCGAGCGATCACGACCACGGAATGGCGAAGGGGAACGACCGCGTGCTCGTGATCGTGGAGGTGATCCGGATGGGTAGCGACCACGAGCTCTTGAGCGCGGTGGGGAGCCTGATGGTGAGCGACCGCGGCCTCTTGAACGTGGCGGCGAACCCGACGGAGAACGGCCGCGGCCCCGAGAGCGAGGCGGAGATCCGGATGGCGAGCGTCCACGACGCGGAGGAGAGCGCGACGGCGAACGAATCTTCTTCACAGTTCGTGGGGGAGAAGCGGACGGTGACCGACGCGCATCGTCACGGCGTGAATCAGGCGCGCGCGTCTTGCTGGCGTCTTCGTCATCTTCATCCTTCACGTTGTCAGCTGAGAACTGCACAGGTCCATCGCGACCTCCACCCCGCGCCACGGCCTCTGTGCCACGGAACTGCTTGTCGGCCTTGAAGCGCTTCGAGTGGCCACCCTTCAGCTCCTCGTACTCCTTTTCGGCGTCGAACGCGCCGTCATCGCCCTTAGGGCGGTACACGCTCGCTTTGCCACGGTCCACCATCGGCTTCGAGTAGACATTATACTCGTCTTCCTGGCCAAAACCCGAGCTAATACCCTGCGACTGGTTGAACAACCGCGAGTCGAACATGCCATCGCTGCCTCCAGCCCTTCCGCCGCCTTGCAGCTGTCCCAGTGCAATCTTCTCCGAGACATCACGGTCCTCATCACGCGCCAGTTTGCCCTTCTTGCCCAGCTTCTCCATGCGCATTTCGCGTTCGCGCTCCTTCTTGCGCTCGCGACGGATCCGGTCGCGTTCCCTGCGTCCTTCCGCATCACTGTCCTCGTCTTCCTCGTCACTGTAGCGACGTCCATGGTCACTCTGCGCACTGGCCGACCGACGTCGTCGACTGCTGTTCCTGTCCTCGTCATCCTCTCGGATCCCTGCGCGCTCCATGCGCGCCTTCGACGCCAACTCGCGCAGCTCGTTCTCCTTGGTCTCCTTCTGCTTCATCGCGAGCTTCTTCTGCACCTGCGCGCGCATGTTGACCTCCTCTCTGGCCTTGCGCTCGGCAATGGCCAGCGCCTCCGACAAGCTGGCGAAGTTGTCGTTCACCGTCACCTGCTGCAACCCGCGGCCGTCCGCAGCCAGACGCTTGTCCAGCGCAATGGTGAAGCCCTTGGAGTTCTTCCAGTTGGAGATGCAGGGCGGGATCTTCCACGACTGCTGGTCGGCCACCGTGAGCTTGCGAGGCGGCGAGTGCAGCACCGGCACAGGCGGCGACGGCGGCCCGCGCACGGCCTTCGTGTGCTGGAACTTGGGCGGCTCCATGGGGTCCTTGGCCACGTCCACCATGCGGATGACGCGCTGCCGCGCGCCCGGCTCATTGGGCGTGTAGCGCACGTACTTGGCCGTCTCCTGGGCGCTCTTCTGGCGCGTCACGTTGGTGGGCAGCGCGCTGGCCACTTTGCCCTGCACCAGCAGCTGCAGCGCCTCGCGCGTGCGCGTGGCGGCCTCCAGCTCCTCGTCTCGACTGGGCAGCGCCAGCGCCTTGGCGTCCCCATCTTTTTCCACGATGTCGCTGAACTTGGTGTACACTTTGGTCTTGTCGCGGTGCTGCTGCGTCACAATTGCGTCGTAGCTCACTTTGCCATCTTCGCCACGTACTTGGAGGGCTAGGGTTCCTCCACCAACATTATTTTTAGAAGATGACCCATTTCCACCCTTTTTACCCATTCCGAGAGGGAATTGGGCCACTGGCAGCTCAGGGTACGCGCCGCCGTCGCCGAAGTCCTCATTACGACGCGGCACGAACTGCTGCGTCACGCGTAATGGGTATCTGGGGATGTGAGAGGTGGATGCAAGCTGGGAGGACGCAGGGGCGGAGGCGGAGGGCGCGGCGTCCGAGAAGGTCGTGTACGAGCGCACGGGCGCTGGGAAGAGAGCGCTCATGACCTCGGCAAGTCGGCGTTTGGTGGGCGACAGCGCGCGTGGTGTGTAGTTGGTGTGGTGGGGGACGGATAAGGGAGCAAAATGTGTGGCGAACGTAAAACTAGGACATAATTGGTCGTATCCTTTTTGTCGGTTTGTGACAGTACTAAATGATTTGTGTGGGTTCTTTTTTGTGAAAGTGTGTGGACAACATAAAACTAGGATCGATGCGGTTTGTAAAATTATGATATGACCGCTTTGCGATCGTTTGACAATTTGGGCGATGGCTACAGCGACTGACTTCAACAAGAAACTTTGAAAATGTTCGCAGACTCACCACGCACGAAGACTATGAATATTGAGTTGCGTTTATCACGAGCAGCAGTATCACTCACGGATGTCATTGTATTTTACAGAGAATACGCATTTTACACTACAGTCACAGATACTACGACCTCTTCCAGTCGCTTACGAGCAGGAGGTCAGCCTCACAGGAAGTATGCGCCAACGACCATGGCGGTGGCAGCAACGGCACTCATGGCACCCGTCACCTGAGACGCACCGCTCGAGCCCGATGCGCCGCTGGAGCTCGATGCGGAGGTCTTCTTCGATGTCGACTTCTTCGAAGTTGACTTATCTGAGGTCGAAGACGAGTCTGACGACAGCGACGAGTCTGTCGTGGGGGTGGTCGAGTCGCCGGCAGTCGCCATTCCAGTGGAGCTGGACGAGCCTACAGACGTGTCCACCTCAGCACTGCCAGCAGCACCAATGGTAGCTGTGGAGGTGTCAGCGCCAGAGCCAGCACCAGCTGTGGTATCGACCACCGGAGTAGCAGCGGCGTTCGTGGAAGCGGAGGAGCCGGTAGTTCCTGTAGCGGGTGTCAATGCGTGTGTCGTGACACCGGTCGTGCCAGTCGCGGAAGATCCAGTCGTAGTAGCTCCAGTCGTAGCAGCACCGGTGTGTCCGCTATGACCGCTGACACCGGCGACGGCGAGGGCAGCGATGGTGAGGACCTGGAAGAACTTCATGTTGTTGGGAGGAATAGGGAATTGAAGCTTGGTTTGGACTCTTGGAAGTGGAAATGAGAATGACAAGGCACAAAGAGGTCGTGCACAAGATCTTCCAGAGGGGTGATGCTGCGGGTATGACGCATGTTGTTATCTTTTGTTAGTGGCCATATGAACTGCTAGCTTATGGATATGAAGTGGCTAGAAAGTATGGGAGGCCGCGAGCAGAATTCCATCTGTCAGTGCCAGTTGGCCACAAGAAGTAGAGTGACCTTATTCTAGGCGATATAAGTCGGAGTTTCCCCACGTTGTACGCAAAAGCCTACAGCTGCATTGTGCACATGACCGCCTATTGCAGCGCAACGAGAACGTAGCCGAAATTTGAACAGCGTTGCAGTAAAATATGCCACCCCCTTGCCTGTCGTACGACTGCATCTCAGTCGACAATGTGTGAGCATGGGTGGTGAGTTTTATTCCTCATCGGCAACCACTACACTGTACTGGAGCCGAGTCAAATGCTAGAAATTCCGTGTACATGCAGCCAATTTGTCACTTGCAGACTACAAGTTCTAGCTCGGTAGGAACGGGGCCAACAGCGGATTGAAGCCAGCGAACAGTGAGGGATTGCGTCCCAGTCATAGCGAGAAAGTAGAGCACTGCCGGAAGGAGAGCAGTCCAGTGTACAAACGAAGAGATGACGGGATGAAGATTTAAAAACTGGGGCACGCTTCAATTTTTTGCACCACGAAATTGTAAGGAATCCTTGACAAGGATAGGTATGAGGCTATTTTCGGGATAGCGTACGTTGTGCCAAAGACAACTCCGATACTCAAAGGGTTAGCATTTCAAGAACAAGGGAAACTGCCCCACAGGGTGTAACCCTGTAAGTATATGCGCACGAGCTTGCGGTGACCCACCACGAAGGTAAACATGGTGGTCATCAAAACTACTGTGGCGGGGTGCTGGCCCAAATACTAATCTAAATCAGAACACTGTCTGTCAATTATTGACTCAATACACTGTGCATTGCTGGGAGTTGTGGTGAGGACAACAGTGGAGCAGCTGTGGAAGTGACCAGCAGACCGAACATTCACATGGGTTTGCGCTGCTCCATAAGTTTGCTGTTCGTATGGTGTCAGCAAACGAAATAGAGTAGGGGGCTCTCCACAGATCCACCTCTTCTCGCAAGTCCCTGTAGTGGCTTGAATACGAGATAATGATGGCTTGTCATTCTCATTTCCACTTCCAAGAGTCCAAACCAAGCCTCAATTCCCTATTCCTCCCAACAACATGAAGTTCTTCCAGGTCCTCATCATCGCTGCCCTCGCCGTCGCCGGTGTCAGCGGTCATAGCGGACACACCGGTGCTGCTTCGACTGGAGCTACCACGACTGGTTCTACCGCGACTGACACGACCGGCGTCACGACCCACGCATTGACACCCGCTACAGGAACTACCGGCTCCTCCGCTTCCACGAGCGCCGCTGCTACTCCGGTGGTCGATACCACAGCTGGTGCTGGCTCTGGCGCTGACACCTCCACAGCTACCATTGGTGCTGCTGGCAGTGCTGAGGTGGACACGTCTGTAGGCTCGTCCAGCTCCACTGGAATGGCGACTGCCGGCGACTCGACCACTCCCACGACAGACTCGTCGCTGTCGTCAGACTCGTCTTCGACCTCAGATAAGTCAACTTCGAAGAAGTCGACATCGAAGAAGACCTCCGCATCGAGCTCCAGCGGCGCATCGGGCTCGAGCGGTGCGTCTCAGGTGACGGGTGCCATGGGTGCCGTTGCTGCCACAGTCATGGTCGTCGGCGCATACTTCCTGTGAGACTGACCTCCTGCTCGTAAGCTGGAAGAGGTGATAGTATATCTGTGACGTAGTGTAAGATGCGTAATCTCTGTACAATACAATGACACCCGTGAGTGATAATCTGATCATGATAAACTCACCACATTCTTCTGTACTCGGTAAAGCTTCGTACAGTATTGTCGTTTTCACCCAAATTTGTAGAACCTGGAGGGAAATAGGGAGCAATCTGAATCGATTCCAACCGGTTTTGACCAATCAGAGGTGGCGTATGTCTCGTGGACTCAGACACACCACAATATGTGCGCCACCTCAGACTCTGAGTTGGAGTTGGTGGTCGATTGATGACTTCTGATTGGCTGAATATCGCGCGAATCGATTTGAAATCGATTCGCGAAAGCGATTCGATTCTGGCCATTCTCACAAATTCGAATGAAACTCACAATAGGGGGTTTCAAAGCTCGCATCGATGAGGAAAATCTTTTGCAAAAAAACAGGATTTGATCGCACAAAAGATGAGCCTTCCGAGACGCATCGTTTGGAGTAATTTTTTGCCAGCTCATTTTTCGCGTTTTTACGGATTTGTTTTTACGGAATACGTATTTACGTTTATTATCATGTGTGACGCTATGATGGCCATTCGCCCCGCTGCCGCGTCCCCCAAGCCGCCCTAGAACCAGTCGCCGCCTCGAGCTCAAGCGCAACGCGCGCGTGCAGGCCAGCGTGGACGCCGAGCCCGCCGGCGGCAGGCGCCCCCGTATGCCCAAGAAGTCGCGTCAGCGCGCCCGCCGCGCCCACTTGGCCATGAAGGACGATGCGCGCGCCAAGCAGCAGGAAGAGCCGCAGCTGCCGGATTCGGTAATTGGCTGCTCCAGGATCTGGTGCTGCTGGACGTCGTCTACGGCCGCGAGGGATTGCAGCAGGCCAAACAGGAGGCACTTCAGCCAGCTAACCCGCCGGCCGTGAGCTTCGACTCCTGTCTTTGTGGCCGATGAAGACGTGTTCGTCGCGGACGTGTGAACTATGACTTAGGTGCTCGCCTATTTATTTTGCTGTAAAGGTTGTACTGTAGTGACGAAGGTCGAAATACATGCGAATGCGCCCCTGCTGGGTTTTGCGCTCCACAACTAAGCCACCTATGCCATGAAGTCATCTGCTCGTCAATCCTCAGTCATAAGTCATACCGTAACCTCCCATAAGAAGTATCTGCTCGTTAAGCCACGTGAGCACTAGTCTCGCAGCTGACGGTGGTGGCTCTGGCCTCGCTGCGGATGAGCTGGCGGCGGCGGGGCTTGCTGGCGCCGAAGACTTGCGGGATAGCGTCGAACTTAGTGGAAATCTAATTTTTAGGACGTTTCAATGTTCAAGTGTTGGTACAGTTGGTTGAAAGATCAGTCTGATTTTTGCCAAAAGATGAACCTCAATAATGTGTACTTTGAAACCCCCTAATACATGTTCAAAGATTCTGGTTAAAGTCACTCACTGTAGCCATCGCCCAAATTGTCGAGCGATCGCAAAGCAATTACTACGTAGTATAATTTAGTGCGCACCCAAACATCCATAGTGAACCACAATATAAATCGCTCCTAGTTATATGTTGTCCACACATTCTGTGTCCCTCCGCGATTGGTCAAATCAGATGGCTTCATTTTTGCGGAAGAGGACCTTCCCTGGAACAGCGACACCTCATCACATCAAAGCTATTTCTCCTGCAGCATGGCGGTGGGTACGACGGACGCGGAGACCGACGGGCTGCGGCGCCGCCATGTTCCAGGCGAGAATCAGGCGGCGGACGAGGCGCCCGAGCGCGCGCGCACCTCGCCGACCCGCCGACCCGCGCGGCCCCAAAAGGGCTTCGTGGAGCTGCTCATGTCGCCGCTGAGCTTCGTGCTGGGCGACGGCGAGCCCGAGGACCCGCAGGCCGCGGCGCGCAACTTCACGCACAGCTTGCGCCGTCGCTACGGCGAAAATGTGACGCCGCGCTTCGAGCACACGTCGTTCCGGGACGCGGTGAGCACGGCGCGCACGGCGTCCAAGTTCCTGCTGGTGTTCCTGCACTCGAATATCCACGACGACGCGGACGCCTTTTGTCGGTAGGAGCACAAACTGCAGACAGTTGGAGAGCAGATTTGGGTGGATGACTCAATTTTTGTGTGTTTGTGTTTTTGTGTGCTATGTTGCAGCAAGGCCATGTGCACGGAGCGCATGAGCGCCTATTTGAACAACAGCGACTGCATCGTGTCGTGGGCGGGCTGCGTGCAGCACGCGGAGGGGTTCGGGGTGAGTCTGTCGCTCGGGTGCGCCACGTTCCCGTTCCTGGCGCTGCTGTCCTGCGTGTCGCGCGGCGTCAACGTCGTGGAGAAGATCACAGGTGCGGAAGGAGGAGCTGCAGCTGCAGATTTTTATCCTGAAGGTGGATTAATTTGTTTTGCTACTTTTTCTACTTGTTTTGTCTTGCTGATAGCAAACTTGCCGGCGGACGAGATCATTGACAAGTTGAATGCGGCGGTGGACCGCAACAACCAGATCTTGGCCACGGCGCGCCACATCCGCCAGCAGCGGACGGAAGCGCAGATCCTGCGCGAACAGCAGGACCAGGAGTACCAGGAGTCTCTGGCGGCGGACCGTCGTCGGGAGCAAGAAGCTCGGGAACAGGCTGAGCGGGAAGAGATGGAGCGGCTGCGGAAGGAGGAGGAGGAGCAGCGTGCGGAAGAAGAGGCACGTCGCGCTGAAGAGGAGAAGATCCGGCAGGAGAAGGACTATGAGGCGGAGATTGAGCGGAAGCGAGCGCGGCTCGCTGACGGCCCGAAGTCGCGCGCATCGCCAGGAGCGGACGTTAAGACGGCGGTGATCAAGTTCCACCTACACAACGGCACTCGCCTGGATCACATCTTTTACGCGCACGACACACTGAAGACTGTGCGGGACTTCGTCGACGTTGAGTTCTTCGACCGCGAGATCACAATCCGGAACTACGAGCTGGCCACGAACTTCCCCAAGAAAATTTACGGCCCAGAGCTTCTGGATGTCACGCTCGCTGATGCGGTATGTGTGTGCTATGCTAGATTCTGGTAGTTGAAGTGTACGTTGAAGTTGCTCGACACTAACGGGATGCATGTGTGATGGATTTGAACAGGGCCTTGCGCCACAGGCACTTGTGTACGTGCAAGACCTCGACTCGTAGACGCGTAAGAGGACCTAAATGCCAGTACGAGCGAGTCAGATCCCCCGTGGGGATAATTTAACGGCTAAAACAGAGCAATCACGCATTTATGGATCGAGTCGAACGCTCTATGAGGCGCTCTGCGAATTCTAATGATCTCTGAAAAAGTACAATAGGTAAGGTAAGTAAGTGAGTGAGTTCTATCGCATCTAAAGCTGGAGCGAGCGCTGCTTGCCCGAAGCTGCGCGGTACATTCGGTCATGCAGCGCTGCAGCCTGCTCATGAGGCTCTGAGATGACACCGGTGATGACCACACGTTCCACGCCTTGGACGTTCTCGGACCAACGCAGCGAGTCGAAGATGCGCTGCGACGCCTGGGCGACGTCTCCGCCCGGTGAAAGGTCCATGTATGCTCGTACGCGGTCCTTCAATTCGACTAGCTTGCCGCGGAAGTCGATCACAACCCAGCGACTCACATCCTGCTTGCTGGATGCGTCCATCATTTCAGCCGCGTCGGCCTGGTACAAATACGTGTCCACGTCGGGTGCGTAGTGCGTGATCATCTGTCCTGGCGCCTGCTGCGCCTCCTTGGTCTGCATCTTGGCTTCCTTCTGGATGGTCACCACGTCGTACACCCCACCAAGCAGCTCCGCATTCTCCTTCAAAACCTGCGACAACGCGTGCTCCGACACGCCTCCACGACGGAACACGATGAGCTTGCGCTCCTCCGGCACGATCTTGACCACCGTGGACTCAATGCCGACTTCACAGCACCCCGTCTCATCCGCCTCAATGACGCTCAAGTTCTCGCACGCCCCCAAGTCGTCCATCACGTGCTTGGCCGTGGTCGGCGACACGTGGCCGAACCTGTTGGCACTGGGTGCCGCCACGGGCACCTGCGCCGCCTTGAGCAGCGCCTGGGCCACGGGGTGCTTGGGACAGCGCAGCCCCACGAAGCCCGTGTTGGCCGACAGCGTCAGCGGCAGCGCCGGCACCGCCTTGGCGATGAGTGTGAGTGGCCCTGGCCAGAAGGCGTTGCCAAGGCACTCGAAGGCCTGGCGACCGCTCGGCGTCAGGTCCACGAGCTTCACGGCGTCGGCCAGCGCCGGCACGTGCACGATCAGCGGATCTGTGAGCGGCCGCGCCTTGGCGGCGAAGATGGAGAGCACGGCCTCGGGGTTGAGCGCGTTGGCGCCCAGGCCGTAGACGGTCTCGGTGGGGAACGCCACCAATTGGCCGCTGCGCAGCTGCTGCGCGGCGACGGCGAACCCGTCGGCGTCCGGTTTGAGGAGTTGAGCCATGGTGCTGCCGCAGCGATTGCTAGTGCTACAGAGCGAGGAGACGCGTCGCGAGAGGCGCGAACGGAGGAGAAACGTCTTGGCTTGAAGATGGAGAAAGTCGCGGCGAGCGGCGGGCGGTCGTCGAGGAGATACGAGCGCGCGAGCGAGAAGAACTCGGGCGGGTGATGCAAGAGGGCACGAAGATGTCACTTCGGTGGTCACGGTTTGACAAGCAAAATTGAGGTGGACCACATGACAGAGGTACAATGTACCGTTGAAGCGGTCTTGGTTGAAGACGGCTTGGCCCCTCACCCCTCGTCTACAGGTTGGCCGCCAACTTGGGCGTGCGTCGCGAACAAGGCGTTGCTTGCGGTGCATGCATTACATGGGTGGATCGTGGAATGCAAGCAGAAGTCGACAGACTGACGCGGCTGCAGCCATCAATCATACTATACCAGCATCAAATTTGCAGGATTCCATCGCTGCAAACCAGCCTGGCTGCAGAGTGTATGCAAGTGTACTTTAGGGGGTGAGCTTGCGGCGTGTCTTGCCGCCTTCGTTGCGGCGGCGGCAGGTGACTCGGCTTGCTCAGCCCCGCGCATCACGTCTAAACTTCGTGCGCACTGAACGGAGACTTTCGCTCACTCTCGTTCGCCAATCAACAGGGGAAACTCATTTTCGTCGACGAACCCCGGAGGGTATCCGGTTCGCGTGACATCTGACACAATGGGGCTGCTTCCGATGACGCTACGTCGATGGTGTGAGCCCTCGCGCGGGCGACATGGTTCGCCGACGTCAATGGTGTCAAAACTTTTGACTCAAAAGTCTTCGTGTCCTGCTTCGGCAACAAGCAGGAAGCACGTCCGTGGAGGCCTGCATCGCACCGGAAGAGCGCCGGACCTGCTGATCATCGATCTTTTGTCCTTTCGCGAGACATAGCCGAGCTGGATGGAGCTCATCTCCCGCGGTAGCTCTCGAAAGTGTCCCCCATGGCAAAACAGAAGACAAAGTGTCCGCTTTCTCACAGACGCATCCCCCTCAGCTCAGCATTTTATCAGCTCAGTTATCCCGCTCTGTATTAATTTATGCGGTCTTATCACCCTCTGCGGTGTCATCCGCGGTGAGTCTACGATGCCAGGCTTGATTGACGAGGTCAACGTTGCGGTGTCTTGACGAGGGCAGGAGACCTCCGGTACGGTACAGCACAATACGAAGCTGGTGCCAAGAAGCGCGTGCGCTTCGGTCGAGTTCAAGGGGACTTTTTTGCCAGAAGTCGCCCTTGCAACATGAATTTTAATCGCGGTACAAAGGGATCCGCTGACTTCATGCACCGGAACCGTACGTCGTGACACCCTTACAAAATTCAAGTGTAATGGATCTTCAGTTTTGTTCGTGCCCATCCTCTCGTTCGTCGACAGGTCTGTCTCTGGTGCGAGAGTCTCCGCTACAAGCACCGCGGGGCGCCAATCCGGTGTCCTGCTCGGCCCCGCGTCACGGGCGGCGACTTTCGATGCACAAGGACGCCCCCGCTTATGGCCAATTCACTGTCGCTGGCAATGTGGAGCCGGCACCAACGCGCTACCCTATCGGCGGAAGCCGAGCTGCCCAGTCAGCGCTTCACACACGTGCTTGCGTCCGCGGTGATTGGCAAGCCGCCATGACTGGAGCAGGGATGGAACGCACAGCAGGGCGATTAATCCGAGCCTTTTTGCACCGCAGCATTGTCTGCCACCTGCACTTCTCGTTTTGCTCCGGTCTGGCCAGTGGCCACCGCGTTCCCTTCAACACAAGAGTCCAGACGCACCCAGGCGTTTAACAGCTCGACAACATGGCGTTCTTCACCACGGAAGACCTCAAGATTGCCTTCAACTTCTTCTGTACCGTGTACGGCATCGGTACGCTGGGTCTGCCCTCCAACTTCGCCCGTTCGGGCGCCACAATCGCCACGATCGCGCTCATCTTCATGGGTTTCGCCAACATTTGCTCGTGCGTGGCTATCTCTCGCGTCATGCTGGCCGCCCCCAAGTCGGTCAAGACGTACGGTGACGTCGGCGAGTGGTGCTGCGGCAAGATCGGACGCTACCTCGTCCTATTCGTTCAGTTCGGCGTGTGCTGCTTGGTGCCGTGCGCGTTCCTGGTGCTCGGCGGAATCCTGCTCGACGGTATCTCCCCCGGCGCCTTCGACCAGCAGTACTGGAGCATCATCATGGCTGCCATGCTGCTGCCTGTGATCCTCACCCCCACGCTCAAGGAAGGCGCTGCTGCTGCCTTCGCTGGCTGCCTCGGCACGGTCCTTGCTGACGCCATCGCTCTCGGCGTTCTGGTGAACGGTATCGGCTCGGACCACCCGTCGGTCATCAGCCCCGACTTCGACTTCGGCCAGGTGGCCAGCTCCTTCGGTAACCTGGCCCTGGCCTACTCCGCCGCCGTGCTGGTGCCTGCTCTCCAGCGTGAGCACTCGCAGCCCGAGCGTATGCCGCGCGTCGTCGCTACCACGATGGCCTTCACGGCGTGTCTGTTCCTGATCATCGGCGAGACTTCGTACGCCTTCGTGGGCTGCCAAATCCCTGGTAACCTGTTGTTCGCCATCGGTGGCACGGCGCTCAACCTGAACGCCAACCGCGGTGCTGTTGTGCTGGCCTACCTGTTCATGCAGCTGCACATCACCATCGCCATGTCCGTGATCCTGAACCCCGTGCTTTACATTCTCGAGCGTGGAGTGCTGGGCATGCACAAGCGTCCTATTCTCGCTGCGATCGACGAGGAGTCTCCCGCCTTCGAAGGCATCAACACGCCGCAAAAAGACCGTGTTTCGGCTATCGGTGCCACCGCGGGCCCGTCTGTCACGTCGCTTGCTGACGCTGAGTACGACCTGTCCCCGGAGGCTTTGATCGAGGAGTACCACAACAGCGGACCCATCGTGACCGCCAAGTACATGACGCTCCGTATCGCTGTTGTGGTGATCCTCCTCGTGATCGCCATCATTTTCAAGGACCACTTCATTGATTTCACCGACTTCGTCGGCGCCTGGGCCGTGTCGATGGCCTGCATCATCCTGCCGATCGTCTTCTACCTCAAGGTGTTCTGGAACCGCACTCCGTGGTACGAGAAGGCCATCGGCGCGTTCATCATCGTCATCTGCGCTGGTCTGGGTGTCTACGTGACGTACACGACGGGCAAGAACCTCTTCCTGAACATCGTGAGCGACAAGACGTTCCCGTACTGCCCCTCGGACTACGACATGGTCGTGTACACGAACGAGACGTACTACGGCAACAAGTAGAGTGCTCATGGTTAGCATCCTTGCTGCTCAAGTAGCTGCGCGCTGTTGTGGGTATAACAGCACCGTGCGGCTGCTGAGCGGCACGCTCTAGCTCTTTGTACTCAAACGTAATAAACACTATGATTCTATTGACGTTCGACTTGAGTTCAAGAGCTGCGGTGAAGACACTGCGGAGTTTGGCAAGTTATCTGCCATTTGATTCCGTAACGTAGGGGACGGAAGTCAGCTACGACTCATCCACCACCGGAAGTCACGTGGGTATGTGACCTGGCATCAACGAGGCCGAAGCTTCGCACGCATTCGTCAATCGGGCTTTTCCCAAAACCAGTACCAGTTACCAGCTGATTTCTTAAAACCAGTACCAGTCCCACAACCAGCACCAATAATTTTGGGGTGGACCACTGAGCGCCGCCAAGCACAGATGGACCTGGCCAACTCGAGGCGGCATCGGATCGGGAGGCAGCAGCCAGCCAGTCCTGTAGCTACACGGACATGCGTAATTCACTTACTGAGGTGCTACTGCTTAAAGGTCATCTTGCTCATGCTGGCATCCACATTCGTGGTGACCCCGTGACCGTGCAGCTCGTCGGCCACGTCCATCGTGTGAGGCGAAAAGAACATGACCGAGGACGCCAGCATCTTTCTACTGTAAGTTTTATATGAAGCAAGACGTATTAATACACGCTCAACGTCAAGGTGTGCATATAATTCGATGTTGTTGCAGGGCTCAGATGTCCACGTTTGTGCTGTGCTGACCGCTACCTTCGCGACTGCCTCTCGTGGCTTTGGCGTCGTCTTGATCGGACCAGTCTTCCTTTTCTCCTTTGCGCCTCCCCAAAATTATTGGTGCTGGTTTTGGGACTGGTACTGGTTTTAGGAAATCAGCCGGTGACTGGTACTGGTTTTGGGAAAAGCCCTTCGTCAATCCCAGCAAGCAACCAAGTGCGATGGGTTTTGAGTTGTAGACGAACTGAGCAAAACCTCGCAACGTACCGGTATGAGTCACGACCGTCAGCAACCATAGTCAGCAAGGCAAGTGAGCGATGAGCGCCTTGCACCATTTCGACATCTAGGATGACCGATGTCCGCGGGACCGAGGGATTTCTTGCTCGCGACAAGTGCTGCACGTGAATGAAGCCAGCACATTGAAGTGGGGAATTTGACAGAAATAGTATACTGTAGATTCAATCTTAAGTGACAAGAGTAGTAGTTTCCGTGTCAGTACTAGTATAGCCACCGTATGTATGTTTTGTCGCCAAACATAGTATAGAAAGGTTTTTGGTGTGACAGAAATAGTATAGAGCACTTAGAAACGACTTAGAAACTGCTCCGAGGAGCGAGGAACGACCTATAGTGGGGATGATCACTGGAGGGTTCCACTGCGGCTCAACGGGGCTAGCGATTTCGTGTCTTGAAGCAAACGCTCTTACGCACTACAGCCTCTTGCTCAACATGGCGTTCATACGGACGGTAGCAACGAGTGCCTGGCGCGGGGTCATCGTATAATGAAGACGATAAATAGGATTGATACGTCTGGACTGTACGTCGGCAATATTTAACTTGCACGTAATATGCATACGATATGCGCACCATGTCGAAGACAGCAAACCAGGCCGTGCATCGGCACTTGTATCTCGTCCTTCTGGAGAGGTAGGAAGCCACACGAAACATTCGGTCCGGCGACGTTTCTATTTATGTTTCTATCTTGTGACGGAAGTGGGGGTCGAAGTGGAATTTGCTCGCCAAAAGTAGCAGGTCGCCCTATACTGGTACTGACACATTATTTTCGCTGCCAGTAAACTGTGTTCACCATCCGGCTATACTAATCTTGTCACTTAAGATTGAAACTATACTAGTGTTGTCAAATTCCCCATTGAAGTGGGTGTATCGCTCGGCGTCGGGGATGCTTCATCAATTTCTCTAGCCGAGACCGTGCATGAACAGTACGTACATGGACCGCATGCCTATAGATAGGTTGGTCTTTTAATGGTTAGTTAAATTGCGGTTAAAAAATATTAAAAAACGGTCTTTTATCGAGTCCAGATTTATTAACCATTCGGGTTTTGCCACGTATGCCTAGAGCAAAAGAAGCAACTCTGATCCGGTTTCAGTTTCTGCATTTGTTACGTGGTAGATGGACTCTCCTTCCTACTGCAGGCTAGAACTCTTCGTACTCGGGGAACAAGACGGTGTCTGGCATGATAGCAATGCTGGTTAGCGCCAATGCAGCAGATAACGCCTCCTGCTCTGATATCTCTGCATTGGCATCTTCGTCAACGTCGGGGTCAACGTCGGTGCACGGTGTCTGCATGCTTTGGCGCTCCGTTTCCTCGGACGTTTCCCCCGTGCTTACCCCCGCTTGGACCAAGCCTTGGTTGGATCCTCCGACTGCTCATGGAAATGATCCCCGGGATGATCATGGAAATGATCCCAGGCGCCACCACGCTTTCTCCCCATGCTCTTAAATCCGGAATGCCTAGTGTGTTGCATGTAGGCATGCTAGCATCCATTCAATATACAGATTCTAGTGTAAGTTCACCTTCGCATAACGGTGGGTCTAAGCGGCAGCCCCATTACCAGTCGATGGCTGTGGGCTTCGATGAGGGTAAGACGAAACCAATCCGAATCAGACCACCAAATCAACGTATAACCAACAAATTGGTTTGAAATCGAAAAATTTCATAAAAAACCGTTCCATACGCATGCCACTCGAGCGCCTTCATCCCTCCGTTAGCAGCAGCATACTCGGACTGCCCCGACCGGCAGGCTTTCGCTGTAGCCGAGCACATGAAAACTCCTTCGATCGCTCTCGTCTTCGCAGCGGCCCGCTTTGTGACGAGGCAGCGTGTGCCGGTGCATCGTCGCTCATCCCCCTTTTCGTCCACAGATCCGTCTCTCATCCGAAAAGAGACGGGGCACCATTGCGCGCGTCGCACGTAAGCTGCGAACTCTCGTCCACGCATTGGCCCCCGTCACGAGCGAAGACTTCTTGTGACCTCCGCGGTTCCCTCGTCTATGAAGGCTTGAGTATCGCCGCGCAGCATGGAGGCGGCATTCACCGCGTCGGCGAATCGTCTGTGTCGGCGCTGCCAGCTCACGAGGCCAGTCAAAGACCGCGCAGGCACGTTCGGTCTCCGCTGATTGGAAGCGTGCACTGCCCGCCTCTGTCCGTGTGTGCCCGCCGCCGGTGCTTGGACCCACGTCGACGGTCAGTCATTCCCTATTTCTCTCCGTTGAGCTCAAGCCCCCCTCCCTCCACACACCGGACGGCGGTTTAACATCTTCGGGGCCACCATGCCGTTTTTCACGCTCGAAGACTTCAAGATCTCCTTCAGCTTCTTCTGTACCGTGTACGGTATCGGAACGCTGGGTCTGCCTGCCAACTTCGCTCGCTCGGGTGCTCCTATCGCCACAATCGCGTTGTTGTTCATGGGCTTTGCCAATGTCTGCTCGTGCGTTGCCATCTCCCGAGTGTGTCTCGCGGCCCCCAAGACTGCCAAGACGTACGGAGATGTCGGCGAGTGGTGCTGTGGCAAGATCGGACGCTACCTCGTGCTGCTCGCGCAGTTCGGCGTGTGCCTCCTCGTGCCCTGCGCGTACCTGGTGCTCGGCGGGATCCTGCTCGACGGCATCTCCCCCGGCGCCTTCGACCAGCAGTACTGGAGCATCCTCATGGCCGTCATGCTGCTGCCTGTGATCGTGACTCCGACCCTGAAGGAAGGAGCTTACGCCGCCTTCGCCGGCTGCATCGGCACGGTGCTGGCCGATGCCATTGCCATCGCCGTACTCGCCGTTGGCATTGGCAACGACCACCCGTCCGTGCCCCACCCGGACATCAAGTTCAGCGAGGCCGCGTCGTCCTTCGGTAACTTGGCTCTGGCCTACTCCGCCGCTGTGCTGGTGCCCGCTCTCCAGCGCGAGCACTCGCAACCGGAGCGTATGCCTCGTGTAGTTGCTTGTACCATGATCTTCGCTGCCTGCTGCTTCCTCATCATCGGCGAGACTTCGTACTCGTACGTGGGCTGCCAGATCCCCGGTAACCTGCTGTTCGCCATCGGTGGCACGGCGCTCAACCTGAACGCCAACCGCGGTGCTGTTGTGCTGGCCTACATGTTCATGCAGCTGCACATCACCATCGCCATGTCCGTGATCCTGAACCCCGTGCTTTACATCCTCGAGCGTGGGGTGCTGGGCATGCACAAGCGTCCTCTCCTCCCTGTTGACGACGAAGAATCCCCTGCCTTTGAGGTGATCAACACGCCTCAGAGCCGCAAGGAAGGCACGCCCAATGTCATCGGCCGCCCCTCAGTTACGTCCATGGCTGACGCCGAGTACGACCTGAGCCCGGAAGCTCTTCTCAACGAGTACCACAACAGCGGACCCGTAGTCGTCATGAAGTACGTGACGCTGCGCATCTGCGTTGTGGTGCTTCTGCTTATCCTGGCCATCATTTTCAAGGACCATTTCATGGACTTCTCGGACTTTGTCGGCGCCTGGGCTGTGTCTCTCGCGTGTATCATCCTGCCGATCTTCTTCTACCTCAAGGTGTTCTGGAACCGCACTCCGTGGTACGAGAAGGCCATCGGCACGTTCATCATCGTCGTCTGCACTGGTCTGGGCGGCTACGTGACGTACACGACTGGCCACGACCTGTTCCTCGACATTGTGAGCGACAAGGCGTTCCCGTACTGTCCTGACGAGTACTCGGAGGTTGTCTACACCAACACGAGTTTCTACGGCAACAACTAGGCGCCCACGGCTGTGTAGTATCAACGCTGCAATTGAAGGGGGCACACTGTCATGCACCCCCTCAAGCTGGCCGTGGCCGTCAAGTTGTCGCCGTTCAAGTTGTAGCAAACCCCATAGCTCGTAGGTAAATAAACGGAATGATCTATTGCAAACAACGCGTCATCAAAGTATCGTCGTCCCTTCCAAATGCTGGTGATCGTGCTAATAGAAACTGCTTGAGCCGGCCAGATTGCAGAGTACCGGAAGCCTCAGGATGTTGGTAGCCTACACGACAGCGCCACAAACCTTTTGGGCGATGCTGGTCAGGATCTTGCGTCCGTACGGGACATAACTCGCCGAGTACCTGCATCGTAACATCGTTAGCTCTAGTTGCAATGTAACTTCTTGCAGCCATCGAGTCGTACCAGACAGCGGCTCCGCACTGGATGATCACCAGCAACAGCACCACGAGACCGAGCTGCGGTGCCTATAAAACACACACATGCATTTTAGTTTCGTTCTGGAAACACTCCAATGCTCAGAATGGACAACTTACCGCAATGGCGACGGTCAGCACGACCACAATCATCAGCAAATAAATGATGGTCGCAATGCGGCGCACGGGCTTGAACATGAGTTTCACTTGCTGCTTGGGGCCTACAAGGAAGCCCGACCTAAAAGTCAAAAAGGCGAAAACCAACCTGTCACCCAAACCAAATTTCCCCAATTTTTGTGCAACACCAAGACGAACCCGCAGAGCGAGATGATATTGCCCAAAGTGTAGGTGATGCCGAACTTGGTGCCGTTATCGGAACCCGCAATGAGGGCGAAGGTCGACTGGCAAAAGCATAAAATAAGACCAAAAAACACTTTAGCTCCCACTCTTTTTGCTCCAATCCAAAATCAATTGCATTACCCCGAAGCTCACGAGATACCCGAGCACGAAGCAGGACACGAAGCCGATCATGCGCTGCTTCTTGGTGAGACTCGGGCACGTGCTGGTGAGGGCGTCCGACGAAGAAGCAGATGAAGCCGCCGCGGCGTCCGACTTGGTCGCGGTCTTTTTGTCGCCCGTCACGGCCGCCAACTTCTTGCTGGCATCGTTCGCCGCGCCCGCCACTTTGTCGCCAGCCTCGCTGATCACCAACTTGATGTGGTCCATGGGGAATGTCAAGGAATGGCATAACGGATGCAGCAGCTACAGAAAAATCAAGTTAAAATTAGAATATGGGTACAGCACTCAAAATGCAAATGTCACTTGGATTTAGTATACAAATATGTGACGACTCAATTTCTCATATTTATAGTCTAGTCTAGTTTCAATATTTGTACATACGCAAAATCCGTGATTAGGATCCAAGATGCCCAGGAAGAGCAAGGCCGCGACTGCTGACGCGTCGGACACCCGCGCGCTGCGCCCGGTGTCGCTGGAGACATGGGTGGCGTCTACCCGGCGCCTGCTGGCTTTGGAGCAGCAGGAAGAGGTGCAGACTGTTCGGGACGAGCTGGCCACGCTGACCGACAGCGAGAACCCAAACGTGTTGACCCATTTGACACTAGCGCGATACTCGACCGGACTATTCGGGCGCACTTTGCTGCAGTTCTCCTTCCCTTCGCTCAGTTTGCGGCAGACCAAGCCGCACCAATTCACAGTGGGGGATTTGGTCCAAATCAGGACCCAAAAGACTATTTCGGCTGGGGACAAATTGCCCACCGGCATCGTGTCCAGAGTTGAAGAACGAGCCATCTCCGTCGCAGTGAACAGCGAGCAGGACGATGTGGACGAAGTGGAGCTGCTGGGGGCTTCAGGGGCCATCACCCTGGACCGACTCGTAAATAATGCCACTTTTGTGAAATTGAGCAGCGCCCTGGACCAATTGACCAAATTTGACTACGGCGCGGCCCAAGCTGTTGTGGACGTCGTCTTTTCGGACCGAGAGCCCAGCTGGAACACGCCGTTGCCCGAGATCACCCCATTTAACACGGGGCTCAATGAGTCTCAGGTGGAGGCAATTCGCTTCGCACTCGCGTCGAAAGAGTTGGCACTAATTCACGGACCTCCCGGAACGGGAAAGACCACAACAGTGGTGGAGTTTATTTTGCAGGCGGTGACCAAATTTGGTCTGAAGGTTTTGGTGTGCGCACCGTCGAACATTGCGGTGGATAATGTTCTGGACAAATTGGCCAGTACGTGCTCGACACTCGGAAAAAAGTTGCGGCTGACGCGTGTGGGTCACCCCGCTCGAGTATTGCCACAGATTTTGAAGTATTGTTTGGATGCGAAGATTGAGAGCGCGGAGGGCACGGAGATTGTCAACGATATCAGGAAGGAGATGAGCGCTATGCAGACCAAACTGCAGAAGACGCGCGATAAGAGTGTACGGTACCAGTTGAGACGAGAGATGAAGGCGAACCGCAAGGAGATTCGCGAGCGAGAGCAGAAAGTCGTGGGGGACATTGTGCAGCACAGCAACGTGGTGTTTGCGACGAATGTTGGTGCTGCGTCTAAATTACTCAAAGGTGTGACTTTCGATCTGGTGATTATTGACGAGGCAGCGCAGGCGCTTGAGGCCTCTTGTTGGATCCCAATTTTGAAGGCCAAACGATGTGTTCTGGCGGGAGACCACTTGCAACTGCCACCCACTATCAAATCGAAGACTGCAGCGGCAAAAGGCTTGGAAGTGACGCTGTTTGACCGGATCACTAGTTTTCCCACCACGCAAAATATCGTGAAAATGCTTGATACTCAGTACCGAATGCACGAAGATATTAGCGAATGGAGCTCCCAAGCGATGTACAAGGGGGAGTTGAAGAGTTTCGAGGGCGTAGCGAAGCGTAAATTGCATGAACTGCCGCATGTCAAGATCACGAAAGATGACGAATTGCTAGATGCAACGCTATTGCTCTTGGACACGGCTGGATGCGAGCTTGAGGAGGATGCCAACGATGGTGACAACAAGAGTCGTAGCATTCTCCAGCTTTCAAAATCCAACGAGGGTGAGGCACGTGTTGTGGCTCGACACGTCCGTGCGCTGCTAGAATCTGGCCTGAAAGAGGACGAAGTCGCAGTGATCACGCCGTATAACAAGCAGGTACAGACTTTGAAGGCGCTACTGCTCGAAAGCTATCCGAAGCTTGAAATTCGGTCCGTAGATGGGTTTCAGGGCTGTGAGAAGGAAGCGGTCGTCATGAGTCTGGTACGCTCCAATGCTTCGAGGCAAGTGGGATTTCTAGCCGACGACCGACGCATGAACGTAGCTATCACCCGAGCCAAACGACATGTTGCAGTGGTGTGCGATACCGATACCATTTCCTCGCATAAGTTTCTGGCCGTGCTAGTGAAGCATTTCGAGAAATTTGGTGAGTATCGCAGTGCTCAAGAGTACCTGGACGAAGATGTGGTAGCAGGAATAGTGGACGAAGGGCTGATGCTCTCTGTCAGTGCCCCGGCCACCGAAAGGGAATCGCCGAGCATTTCTGCCAAAGTACCCTCGAAACCTGCACCGAAGGTTAACACTGGAAAAAGCTCTAAGCCCATACAAGCACAGAAACCTAAGAAAGAGGTTAAAGCAGACCCTGCGCGTACACAAAGGCCAATTCAGACACCGAAGACGGAACCACAAGCAAAGGACGATAAACCAGAAGAGGTCAAAGTGGAGACAACAGACGCTGCTACCGCCAACGTTGAGGATGATGAGGGTGAAGAGGAATTGGAAGACAAGGCTTCAGTGACCAAGAGCGTTTTCCAAATGATGGACTCGGACAGTGACAGCTCTGCTGACGAGGAGGAAATTGACGAGCACAATGATGAAGACAATGAAACCCACACTAGCGCAAACCAAGAACAAGCCGAACCCAACGGTGACGATCTGAAGAATGCTAATTCACTTTTGAAGGATCTGCACTTGAGTCGACTGGCACGGCAGCCTGCGCCTCCCCCAGCACCGATGACTTCAGGCGGCAAGAAGAACAAGAAGAAGAACAAGAAGAAAAAGGGTCAGGCCAAGACTGCTAACACAGCGCCTGTAGACGAGCTGAAAGACGGCGAAGACGAGCTGGAGTTCCTCACTCGACAAGCGAGCAAGAGCACCAACTGTGCCTTCCAGAGCTCAAGTCGCTGCAAAAAGAGCACCTCAATGCTGGGCAGTGTGTGCAAATTCTGCAAGCTGAAGTTCTGCTACGACCACGCGCTGCCCGAGGTACACGGCTGCGGCGACGCAGTGCGTAAATTCGAGCGCGCCGCATTCCAGCAGCAAATGTCGCGACCCATCGACGCTCCGAAGAAAAAGCTCACCGGCGACAAGCGCAAACTGCTCCAGAAGAAACTCGACGAGAAGGTGTCCGCCAAGACGGCAAGCCGCACAACGCAGGCGAAACCCAAATCCAAGAAAAAATGAGTCCCGGCACGCGCAGACGTAGAATCCACAGCACAACACACCATTGGCAAGCCGGTAATTTGTACATTCCGCGAGCCGCTCCCCCACTAGAGAGCACAAATAGGCAAGAAACAAGAGCTACATGCTGCTGACCAATTTCTCAATCGCAGCGTTCTCGTCTCCGTTCGCTGCCTGTAATGCAGCTTTAGCCTGGTCCTAGCCAAATAGAACAACAACAACAACAACAAACAATCAGAATTGACTGCAAAAAGCCCATAGCTGCAGCATGTAGAGCCTACAGATGGGAAGCCCATGTCGATGAGCCTGGAGAGCGCGGCGTCGTCGCCTGTGTCCGTCTGCTTGGCGTAGCTCTCGGTCCAGAAGCGCGCCGTGTTGAGGAACTGCTCGTGGTCGTGCAGGTACATCTTGGCCACCTCTGCGTCCTGCGGGTCCGTGGGCTCTGCGGCCGATAGCAGCGCCTGGATGGACAGCAGCGCCGTCTTGATGGTCAGCGCCGGCGACCACGCGTCCTTGAGGATGTCCAGGCAGATGGCTCCGGTCTGCGACGAGATGTTCGGGTGCCAGATCTTGGTCAGGAAGCGCATCCGCGGCGGCTCGAATGGGTACCTGTCCAAGTAGTAGTATTGCAGTGCAATAGCAGTAGCAATTACTACGTTAGTACTTGAAGACTTGATGCTCCTGACGTGGGCGATGTGTGTCTCTTCTTACTTGGAAGGGATGACGATCTCCAGCTCGAAGTGGCCGCCCTCGTACGGCGTCGCCTCCGGTCCCTGGATGGATCCTGTAGTAGCAATAGTAGTAGGGATAGCAATAACAGTGTGTCAGGACAATAGTAGTAATAGTAGTAGTTGAGAGAGTGATAAGATGCCGACCTCGCAGTTCTGAGAGCGACGCGGCGTTGACGGGCGCGGCCGTGACGCCCGACAGGTGCGAGTCCTTCTGACACTCCTCCAGCTCCTTGCGCACGCGACCTCCTAAGGCGCAGCGGCACCAATACCCAACATATTAGTAATCCCCGACATTCCGGCAGCGGATACGATGATTCTTCTTGGCTCACCTGGTGCCATCTTCGCTTCCGATCAAAAAATGCGTCAGGTGAGAGGTTTCGTACTTAAGTCAAACCCTTCATTCGGTACGGTCCGTAAATTACGGTGTAAAATATTTTACGGTGAATATTTACTTTCGTCGTCGGATTGGTCAATGCCCCACATAGTGACTTCAAGTATAAATGATTAAAAACGTAGCATTTCCGAAATGGGTCCATCAAAGCGGAAGCGCGGCGCAGGCTCAGGCCTGCGCCTCAACGACGTGCAGCGCCTGGAGATCATCCAGCGGCACCGAAGCGTCTCAGCGCCTGTGTCACTTCGCCAGCTGGCGCGGAACTTTGGCGTGGACGAGAAGACAATCCGACGCGTGGTGGCGGCCTCGGCCGACATCGAGGCGCGCGTCTCCAGCTCCGCCGTGCTCCAGAACCGAGCCAACGTGCATCGGCGGCCCGCGCCACGCTTCCCGCAGCTGGAGAAGGCGCTGGCTGCGTGGGTCGACGCCCGGGAGCGGGCCCGGGTGGAAATTTCCCCGTCTATAGTGATCGATAAGGCCAAATTGGTGGCCCGAGAAATGGGTATCTCGCCTGAGGACTTCAAGGCGAGTTGGGGCTGGTACGACAAGTTCAGCAAGAGATATGGGCTCCAGTCGGTCTTTGTGGGGAAGAGGGAGGAAATGGGTATATTTGCTACTGGAAATGGGAACAAGACCCAAAGTTTGCAGGAATTACACCGGATTATGGGTGCATACGACCCGGAATGGGTTTTCTCGGTTGAAGAGAGCTCGTTGTTTTATGATGCACTGCCATTTGCAGTGCTAGGAGAGGAGAAGAGGAGGAAACGAGTCACATTGGTGCTGAGCTGCAACTCGACGGGGCGCTTGACGTTGCCCATTTGCATGGTCGGGAGGGAAAAATGGCCGATGGAAAATTCCTCGAGCTTCCCAGTGAAGTATTTGATGCAGGATAGGGCGTGGCTGGATCGACCGACGTTCGGGGGCTGGTACAGTACCGTGTTTGTCCCCTTTGTGCGTGAACGCACCAGTAAGCAGGTGCTTCTCGTTGTGGATGGAGAACGCCCGGGGCATCAAGGAGATTTTGAGGACGACGGCATTCGACTGGTGTTTCTGCCTCCACCGGTGAAGTCGACGAAAGTGGCGATTGGGTCGGAGAATGCTGAGGCTTCAAATGTGAATGTGAAATCGTGGTGGAGTCGCCCGCTGCAGATGGGCGTAGTGGCAGCGCTCAAGGCCGAGTACAAGTATTTGCTGGTGCAGAGCGTGCTTTCGTACCATAACTCGCCCCAAGAAGTGAAGGAAGCGCTCAAAGCTGCCGAGCAAAGGGATGCTGGAAATATCGGCGGGGTACATTTTGGAGATGCACCGACGTTATTGGATGCGGCACGATTGCTTGCACAGGCCTGGAGCCAAGTGCCTGCAGATTTGTTAAAGAATTGCTTCGCTCGTGCCAATTTGGTGCCGCCTTCGAAGCTGCTGACAGCCCCTTCGCCACCAGGGGTATCTCAGGAGCAACTTGAGTTAGTGAAATCGCATAGTGACAACATTGCCAGCAAGATCGAAGGCATGCTGATTTCTAGCTCTTTTCAGGCTCACGCCTGGAATACGATGGGCGGACTAAGCCCATGTGTGAACGTAAGAGATCAAGTTCGCGCGTTTTTGCTCCTCGACGAAGATAACTCGGCTGAGCTCCAGCAACAGCTTCAAGAAGAGATCAGTGAAGCTCTAGCTGATTCGGTATCGTTGGTACCGACGTCTAATCCGGTTGTACCACCTGCAAGCGTAACTGAGACTATCACGTCTACTCCAGAAATCAAACCGGACTTGGCGTTGCGGGCACGTGGATTACTATTGGGAATTACGGATATTGCCTCGCAGCTGCGCCTGCTACCAAGAACTGGGGCCGAAGCGGAGAAGCTGGCACCACTTCAGCTTGAGGGTTGCATCGCAGCAGCCGACCAAATCCGGCACTGCGTTCAGGCATTTGATAGAACGCTTCGCTCGGAAAGTACCAGCAGCGAGCAACTTCAAGTCCAGAAATCACCACCGAACGAAATATGGGGAGATGGAAGTGTTGTTTAACGACAACTCAAGCTCAGCACAAACACGTATCATTCACCAGGTACAACATGCAGTTACCACGTTCAGTCCATCTTTTTGCTGCTTCTCTCGGGCTCCGTGTTGACGTCGACCGCGTTTCCTCGGCTGTTCTTCGCTTCCTGGACCTTCGCCTTCTTCTTGAGCAACGCCGGGATGAGCATCCCCACTGCCAGCAGCACCAACAAGCCCATCGTACGTGGGTCCAGCAAGTCACTCGTACTCCGTAGCGACGACAGCATCGCCCCAGCGTGCACCGTAATGAAGTTGTACGGCAGCAAACCAACCGCCACGGACGGCGCGAACAGCTTGAGCGGCACTTGCAGCCACGGACTCGCCATGTTCAGGAACCAGTTGGGTGTGAATGGGAACACCCGCAGGAACAGCAGCAAGAACGGCAACTGGCCTCGTGCGCGTGCGTCCTCGATCTTGTGTCTCAACGCGTGCAGCTTCCCAGGCAGCAGCCGCTCACTCAAACTAAGCACGATGTCCTCCGAGGCCAGATTCTGGGACAACAGGTAGCAGCACGAAGCTCCGCACGCCGTCAAGACGCACACCAGTGGGAAAGCCAGCACTAAGGGCAGAACTGCGCCTGCGAACACATTCAGCAGCGCCGAGCCGGGGATGGCAAACGTCTAGCATCAAATAGGTTAGTTGCACTCTTATTTCAGTACATTTGTGATACATGGTTATCTACCTGTTTGAGCACGTAGACGCACGTGAAACAGCCCAGCGCCAGTGGGAACTGCACTGAGAACACGTGGAGGAAGGTTTCGTGCGAGCGTTGTAGCTCCTGCAGCGAGGAGAGGCTGCGCAGCGAGAGCGAGTCCAGTTTCGACGTGGCGAGTCCAAGCGCGGCGTCGTGCTCGCGGACGCGGCGCACTAGCAGCAAACAGAGGCCCAGGACGACCCCCACGGCGCAACCGAAGACCAGCACGAGCTTGGAGGCGAGAAACAGCAGCGCGCGGCCTCCCCCGGCGCGAGGAGCAGCAAGCGTCATGACTGCAGTGAACAAGTGCGTCAGTCGCGACAGGCGATCCGAAAGACTATTTTATGTTGCGTCACTGGTGCTTCGTCGCGAAGCTGTCGTTTTGCTCGCAAGCGAACTCGCTTGTGCTGGGTTTATACATCAGCAGAAGTATTCGTCAACATTTTCAGAGCAAAATCTCCAGCAACCCCCACCAGAATCATGAAAACTACGACTACTTTGTTAGGATTTACCTCTCGTACATCGCTAATAATTATCACGGGATCGATGCTCATAAATTACCAACGATCAAGCACGAGGAACATCAAGTGTGCCACCAAATAACTCGAGCGGCAACGTCGCTGCGATCAACAGCAATCGCCACCCTCAAGCCATCCATGGCGCACAGCTGAATTAGAGAATGCAGCAGTCACTTGAATCCGCGGGCTCTCGTGCAGCCGCATCGCGCATTTCTTCCATGCATGAGATCGCTTGCTTCAGCGACAACCTCATTTCAGGGTTTGCCTGGCACATGCCACGGACAAACTGCTTATGGCTTTCGTCGTCAATCAGATCCAGCACCTGCTCTGACAACGGATTGAACCCCTCGTCACCGACGTGCTTTGCATCTTGGCGAGAGTCCGGATTGATCGACGATAACTTAGGTACCAGGACGTCCAGCACGCACAGTCCGAACGAATAGATGTCGTCCTGAAAAGACGGACGACGGTAGGGCTTCTTCTTGAGGCAATTGGGTGCACGCCAGCCAATCTCCTGGAATTTACCTTCCTGCACCGCCTGATCCTGCAGCGCGAGCACACCAAGTCCAAAGTCCGTGAGCTTCACACGACCATCGCCAGTGACTAAAATGTTGTCGCTCTTGAGATTGCTGTGTACCAGCTGCAGTTCCTCATGCAGATACTTCAGACCCTCCGCCGCCTGCAGAAACAAACTCCATAGCGCATGCCGCTGGTTCCGATACAACCACTGCGTACTCACTCCTTCTGGGCGTTTGCACTTCACTCTACGATTTTCAGCCTGAAGTTGACGTTGACGAGTCAGGTAGTTCACGAGAGGACCATTGGTGGCGTCCTCGAGCACAAGGAGAGCGGGTCGACTGCAGTGCGACGCGCCGTACAAATTCAAAATGTTGATATGCTTGATCGCGAACCACGCCTCCACTTCTTGCCGGAACATCTCGATCGCGTCAGCATGGATAATATACCGCTTCACCACGACCTTGACCGACTTGGGTTGCTCCTCACGGTCACCTTCCTGCTCAGGCTTCGATCCATCGACTGGTTTCCTGTCCACCCACACACCTCGATGTGCTGTCCCGACCGAGCCCTTCATCAATTTCTCTCGTGAATAATTCACCGCGTAAGGAGGAATATACCACTCCGGGATCTTGGCTACACGTCCGTTCGAGGACCTCACCACACTGAAGAATACCTTCTTCATACTCGCCACGTGTCGAGTCGAGTTGTCCGATTTAAAGAAGTCAATCTCGAACTTCAACAGCGTCAAGGCCTCCATGGGCTCATGGGGCAGCATGTTCCTCGCGAAGGGGAGCGCGTTCTTCGCAGCTCTGGTGCTGAGCTCCGCCTCCTCCTTCTCCCGGTCGTCATCAAGTTGCTGTCTCCACGTCCAGCCCTGCTCCTTGCCCTCCAGCTCGACCTTGTGCTGCAGCTCTGCCAGATCCACGACCTCGTCCAGCTTGACGCCAATGGCCTCCAGGTCCCAGTACATTCTCCTCATGCTGGCCAGATGGAACACAAACCTGTGCGTCTTGGAGAACGTCGCCACAAAGTGCTGGCAGCTCTCCACCACCTGGTGGAATAACGAAACGGCAGCAGCCATGGCTCCCCCCTCTTCAGTTCTAGTAAAAGTTAACGAGTCTCTAGCTGGTTGTTCGAGCCTAAAAGTCTCCGAGCGGGCCTTGGTCGGCTTCTTCTTCTCCTCCTTCTTCTTATTCTTCTCCTCCTTCTTCTTCTTGGTTGAGGACGAGCTGTTGCGGCGGAAGAGACGGCGCTTGGGTGCGGCTTGTTGAGTCGGCAGCTCGCTCTGCAGCAGCAGCCCCAGCGTCAGCGCCCACTGCAGCAGTGACGCGAACATGAGCTGGTGCGGCTGCGGCTTCAGCGTCTGCAGCGTCGCCACGTCCTGCGAGGTCGTCGACTGGGGGCTCATGGGCGAGGGAACAGACGTGCGTGGAAGGCGGGAAGAGACGAAATGAGGCTTCATTTTATCCATGGAGTCAGTTACAACTATACAAACTTCAAGTGTATGCTCAGAAATGTTATCCACCCATATATTACTTCGAAGTATATTTCCGATATCTTCTGTACTTCTGATATATGGATACTGGACCAAGTAAGATTCACATGTCGTGGTGTCACGTGAAGACATCGAGTGCAGCTTAGGCGGGCTTTGATGATCTACAAGCTCTCATTTTGGGGCAAAATGAGAGCGTGCAGCAAAATTTGGGGGCGGTTGATCGCGGCTCAGAACGACGAGTGAGTCAAGTTGCAACAGACCGTTTCGGGCGGCTGGGTAGCTGTTATCAGGGCGTTTCGAAGTGGCTTTTATACTGGCTGAGAGCCTATCACCCACAACGAACACCAGCTTTGTATCTTTGACTGAAATGCGGAGTATTCACGGCTCAGCTCAAAGATCGCAAATTTCTGGCATCAAGCGTTCCCGCAAACGTTTGAATCGGTTTTCACCGGACGATATTTTAATGGGAATACCAGAGCGAGTCTCAACAAAATGGCAAATTTCCTACGGGTTGCGTAAAATATAGCGGAATCAACGACCACGTGCTTTTGGTCTAGGGTTTTTGTTCCGAAATTGGTTCAGGTACATGGAAAAGGTATCCCGGTGATTCCAGTAGATCGTGTAAAAAAGCATGATAAGCTTTCTCGAACACCAGGTTCTGATCAGAACTAGTGACGTGACGACATCGAAATGGAGACGCAATTCGCGCACCACCAAGCCATTGCCCCTCCTAAAAGATGTTGTATGCAACACCTGACTGTACCAAACAAAATGCTCACTGCCTCCACGCCCACGAAAAAGCATACTTCGAAGTATTTCTTAGAGAGATAACTGTAGAGCTCAAAGTATGAAAAGCACAATACCTCGAAAGTTAGGAACGCCTCTCTGCTGCTATCATCTGTATCCATATTCGTCTTCACGACTAAATTCGCATACTTACTTACGTTGGTTGGCCTCTGATCTTGGACTCAAACATTGCTCAAATCTCAATCAAATGAAATAGGCTAAGGAGCTTACGGAGAATGACCGACAGTAGAGCGACGTCGCATCGTCACAACCCAGCACCGCCATGTTCTTGCGAAGACGACGAGCCGAATCCTTACAGTTGGTATCGATGCCGTTCGAAGGAGCTTGAGAGGTTTGTGCTGCCTGCCGCTGGAGCTTGGTTTTCTTGGTTATCCTGGTTTCCTGCCTTGGGGGCTTCAGTGAATTGCATGCATCTTTCGGGCATCATTCGGGTGCCTTTGGACTGTACAGTAGATCGCGAATTAATCCGAGTTCGTTATACTGAAAGACATGCTCAAGCAGGCAAAAGACGGGAAATACCTGTAAATGCCACAGCAAATCCTACAAACTCTGTTTTATTACTGAAGAACTTCGTACTAAGTACTTCGTACTTTGGTGGACTGTGAGGGGTGGTGTGCACCCAAAATTCGTGTTACCTAACTATAAGACCAGATGCTCGGTCCAAAGCAGAGGTCGCAACGGGTACCCGAAAACCGGGTACCCGTCCGTCCATACCCGTCCGTTTGGTTTTCGGGTACCCGAATTAGACGTGAGGTAGCTTCGGATGGGTTCGAGTACCCGGTTCGGGTCCGAGTTCAAAAAGTTGGTCCTCCATCGAGACTATTCAGCCCTCCAGCAGTTAGGCGTTTTCTTCGAAGGTCGAAGACCGTGTAGAGCGTAGCAGAGAAATCGTGCGTAGTTATCTCACCATTGCCTTCTTCTGAACAGCGCTCTGGTAGCTAACCTGTGTTGTAGGAAGGTTTCATAGTGCCATGGAATCTGACAGCGCGGGCGTTAGCACCAGCTTACAAGACAAAGAAGAATCGACCAAGAAACTAAATGAAATCAAGCAACTTCCTCAGAAGTCCGTCAAGGCTGCTATTGAAGCTAAGTTAAGACGGAAGAGTCGGAATACCGTGTTTTATTTGCACGACGTGGTCTCTGGTCGATCGGAGGTGTGGAATCGGTTCCAGGTTGTCTATGAGAAGCCGAAATGCATTGAATTTGTGGCACAGTCAACTGGTTATGCCATCTTAGTATTCCGTTCGAATGCAGATCTCTTAAGAGTACATACGCAACATAGCTTAAATAAAGCAGAGACTTAACATGAATACATTTTGTTTCTAAATGATCATATTCACGATGGGCGTATACCCGCAACTTCGGGCGGATCCACCAACGTACGGATGCCCGAATTATTCGGGTATCCGTACGGATTCGGATCTACGGACGGGTCCGGGTACCCGAACTTCAGATGAGATCCACATGGGCGGATTCGGGTACCCGGGGCCATCTGCCGGACGGCCCGGGTAAGCCGGTGCATGCTGTTTGCGAGCTTTGGACTCCAAAGCTCTTTTAGTGCATTGCATTGCTCACTGTGTAGTGGGGTGGCCTGTCACTCCTCTCCGGAACACGGGCCGGATCGGAGGAACAGCGTCCAAGTCGTGATCGACTTGACGTAGTAGCCGGTGTGGCACACCCAGTGGCGGACGGTGACGGAAGATGTGGCGAGGACGCGAAGTGGTGCTGGAAGCGAGCCAGTGGGCTAGCGCCACGGGCGACAGGGGGCGGCGGTTGAAGTTGGCGACCGCAGAAGATCGCAAGGCGAGACGACACGCGGGTAGGAGTAGGAGTAAGTAGGCGAGCGAGGAGAGGCGACGACGGCGAGCGAGCGTGAGGCCAGGAGGCCACGACGAAGGTGATGCGGACGAAGAGGGAGAGGTCCAGGTAGGACAATAGTGTCGTGTAGGAACACGCTTAAAATCTCGCTACCGTAAGGTACGAGTCCCACCAACAACACACGTCTCCCTAATTAGGTCAACGAAAGTTGGAATCAAACCTGAGGTCCAGGAACGATCCCTTACACCGGGTTGGATATAAGCCTCTGTGTACCCAAGTTGTTTTAGGTCAACCCAAAACCTGCACTAACTAGCCACGAACGAAGGCTAGAATGCAATATAGCGCTTTCGCGCAACCCTTTTGCAGTCCCTCAGATGGAAGGGTACCGGCGGATTAGGCCTAATACAAAGGGGACCGAGGTAATCCTCGGTCGGTAGTAAAATATACTCTAGGGGACTAAGACACCCCACACACACACAGAACGACACTCTAAGTGCCACTCTAGCCTCTCGGCCACGCCAACTCTTGGCTTGACCACGGCGGACTATTGATTAATTAATCTTTAATCCGTCAACGGTCATACCACTAAGCCAGGCGTATCCAGGCACTACAGCAAGCTAGCTAACACTTACCGGAGTCGGACTTAACCTCTGAAGACTTGGGGGGAAGACTGCTGATTTATTACTGAATATTCAGAGGCTCTGAGAGCCTCTGCAGATCATCCTATAGCTAATCCTAATCCTACATACAAATATCTAGTATAAAACGAATCTCGATGTGGCGACCTCTGTACACTCATCAATAATGACGGTGATTACGCCAGAGGTACCTCGAAGGTCGAACGAGGCTTCGGTCGTCCGAACGAGGCTTCGGTCACCTGAACGAGGCTTCCACTTAAGTACGACTACGGTTGTGGTCGTAAATAGCACTGAGTCTGACGTATTTAGCCTCGGTCGGGTGTTTATTAGGTCCCGCCGAGGCCAATGTCACTACCTGTCACTCTACCGAGGTAAATGAGAGTGACAGCTTGTCACAACGGCAACTTCCTTTCCGTCAGCGAATCCGACGGAGTACGCTTGCAGCCCGGTCCGGCCGAGGTCACTTTTCGGCCGGATCTCCACGCCACAACTGCCCCCGCCACGTCGTGAACCTGGCACTGGCGAACGGCGCGGCGCAATGTCTCGCCCTCCGACTCGCCCCGAATCTCGGTCGCTGGCTTCGGCCACCGCGCGTGCGCTCCGATCCTTGGGCTGCACTGGCGAGGTAAGCTCAGTCTTGCGCAGCTCGTTCTTGTCCTGATCGTCTTGGTGCTGACTTGTATCTCCTCGTTCATTCCCTCAGAGCGCCCTGGACGTCCTCGCCGAGGCCACGCAGCCTCAGCCACACTTGCCCACCGGCACTGCCACGTCTCGTCCGCGTGGTGACGCTCCTCCGACCGCTTCTCGACCCGGAGACGTGGCTCCTGCGGCTCCCGAGTCCTCGGTCGAGCGCCCCGCACCTCCGGGCAGTCTCTTGGGTCCATATCCAGAGTCGGCCGAGGATCCCGGGTCCCCGCCGGCGGAGTTACCGGGCGGTTCTCCGTATCGCTCGCCTCCGACTTCTCCGCCGCGCCGCCATCCCCCTCCGTCGCCAACTCCCGCGCCTTCGACATCGTTGGCAACTCGCGGGGCGTCGGTCGGGGGTGTGGCTGCCGGCGCGATGGTTGCTGCTCCCGTAGCGGGCGCGACCGAGCCTCCTACGGCGGTATTGACGGCGTCCGATCGCCAGTTCTACCGGCTTGCTGAGTTGGTCGTCAGCGTCGCTCGCGCTCCTCCTGCTCGGGTCGATCCCGTGCTGGATCGACGCCTTGAGCATGCCACGACTCTCGAGGAGGTAGCTACGGCCGCGGTGGCTCCCCGTCGGCTTCCCATCGCCGAGTCCGAGGAAATGGTGTCCCTCCGTCAAGAGGTGGAGCGGCTCCAAGCTCTGGCGAAAGACACGGAGGATCAACTCCACGTTGAGATGGATCTCCGTGTGAAATCCGACATCTTCTGCGTGCAGACTTCGACCGAGCTCCACCAAGCTCTGGATCGCATCGAAGAGCTTCGGGAAGAACGGCGGACGCTCCTCGGGCGACTCACCGAGGCGGAAGCCACCTTGGTGTCTCACCGAGAGGTGACTGCTTCGCTCGAACGGCGTCTCGTTGACACCAACGCCGAGGCGACCACGGCTCGTCAGCAGGTCATAACGGACCGCGAGCGGTTGAAAGCAAGCCTCGTTGCGCACACCGCCCAGCTTGACCGCCTTCGGCAGCAACTAGCCGACCAAGACCGAGGCCAGTCGGGGGTCATACCCGCGCGCATCCAGGCGCTTCAAGATGAGAACAACAGTCTGCGCCGCGCGAACTCGGTCTTGCGGCGCCACTCAGCAATGCATGAGTTGGACGTGGACACCCTCGTCCTGGCGTCGGCGGGCATCTCTGCTAGCGAGATCGACTGGACGTTGTTGGGTCTCAACCCTCCTGACGTCATCGTCGGGTCTCCTCAGAGCGGTGACGAATCGTCAAGCCCGGATGAGCCGCCCACCGAGGGTCCTTCGACTCCCGCGGTTCCTCTTTCCAGCCCTCCGACGTCGCCCTCGTCCGCCTCATCTACGTCTAAGCGTAAGCGAGACTCATCTCCTCGGGCGTCGACCGAGGGCGCGGCTGCATCACAGCTGCCCCCGTCCAAGCGGCTTGGTCGTGCGTCTGTCGACCTGCGGGCGAGGGCGGCGGCCACAATTGCACGACGTGCTGGTGGGTCTCCTGGTGGTCAGCAACCCTCGGTCGCCTCTCCGTCGTCTCCTGCTTCTCCCGGGCTACCCGCTGGTGGGTCGACCGAGGGCGGCGACGCTTCTCCGGCGCAGGTGTCGTCGTCGGCGTCGGCTAGCCCGTCATCGCCTGCCGCTTCGGGGCCTCCAGCTACACAGTCGGATGACAGCATGGATCAACCTGGCTCACCGAGGGGAGGTGATTCCCCGAGCGGTGGCTCACCGGGCGGAGGTGATTCCCCGAGCGGTGACGGTCCACCAGGGTCTCCAGCCGGTGCTTCGCCAGGGTCTCCAGCTGGCGGGTCGCCAGGTTCTCCGGCTGGTGGTTCGCCTCCAAGTAGTGGCAGTCCGTCACCGCCAGGTTCTGACGATGACGAGCGTTCCGGCGGGTCTTCAGGCGGGTCCGGCGGGTCTTCTGCTGCGTCGGATGGTAGCGAGTCTCCTCCCGCTACACCGCCCCAGCAATCGACGGCATCGTCCAAGAAGTTCGACGACTTGTCCCCTGACACACTCGAGCGGGCCATGTTTGGCTCGGAGAGCGAAGACGAGAACTTGTCTTCCTCAGCCGGGGCGGGGTCTCAGGCCTCGTTCGCACCCGCTGCGTCGTCACCGGCGTCCTCTGCGTCTGGCACGCCGCCGACCGAGGGTTCGTCTGCTGCCCCACGACAAGGGCGTCCCCGGTCTGAAGTGACTGCCACTCTCTCGGCCGCCCCTGGCACCGTTCAGACTGGATTCATGCCTGCCGTCACCAGTGTGTCTGACGTGGCGGAGGGGTCTCGGAAGCTGTCCGAGCTCGGTGCCCTGTTCCTCGTGCCGGGCTTCGCGGCACCGGGTGCTCAGGAATGCTGGTGTCTGCTGCAGAATCTCAGCGTGCCAGACATTCCAGCCGAGGACCCCGTGTCGCCGCTCTCCGAAGCTGGAATTGCGGCGTTCTCTGACTGGGCGAATCCCCTTCACCCATGGCAGCTGGTGAGAGTCAAGCTCCCCGCCGAGCCGTGCACCTTCGGCGTCGGCCAGTTCACCGACGGTGTGACGATCTCCGTTCGGGCCACTGGCCAAGCTCTCCTCGTTCGGCTCTGGCGGCAGTTCCAAGGCACCTCCACCGATGCTACCGAGAAGGCCGACTTGGGCTTCGCCTTGTGGGAGCGCCGCCATTGGATCTCGGTATCTGCCATCGAGGCATACTTTGCGTACTTGTCTACGAAGCACGGTCGTCGTTACCCTCTCCTTCTCCTGCTTCGCCGGCTCTGGCGAGAGTACGCCCGAGGTCGGAGCCTCCGAGCTGACCGTCTCCGGCAACAGATGGTGAAGCGGCTCTGGACGGGTTGTATCGAATACAACCGCGAGCCTCGACAATACCACACCGAGACTCTGCTGGAGCCCACTTACCTTCAATACTCGTTCGAGGTCGTGGAGTGGGCTCCCAAGACAGCGGATTGGGTCGCGGAGGTGAACGAGCTGGACGCTCGTCAACCGTGGCGCAACTGTTGGATTGATGCCCCCGAGAGCCACCCGTTCAACACGACGTTTGCCGCTTGCAACCCTGCAGTGTCGCTGTTCGTGCCACGCGGAATGACCAGCGAAGAGGTGGCAGCTTCTGTAGTCGTGGAGCCGTCTCTCCCTGCGTCGTGGGTGACTGCCCCATGGGTCACTCAATTTGGTGCCGGTCATGACGACGCCGCCTCTGACGAGGAGTCGAAGGACCCGCCGACCGCCGACGCAGACACTCCTTAGGCGCTCCGGCCTTCGGTCGTCCGTCATTTCCGATCCCCAGCATCAACTCTCGCTGCTCCAGTACCGTCCGACGCTCCAATTTTGCAGGCGGCTCGTAGGGTTGTAGTTCATTCTTCGTTAAGTCTCCATAATCATTTTAACCATTCGTAACTCCTTTCCTGTTGCATCTTCCGTCGTGAGCTCGATCTACCCCTCGTTCTGTATCCTGCTCTCTTCGTCTTGGCCCTGCGGTTCTTCTGGTGTGCCGACCGAGGGGTAGTTTCGCGTTCTCGAGTCGTCATCTTAATTCGTTCACATGTACATATACATTGTTCGTTTGGTATCTTCTTTCGTCTGCTACTGCGAGCCAATTGCTCCCCGCAGGCAGTTCAACCCTCGGTCGCCTCTGCAGTAGGTTCTCTCCGTTCGTCTCTAACCCTTCTGCAGGCGACCGTGTTCCCAGTAACTTCTTTCGTCTGTATTTGCGAGCTGGTGCCCCTCGCAATCAGTTCAATCGTCGATAGCGCCAAGCGCTACTCCTCGTCCGCAGTCTGAGCCATTTGTAGTCGTCGGTCGCTGCGTTTCTGACGCAAGTAATCATAGAGTAGTCCTCCGCACGACAAGTTGGTAGCTGGTTCCCACGTTGGCTCCTCGTAGCCGACCCATTTCACCTTGAATTCTCGAACCGCTCGGTTGGTGCTCGTTGATAGCGGCGTGCGGTCGTCCAGGATGGCTTCGACTTCGAACTCGCCCGAAGGATGGTCCGGCTCCCAGCTATCCTCGGGCAGCAGCTCTTCGTCGAAGTCCACCCGTGACTCCTCGTCTACCTCGGGTGCCAGCCGAACTTTAGGCCGGTCTCCGAACTCACTCACTGCCTTCAACCGCGAGACGTGTACGACCGGGTAGAAGCGGTAGCCGCTTCGATTCGGTAGCTCTAGCTCGTAAGCGAATTCCTCTACCTTCTTCTTGATACGGAATGGTCCATGCCATCGGTGTGCAAGTTTCTTCGTCAGCCCAGGTTTCACTCGTTCCATGTACAGCCACACGCGGCTTCCTGGTTCGAACAGCGACCTCGGTGGGGTCTCGTTTGGATCCGCCTCGCCTGAGGGGCTTGGTAGCGACTCTCTCTCCTGCCGTCCGAGTGTCTCGTTGTGTTCCTTGGCCCTCCGAGCCTTCTCCGTCGCTTGGTACTCTTTGGCCATACCGAGTGCAATCTCTTGCTGTCGGTTGACTTCACGGCGCCACGCCAGGGCGTCGGACTGGCGTCCGGAGCCTCGTTTGAGGGACGACGACATCGCCTTCAGCGTCGACTGTGCATCCCAACCATGAACGAGGTAAAACGGGGTCTCCTTCCGGGTCCCATCCTGCGAGTTGTTGATGGCGAAGATCAGCTTTTCTGCAATCTCGTCCCAGTCCTGCTGTAAGGGGTCTTCGGCATACACACGCACGGACTGCATGACGGTTTTCACTGACCGTTCTTGCTGCCCATTCGCTTGCGGCCGATAACTCAGCGTAGCTCGTGACCGAGACTGCATCATCTCAGCGAAGGCCTGGAACACCTCGCTCATGAACCTTGGGTCTCGGTCGTGACGAATCAGCGAGGGTGCGCCGAACCTTCGGTAGACACACTCCTCGAAAGCTTGGGCTACAACAAGTGCGGTGGTATCCGACATAGCTTTACCCATCACAAATCCGGTGAACGAGCACTGGAAAAGCAGTAGCGCCGTGTTTCCTCGCCGAGACTTCGGTAAGGGAATCACAAAATCCATGGAGACCATCTGGAACGGTCTCTCGGCCAGTACGTTTCCTGGGGAATAGCCTCTCAGCTGGGGTCGGCTCTTGCTCGAACAGCAGTCCGGGCAGGACCTGACGTGCTTCTCTACGTCCGCGTACAGTCCGATCCAATAGTAGTCCGACTTCACTCGGTGGTAAGTGCGGTTAATACCTTGGTGGCCACCTTCCAACGAGTCGTGGCAGCTCTGCAGCACTTCCTGGACCATCGTTGAGGGTACCACGAGACGCATCCACATTTCTTGCTGCTCGTCCGGGTCCGAACGACGGTTAGTTCCCACAAAATAGAGGACCTCGTCTTCGCTCAGAACGAACCGGTCAGCCATTTTCCATGCGTCGCGAGCCGCCTTGTAGCCTAGGCGAGCATCTTCGCCTCGGAGGACCGCTCTCAGGTTGGACCATCTCAGTTCCTCTTCTTGTGCAGCGGCGACTCTTCTCCGACGCTCTTCTTGCACTGACAGCGGGTCTATATCCGCTGCATCAGGCGGAGCCGCCGTGGCAGCCGTCAAAGCCTCGTTGGCCGGTAGCGTTCCTTCCTGCGCGTTCCGAGCCTCGTTCGGTACCGCGTTGGATTCCGCAAGCCGAGCTGCATCGTCCTGACCCATGACCGATACTTCGTTCGCGAATCTGACTCGCTTCGTCTTCGCCTTCGCCTGGTGTCTCGTTGTAACCGTCACATGCCCTGAATCTCGGCCTTCGGACCGCACAAAATCGAAAAAAGTCTTACTCCGGGGTTCTTTGCGGGTCGTAGACGCTCGCAAGACGCACACCGAGGGTTTCTCTTCCGTCGTTCCGTCCACCGAGGTTTCATAGATGACTTCGTTGATCCGGTTCAAAGCCCTCAGTTCCGCGATCCTCGCCTCGGACGTCGTCACTGCCGACACCTTAGACTCCAACGTCTCGCTGGCTAGAGAATCTGCTGCTGCATTGAATTCGCGTACTGCATGCAGGTACTTGACCGAACGAAGCTTGGCCACGAGCTCTCGGTGGTGGTTGAGTTGCGCCATCAGCGTTTCCTTCCGGCACGCTATCACCCCTAGTGATTGCTGAATGGCGAGTCTCGAATCCCCAACGATGACAAGGTCTGTAATGGCTAGACCGAGGGCAGCCGAGACGCCGTTGTTCATACCGGCGTACTCGGCGAGGTTGACTGTAGTGGCTTCGAGATAAGCACTGGCAGCGATCACTATCGTCCATTCCGGAAGATTCCATAAGATCCATGAGCAACTCCCATAGCCACCGTGCTTCTCTGTTTTCGCCGAGCCGTCGAACGAGAGGACGTGGCCACTGTACGAGGTCGGCAGTCGCGCATATAACATATGCGGGTCCAAACGAACGTTCGGTGACCCTTTGGATGGAGGGGCCACCGAGGCCAACGACTCGTCCAAATCGACGAAACTTGTCAATCCAGCTTGAAGCAGCTGAGCGAACGCACAATCCTTTTCCTTCACTCGTTCGACCACCAGGTGCCACGGCGACAGCAAGACGGCAAACTGGGTGGCCCGACCGAAGAGTGTCTTGGACTTGTGCACCCACTCGAGGGTTGAAAACCGAGTGTAGACTCGGATAGTCTTCCCAACGAGCTGAGTATAGCATACCTTCAAAACGAGCAGTAGGGCTAGGACCTCTTTCTCGGCGGGGTGATAGTTCATCTCGGCGTCCTTCAATACTCGACCACAGAAGCGAACGGGATGCAGCTTGCCCTCGTGTTCTTGCATCAGAGTAGAGCTAAGGGCCCACTCGTTCGCGAACAGGGTGACATGGACATCCCTGCTCCTGTCGAAGTGGCGCAGGATCGGAGCGTCTCGGACACGCTGCTGTAGCATGGCAAAGCTCTGCCTGGCTGCGGAAAGGTCCCCACCGAGCTCAAAATCTGCATCCTTGAGCTGGTAGAGCGCTGCCCCATACCCCGCAAAGTCTTGGATAAAACGACTGTAATAGTTGAGCGCTCCGAGGAAGGATTGAACCCCCTTTTTCGACGTGGGGAACTTGAGCTCTGTCACCGCCGCTGCCTTCTTAGCGTCGGGAGCAATACCCGCTGCCGATACGTCGTGGGACAGGAAGCCAACCTTTCGTTGTACGAACAGGCTCTTGGAGAAGCTAACACTGATCCGACACTCCTGAAAACGACTTAGCAGACGGTCTAGCGTCGCCAAGCAAGCCTCAAAAGTCTCGGAGCCGAAGCAGATATCGTCTACAAACGAACGCCGATCCAGCACTGGTACCAACGAGGATTCGTCTGGCTCCCCGCTGGAGTACATATCGGCCAGAGGGCTGTTCACCAGGGTTGCCACGGCGCTTTCGGTGGTCGACAGGGCTCGGTCGGCTTCGAATTTAGTCCGGGGAGCCTCGTTCAGGCTGCCCGAGGCCTCGGTCACCCCTGCCCTGTCTTCGGCGTCGGCCGTTTCAGCTATCCGCATCTTCTCCGAGAAGCTAGTCCAGCCTCCCTTGGGTTGAACGAACCCCCAGAGGGCGTTGTCGATCATTCGTTGGTAGATCATGGGCGCGTTCTTGAGCCCGAATGGCATGCGTAGCCACTCGAAGTGGCCCAGCGCACAGACAAAAGCGGAGATCTTGCGGGCTCGGCGAGTCATCATCACCGCCCAGAACCCGCTCGCCGCATCCAAGGAGCAAAACCACAGGTATGCCTCCATCTCAGTCAATAGATCGTCGACCAGCGGCATTGCATACTCCATGATTGCAGTGATCGCATTCACTCGTTTGTAGTCAATACATAACCGGATGTCGACTCCATTCTTCTTCAGCACAATAACGATAGGTGAAGCCCACGGGCTATCCGAGAACGAGACCAGTCTTGCCGTCAGTAGACCCTTCAGCAGCTCGTAGAGCTTCCCTAGCAAACGTAGAGGGGTCCTCCGAGCTTTTTGCTTGATCGGGGGGTGCCCCTGCACGTCGATGTCACACACCACACCATATGCCGGTGGGGGCAGAGCGTTGCCGCTCGCAATCATGATCTCTTCGTGCTTCTGAAGCACCGCCACGAGCTGCACCTGCTGCTCAGTCTTCAGGTCGGTGTTCTGGACATTCGGACCCGAGTAATCCAGAGTTGTCGATGACGGTTCCGTCAGATCTGGCAAGAACGCGAGCTCGTGTGCGTAGTCCGTCAACTCGATCTCGTTCGGTAGGTGTTCCGCCGTATCGTTGGTCCCCCATTCCGCATCCGCGACTGTTTCCGGACTGCCTCCAGCCATGACCGAGACGTAGACAGCCTCCAGACGTTCCGCGTCGGACTTGACATGTCTGTCGGTTGAGTTGGTGGTTGTTCGGTCAGTCGTTACTGCGGCTTCCGGGTCACCCTTGGGCTCGGTCACTGCATAAACGCCTACTTGGTCAGAACGGGCATCGTCACCCGTGGTCACCGAGACCAGGATCTCTCCGAACTCGCCTGGAGGGCGTGCGGAGTCATCAATTCGGACTTCGAGATCCGGGTTACCTGATTCGGGTCGTTCTGTGATTTCTTCAGTCGCGTAGTCCTCGGACGGCCTTGAATCCTGTCCTTCACCTCTCGCCGAACATGGTTCGGTATCGACCGAGGGTGGCTGGCACTCGCTCGCTTCGTCCACAGTCCCAACGAGGTCCAGACCGTTGGCCGTCGCTAGTTGGCCATCGTCGTCCTCGTTTGACGTCTCAGTGCACGCTGTAGCCTCGGTTGGTCGTCTGAGGAGTGCCCGCGGAGTCGGATATTCGTGTCGTTCTACGGCCGAGGGTTGTGCCGCTAGCCATTCTTGGTAGAGCTTGCCCTCGCGTCCGAACAGCGTTTCATCCCTGCTCTCCGCATACGCCAGCACTTGCCACTCTCGATATTTGTCGGACCCTACTCGCACGTAACCCGTCCTCCGAGGTAGGTCGCCCCTGGGCACCCATAACACGACAGGTTCGTGCGCCGAGCAACTCGTTCCCTTCGTTGTAACATTAGTCAGCCGTACCCAGATCGGCCGGCCTCGTTGACTCTTCACCACGGTCGGCACAAGCCTCGTTGACCTACGAATCCACGTCTCGTGGGTCGTTCGAGACGGTTGTCGGCGAGCCAAGCGGAATTCTCTCCATTCCCTGCCTGGGATCGCCAGCAGCTCGGTAGGACCTCCTACGATGTGACTGCCGTATGACACCGGCTCGTCCGACTCCTTCGATTTCAGAAGGGGTACCATTTCCTCGTCCGGAAGCTGAGCCGTACCGTGGAACAAGTCTAGTCGAATTCCGGCGGGTACCATGAAATCCATGCCTAGGACCACGTCTACTCCGGCACTGTGATCCATGATCCACATCTCAAACTCGTACGCATGTCTCCACCCGAGGGTGACCTTCAGCAGGGCCCTTCGTTGAGTTTCCATAGTGCCCGGGTTGATGCCCCGCACTTCCAGGCTACGACCGTGGTCGAATACCTCCCTCACTCGGAGCCTCTTGGCAAAGCTCGCCGAGATCACGCTCACATTCGCTCCTGTATCGAGCAGAATCCGTATCCGGGTGTCATCTACTGCGCCCTTGACCAGCGCGCGCATTCTCTTCCTCTTGTCGTATCGTTGGGACGACCACCACCCCATTCTTTCGCCGGGCAGTAATTTTATTGCCCGACCGAGGGTTCGGTCGACCGACTCCACTTGAGCCATACTCGTGATGACAGCCTCGGTCGGGGCACGTACGTGTTCGCCATCACTTGTTTCATCAATTCCATTCTCACCGAGGCGTACGCCTCTGTCACTTCCATTTTCCATCGTGTTCACTCGTTCGTTGTTCGTTCGATCGTCGGGCCATTTGCTTTTGCCTGTGAACGCAAACAAATAGTCTGCGTCGACAGCAGGCTCAGCTAACTGTGGCAGCCCGATTGGGACCAACCCAGTTTCAGTTGGCGGGCTGCTTAGTTTAAATGGCTCCCGAACACCAGGCTCTGCAGCTCTGGGGTGAGATCCTTCTTGTCGACCTTCGTTCGCAACAAACTCGTCAGCTCCCGGAGGGCGTCGCACTTGCCGGCATCGTGTACTTGTTTACACAACTTGCACCTCCTGTTACAGTAGTGCACCGAGTGGTATGGGCTGTTGCATGCCGCACACGGTCCGTACTGGCGGCGTCCCTCTCGTTCGCGCTGGAATTGGGTGCTCCCACCTGACTGACGACGATTGTCCGGTCGAGCGAAGGTCCCAGCTGCCGCGGCTCGACGTTCGCTGTCGTTCGTCGCATCCACATGTCCACGATCGTCGGCCGATACTTCGCTCGAGTCCGATTCCGCGTCCGAATACTCGTCGGCGTCGTACGGCGCGCTGTTTAGACCACTAGCCTCGGTCGTATCACGCCCGTATCCGCGAGCAGATTGGGAATCTTCGTGATCTGTGTCCGAGGCTCTGATGTTCAAAGCGGTGACGACGTCAGCCAAGGCTTCCACTAGGGTAATCCTCGACCGGTATGGGGACTCGTCACGTCGTTCTCGGCGTCGACCATCGTCTCGGTAGCGTCGTTCACGGCTGAAACCGCCTCTCACAGCCTCGTTCGACCGGTTTTCACGTCGCCGGTCATCATCTTGGCTTCGGTGGCGTCTCACCGAGGGTTCGCGCGCCGTCTTTCGCTCTCTACTGCGCAGGATGTCGTTGATCATTTCTTCGAGGTCGTGGATGTCCTTGACCCGCGCATGACACAGTCGTTCTTCCAAGCCTCGGTCGTCACATGAATCGAGGAAGTGATCCACGTGGTCCTTCGCCTCACGTCCACCGTTCTCAAATTGCACGCCAGCGTTGCGCGCGTACCCGTTCAAGCGGTTGAGGTAGTCGCAGACGTGCTCCTTATCCTCTCGCTTCGCCGAGTAGTAGCGAGCCTTCGCTGACTGGGTGAACTTCGAGCAGTAATACTTGATGAAAGCATCACTCAACAGCTTCCACGTACGTTTCGTCTTGCGAGGAAGCTGGCGGTACCAATGGAGTGCCCCATCTTGGAGGCTGAGTTCAAACGCCATGCACCACTCGTTCGTCGGCGTGTGCGTTCCCTTCATCTCGTACATGAACTTTCGGAGCCACTGCATCGACCGCTCGCTCTTGTTGCGAGTACCGAGGAACGGTTTGATGTTGCCGAGGGGAAGGTGCGTCGCGATCTCAAGCCTCGGTGTGTTACTCCGGCCATTCGCTGCACTCAGTTCCCTCACTTGGCGTGCCCACTCACCCGTCTGGTCACCGTCGTAGTAGTCCGGGTCAAAACGATCCTCGTCGCTGTCCGACGACTCCTCTCGGGCCTCGAACTTCTTCTCGGGAAGTCGGACTGTCGTTCGGCGAGTGTTCGGCGTAGTGAACGAGGCCTCGTTCTCCTTCGCTAGTCGGTCACTACGGTCGACAGACCTCGGCGTCACCATGTGCGAGTCTTGCATGTACGGTGACGCCAGGCCCTTTGCAGCGAACACTCCAGCTTTGGAGTCGTTGGTCTCCTTCTGGGGTGTCGGTGGCAATGGCACCTTCGACGGATCCGCCTCGGTTTGGACGAGGTAAGCCTTCGTCCCAAACACTAGGGTGGCCACGCTTGCGTTGGTAGCACCGAACGCCGTTCGCAACTTCTTCTTCCACTTCGAGAGAGCAGTAGCCGCCTCGGTCGGACTCCAGTCGGCAAGCGCCATGGTCGACGGGTACATTTGAGAGTCGCACCCCATCGCTCTGAGCAATCCTTCGGTCTCTCGAGCTACCGCCAAGGTGCTCGTTGAGTCAATGGGCGCGGCCAGCGCTCGTCCGAGATCCGCCCACACCGCCTGACGAACCATCTTGGGTGAAAACTGCCTCATCCAGTTGCTCTTCGTCCTCATCAACTCCACACACCGGCCCAACACCTTGTTGGCCGCCGGTGTGTCCCCGTTGAGGGGTGGACGGATCCCCGTCGGCTGCGTCGTGGCCGCCGCCGTCTTCGGGAAGTCCTTCGCTCCATCTTCTCCGTCGTCTTCGCCGAAGGCTGGCTCCGGTTTGGCGACGTCGTCGAGCTCGTCAACGAGGTTTCGGGCGAGCGGTCGCACACCACCGCTTCGCCCTGCAGACACAACCGCTTCCTCCGCGGCCTCGTTCGCGGTGCCTTTGACTTCCCAGTCATCATCTTCGTCTTCCTCCATGGCGTCCGAGGGTTCAAACGCAGAATCGTAGGTCGCCTGATGCTCGTCGACTCTGTCCATCGCCACGGTCGCCAGAGACTCGAACGAGCTTCCGGAGTGGTCCAGCGCTTCGGAGCGCGACCCACTCGACTTCATCGGCGTAGTTGGAGCCGCAGACTTGGTTCCTCGCGCCATCTTCTTCTTCTTTTTCTTCTTTTCTTCTCCTTTCTTCTCTTCTCTTCTTCTTCTCTTCTCTTCTTCTTCTCCTCTTTTTGCTCGTAGGGGTTGAGACCTACAACAACCAGAATACACAGAAGGTTATTCCAATCCCGGGTCGCGGCACCAGTTGTCGTGTAGGAACACGCTTAAAATCTCGCTACCGTAAGGTACGAGTCCCACCAACAACACACGTCTCCCTAATTAGGTCAACGAAAGTTGGAATCAAACCTGAGGTCCAGGAACGATCCCTTACACCGGGTTGGATATAAGCCTCTGTGTACCCAAGTTGTTTTAGGTCAACCCAAAACCTGCACTAACTAGCCACGAACGAAGGCTAGAATGCAATATAGCGCTTTCGCGCAACCCTTTTGCAGTCCCTCAGATGGAAGGGTACCGGCGGATTAGGCCTAATACAAAGGGGACCGAGGTAATCCTCGGTCGGTAGTAAAATATACTCTAGGGGACTAAGACACCCCACACACACACAGAACGACACTCTAAGTGCCACTCTAGCCTCTCGGCCACGCCAACTCTTGGCTTGACCACGGCGGACTATTGATTAATTAATCTTTAATCCGTCAACGGTCATACCACTAAGCCAGGCGTATCCAGGCACTACAGCAAGCTAGCTAACACTTACCGGAGTCGGACTTAACCTCTGAAGACTTGGGGGGAAGACTGCTGATTTATTACTGAATATTCAGAGGCTCTGAGAGCCTCTGCAGATCATCCTATAGCTAATCCTAATCCTACATACAAATATCTAGTATAAAACGAATCTCGATGTGGCGACCTCTGTACACTCATCAATAATGACGGTGATTACGCCAGAGGTACCTCGAAGGTCGAACGAGGCTTCGGTCGTCCGAACGAGGCTTCGGTCACCTGAACGAGGCTTCCACTTAAGTACGACTACGGTTGTGGTCGTAAATAGCACTGAGTCTGACGTATTTAGCCTCGGTCGGGTGTTTATTAGGTCCCGCCGAGGCCAATGTCACTACCTGTCACTCTACCGAGGTAAATGAGAGTGACAGCTTGTCACAACGGCAACTTCCTTTCCGTCAGCGAATCCGACGGAGTACGCTTGCAGCCCGGTCCGGCCGAGGTCACTTTTCGGCCGGATCTCCACGCCACAATAGGCGCCAGTAGGTAGGAGCGGTAGAAAGTTGGTGGGGGCAACGAGCTGCGGTCTGGCAGCTCGACCCTCAGTTGCGATTTGTTGCTGGACAGTAACGACTCAAGACTAATATAAGAAGTGCGCCGAAAGCGGGTTCCTGTAGTCTAGTGCTAGGGAAGTGCCGTGCGACCAGGGACGTGTCGACTAGCTACAGGAGTAAACGGAGAGGTAAGCGATAGTGGCGGGCGGCGCACAGATGAGGGCGATGCATTGAATAGGGTGGCGGGACCACGGAGAGAGACCGTGGGGGCGCGGGGTGCCCTCAGAGCACCTCGGCCGTGAGAACAAGGCGCTCTCGAGCGCTCGGCAGTGTCCAGCGTGGTGACAGAGTCGCTGTTCGACTTATATGCATGTCCGGCGGGGGTCGCCTGTGGCTTGCCGGAGCCCAGGTTGACTGTGTTCCCTCCCAGCCGTCCCTATCCCCGACACGTCTGGTGAACGGGCCAGTAGCTGTCTGGTCAATGATCGTACAGCCTCGCGCTGCTGGCAGTCGGCGCTTTACCTACCTACCTAGGCAAGGGCAAGACGGATGGAAAGTGTTGCAGCACGATGGACGTGCGGTGCTACGGTCGGATTGGGCTAGGGCAGGCCTGGGGAACTAACTACATGGTGGTCATAAACAGTGGCTCTCTGGGCATTGTCAAAGTGACGATGCGAGCTGAGCTTCCGTGGGCGAACCCCGCAGCGTTAAGAGGAGAAGAGTGTGGAACGGAGGACTGAGAGAAGTGGTTTTGATTATGTTTTAGGAAGATGACTACGGATACGGAGACGCGTGACGAGAGAGCGCAGCGGCGCGCTGCATCCGCGGAAGGTGCGGCTGCGGAGGCTGCGCGCAGGCAGAAGGAGTCGGCGCCAGTGACGCTGAACACCGATGACGGCGGCACGGTGACACTGGAGGCTTCAGTGATCACCAGTGCGTCCGGTGGCACTCCTCTGGGGTCAGGAGGCGGTGGATCGGGAAGTGCGGGGCTTGGACGGCCAGGAACTGGGACGGCGGCCGGCAATGAGCGCGGCCAGGCGGACGGCAACGGCGGACGAGCCATGGGCGGCGACACCTTGACGGGGGGCACGTCGACGGACGGCGCCACGCTCACGGACGACAGCGGCGGACGACGTGGCGACGGTCACGACGGCGGCGGTCACGGCAACGACGGCGGTCGCGGTGGTCGGACTGGCCAACGCGAGTCGGCCCTTGATGTCGGCGGCGGCTACGGCGGAGTGACTGGAACTGGAGGTGGGTCTGGCGGCGTCGGACCAGGGCGTCCAGCCAACCCACAACCGGGACCTGCGGCGGGGCTTGCGAGGGCGCGACCAGCAGCAGCACCCATCGTCGTGCGCGAGAAGGTGAAGACGCTCAAGTTGAAGAAGTTCAAGGGGCTCGACGACACGATGTCGGCGAGCATGTGGCTCAAGACGGTCCGGCAGGAAGTGCGTCGGCAGGCGGTGACCATGGGGGTCGAGTGGAACGAGAATCAGCTGTACCACGAGGTCGCCTCGCACTTGGACGGCGAGGCGAAGCGCTGGTTCGCGACGGTGATGGAGTCGGTCCGGCCGGAGGAAGAGAGCATCAACACGCTCGCGACGATGCTCCGCGAGAAGTACATGACGCAGCGGTCGGGCCCCGAGGTGGTCGACCTGCTGAACGCGCGTCGGCAGATGAGAGGCGAGCGGCTCGTCGACTACGCCCAGGCGCTTCGCGAGATCGCCGAGCGAGGCGAGATCGGCGACGACTGGCAGGTGAGCGCCTTCTTGAAGGGCATGAGCAGCGTGGTGGGGGCAACGCACGTGCGCGGGCACCTGCCAAAGACGCTGGACGAGGCCCTGAAGGTCGCGATCCCCCAGGTCGGCGACTACGGTGAGGGGTACGGGATCCGGTTGGAAGAGGCGATGACCGCGTGGGACACACGCGAGGGCACGAGCGGGCACGGGCCCCTGGCGGCGACGAAGTCCCCAGGAGGTGGCGCAGGACAGTCGGTGGTCGGCGGCAATACGTGGAATGTGGTGACGGGGTATGGAGCCGGATGGAGTGCGGCCCCTAAACCGCCAAGGTACGATACCGAGGGACGACCAGTGGATACCGGTAAAACCGGTACGGGCGAGTGGTGGAAGGCGATACCGCCTGGGTACAAACTGGTACCTGCCGGTACAGCCAGCGGTACCACTGGCAGTTCAAAATTTCAAAGTAGTGGCGGGCAAGCCCGCGGCGATGGAGGGAAACGCCCAAGCAACGACCAGGGCGCGAAGAGGCCGGCCAAGACCTTCAAGGTCGAGTCCAAGTATGGCGGCGGAGGACAAGAAGGAAGGGGCGGGCCAACCAACCCGTCCCTGGCTACGCGAGAGGGGCGGCTGCGCAATCACGGGCGCTACGTTGCGAGCAGGACGCCCGCACGGCCATTCGTGCCACGCGACGGCACGGAGTGCTTCTACTGCGGGCTGATGGGGCACTTCGCGCGCAACTGCACGCTGAAGCAGTCTGACATGGCGGCCGGAGGCACGGCGGAGGAGCCAGAGGCGGCGGAGAACGACGAGAATGGGGCGGGAAACGAGGCGCGAGCATAAGACCCCCGGTCTTATCGCTCGCAGGACCTGACCCGGGGAAGAAGGCGGAGAATGGGCGAGGAGGGGCTCACGGAGGGCAGCAACGGCTCTCGCGTGGTGCCGCTCAGTCGCTGGAGAAGGTGGCGAAACGGCGGCGCGAAGTGACGCGCAAGGCGGCGGCCAGGGCTGCAGGGGAGCAGCGAGGTCGACGCGTCGTGATCGAGACAGGGGATGGCGACGTACGGTCCGTACGTCGAGCCCGAGGAGACCTACCAGTGCAAGGGACTGGGGATGGCGCAGCGCAGAGTGAAGCACGCGTCACCATCCAGCCGGCCAAGCCGGACGAAGTAATGGAGGGCGCGAAGGCCCACGACGAGGGCACGACCAGGCGCGTGCGGTTCGCGGTCGACGAGCACGGCGGCGTCTGTGCGGGGACGACAGCAGCGCCTGCGGATGGGCGCGAGTCGGCCGTGGACGACGACGGCGTCACGCGACGCGTCGTGATCGACTTGGCGTGCGCGAGCGTCGTCAAGACGAAGGAAGAGCAGGCGGAGATCGTGGCGCAGCAGCTGGACGCGTGGATGGTGCAGTTCGGCGCGGACGTCGCGCAGGACGAGGCGGTGGTCAACGCCAAGAAGCGCGACAAGAAGGACGAGGGCGGCTCACCCGAGTCGGTGCAGCAGGCAATGGCGACGGAGACGGGTCGTCGAGACCCCGCGAAGGCGAAGGTGTTGAGGGTCAAGGCGGCGGAGGTGCTGCAGAGAGCCGCGCAGGCCGAAGTGGAGGCCCGCCAATTACATCGTCGGCAGAAGCGGAAGCTTCGAGAGCACGAACGGCGTGAGCGTCGTGCTGCTCGAGCTTCACGCGAGAGTGGGCAAGTCGTGGAGGTGGTACGAGCCGCCGTCGTGCCCGACAAGGGGCATGATGAGCTGGTAGTGGAGGCGGCGATGTTCGTGACGAGCACGGGCTCCGCGGTGACGCCGACGAGCGACGAGTTTGTCCGCGTGTCGAGGACAAGGCGGCGATACGAGAAACTGGCCCGCAAGGCCAGAGCGCGTGAAGACAGGAAGCTGCGCGAGTGGTTGGCGACGCAGCAGTACCCGGAGGGCACGTACATGGCGTTCGCCGATGCGAAGCGGCGCCACGGCAAGAGTGGGCCGCGACTGATGAGCATCGAGGAGGCGTCGGTGATCGGCTTCACCCCGCCGAGCACGACGACGGTAGTGGCGAAGGTGGCACGGCAGAAGCTGCCGACGAGGAGCTACCACTACGAGAGCGGCAGCGTGTACGCTGCCCCGAGTGTTGTATGGCCGGGCAACGGCACGCGACCAGCACGGATCGGGCGACTGCGAGCCGTGCAGGCTCCGGCAGTCGACTCGTTGCCAACGGCCCGTGTTCAGGCGGGCAGTGAGTGGAAGGACATCAAGTTGGACACCGGCGCGCAGTTCTGCGTGGCCGGTGAGTCGTGGAAGAGACTCGGCAGGCGGCTGAGTTCGTTGCCGCCGGTCGACTACGTTGAGGGCTTCACGGGTGCCGTGGCCAAGGTGGAAGGAGTGTGGCGGTTCGAGTTCACGACGCAGTACGGGCAGATGATGCCCGTGGACGCGTTGGTCGTCGAGGGAGCGGCCGACGAGTTCCTGCTCGGCGAGGATTGGATGTTGCAGAACGGAGTCAAGATTGACTTCACGTCCTGCGAGATGAAATGGTACAGTGGGGGCGACAAGAAGGTCGTCCCATTCAGCTGCACGACGAATGATGAGGAGGCCGAGCGGACGGTGCAAGTCCGTCTCGTGCGCAAGCAGCGCGTGCAGACGCAGACATGCCGGCAAGTGGAGCTGGCGGTGGCAGCGCCCGAGGGCACAGTGGGGTTGTTCACGCCTGCTAGTGGTGCCGAGCCACACTTGATGTTAGCACCAACATTGACCACCGTGCACGATGGCAAGGTGGTAGTGCCGATCATGAATTTAGTAGGACGTACCTCGAAGCTTCCTTCGCGGGAGAAGCTGGGGACGTGGACACCTACGAACGAAGACATGACGATCATGGAGGTGACGGGTGAGTTCGACCAGGCAAGGGTGAAGCAGTGGCTGGAGACACAGCTGCACGACGAGAACGCACCTCTGAGCAATGAAGACGAGTTGAAGTTGGGAACGATGGAACAAGGGGACAAGGAGCTTTTATTACGGCTGTTACGACACTACCCTAAGCTACTTGAGCCTCGTGACGGGTGTCCCCCGCAGACCACATTGGGGGTCAGCCATGAGATCCATACGGGGAGCGAACCTCCGATCAAAGTTCGGCCGCGCCGGCACTCCCACTCGGAGCAGGCGATTATTGACGAACAGACGGATAAGATGTTGGTGGACGGAGTGATTGAGGAGGCGAATGGGGCGTGGGGCTTTCCTGTAGTATTAGTGCGCAAGAAGGACGGGTCAGTGCGGTTTTGCATTGACTATCGCCTCCTGAATGCTATTACTAAGAAGGACGTCTACCCCTTACCTCGGATTGATGATACATTGGACAATCTACACGGGGCGAAGCGGTTCACCAGTCTCGACCTGCACGCGGGCTACTGGCAAGTCCCAGTCGCGGAGAAGGACCGTGACAAGACCGGTTTCATCACCCGGAAGGGCCTGTTTCGGTTTGTCAGGATGCCGTTTGGGTTAGCAAACGCACCTGGCACTTTTCAAAGAATGATGGACGCTGTATTACGAGGGCTTACGTGGCAGAGCTGCCTAGTCTACCTAGACGACGTAATTATCTTTTCGAGGGGCAGTGTGGCCCAGCATGTAGTGCAGCTGGCGGCGGTATTGGAGCGGCTGGCAGGGGCGGGTCTGTCGCTGAAGGCGAGCAAGTGCTCGTTTGCGTCGGAGAAGTTGAACTATCTTGGGCACGAATTGGACGGCGCAGGCGTGCGCCCGATGTCGAGTTTGGTAGAGAGCGTGAAGAACTTCCCCACGCCTACGGACGTGACAGAAGTTAAGAGATTTGTTCACATGGCCGGTTATTACCGGAGGTTCGTGTCAGACTTCGCCGCAAAGGCGGCCCCGATGACTAAGCTACTGCGCAAAGGCGTGGTTTGGCGCTGGGGCGACTCCCAGAAGGAGGCGTTCGAGTGTTTGAAGAAGGCGTTGACAGAGCGGCCTCTTTTGGCTTACCCCGACTTCTCGAGACCGTTCAGACTAGTGACCGATGCGTCACAGGTGGGACTCGGTGCTGCCCTCACCCAGGACCAGGGGCAGGGCGAGCAGCCGATTGCATACGCGTCGAAGATTAATTCGCCGACTGTGGCGAAGTACAGCATTACGGAGTTAGAATGCGCGGCTGTGGTATGGGCTGTGAAGCTTTTCAGACCGTACCTGTATGGGCGTAAGTTTGTGTTGATGACGGATCATGCAGCCTTGAAGTGGCTGATGACGTCGAAGGAGTTAGCCGGGCGGCTGCACCGCTGGGCGCTCCAGCTTCAGGAGTACGATTTTGAAGTGGTCTATCGGCCAGGCTCCAGCAACGTCGTCGCTGACGCGTTGTCTAGAGCCCCAGCACGAGTAGTGACGGCGGCGAGCCAGGAGACCGAGACACGGCAGGACGGAGTGCGCGAAGGCGAGGGTAGCGACGGTCAGTTGACCGACCAGGCGATCAAAGCTGAGCAGGCGCAAGACCGCACCGTGCAGAACTTAGTACGGAAGGGCAAGTACGGCGGTCGGAAGATCGTCGTGGAAGACGAAGTGGTGCACATCGTGGAGAACGACGGCAGCAAGCGGGTGGTGCTTCCCACCGCGCTGTGGGCAGCGGCGCTGCGTGAGAATCACGACTCTATCTATGCGTGCCATCTGAGGACACCTCAGACGTACGCGCGAGTCGCGAGGAACTACTGGTGGCCCGACATGCGAGCGCACGTGCGCAAGTGGGTCCAGGCGTGCAGGGACTGCGGCACGCGGAAGGCGAAGGCCAAGGAGGTGATTCCGCCTCTGAGGAGCCAAGGCGTCGGTAGTCCAGGCGACAGGTGGGCCTTGGATGTCGCGGGTCCTTTGCCCGTGACGGCGGGCGAGAACCGATACGTAGTCGCGGCGGTCGACTACGCGACCAGGTACACGGTGGCGGTGGCAGTCCCGCGCCACACGGCGCAGGACATCGCGCGGTTCATCGTTGAGAAGTTGGTCCTCGTGTTCGGGCCAATGCGTGAGTTGGTGCTGGACGGAGCACCGGAGCTGAGCGGCAAGGTGGTGGCGGCACTGACGGACCTGCTTCAGACCAAGCAGATCTCGCCCGTGCCGTACAGGCCCGCATTACTCGGGTTGGTGGAACGCTTCCACCGAAGCTGGAAGGACATGGTGTCCATCTACGTAGCAGAGGCGCAGAATGACTGGGACCGCTGGCTCCCCTGCGCAGTGTACGCGTACAATGGGGCACGGCACTCAGCCACCGGCTTCAGCCCGAACGAGTTAATGATGGGCCGGCGGCTGAGGACCCCGAACGAGTTGTTGCGCACGGCCGGCGTGACGCAGGTCGGCGAGTTTGCGGAGTATCACCGCAAGTTGGTGCGGCAGATGGCGCAGTGTGCGGCGGCGGCGAAGACGGCGCTGGCCAAGGACCAGCTGCAGAGAGAGAAGTACTACAATCGTCGTGAACGGCACACGACGGAGTTTGGCGTCGGTGACTTAGTCTGGGTGCTCAGGCCGCCCCGTGGTAAGGGCATAACCAAGCTGTCCCACCAGTGGGTCGGCCCAGCACTCATCACCGAGGACGCGGGCTTCGACAATTGGCGTGTAGTGCGCGAGGACACGGGCGAGCACCTCGTGGTGCACTGTAGCTTTCTGGTGACGAGTCGGTGCCCAAGCGACTCGCTCGGACACGTAGCGGAACGGATCTTGCAGGAGTTGGGCGAGGACGAGAACGAATCGGACGGCACGAACCAGGCGGAGATGCCACCGGCGAGCAACGAGGCGGAGTTGCAGATCGGACAGCGGAGTGCTGCCGGTGGTGAAACGGCGAACGGGCCGGTGAGGGCGAGATCAACGCCAGCAGCGGCACCGGGCAGGCCGCCAGCGACCAGAATAGCAGGCCAAGGGGTCGCTACCGAGGCAGCGAGGGTCGTGACGAGGTCGGAAGAGACGGAGGGTGCGGCAGCAGCACCACAAAGCTTGACGCGTCGAAAGAGGAAGGCGGCGGCGGCCGAAGAGACCAAGGATGGCGGCACACAGCCACCAGCACAGCGACGGCGGCAAGAAGAAGCGAGCGCCCCACGGAAGGCGCGCGCGAGTCGAAGGCAAGCTGCTCGTGACGAGCAGGAAGCGCCAGAAGCGCCAGGAGTTGGTGCAGACGGTGATCGTGGGCTTCACGATGGTCGTGAAGCCAACGGTGCTGAAGGTCGTGCAGTACGGGCACCAGCTCGAGAGGTGCGAGCCGGACAGCAGCACGTGGGGACAGGCGAGAGCAGCGACGTCGAGCTGGCCCAGCTCAGCGACGACACGGCGGCAGTGGAGATGCTGCGAGGCAGGGGACGGCCTCGGCAGCCCGTCCCGATGCCCGAGTTGCTGCAGGTGCCCACGGCGGGGTACATCGTGGAGCGTGCAAGGAGGCGAGTGCGGAACCGGGCTGGCAGATACGAGCTGCAGCACGAAGTGCAGTACGGCGTGCGGCCTGGAGGGCCATCGTCTCGGAGGTGGCTGTCGGCGACGGAGTTCGAGGTGTTGCTGGACGCCCACAAGATCGAGGGCGATCTTGGTACCGGGGATGGCGTGTAGTGGGGTGGCCTGTCACTCCTCTCCGGAACACGGGCCGGATCGGAGGAACAGCGTCCAAGTCGTGATCGACTTGACGTAGTAGCCGGTGTGGCACACCCAGTGGCGGACGGTGACGGAAGATGTGGCGAGGACGCGAAGTGGTGCTGGAAGCGAGCCAGTGGGCTAGCGCCACGGGCGACAGGGGGCGGCGGTTGAAGTTGGCGACCGCAGAAGATCGCAAGGCGAGACGACACGCGGGTAGGAGTAGGAGTAAGTAGGCGAGCGAGGAGAGGCGACGACGGCGAGCGAGCGTGAGGCCAGGAGGCCACGACGAAGGTGATGCGGACGAAGAGGGAGAGGTCCAGGTAGGACAATAGGCGCCAGTAGGTAGGAGCGGTAGAAAGTTGGTGGGGGCAACGAGCTGCGGTCTGGCAGCTCGACCCTCAGTTGCGATTTGTTGCTGGACAGTAACGACTCAAGACTAATATAAGAAGTGCGCCGAAAGCGGGTTCCTGTAGTCTAGTGCTAGGGAAGTGCCGTGCGACCAGGGACGTGTCGACTAGCTACAGGAGTAAACGGAGAGGTAAGCGATAGTGGCGGGCGGCGCACAGATGAGGGCGATGCATTGAATAGGGTGGCGGGACCACGGAGAGAGACCGTGGGGGCGCGGGGTGCCCTCAGAGCACCTCGGCCGTGAGAACAAGGCGCTCTCGAGCGCTCGGCAGTGTCCAGCGTGGTGACAGAGTCGCTGTTCGACTTATATGCATGTCCGGCGGGGGTCGCCTGTGGCTTGCCGGAGCCCAGGTTGACTGTGTTCCCTCCCAGCCGTCCCTATCCCCGACACGTCTGGTGAACGGGCCAGTAGCTGTCTGGTCAATGATCGTACAGCCTCGCGCTGCTGGCAGTCGGCGCTTTACCTACCTACCTAGGCAAGGGCAAGACGGATGGAAAGTGTTGCAGCACGATGGACGTGCGGTGCTACGGTCGGATTGGGCTAGGGCAGGCCTGGGGAACTAACTACAACTGCATGATATTCAGGTAAGTCGTTTTGGACGGATCTAAATCCGCGACACAAAAATTGATGGAATACGTGATGGGATTTCCTTTCAAATTTGTCGTCGTTGCCGACACTAAAGCTACCTCGACCGAGATCGACACGAAGTGCAAGGCTCCGGCTCGTCGTCTTCGCAAGAAAAAAAAACGGTGACACTGCACTAACAAGTACAAGTAGATGTAGAAGTTGTAGCGATGCGTACGTAGGAAGTAAAACAACATGAATGGGCCATGCATGTGATCAGACTTACGTAAAATCCACGAAGTCGCAGTAACAAGAAATCATTCGAAAACCAAAAACAATAAAAACACCCAGCATATTTTCCTCGAACCGCGACAACAACACTAACAAAGTGCAATCCTCATGTACTCTATCTAATGAGCGCTAAATCAACCCAGTACATGTTCGACTTGCTCTAGAAATATCGCAATAAAGAGCTGTACAATATACATGCACAATAGTCTACCGGTCGGGTTGGGGTGACTCCCTCCCGGGGAGCGGCGCAGCGGCGTCGTTCTCGGGGGGGCGCTAAAGCGGAAGACGCGGGCGCCCCCCTGTTCTTAAGCGGTTAAGGACGTAGAGGCCAATGGTCTCCAGGCTGAGAACCTAGCAGGGCACAGCTCGGCTACGGACGCGGACGAACCAAGGGAGCTCAGTGCTCAGCCGACGACCCCCAGCGGTCTGATGACTGCGGCATCGCGCCGGGGGACACCTCGAAGGCAAGGCGCGGGCATTCGAGGGGGGAACGACGCGGAAGACTCTTCGCCAAGGAAAGGAAGTCAAGGGGATCGGAGCAAGGCGCAGCAGCATTAAGAAGAACGCAGACACCAGGCGTACTGGCCGGAACTGCCGTGGCTCCGGACCACGGCAGCTGCTCGGAGAAGGGGTTAGTGGCCTGACAAAGAGCTAACCAAGACTACCAGACTAGCGAAGAAACAGAAGCAGCGGGCGTGCCGTCACCAAGGCCGACATGTCGCCCATGCAGGGGGAGCCATTCATTTCCGACGGATGCGAACGCACGAGGGAGCCTGTAGGGTAGCTCAAATAGTGGACCGTCCGCTTCTGGGGTGGATACGGTACACTTTGAGTGTCGATACACAGATAACCATGTGAAAACGCGCACAAACGTTTAAAAAAAAAAAAAAAAAATAGTCTACCTCGAAAATGACGGTAAGGAATGGAGCAATCACCCAGTATCGGTCAGAATTCGTTGGCTACTCAAGGAAATAAAAAATAGTCTACTACTGTCGAAGTACTACAGTAGTATGTGTGTTACCCTTCACAATTGTAGAGCATTTATTAGTTGTCTATTGTTCATGACACTTCGTGTGTCAACTATATGAATCTAAGCTGCAGCTTCAAATGCGTAGCATGAATCCAGTACAGAAAGCACGCCCATGCGAATTCCCAGATAGAACATGCGTCTGCGAAGCAGCTGCGGTGCGAAGTTGTTCGGCACTGGGGTCGCGCCGAAGCCAATGAGGCACTCCATCGGGAACTCGCCGTCATAACTAGTGGAAGTTCCTCCGTTCGGGCGACGATTCTGGCGCGGAGTCACATGCAATGGCGTGGGGTTGTACAAGACGTTCGCAGACGCCTTGCCACGGTTTTGAAGGCCTTCAGGGAACGGGTCCAGCAGCGCTTTACCATTCACATACAGGAGCTCGGGCGTGTCGTCTTTGACCGGCATAAAGTGCGCCAAACTGCCACATAGCGAGTCCGGGTGGTTCTTCATGTCCTGATTCCGCGACGACTCGATGACACTCGGTCCCCACGGCGAGAAGGCGTACTCCTGCTTGGCCAGGGCGTAGGCGATCCACGTCGTCTCCTTGTCTCCGAAGGAGAAGTCCCTCTCGAACCGCTGCACCGTGACGAGCCAGAACATGACGGCCATGGCCTGCCCGGACCTCGACTTGTCCACCACCACCAGGGACGAGTCCTGTTCGTGCGACGCCTCTCGTCTGTACGCGTAGCTGCGCTCCAGATAGTCGGGGACCTCCACACCTTCTCTCAGTCCGAACGCCGTGTAGTTGAACCCGTTCAGCAGCGTCTTCAAGTACGACGAGTTGCGGACGTCCTGGTTGAACCACTCGTTGCTATGCAGCACCCGGTCGTAGAAGAACGTCGTGCCTGTGCGTCGGTAGCCTTCAGTATCCCTCACCACGGCCGGGTCCTGTAAGAACACGTCGTCCACGTCCATGAGCAGCACCTCGACGATGTCCGTGTGGTACAGGGCCAGAGGTTTGAGCCACCAGCTGCGGAACTTGTCGGCCGTCTCGCGCGTCAAGACGCCGCGGGTCACGAGGTCCGTGCACACGTCGACGACTTCCACTCGGGCGTCCGCGCCCAGCAGCAGCTGGCGGTTGGCGTCCGACATTTCGTCCGGGAAGCAGTGGTACACCTGTACCAGCTCCTGGTTGCCCAGACAGCGGAGCTCCCGGATGAGCGACAGCCCCAGGGGCACCGCCGCGTTGTGCATGCACATGACGACGCCCTTCTGACGTGACACCGACGCGTCGAACTGCGTGACGACTGCGCGTTGCTTGCGCTGGTGCACGCCGGAGTTGGCCCAGTGACGCGCGTGGCTCACGGAGCTGAAGACGCGGCTGGAGAGCAGCGTCGTGGACACCAGCACAGCGCAGCAGAGCGCGAGCAGCAGCAGAGTGGAGTTCACTGCGCGGTTGCGACTGCGGGTGGTGAGCAGGTCGGAGAAGAGACCGCGGGGTCCATCGCTGCGGCCATGACGACTCCTGCTGCCCAACATCGCTTTGACGTGGCAAATTGGGGACTGACGACGGGATGGACACTTCGGGGGTCGAGCAGGGACGGGAGGGTTTTGAGGGTGTCTTGCTACGAGTTAGTGGCGGTGGTTGGAAGAGCAAGTGTGTTGGAGGGGAGGGGTGTACTCTGATTTAAGGAGGGATTTAGTACTGATGCTTTAGTACGATACACCTGTGATACAATATAGGATGGTAATAGTGAGATTAACAGGTTATCGGTATATACGACCACTATGATAACAAGAGACATAACACATGTGTTGCACAATATACGCTGCATATCAGATTGTGAAGGGATTTAAACCCGTTAATCAATGATATTGATGCAGAGACGCGGCGCTCAAGATGGAGAGTGGGAGCCAGAAAATCGAACAGCAAGTCGGGGCGTTGATGCCCCAGATGGCTCACGTGTCCAAAGGTTCCCCAGATGGCTCACGTGTCCAAAGGTTGAAGTCAAGTTGACTTACCGGTAGTCAGCAACTTGATGTGGCTGGTTGGTGTGCTACCGGCAGTGACAACCCGCGTCTTGAACAGTTTTCTTCATAGATGCCAGCGTGAAATTAATCGATCACATAAAAACTCGAGACGTGGTGGGTACAGGTACTGTATGAAGACGCTGTCCTGCGCAGGAGCCCTGCGGCAGGACATACTACAGTATTTGGCATGGAGCAGGGTCTCTAATGTAAGGAAATACAACATGTACTACGTATAAAAATAAAATACATTTAAAAAAATACATGTAAACACAAGAAAGTAGCTACACATACAAGAGCGGATGCCAAGATAGCTCGCCTCAGCTCTGCTCATATGGAAGGCAGACACAGACACGGCCTCCCTAACTAAATCCAATGCATGCATATTGTGGTAGTTGGGGGCGCTTCGAACCGAGAGACTCGTCTCATCGCGGACACTGTCACTACTGTACTGCTCTGTCGTCCGCAATAGCACCAGGTGCTTCCTTTTCATCCGCTAGCTTTACTCTCTGGACCTCCGATTTCCACCTCCTACCGTTGATGTTTGCTTGTCCAGTGTGAGAGATCCCTATGTGTAGCGTTGCTAAGGAAAAACTCGTAGCAACCTCATGCACAACGGATACAAGTGGTCCTCCTGCAATCTCTTCCCAGGGCACCACTAATGCACTATGCGGCGTTGGTGCATAACCAACGCCAACAGCCAACAGTTGGTTCGGTATCCATGTCGGCACCACGTTGTCCATTTTGAGTGGCCAACTTGGGGGCTGTGGAGTCGCGCAACTTCTCCAAGTGCGAAATAACCTCCTTCAGTGTCAGCCTGGCCTCAGGAGTCTTGTTGCACATGCCCAGAACCAACTCGCGGGCGTTTCCATCGAGAATCAAATCCGTAACTTCAGCTGACAGAGGATCGAACCCTTCTTCCCCAACGCGGTTGGGTGCACCACCTGGACTAGGGTCGGGTCTGATTGACGAGAGTTTGGGCACCAAGGCGTCCAGCACACACAGACCGAACGAGTAGATGTCGTCTTCGAAGGAAGGGCGGCGAAGTATCTTCCTTTGCCAGCAATTAGGAGCGCGCCAACCAAGCTCATGGAACTCCTTGTTCTGCACTGCTAGATCCTGCAGCGCAAGAATGCCGAGTCCAAAGTCTGCCAATTTCACTCTCCCGTCAGCAGTCACCAGGATATTGTCACTCTTCAGGTCGCTGTGCACGATCTTGCTGTCATGCAGAAATTGCAGACCGTTCGCTGCTTCCAACAAGCAGCGCCACATCTCGCGATCAACGTCAACACCCGAACTCTGCGACTGACGCAGCTGCGCCAAGTAGTTAACCAAAGATCCATGTTTGGCGTCTTCAAGCACGAGAAGCGCCGGTCGACTGCAGTGCGACGCGCCGTACAACTTTAAAATGTTTTCGTGGTTCATCGAGTACCAGATCTCCACTTCCTGTCGAAACATTTCGATAGCATCAGCATGGATAAAGAGCCGCTTCACCACCACGTCATGGGGTTTTGGTTGCTCTTCGGCCTTTTCTTCATTGACTTGAGATATCTTCCCATCAGAAGGTTTCGTATTAACCCATACACCTCGATAAGCTTTCCCGACAGAGCCTTCCATTGCCTCATCACGGGTGTAATTCACAGCGTTAGGAGGGATATACCAGTCCGGGATCTTGGCTACACGTCCGTTCGACGACCTCACGACACTGAAGAAGACCTTCTTCATACTCGCCACGTGACGCGTCGAGTTCTCGGCCTTGTAAAAGTCGATCTCGTACTTCAACAACGTCAGAGCTTCCATGGGCTCGTGCGGCAGCATGTTCCGCGCGAAGGGGAGGGCGTTCTTAGCAGCTCTGGCACTGAGCTCCTCCTCCTCCTGCTCTCTGTCGGTCATCAGTTGTGTCTGCCACGTACAGTTATCGTCCTCCATAGTGTTGAGTCCTCCGACCTCCATCACTTGGTCTAGTTTCACACCCACAGCGTACAGATCCCAATACATTCGCCTCATGCTGGCCAGGTGGAAGACGAACTTGCTCGTCTTGGAGAAAGTCGTCACGAATGCGACCAGCGCTCGCACTGCTTCGTGGTACAATGAGGCAGCCGAGAGCATTGCCTTTGACGTGGGTTGACGCCCCATAGAGCGGAGCAAGAACTCGCCTGTGCGAGTGGCCCGCGCGTGCACGGGCAGCAGCATGAGTTGGTCCGGTCGGACGACCACCTGCGTCTTCAAGGCGTCGAGGGCTTCGTGCACAGACCGCTGCATCGTGTGTGTGTGTGGGGGGTGGGGGTCGGATAAAACTGCTACTGGTGACCGAGGGGGCTCTGGATGTGAACGCGTGTACAGAAGAGGCGGATATAGAAAATGAACTTCACTCAGGTCGGGAGTCCCGTCGGGAGTCCCGACTCGGGACTTCTCTGACTTGGGCGATGGATGCAATTAAAGTTCCAGGATCAGATGGCCGGTCCTGACCAAGTGGATTGTCCAGGCTCCTTTGGTGACTATCATACAGTATAACATAGCTTTCCTGCCCAAGTTGCACTAAGCTCACGGCATGCTGTGCTTGGCGAAAGCTTAAGAAAAAGCGTGAATTTACCGGAACATGTTCAGCGGCTACCAACAAGCGGGTGATCGCAAAACGCAAATATCGCGCTGGTGCTTCAGACCAGAGTCTCTATGGCCTCTCGGAGATATCACGTCGCTGACTTCTTTTAAAGTTGCGGTCAGTTCGCTCCAGTAGTGTGGGTACTACACCTACGCATACTTTCTGGCCACTTATCCTGTTTCACCCATTCGATGGGTGTATTCCACTGATATCACTTGCATATTGCGGTATGCAACGCTACTGCTCAGCAACTCTCCATTGCATTGGATGGAGACTTTCGGAGAGTCTACACTTTAAAAGAAAAGAAAGCATCGTAAGAATGGCTTGTGAGTTCCTACGCATTTATACACGTTAATTGTTTTGTGTTTTATAATTTAGAGAGACACAATATGTCTTCATGAAGTACTTTAGCGCCGCATTCAGCTGCGTCGCGAACCTTTTACATTTTCGCACCATTCTTGGCGCTGTGACTTGTCTTCTCACTTTAGCTTGATGCAACTTTGGTACGGTTGTGCTACGCCGTGTTGACGCGGTCGAAACCAGTTTTATCCTCCTCCAACGCCTCGTTCCAGGCCAACTCTTCCACCATCTCGATCGCTTGAGCCATCGTCGGTCTATTGCCAGGGTTGTGCACGACAAACCTCTCCACGACATTCCATTCATCATCTCGCAAGCCTTCAGGTCGCGGGTAGCATCCACACTCCTCAAGTTGCTGTTTCACGGTCTCGTCGCAGTCTAACCCGTACGGAATATCACCCGTACGCGCCTCAATGATGCACAACCCGAACGCGTACACATCCCCGGCCGTTGACGGGTCGATGCCAATGCCAAGATTGTACTCCGGCCCTTTCCAGCGGTCCAGTGCCCCCACGTCCGACCCTTTGCTCAGCTCAAAATGGCAGATCTTGGGAGTGCCGTCCTTGGCCACCACGATGTGCGAGCACTTGAGGTTTCCATGAGCCTTGCCCTGCTGATGGATGTAGTTGAGACCGTGAGCAACCTGCAGAAACATCCGCCACAAACGACTCTGGTTGCTCTTGTCCTCGTTCGCAAAGTAGTGGATGAAGTTGCCGTTTACAGCGGCATCTTCCCACACGACCACCGGCTTGGCCTCCACGAGCGACTCGCCGAGCATCTTGGCCACGTTCGGGTGTCGAAAGCCGTGCCAAATCTCCGCCGCGGACCAGAAGAGCTGTCTAGCGTATCGATTGTCAGCTGACAGGTACTGCGCGACGAGCCGCGTCTCCTGGTCGTACACGCCCCGCTTGACCTCACAGCCGTGCGTGTCCCACACACCTTCATCCTCTCCGAACTCCACGTCCACGGACGGAATGTAGAACGCCGAGATCTTGGGCACGTGCACCTTCGAAGACGCCACCACTTTACTGGCCGTCTTCTGCAATAGACCCACCTGTTGGGGCGTGAGCTTGTCCTTGTGGTAGTCCAGCTCGAACTTCATGATGGCCAGGATCTCGGCGATCTCAGCGGTCGGGAGCCAAGCGACCGCGAGCTGCGGCTGCTTGACGCGCGCCTCGAAGGTCGCGTACATCTGGACGCAGTCCTGGGCCCAGCAGTCCCTCCACTTGGTCATCTCTGGGTGGCATTGCAGCCCCACGTAGCCGAAGAGCCGGTCGATCACTTGGTGCAAAACCTTCAACTGGTCGAGCGTCGAGCGCTGCGTGGCGAAGCGCACGAGCAGATTCAGCTCGCGGTGCTTGGTCACCGCCCGCTGGAACCTCGCGACCAGTCGCTGGAAAAGCACCAGCACGCAGACACTTGTGCGCAGATTGTATCGGCCGCAGCCGCGCAGTGTGCAGTCCATGCATTGGAGACGCGCGTCGACTCTGGCGAACAGGCCGTGGAACTCGTCCTGATTGTCTTTGGGCAGTGGGGAGACGGCGACGGTATTGGACTCGACTAGGAAGGCGGAGACCCACGCCGCGATGTAGAACATGGGGAGGTTATCGTTGTTATCTAGGCAGGCGGTAGAGATTTGGATATAGCGGTACTACCCCCAGTGTGATATTGCGCGCGTCCTGCAGTCTGGCGACTAAAAACGAGAGTGCGGGTCCCGGATGCATCAACCCAAAAAGGCGTTCGGTGGCGGATAGGTAACAGTTTGTGACGGTAGTGTTGCCTTTGGCTTCAACGGGGGACTGGATATCCGTTCAACTCGTTCCTCCGAATCGGAGGGCGCCAGTGTATGAAGGCGCTGCGTTCAATTGACCTGGCGCACGTGACTTACTAATGTCAAACTGGACGCAAGACCACGCGACTCGCGTGGTCTCCCGTGACGGGAGACTTGCTTCATGGTTCTAGTACTGTAAAGATGGGCTACAAACATGGGACGCGCGTTGCTTTGCTCTGACCAACCAAAGGGTGCGAACTTCATTTACAGAGTCAGGTGATTGTTGGCGGAGTCTGTGACTGCCCCCGTTCCCATCGGCGAGGTGAGCACGGGCTAAGCCTGTGGCTACGGGTCCACTTGAATCCACACTTTTTGGCCGACGCCCACTCATGCATGACTTACTTCTCAGTCATGACCATAATTTTGTTAAAGCTTTTCGTCAGAGCCAATACCTGTCGATCTGCACCCCCGGACTTGCTATCGTGGAAAGTTGGCTCCGGTCGGTTCAAATGGCCGTGGGCGTCGACAGGAGGCGCATGCACATACATCCAGCTAAGCTTACTACAGTACTACGGATCGTATAGAAGACAGCAACACCAGCCAGCATGGCGGCCATCGGTCTTTAGACTCGCTGCAGGTTTGAAAGCGCGAGGCGACAAACTCAGGACGACTACAGCAAAGTTACATGTAAGCGTGACGTTCCTTTGTTTGACGAAGATTTGGACCGAGCGCTGTGTTTGACAAATCGTTACGGCTGTAAGCTGGCATTCTTCAGCGTCTGCTTATGGTGGTGACTTGTACTAGTATCGGCTACTAGAAGGGCACCAGGCCTCGCTGGGCATCTTCTTTCCACGTGCTAGGTGGACCAACCTCAAACATTGGGACCCACAGGGGAGGTAGAAACCTTGTAGTCGAAAAGCCAACCCGTTTATTTCTAACGTTTACTACATGTTGGATATTGACTAACATCCAAGTAAAGATTAAGCTTCTTCACAATACGACTCATCGTAGGAGTAGACAGGGCTTAAAGAGCGACGCCCTTCTTGCGCAGACGACGAGCTGGGGCTTTGCACTTCGTGTCAGTCGTCAATGGGGCCTCGGTCGTCGTGGTCTCAACCGATGGAGACTCCGTTTCCGGTGTATCCGCCGTCTCAGTAGGAGGGGTCTCAACAGACTGCGGCGTAGCAGCAGGAGGAGCTTCTGTCGCCTGCTCTTGGGCCGAGGATCCTCCCGTCGACTGTGTTTCAATCGAAGGCGTCTCCGCAGTTTTCTCCCCGGTAGCGGGCGAGCCGGCATTCGACGCTTGAGTTTGAGTCGTCGAGCCCCCGCTCCCCTTCAAAGGCACACAGTTAACGTACGCCTGCCACTGCTCGTTCTGGAAGCCGAGCCAGTAAAAGGACAGCGTGCAGTCGCCATTGCACGACGAATAGTCCACCGGCATCTCCGACAACTTGTCCGATCCATTGGGACCGCCCGGGTACTCTTCTTCGCAGTCGTCACCGTGCAGCACCATCTTGTCGTCAATGTAGATCTCACACGGACCCGTGTGAGTGAAGCCGCCGCCGCCGTTGCCCAACCAGGTCACTTTTCCGTCGGTGGGCACGGGCTTCGGGTCCACGTCCGTGCGCGTGTAGCCGCACTTCTTGTCCTTCACCATGTCGAGCACAACGTCACGGACACTCATGCCCTTCTCCTTGGCCATGGTCTTGAACTTGCCCACTTGGTCACCGCCAGAGCCGATGTCCCAGTAGTTGTCGATCAGAGTAACCCACTCGACGGTAGGCTTACCATCCTCGAAGGTTGGCTCGGGTTGCTTGAGGTGTCCGTGGGCGTCGGCGTGCGAGGCGAGGGCCAGCAGAGCAACGGCAGACGAGAGAGCAGCACCAAATAGCATTGCGAGGTCGCGTGTGTTCAAAGGAGACTAGAAGATTAAAAGTGAGATGATCAACGTGTGGCGACATCGACCAGTACAGTTCGGACGGGATTGCTGCCATGGCTGGTGAGGCTACAAACAGCAAAAGGCTCTATAATAATCGGTGACGGGTGTTCGTTGAAGGCCTCTCAAGCGTAAAGGCTAGCAGTCTCCAGATCATCTGCTCGAGCAGAAAAGTATTGATACAGCACATGTATTACTAGGTAGGTACACATCAGCAAAGCTTGGCGCAATTAGTAATTCAGCGAAATTCCTGGCGGATGCAGCCCGACGAATAAAAATAATTAGCGTCCGCTATCCGTCCACATTAAATAATGGTGGCGTTGGCACAAATGGTGTGATTTATCATCACTTTCGGGCTGAGATAGTTTTGGTGCAACTGCAGATGTATAAGCGTACACGTATCGTACGTGCAGGGGGGGGGGGGGTCTCGCTTTGCGCTAACGATGTATGTACTTGTATTGAGGGACATTATTGTACGGTACAATAATGTCCCTCAATACAAGTACAATTTGTACCAACCGAAATGCATGTAAGCTTATTAATACATGCATGTTTAGGAATCCAAAACAATGCGACAACCCCACGAAAAAGTTCCGATACAGTAGAATCACGCTGACCAAGAAAAAAGCTTGCGATTCATTGACGAGCGTCACGCCATACTTTGCTGTTAATAACTACTGTAATTCCTGATTGTAAACTGGGTTAGAAAATTAAGCCGCAATTTTACGTTGTATATCCACTCATTTACATGTTTGAGACGAATCAAGCGAACGCAAAGAATAATGAAACGTCACACGTTGAATTATTCACATAAAGGCTCGCATAGTGGGGTCACATGCGGACCTAAGGTCGACCCTCCTTACTTCCGCAGGTTCGTGGAAGGTTGCACGGTACCAGTGCCTCCGCTCAGATTGTTGAAGTTCACATCTTTCTGGTTCGATTGCTGCTGCTGGTTTTGTTGATCGTTGTTTTGCTGATTGTTGACTGGCTGGTTGTTGTTCTGGTGAGTTTGTTGGTCCTGGCTCTGCTGGGTTTGCTGGTTGTTGTTTGGTTGGGTTTGGTGGTCGTTGTTTTGTTTGTTTTGCTGATCCTTGTTTTGTTGGCTCTGCTGGTTTTGCTGGTTGTTGTTTTGCTGGTTTTGTTGGTCGGGATTTTGCTTGTTTTGTTGGTCCTGCTGGTTCTGCTGGTTTTGCTGGTCGTTGCTTAGCTGGTTGTTGTTTTGCTGGTTATAGTTTTGCTGGTTATAGTTTTGCTGGTTGTTGTTTTGTTGGTTTTGTTGGTCGTTGTTCTGCTCATTTTGTTGGCCGTTGTTTTGCTGGTTTTGTTGGTCCAGGTTTTGCTCTTTGGTCCCCTCTTTGTTGTCGTCCTTGTTCTCTTGCTCATTCTGCTGCTGGCTCGGCGCCGGTGTCGATTGCTGCTGCTGCGTCGAGGACATTGGCCCTTCCATTGGAGTCGCTGATCCCCCAGTTCCGGACAAAGGAACGCAGTTAACTATACACAACAAATCAATCACAAATCTGAGTAAATAGACAAAAACTCGGACATGCAACCGAGTCCGTTATCTTACCATACGCCTGCCACTGCGCTTTTTGGAAGGCCAGCCAGTAAAAGGTCAATGTACACTTTCCATTGCACGACGAGTAGTCCACGGGCATGTCCGACGTTTGAGTCGACCCGACGTCCCCGCCCTTGTACTCGTCTTCGCAATTGTCTCCGTGCAGTACCATCTTGTCATCGAGATAGATCTCACAGGGACCGACGTGGGTGAAGCCTCCGCCGCCGTTGCCCAGCCACTTCACCTTTCCGTCACTCGGGATGGGCTGCGCGGCCCCACTATCCAGCGTGTTACCACACTTCTGGCCCTTGACCATGTCCAGCACGACATCTTTCACACTCACGCTCTTCTGCTCCGCCATGGTCTTGAACTTGCCGCATTGGTCTCCTCCCGATCCAATGTCCCAGTAGTTGTCGACCAAAGCAACCCATCCAGGGTTGGGCGAGTCCGACCAGCTCGGCTTGGGCTGTTCCAGGTATCCGTGGGCGTCGGTCTGCGTGGCCAAACCGGCCAGCGCGACAGCGGAGAGAGCGATTCCAGCAAGCATCGAGTCGAGGTGTTGATTCCTTGGATGACTGCAAATTGAGAAGTGAGCTCTCGCCGAGAGTGACTGGGTAGTGGTGCGGTAGGACTGTCGGAGCGTCCCGCCGAGTGGCAACACACAGGCACTACACGTTCAGTATTTCGCTCACTTTACCTCAGCGAGTACGCAATCAGCGATGTCATCGCTGCCCAAAGCCATTCCGTGTGTGTTTGCGCTCACATGTAGAGGAACGGAGAGGTGGAAGGACTGCACACCGAATTGACAGACTTCTTACCGGCTCGCTAAATTGTCATCCCGAATTTCGTGAGATTTGCCGAAGAGCGACACGAAAACGTTATTCCACCGAAACGTTTGGAAACCCCGCAATAGTGCTTGCGACAAAATTTTGGACTGAGTCTGTCCAGATTTGGTGAAGGCAACACCTTCAAAGTCATGAATAATTGGAAGTGATTATATCACCATTGATACTGTAGGTCCGTCTACACCATTGAAAGCAAATGTTGGCACCATTGTATTATACGCCAAATACGCCCAAATATAACGTTTTTTTTCAGATTGGCAGCGCTCGAGTCTCATTTAAGAATTTACCCTCCAGGACGCAGATCGCGGCTCTTGCGTGGTCACATGGCCAGATGTCGGCCCGAGAGGAAGCCAATGCCCTCATTCGTACGTGTATTTGTTGAGGTTTAGACGGCTACCTACTCCTAGACGCGCACAGCTGCATCTTCGCCTACGGAACAGATAGCCACGGGGATACACGCCCGCAGTAGGCCAGGCGCTAGCAAACTTTGTATGAGCATGTTGTATGATGCCCGGTTAGCGTAAAGCAAAGGTGTTGTGCCATTGGGCTCGCGTAGATGTGGTAGATGTAGGTAGATATGTACGCATTGGAATGACCTTACAGGGTGCAGAGGTTTCCTGGTGTTTGTGTAGCTTTTTACGAGTAGTTTTAAATATTAGCTGATGATATTACGCTAATACCGCGCGGCGCCTAGCATTCCAGCTAACGGACACTGCCGCAACTCGGATTTGGTTTTCCTTGTTGGGGGGGGGGGGGGGGGGTCGGGGGATGCAACCCCCAGACGGCTTTGTGCAGTCCCGACTCGGGACTCCCGAGTGCTTGCAGCACTTGACGCATGGCGAGACCACACAAATACAACGTTATGTGGTACACACAAACACACAAATGCAACGTTGTGTGGTACACACAAACACATTCAAACGTTAAGATCGATTTATGGGCGTGTATATCATGGGATGGTATCCAAAATGACCACCATTCCTACAGCAACATAAAAATGTTAGTGCAACATACGCCGTCAATGGTGTTGATGGACCTACAGTATCAATGGTGATTTAATCGGTGCCTGAATAATTTATAATTTATCAGCCTATCCGGATAAATACAGGGTCGACCCAATCGCGTATACATTGTATACTAAGTACGAGTGTTGCCACGGATTCAGCTTAACCGCTCAGGGTCGCTAAAGTTGGAGATGATTTCAGGCACTATTCTACTTCTCGATAAGCTTTCGAGTCGATATCCCAAGGGCGAAAGGTGGAATGTGTTCGAGAAAGATAAAAAAACACAGAACTCGTGTAAGCGGTTACGTAAAGACCCGTGCCTTATTCAAGTACTCACACGTCACAGACGAAATTTAGTGGACAGATTGGTGGTCACCCGTAAAACACTTAGTTTAACTATAACTATTCTTTTTGTCCGTTTTTTTCAAGTTTTTCTTACATAAACAATCAAACTTCGGAGAGGTCAAAAACTCGATAGCTGAAATTTAGGGAGGTAATAATCATAGATTCTGTTATATGCATGAGATGATTCAGATTTAAAACATGATCGTGGATCTAATGAGTTGCAATCGTTTCTAGATGATCAATAAAACCTCAAGAAGGAGGAGAAATGCTTCCACTAGCATGTTGTGAGTGACGAAACGATCAACACTTTTTTTGCAGCGTAGCTGATGAAGTTGCTCTATGCATCTTTTAGCGTCTAGAAATTTGATCTGCGGACTTTGGTCTTCTAAGACACAACCTTCTTGCGAGTGCAGACGATGCTTGGGAGTCGATGAGGGGTAGGAAGGAATCCGAAAGTGATATTGATTCTGATCTGCTAGTTGCCGCCTAAGTCAATGTTGGTCCATATCCTCATCAACTCGACGAAGCTATACAGTTTACAAACCTTGAATGTAAGGTGCGTTATTTTAACAGCGGTTGTATGGGTTATTGTTGTACGCCGTACAACAGATTGCGTAACACTACAGTAGTAGTGAGACGCGCAGCGGTTGTACTCTACATCAGCCCTCTGAGAGCGGAATGATCGGGTGAACGACGGGAATCGGAGGGAACTCGGAAGGTACATGTATTGCAAATTTCTCCCTTCAAGAGGAAGATGTCTCCCCCCAACTGAACCTGAACCTCGCAATCCAAGCAACCAGCCCTACCTTCCGGACGAAGTACCCACTAGTCAAGCTTCGACGTCAGTCAAATCTCCGTGTATGAGGGAAGGGTGGACGCCCCAGATAGGTGCTAGCTCAACACCGACGTCGTTTCTCTCTGTCAGCAGGATTACCGATCGCAGCACCTCACCGAGCGTCATTTTGACCCAAATGCCAGACCACAGGTCTAATAGAGTCGACGTTTCCCCCAGTCAGAAATCCTCTATCCTGATCTCTCGCTCTGGCCCAAGATACCCCCACTCTAGCCTCTCACCCTGAAAGCATGAATCGCACTGAAGATGCTGTTCGCGAAAACCCCACCAGCACCGAGCATGCTGCGAGTACGGAAGGACGCAAATTGGGGTGGTCGAAGGAGGGACCTGGTGCGGCTAGAAATGATGTTGCCTTGGCCGAAGGGGGCACCAGTGACGATCTTTGCTTCGGGGAATTCGTGTGTGGGGAGATATCTGCGAAGCGACTTGGGAAAATGGTGTCCGTTCCAGTCGTCCTCACGATTAGAGGCAAACTTACAACGAAGTCCAAATTCTTTGCGCTCCGTGCATTTCGCATTCGGGCTGGTATAAAAGCGTATAAGAACAAGACAAAGCCAAAGCCGCTGGAGATGATCACCCAGAAAGTGAACAACAACAAGGTCTATGACCCCATCTTCAACGCGAAGATGGCCGAGCACGGTGTACCTGGGGCGAAGCCGATTCAGTGTCCATTTCGCCTCGTCAACGTGATTTGTTCCGGTCGTTTTTGCTGCCCGCTTCGTGGCCCTCTTTGTCAAGCGAACCCGGGCTGATCTTGACGCGCCCGTTTCCGCCGATGATACATTTTGGGAGGACATCCTGATTGTGTTCCTCGATAATACACCTTGTGAAGAGCTGGGCAATCTCGTTGCCACGCATCCTGCACTGGATCCTGCCAGCATTGATCCCTCCGACATCTCTCAACACACTGTGAGGCAACTACGTCAAATATGGGGGTCTACTCACGGTGTTTATAGGAAAGCACACATACTCTACACTACGTCTGTTACAAATGGTGCTGATTTCTACGATTTTTACAAAGGACGTGCGGACGCTCTGTATGCCCACCTGCATCTCGATCGGAAACCCGAGCTAGTCGGTGTAATAAACCGCGAGCTGCCGGATGACGTGTTCTTCAAGAGCACGGGTACTTCCCCGAGTCCGGCGGTGAATAATAAGAGGAGGAGCGACGTCGCTGACGCTTTTAGAAACTTCACAAACCAGCCGTGGAGAGAGGCACTTGCAGTTCGCTAGATGGAAGCGGAAGAGCTCAAATTGCGACTATTGGAGAACAAGGAAACCGAGAAGCTGCAATATCTTAGAGAGCGATCGCAGAGAGAGGCTAGCAGTGCTGCGCTGCAAGATTACTGTTACTCTACCACGATGGCACTGACACCAAGTTTATCAACACGACGAGCCTCACAAGGTACTTGTATTGTAACGGGGTAAGAAGTACCGTCACTAGCGTACACTATAGATGCAAGAGGAAGCTCGCAATAGTAGAACCAAGTGTCAGGTTTGGGGCAAATTTAACTCTGTTTATTTATGGGACGGGAGCGGGAGCTCCCGTCCTCTTTGTGAACCAATTAAATCTAAGTCGATACCTGATTGGCTGGAATGGGTCTGACTCCCCACTTCCATCCAATCAGGTAATGACAACAGGGCACACGCTAGCCGTGTGCCTGTACTTACTTTTGTGTATGTAGCCATGAGGCTCCTACCTACTTATGTAACTCTGTCTACCTACTTACGTAACCGTAACCAGCCCGTTACATCACCCCCCTCTCAAAGTTGCACTCACCCACAGTGAGTGCTGTCGCAAGCGGGACGGTGATTGAAGCGGCCAACTGGACAACGGGCGCACGCAGCGGAGGCGCTGCGTGCTCATTCTGCAATCCACCATGTCGACGACAAGCGAGCCCGGCGGCGGCAGCGCCGGACCTTCGGCGTACCACGTCATGGAGCGCGACCTCAAGCCCTGGGACCTCTACAGCCTCGAGGGCGCTGAGAACCCCGATCGTCTCGACATCATGAAGGAGTACTTCACGCGCTACCGGCAGCTCCGGGGGAAGAAGACGAACAACGCCTACACGCACAACGCGCTGCAGCGCTCGTGGGCGCCTTCATCCGTCGCTGGAACGCCGCTGGACGTGAGGGCTTGTCCTTCACGTCGTGGCTCGAAGACCGCGAAGCCACGCGCAGCACTCGCTCTATTGGGGGCCTTCGGACGCGCGTGTGCGAGATGTTGCAGCGCGAGTGGCGTCTGTGCTACGTGCACCTGGTCGAGGGCTGCACCAGGTGCCAAGATCGTCCGAGGCCAACACGCGAGGAGTGGGAGCGCCAGGTGATGGGCTGGGCGCTGAGCGAAGATGAGCGTCGCTGGCTCGGGCGCTACGACCGGGCTCGAAGGGATCTCGAAGTTGCTGCAAGTCGTGGCAGCGGGCATCGTGAGACGCGCGAGCGGGCTCGCTCGCGCAGCCGCTCTCGAAGTCCGGGTCATGTGCGCTGGCGTCGCAGTCGCTCGCGTTCACCAGCGCCAGCGAGGCCTCGTAGTCGCTCACGAGATCGGGGACGTCTTCAAGAAGGCGGCTACGGGGCTCCCACGTATCCTCAGCCGGCGAGTGTCCAAGCCAACGCACCCGGTAGTGCTTCGCGGGTGCCTGCCGACCAGTGGCGCGCGTATTCGCAGTACCAGGGGTACCACGAGGAGGATCCTCGCGGTGGACGCGAGTATCGTGATCAGCCAAGCGCTCCACGACGTATCGACGCGCCCCCGATGCATCCACAAGCGGCGGGGGCCCATCGCGCTGGTACCGAAGCTGTTGCAGCGCCGCTTGGCTCCGAGCAGACCGACGCCTCGGAGCACCTGACGCTTCAGCAATACCGGCTGATGGTGCGGGAGGCTGACCAGGCGAGGGACGAAGCGATGGAGGCTCAGAACCTCGCTGAGTCTGCGCGCGTGTGTGCAGCGGCGGCAGAGGCTGCTGCGACTCGTTCGGAGCAGGGGCGGCGCGGGATGATGGAGCGGCTCCGTCACTTGGAGTCGATCGTGTGCGGCGCGCCACGTTCGGCGACGCCCTCGCGCTTGGAGCAAGGGCTCTGGCCGACTCGGCGTCAGCGTCGGCAGCGGGGCGGCTCCGACTACGCGCCGGCTGCGGGGACTCAAGCTCCGGCGCAGGAATCGTCGCAGGAACGTAGGACTTGAGGCGCCCGACGTAAAACGTCGGGTGCAGGCGCATATCGGTAGGAATGTCTAGTGTGTAGGCATCTCCGATAACCTTCAAAATTTTGAACGGCCCAATAAAACGTGGCGCCAATTTGTTTGCACCCAAGTTCGTCACTGCAGTGCCTTGGATGCCTTCCGTAGATAGAAGTACTAGTTCGCCTCGCCGGAAGGACGGCGTGTTCTTCCGGCCCCTCCGATCTGCATTAGCCTTTTGTCGATCTACAGCAACTTGGAGCGAGTCACGCACAAACCGTGTGACGGCTTGACGATGCAGTAGGAACTCGGACACTGCTGCAGAGTCGATGGGCGTCGGAGTTGCTGCCGGGGCGAAGTTGGCGACGGCGGACGTGGCGGGTGAAGCCACGTCAACTGCGACGAGGTCCTCGTATGCCACGCCGTGAAGGGCGTGGCCCTCGAGTGGCGCGTCGCCTGTGTTGGACTTAGCCGACTGGGGCAGCAGGGGCTCGCTCGAATCCTGCGCCGACTTCGGTGTCGGTGCCACTCCTCCCCCACCAAGAGTGGAGACCGCTGCTGCATTCGAACTTCGGACGGCCAGCAGGGCTGGAACGCGCGGGTGCCGCGCGTTGTTCACGAAGAACGGCGTCAGGCCTGTCGACGCGTGGGTCGAGTTGTTCAGTGCAAACTCGGCCATCGGCAGGAAGGAACTCCAGGAGGCGAAAGACGTTGCGTAGCTACGCAATACGTCCTCGAGGACGCGATTCACACGCTCCGTTTGCCCATCCGTCTCTGGATGGGCCGCCGTGGACATAAGCTAGCGGGTGCCCAGCAGCGCAAACAACCGCGTCCAGAACGCGGATGTGAAACGAGGATCGCGATCCGAGACGATGGACTCCGGCAGGCCGTGGTGGCGGAACACCAGGTCGAGGAACAGCTCGGCCGACTCGTCGACTGTCACTTCTGCCGCGACTGGAGCAAGATGGACCATCTTGCTGAAGCGATCCACAAAGACGAAGACGCCAGTGCGGCCTTCGGCGTCACGTGGAAGGCCGAAGATGAAGTCCATGCTGACAGATCGCCACGCGCTCGTGGCGATGGGAAGCGGAAGAAGCGGAGTCTGCTTAGACGCTGCAGGCTTCACACGCTGGCACATGTCGCAGGAACGGACCCATTTCCGTATCCACTTGTACATGTGAGGCCAGAAGAAGTCACGTGAGAGCGCCGCGAACGTCTTCTCGCGCCCGAGATGACCATCGGCGGGTGCATCATGGTACTCATGCACCAGACGAGCACGAAGGTCGTCATCCGCGGGGATGACGACACGCGGCGTGTCGAATGTGTCGATGGCGTACGTCAGAAGATCACCGTCGAGGTCACAACGCGTGATCGCATCACGCGTTGGGCGCGTCATCTTGGCGAGCGTGTCTGCTGTTGGATTACGCAGATACCGGATGATGGCAGCGTAGAAGGCATCCTCTTCGTACGCGTCGGCAATTTGCTGACGCAGCGGCAGAACGGGGATCGACACTGTGGCGTTGATGCCCAGCGTCACGCAGGTCGCGCAGTCATCATTGTCGTCATCGTCGTCAGGGATATCCTGATGACGCGTCAAGCGCCGAGGATCGTAATCGGGCCGTCTGGACAGCGCGTCGGCAAGAATGTTATTCTTGCCCGGCTTGTAGTGCACGACAAAGTTGTACTCGGCAAAGAACGAGAGCCATCGCGCCATGCGCTGAGAGAGATGCGGGCTCTTCATCGCCGTCCGTAGCGAGGCGTGGTCCGTGTAGACTGCGAACGTCTGCTCGCCGAGGAGGTACACTCTGAATTTGATCAGAGCGTAGCGCATCGCGAGGAGCTCCTTGTCGTGGACAGGATAGTTCTTCTCCGCCGGCTTCATCTGGCGTGACTGATAACTCACGACGCGCTCACGGCCCTCAGCATCAAACTGCATGAGGGCGCATCCGATGGCGAAGTCACTCGCGTCGCACACCACGTGGAAGGGTCTTGACGTGTCGGGCAGCATCAAGACAGGCGCAGACGCGAGGCCCTTCTTCACGGCGTCGAATGCGTCCTGGTGTTCAGGACGCCAGTTCCATGCCACGTCCTTCATCAGCAGCGAAGACATCGGCTGGATCAGGCCGGCGTAATCCTTCGTGTACTTGTGAAGGTAATTCGCGAGGCCCAGCCATTGACACAGCTCCGTCTGGTTCTTGGGCGTCGGCCAAGAACAGATCGACGAGATCTTCTCAGGATCGGCGCGCACGCCGCTCTTGCTGACGTAGCAGTCTAACACCGGAATCTCCGGCGCACAGAATACACATTTCTTGAGGTTTGCATACAACTTGTTCTCGCGCATCTTCTCGAAACCCTTGCGCAGATGCCGGAGATGTACGTCGACGGCGCTGAGGCCGCCCTCAGCGCGGCTATGCACAAAGATGTCGTCGAAGTAGCTCGGTGCAAAAGCACGGAGCGAACGCAGCACATGCGAAACCATCCTGTTGAAGGTGGCCGGCGCATTCTTCAAACCCTGTGGCATCACGAGCCACTCCCAGAGCATGCCGCTGGGAGTGCTGACGGCCGTGAGAGGAATATCGCTCTCATCAGGATCTGATAGAAGCCGTCTGTCAGATCGATCGCACTGTAGATGACGCTACCAGACATGGTGCCGAGGACCATGTCCTTCCGAGGAATGGGCGTCTGCGCGGGAATGGTGGCGTCGTTCAACTTGTTGAACGCGTGGACAATGCGCCACCCGCCAGTCGCCTTCTTCACGCAGAACGTCGGACTCGAGTGCGGAGAGATACTCTCTCGCACATGGCCAGCCTTGCGGCGGCCTTCGAAGAAGTCGTCGATGGCCTGGATCTGGTCCCGCGGCAGTGGCCACTGCCGCGTCACGCAGTACTTCGACCCAGGCACGAGGTCGATCTCGTGCCGAACGCCTCGCTCAGCAGAAAGCTCCGCCGGAATCTTCTCGGGGAAGATGTCTTCGAACTCGCGTGCAAGCGAGTAGACGGGGTTGTTCGAGTCTTGGAGTGCCTACCAAGACTGCGCAGCGAAGCGTGCCTCGCGAACGGACTTCGGCTCAGCCGCCTTCGGTCGCGACGACGAGGTGTCGTCGTTGACTGCGTGGGCAAGTACGTCGGATTGGTCGGAGCTGGTGGGGGGACAGACTTGCTCGATCTCACCGGCCTTCAGGTCGCGCAGGAAATGCTTCCAGGAGAGGCCTGGAAGCCGCGTGATGGTCGCCGTGTCGGTAGGAGGATTCGCTACTTCGATCGCGCGAGCCTGATTCGGAGAGCCCTCCGAATACTCGACGACGTTGAGGATCTCGCTCGATGGAGCCAGGTCGACCGCGGTAGACCTCCGGCGCAGGCGGCGGCGTCCGGATCGGTTGCGCTTGGACTTCCTCAGTCGCCTTGAGCCACTGCTCGAGGCCGAAGTCTCGCTGGATGAGGATTCGCTGGATGACACTTCACCCTCCTCTAGGCATGGGAGCTCGGTCTCGACCATGCCGGTGTCGCGCAGGTCCTGCTGCGCGACGGAATCATCAGCGAACGGGAGCCGCTGCTCGACCGTCGCGTTCTCGAGCGGGAGCCGCTGCTTTACCGCATTCTTCACATGCGGGAACCTCTGCTTGACCGCATTCAGCACAGGCGGGAGCCTCTGCTCGACCGCGTTCTTCACGTACGGGAGCCCCTGCTCGACCGCGTTTTTCACGTGCGGGAGCCCCTGCTCGACCGCGTAGTTCTCGTACGGGGGCCACTGCTCGACCGTGTTTCTCTTCAGGCCCTCGCGCGCTCGCGAGGGCGGGTTGCTGACTGGACCAATGACGGAGGCCGCGCACTCCACACAGCGAGGGCCATCGCTCTCTCGTTGTGGGGGCTGTGTCGTGGATGTCCGATCCACGACTGCGACGTGACGCGACGGGGCGACGAGTAGGTGAGTGAACACCTCACTGACGTCGTAGCCGACACGTCGGCGAACTGAACGGGCTAACCAGTCGATCTCCAGCTGGTAGCGAGCGAGCCACGGCATCCCCAAGATGCAGTCGAAGGCGTAGTTCAGCTCGATCACCAAGAAGTCGTCGTTGGTGGAAAAGCCGTCGAAGGCATACGCCAACGACACAGCCCGCCGCGGAGCGCGGTGGGGCTTGTCGTCGGCCAACTTCACGACGATCTCGCCCGGTCCCTCCCGCCCACGCACATGCGGCGGGAGGAGAGCGAGGCAATCGTCACGAATGAAGTTGTTCGTGGCCCCGGAGTCAAGCAACGCGCGGGCGGACGCTCCGCGCCGGCGACGTGGAGACTGATGAGGATCAGTCTCGAGTCGCCGTTCGTGGTGGTGGCATTGAAGTGTGCGTAAAGCACGGGGGGGGGGGGGGGCTAGGAGGTCCGGTTGCCACCGGGGGACCAAGACCTCCATTCCAGCCAGTAGGGCGCCCCGCACCTACTGGTCCCGACCGTTTTTTGGTAGAGCGGTCGGGAACGTGTCGTCGGCCTCGCCGACGACTTCAGTGCTTGCCAGGACTGGAGCTGGCGCGCGACTCACCGCTGCGCGATGACCGGACTTGCGACAGCGGTAGCAGACCAGTGGACGACCGTCGCGAGGGCGGTTGTCGTTGTTGAACCTTGGACCGCGTGCACTCGAGGTCGACCGCGACCTCGACTCGGCTTCGATGGCGTCAATCTCCATGGGCTCGGGCGGGGTGACCCGAGCGTCCGGCGTCAGCGCTCACGCGTAGGAGGACGCGACCGTGTAGTCCTCGCGCAGCGCGAGTGCGAACGCAGCTTCGAGTGTCGACGGCTCCGCTCGCGTGAGGCAGTACCGTGTCATGCCCTCACGCATCCCGAAGTTGAAGACGTGCACTTGGGAGGCAACGTCGATCGGGTTCGTGACGATGCACGAAACCAGGTGTCGGGTCTTCTGCACGTAGTCGCGCATGGACATCTTGCCCTGCCGAAGGGCGAAGAACGTCGCACGCGTGCGCGAATCGTCTTGCGGAGGCTCGAACGCGAGTCGGAGGTCACTCTGGAGACTCTCCAGAGTCGGAAACGCATCTCGGTCGACGACGAGCTTGCCAAGGGCCCATTCCTTGGCCTTTCCGGAGAGGCGAGACAACAGGAAGTTGACTCTCGCCGTCGGCGCTTCGATCAACCTCGAAGCGATCGCGATGTCGATCTCGCGGAACCGGCGGTTCAGTGGGAGACGGTCTTGTCCGGCGCCGGAGTAGGACGACGTCTCCATCTTCACGGCGTCGTGCCGTGAGGAGTGCGAGGGAGTTGGTACTCGCCGCTTCGCTTCGGCGAGCTCGCGCTCCATGAATTCTTGGATGGCTTGGCGCTGTTGGTGGGGGGCGCTGAGCTCAGCAGCGACGTGACGACGAACTCTACGGACACCGCCGCGAGGCGGTGTAGCGCTTGCCACTCAACAGTGGTGAGGTGGGGAAACGCCGTGTGCTCCAGGGTCATCGCTGGAGCCACCGACGGCGTGCCTTCACTCATCTCGAACTTGGTCATTCGAAGGACTACGAAGTGCTACCAGGTGTAACGGGGTAAGAAGTACCGTCACTAGCGTACACTATAGATGCAAGAGGAAGCTCGCAATAGTAGAACCAAGTGTCAGGTTTGGGGCAAATTTAACTCTGTTTATTTATGGGACGGGAGCGGGAGCTCCCGTCCTCTTTGTGAACCAATTAAATCTAAGTCGATACCTGATTGGCTGGAATGGGTCTGGCTCCCCACTTCCATCCAATCAGGGAATGACAACAGGGCACACGCTAGCCGTGTGCCTGTACTTACTTTTGTGTATGTAGCCATGAGGCTCCTACCTACTTATGTAACTCTGTCTACCTACTTACGTAACCGAAACCAGCCCGTTACATGTATTCATCGAGTTATCTTTGCAAACCTACTTCTAATGAGAGTCTATGCTACAGGCCAGCCTTCCACCAGCTGCTACTAAGGTTCGTCAGCTTCTACTACATCCGCAAGAAAGCGGCGCGTGGCCGCCCGTCAAAGCTACGCTACCAAGTACTCGGGCTGGTGCTGTCTTTCTACGTCGGCTCCATGGAGCAAAGCACGCTCTGCATGTTGTTCGGCGTGCCCCCGGCCACGCTGTCACGCGTGCTGCGCCACGGGGAGGAGGCGCTGGCCAAGGCGCTCACCGGCTACGCGCCGGCGCGGATCTCCTGGCCGTCACCAGCGCGGCAAACGGAGTTCGCCAAGCTCGTCGAAGCCCGTGAGCCGCTGCTGCAGCATACCTTCGGCTTCATCGACGGTAAGAACTTCAAGGTACGAGCTCAGAGATGAAGCATGATGTATGTATGTGTTACTATGCGCGATGCTAATACGGTTTGCTACCTACGTGTTGCAGGTACAGCAACCTTCTAATGCTGGCATGCAGAACGCAATGTTTAACGGGTGGCTTCACTCTGTCTTTGTGACAGGCACCATTTGCTTTGCGGCGGATGGGTGCATTATCTGGAGCCGCCACAACTGTCCGGGGTCGTGGAACGACTCGGACACGTCGCTTGGCTTCCGGATGAAGCTTATCGACCCGAAGTACTGCCCGGACACGCGCATGAACGTCGTGTCCGACTCGGCGTTCCCGTGTTCGACGTCCATGGCTGGACGCATCCTCACTCCGCTCAAGGACGGCGATTTGGACCGCATCCTACCATCACTGAGAGCCTCTGCACGAACCCTCCACAACGCCATCACCTCCGTGCGTCAGGCGGCGGAGTGGGGCATGGGTAGCGTGCAGAAGGTATACAGTCGGCTCCATCTGCCGCTGCCGTACGACCCCGAGCTCCGAGGACTGCGCCTCAACAACCTGTTCCGTATGGCGAACTTCCGAGTTCGCACCGTGGGGATCTCCCAGATCCGCACCACATTTGCGGGCGACATGGAGATGCCGTCGCAACTGAGCTAAGTCATTGTTTTTCAAAGTGAACCATTCGTTTCTGTTTTGAATCAATATGTTTTCTTGAGCTGGTGAGCCGCTTTGATGACTTTGTTTAGTGAACTAACTTGTAGGTACTGTTGTAGTGTTGATAGATGCTTGAGTTGTTTGTATCTCTGTTGATTTCAGTAAAGTTTTATGGCGAAGAAGGAAAGCATGGACACGCGTTCGTTACATGTAAAGATGCTGTTTCATTTGGTTTTGGCTTAGATGTGTAAGAACACTACTACTACGTGATGAATGCACTCCACTCCGAGTGCCTGCGCAACATCTTCTGGTCGTCGAGTCCTCCCTCGCTTACGAGTTCTTCTTCAGCGCATCGATGAGCATGACGAGCTCCTGCGTGCGCGCACGCGCTTCTTCGCGGTCACGACGAGCGCGATCCTCGCGTTCAATATTCTCTTGGCGACGGCGCTCATCGGCCTCGGCCTTCTCTGCACGAAGGCGCGCTTCTTGGGCGATGACACCTTCACGGTGGCGCTTCTCCTCGACCACGCGGCGTTCCTCGACCTTCCGCTCGTTCTCCTCACGAAGGAGGAGGAGCATCTCAAGGAGACCCCCACCCATGTTGCTGGTCGCGGCCTCGAGGCCGGAGAGCTTCGATTTGAGCGCCGTAGTCGTTCGCATGGCGCGAATTCGCTTCGCCTTAGCAAAGCTGGCCTCTTCGGTCTCTTTGTCGTCCTCGCTGGCGCGCTTGACGCCGATGGTGTCCCGAAACGTTGAGAGGTCCTGGCCTCCCAAACGATTCGAGTAGTTCTGCAGCTTGGGGTACTTGTCCGCTTCGCGGCGAGAGGCGAGCGCTCGGGCCGACTGCTGCTGCAGTTGCTGTGATGCATTCGTAGCCAGGCTCTCGTGGGCGGTCGTGCGGGCCTTCGACACACCACCCAATCCAGCACGACGGGCGCATGTTGCTGCAGGAGGCGGCGCTGGTCGCGGCGTGCGAGCAGCGTCGCCCGCACCTTCGGGGACCAGCGGCGACGCCAAGAGCTCCTGGAACTCACCAAGGTTGGACGAGCGACTGGCCGCAACCGACTCGGTCATGACGGAGTCGTCGGTGCCGAAAGACCCTTCCGTGGCCGCCCCACCAGCGACCGTGTTGCTAGCGAGGTGCACGTCTTCGCCGTCTCCGAAGAAGCTCTCGTCGGGGTCGACCTCGAAGCAGAAGTCCGGCTCGATGGGACGCTCTTCGTCGTCGACCTCGTCGTCCAGCTCGATCACGTTAGCCTTCTCGTCGATAGCTATCTTGATCTCTTTCGCCCTCTTGATGTTCGGGGGCATGGTTTGCACTCCGGTCGGCTTTCGAGTGCTGTAGAGCACCTTGAACTTGCGTCGCAAGCTCTCGAAGTCGCGCTCGGGTGCTCCTCGAGTCCGATTGGCGTTGAAAGATGCAGCAAGACGCTCCCACTCATCTTTGCCAAGCGGGAGCGCTTGCTCGATGAGCGACAAGAGTCGGTCGATGTCGACTGCGGTGTAGTTGGTGCTGCCGGAGTGCTTAACCATCTACGTACACATGCATGCAAGTAGTGTCAGTCAGCGAGCAGTACGACGTAGGTGGCAGCGTGTGGTGTAGCGTACCGGGACGAAGGGCTTGGTAGAAGCTTGGAGGTGGCGCGGAGGGCGTGCTTGGAGTGGAGGACTGCGCGGTGCGAGGCAAAAGGCGAAGTGAGAGAGTCGATCGAGCCGAGCAGCGGCAGCGGCGCTGTCGAGGACAAGCTCTCGCTGCTACCAGTTCGACTTTGAGGCTCGCGGATGCTGCTTTCGAGTAGCTTCAACGTCGAGCGCGCGACATCTGCACGCGCAAAGGCAACCTGCTACACACAAGTCACTTGAAATATTCGAAGGCGCTCCATCTTGGCGCCAAAACGCACTTCATCTGCCGGCGGGTGGGACGCTCACGTCGGATTTTTGACTTCTAAGTTGCTGCTCATCACCTAACATGAATCAACCCACGACGCTCTTTTGGTCATCCTTCATGCATTCATCCGTTCCTACATGCACAACACTCGCTCCTACGTAGTGACCTACCGCTCCTACGCGCGTCTTCACTCTCTCCTCATGGGTCTTGTTCATCCTGAATGTCGCGGTGGCGGCACCCGTCCTGCTGACATCGGCAGACAAACCAAAGGTCATCCCCATAGTCCACAGTCACCTCCACACCGCACCGAATGTCCTGCGTGGTCGCCACCACCACGGTGGTACGGCGGTGGTTGGCCACCTCCTTGAATTCGGCCGCGGGTCTGCACGAGTGGTTCAGGAACCTCATGAGCCCGCCCATGCCCTCGGCGTTGATCGCTGCACAAACCGGATACGACGGCTTCTCGGGGCGCGTTTTCATCATGAGGCGGTGCCCTCCATTACGCGACCGATTCGCGCGTGCCGCGCTCACGTGCTCAACCTCGCCAAGATACTGGCCCAGCACCTCGCCGGCGCTAATGTCCTCGGCGGCGACGACGCCCAGTTGACGGGTGCGCAAGTTGCGCCCGAGAAAGACCTTGCTCGACTCGCCCAGCCCGTTGCCGCACTTGCCCTCATAAGGGCAGCAGTTCACGTTGCAATATACGTTTACGAGCGCGTTGCGACAGCTATCTGACCGACAGCGATCCCAGCAGCCACACGATCCAAAGTGCGGCACCGCGGGGAAGACGGTGGCCAGCGGATTGAACTGGTTACGCAAGTGCGCGACGGCGTAAGGCCACCGCGCCGGCACGAACACGTCGCCTGGTCGAGATGCCAGCAATGCTGCACGTGGCGGTCGAGACACTTGAGGCACTGGCTCCACCTCGGCGCGACGAGATTGGCGGCCTTGGTCAGCGGCGGCACCGTGACGAACTTGACGACCTTGTTCGGTGTGACGAACTCGGAGTCCTTGGTCGGCGGCAGCAGCGTCACGAGCGCGGTGGTCTCGGCCAGCAGCAGCGGGGAGATGCGCGTTGTGAGGTGCCAAGCGCTGGCGCGCATACGGGGCGACAGCTTGACGGCGTTCCTGCCGCCCTTGACGGGGGTGGTGAGTCTTGCTCGTCTTGGTGCGCACTGGCGACCGTGGGGGCGTCCCCAGAAGCACGGGTGAGGAAGTGGTTGGGCTGGCACACGCGCGCACACCCGGACGAGGCGGCGTCTCCGTGGTTGGGATCGGCGGCGGGTTCGCGGCGGACTTGGAGCGGCGCTTGGTCTTCTCCGGGGACAGCCACGGAGGCGTCGCCGTGCCCGTTGAGCTCGACGCGACTTCGGCACTGCTGGGGCAGCCTTGCTCGGCAGCCGTCTGCGGCACGTTAGGCGGCGTGTTCTCCTCGCTGGAGCTGTCGTCGATACAGCGCAGCCTCCAGTGGATGGACGAGTGCATCAGGTGGACCATTGGTTCTGCATCAGTTCACCGCATTAGCCACCATTCATCACAAGCACGTCCATTTACAGTCGAACGCACCTTTGAGCTGGCTGTGGCTGGGTGTCTTCGCGGGTTCAGAGGCGATTTCGAAAGTAAGAGCAACTTCAAGTTGTCGGCAACATGACTATAAGCTAGGCAATAAGTCGCCAGAGTGATGGTCGACATAAAGTATACAAATAGCAAGATAAAACTTTAAGATGGCTACACGACATATATCTAGGGGTAGGGCAGTTTATCGAGACCATATCTGGGCCTCCCGAGATTTATGAACGGCATATGCCTCGTCATATCTGCTGCAGATAAGGCGGTCGTTTAATGCATTTACGACAGGCGTCCAATGTACTACATTGCTCTCATTTCAGCTTATCCGCCCACTTACATAAGCTGGTTGTCATAAGCGCAAGAAGAAAAATGGTGGTCAGTTTGCCAGAGCTGAAGGAATTGATGAACTGACCTGTCTTCCTCGACTTCCACTTAAGCTTTGTGGAGAAAAATGGAAACTGGCATTGATCTCTCGTCTTCTCGGGGGCGAGCTCAGCTGGCCCCCACATGCATACTCACTACTCAATGGCTACAAACTAGATACTTCGAAGTACTTTGCAACCTAGGTACACCACGAGTGCACCTCTGGGTGGGTACAACCCATATCATTTCCCCCTCGACGACGGCCGCGACCAACTTGGCGAATTTCAGTTGTCTCAATGGGGTCGTTCGGTGCCAATATCGTCCACATACGGCATGCCAAAGAGTTTTGTGGGGAGGAAACAACGAATTGACGAACAAGCTGAGGAACATCTTCGTACATCACGGCAGCTGGTTCCCATGAAGCTTCTTCAGGGTCGAGGCCAATCCACTGGACAAAGATCTCCCACTGATGAGAGACTTGACCCAGTCGGCACTCCAGCAATTTCTCAACCAAATGTCCTCCTTCGCCATGTAGAGCATGCGCTATCAGATCTTCAGTAACGCCACGATCAGAGTCCCGATAAAACTTGAGTCGCGATGCGTGACGAACCACGATGCCGTAAGGCGCGCACAGATCTTGCACCTCAAACGTATAATCATTGAGGGAGCGCACGATTCGCTTCGGACCACGCCACAAAAGCGCTAGTTTGCTGCCGCCTTTGACTGCTGAAGCTGCCAGCACAAAATCGCCAATTGCGAACTTTGCCATCCGCACTCCGGGTTTGTTCGCTCTGCGACCACGTGTTTGGGCATTTTTGCGCGACGATGTCTCTGAACTCTGCTGATGAATAGCATCCAAAGCTGTGCGAACCTCTCGTAGGTGTGTTTGCTGTTGCTCTTCAATCCAGGAAAGAGAACAATTCTCTTCAAAAATAGGCGGAAAGATGGCATTCAGTTGCGACGACCCTGGTAATCCAGTAAAAGCTGTAATTGGCGCGATTGCCTCGAGTCGGTCCGAGGGCATGCCATTCAGCGCTGCTTGCACGAGTGGTAGAAGGGTCGGCCACTGTTTAATTTGCAACTTCAGCTCACTGACCATAGCCTTCAGACTGCGCAGCAGCAAACGGTTCACGACTTCTACTGAGCCATTTGCCCATGGAGAGCCATTTGCCCATGCCGTGACAAAGTGGTGGTGTGCTCCTAGTATATGGCATAACCTGTCAATCACGTCGCTGGTGAAATGAGGGCCTTGATCTGATACCCAGGTGTGAACAACACCGAATCTCTTAAACCAGTCGATCAAGCCTTGGTACGCGAATTCTGAAGTAGCTCTCGCGCACTCAATAAGTTCAACATACCCGCTCATGTTATCCTTGAGGACGAGCACGTAACCAGTCGAGTGTTCACTTCGAGGCAGTGAAAGAAAATCGAAATGAAGAACTTCGTTGGGTTTAGTGGCTCGTAATGTTTCACCGTAAGGTCGATGCACTTTTTTCCCTTGGGTTCTGAGGCAATGTATGCAACCCGCCACAAACGAAGCCATATCGGTGGTGAGGGTATCCCACACGAAAGTATCACTCAGGATTGAAGTCGATGCGTCCACGCCGCGGTGACCACTAGCCCCTGAATGCGATATCACGCACAGACGCTGCTGCAAATCGGTCTCATCGTCCGGAATCCAAACACGGTTATCCTTGTCCGTGAATGCACCACGAGAATCGTACCAGCAAATGTTGCTTTTCACTTGGCGCAAAAGAGCAGCTTTCTGCAAACGAACAATGTCCTCGTACGTTGGCCACTCAAACTCGGCGTTTTGGAGAGGAGACACTTGATCGGTGATAGCGAGCTGACGCAAGCGAGCCGACCTCGAAGCGTCTAAAGGAGCACCCCACCTCGATAATAAATCACCCCACACGTTATCTTCACCACGGATGTGCACAATTTCGTACTGAAAACAGGTGAGCGACATCGACCAGCGTTGTAGCTTGTCTGCTTGATAGCGCTGCATGTTGCTGTCCATAGCGTAAGGGTTGAAAATGTAAACAAGGTTACGATGGTCAGTCAGTAGACGGAATCCTCGTGGCCGTAAGAGCAAATATTCCAGTCTTTTGCACGACTCCACCAGCGCGAACGCCTCCTTTTCGATAGTGGGCCATCGATGCGACGATCCACGAAAGTGTCCACTGAGGAATGCTAAAGGCTGATGTCGTTGTTCCAACAGCGGCATACTTGCATCTTCGGGAGGCAGTTGAGTTAGTACTGAGCCCCAATGATCCAAACTGGCATCAGCTAGCAGGACAAGGTCCCCGTCAGCTCTTGGATGAGCAAGTGGCACAATCCCAAGAAGTTTGCTCTTAACTTGCGTCAAACAGTCCTCTTCCTGTTCACCTCAACCAACGCTAGCCAGCGAAACTTTGCCAAGTTTATGTTTGGTACGCGCACCGCTGACTTGCATTGCTTTCTCGAGAATATCGTAGAGTGGGGCTGTGACACGGGCAAATTCTGGAATACTGGCTCTCATCCAATTGATGGCACAGACGAATTGCTGTAAGTCTGCCGCCGTTGTAGGAGACGCTTACTCAACCAGCCCTAGAACTCTTTCTGGACTGTGCGTCACTCCGTCGGCAGAAATGACTTTCCCGCACCACGTGACTTCTTTCACGAAAAATTGACACTTCGCAGGGTTGAGCTTAAGGCCAAACTTGGCGCAACGCTGCAGGACTTCTTCCAGCAACTTCATAAGTTCTTCTTCAGACTCTGCATAACCAAGGATACCGTCGAGCCACACAAGAACTCCACGATACAGCAGATCGCCAAAGATCAATTCGACTACACTTTGGCAGTAAGCCACTGCATCTTTGGCCCCCATTGGTACACGGGTCGGAGTATACATGCCACGGTGTGTCATGAAGGTGAAAATCTCCTGTGAGTCTGGATGCAACGGAAGTTGCCAATATCCGCGAAACCAGTCACAAATGAAAAATACGTTTGCTCCAGTCACGTGCGTAATGACAACGTCTAACTGGGACATGGGCCACTGCATTCCAATAGTTTGATCGTTGACAGCCCGTGAATCAATACACATTCTGAAGTCTGCAGGTGGTGGCTTGGGCACAATTCGTGGTGCTGAAGCCCAACGACTGCTGTAGTTTCTGTACACGAGTCCCAAATCTTCAAGTTCCGCGATGTGAGCGTCCATGAATGCTCGCTCCATCGGAGCGTAACGCCGCGCAGAACAGCGAACTGGGGTAGCGTGCGGCTTCAGTTGCACTTTTAACGGAGGCACATCAACGGGGGGATACAGCCCAAATATCACACAGAAGTCTGCTTTGTGTTGCTCCAGCGAGTTTTTCAGTCTGTCCAGCGCTTCACCGCGCAAACCTCTCTTGCTCGCATCCTTGATCGCACTTAGCAGACGGTCGCGAACCAGTTCAGCATTCTTCTCGGCATTTTTTGTCTCGGGTAAGAATGCCCTTGATTCAAAACTGTCGTCCGCTACTGAAGTTGCATTGGGACGTCCGTCAGCAGCACCTTCATCATAGCAAGAAACTTCGCGCAGTTGCTGAGCTCTCATCAGGGGCGACGGTGAGACATTGTTTCCTGTGGGGAGCACATACTCTGTCTGCTTCTCCAACGCCGAAACCAAGAGTCCGTCCGTCGAGTATCCTAGCGTCACCATCACTGAGCGACCTACTCTCAACGCCATCGTAAGGTCAGTATCATCAATCCAGCACTCCAAGTTCCGCAACACAAGCGGCCCCCCTGACGTGTGCAGGACGACTTTGTCGAAATTGGCTTGCTCGTAGAGTTTCACAGTACCCGGACCAAAAGGCTCAAATTCTTTAGGAGTCTCGCGCTTGATAAGAGATACAAATCGACCTTGCTTATACAATTCGGAGATAAATCCACGCGAAACCGAAGAAGCATCAGCACCGGAGTCAAGCAGAGACGCTTGCACTGTCAATCCCAATACAGTAGCATCCACTGTTCCATGATCACCGAAAACTTGGTTGTCCACTTGCTCCGTCGCCGTGCTGGGGTCGCTACTGCGGCAATCTGCGGCGGTTAGACGTTTCATTACCCCTGCAGGCGGCTTCTTCTCCTTAGTGTCTTGTTGGCGAGACGCATGAAACTCGTCATAAAGCTTCTTGGCCTCACCAGGCTGCACCAGCGGACAATCTGTCACCCGATGCTCTCGAGACTGACACTTTAAACACGGCCATCGCATCATCTTTGCTGCGCCGGATTCCCCTGAGGAGAATGACTTAGCTGCCGCTCCTTGTCTCTGCTGAGTGGGCTTGGATGAGGCGGTAGCTGAACTGGGAGGGGTAGTAGCATTGGATGCCGAGTTGCCTCGGCGAGTATTCGGAGTCGAATTCTGATGCTGTGATTTACTGAAACCAGTTTGCTGGCGCAGTGGTTTCTCCCAAACCATGAAGGAAGCCAAAAGACTGGTTAGCCACCGCGAAAACTCGATGACGTCCCCTTTGTACTTCTTGTTCTGCTCTTGGTCAATTCGACGTTGAACCTCGGCCTTAAATGTTGCAGGCGCGAGAGATGCGACCAGATACTTCACCAGTTTCTTCTGTTCGCGCTGAAACATGATGTCCACCATGTTGTGGTTCTCCAGGATCTTGTAAAGATTAGCTTGCAGCCGGTTAACACGAGACTCGGCCTCCGCTAATGTCGTATCCATACTCAACTTCTGCATGTCGGAATCTAGCTCAGCATAATCCTCGAACGCTGTCTGCTTTGACTGCAGGAAATACGCAACCCATCATCCTCGGTCACATCTTGCCAATCTTTGCAAAAGTGAACTGCGCGATGATCTCCTTCGTGCCCTTCTCGATGCACGAACCCACGGGTTGGACAAAAGGGCGGTTGTGCTCCATCTGGAAAGCTCTCAGCGCAGCGAAATAGGTGTTATATGCCCGTAGGAAGTCCCGACGCTCTTGCATGGTGCTTCCCTTGTAACGAGGGGGCTTGGGTAGTGCCGGAGCGTTCATAACCGGCCCGAAATCATCACTCACGTCCTTCATCGTCACGTCACTCTTCGCCGGGGATGCTTGGGGAATACTCTGGCTGGGGCGACCATCGAATGGGTTCACAATAGGCGTCGAAGCCCGACGCGTCTTCTCGGCTCCTGTTCCTTCCGTCCTAGCTGCAGCTGCCCTGCTTCCTCGGAGACTCAGCCGTCGAAAGGTCTCGACGAACTGGTCTCCATCCGACATAGTCTCGTAGTCAATTCTGATAGGAACTAAAGTATACTTTGATCTGTCTTCCTCGACTTCCACTTAAGCTTTGTGGAGAAAAATGGAAACGGGCATTGATCTCTCGGGGCGAGCTCAGCTGGCCCCCACATGCATACTCACTACTCAATGGCTACAAACTAGATACTTCGAAGTACTTTGCAACCTAGGTACACCACGAGTGCACCTCTGGGTGGGTACAACCCAGATCATGAACCTATGCAGACTGGGCGTTGGTTAGATGGAGTAACCCTGCGTACGAGTGAGTGTTCGCGCAACTTGACCAAACACGTGCACGAGGAGATGGAGGACTCCGATGAGTACATACGCTATTCCACGCCCGGCACACTCGAGTTGGATAGGAACGTCGACCCGGTCGAGGAGTGCGTTTCCAGAGCCTCGATCACTCGCTCGAGAGGAACGACTTGATGCCAAGGCCGTCGAACACCGAGTCGTAGACCCACTTGCCGTCCGTGCACACTGGGAAGTAGCAGATAGAGACGCACGTGGGTCCCGAGGTCGAACCCACCGAGCCGCTGTAGATGACGCAGCTGAACGCAGATACGACCGAGCTGTCGTCAATGCTGCAACCGCCGCACATGAGTCCGAGCGTGTCTCACGCCGAGTAGAAGATGCTGTCACACATGAGAACTTCCGAGCTGGACAAGATCGAAGACACGGAAGGCGTCGTTAAGCCTAAGCATGCTGCCTTGGTGGACGTCGTCCCTGCAATAGAGGCACCGTCGGTGGTGGTACTGGTCACCGTCGTTGAGGACAGCGTGGCCGTGGTGGACGACAACGTAGTGGTCGTGAAAAAACAAGCGCTGCCCGTGGTACCGCCGCAACTGGAGCCGGTGGTCGTGGTCGTGAACGAGCTGGAGCTGCTGTCGACATCGGCATTGTGTGTGCCGTTCTGGCTGCCGGCTTTCGAGAAGTTGTTACCGGACACACGGGATAGTTCATCGTCACGCAGAGTGCAGGAGACCCTTGCGCAGTGCGAAGGAACCCGGCTCCACGTTGAGTGCCTGCACGCGCTTCATGCTGCCCGTGGCGTCGTTGTACAACACAAACTTGATCTGGCCGGGGATCGTGAGCTTCTCCTCCATGTCGTGCAGGTGCGACTTGCACAGGCAGTACTCGGGGAAGTGCACGATCTCGCAGGACGTGTGGGTCTGGAAGTGCTTGGCCCTGCCTTCTCCACCACGATCTCACGCGCGGGCAGCCGCGAGTACACGAGGTTGAAGATGGCGTCCGTGAACTACGCGATGGCCATGTACATGGCCTGCTGGAACTGCTTGTTGACGCGCGCCTCGCTCAGGTCCGCGTTCCTGCGCGGGTCCAGGTAGCCCACACGACTGCTGAGGTTCGTGGAGACTTGGTAGTTGTACGTGAGCGTGGCGTCACCGGCAGCGCTGGCATCCTCCACGCTGTTGTCGATGCCGTTAATATGCTCGACGAAGTTCTTGTATACCTTCAAGTGCAGCGTGTCAGCGTGACGTCGTCCAGCAACTGGATGATCTTACGGCCGAACGTCTTGTACACGAGGCCGGCGCTCGACAGCTTGGTGTCACGCTGGTCGAAGGTGCCCGTGAAGGTGCGTTGGTGGTTGTCGAAGCGCTGCGTCTGCGGGTCGTATACGCCGCCCACGTCCACGACGGCCTCGCACGGAGGCAGCTTGGCCTCGTTCCGCCTGTGCAGGACGTCGTGGACTGCGAACTTGGGCAGCAGCTTGAGCATCGACACAGCCAGCGCCTCGCGCAGTGAAACATGCCTTGGGATGCCGATGTACGTCTTGGTGGTGCCCTCGGCCAGCGAGGGCACCGCGGAAGGCAGCGGAACACGAATCGGAGGCCGACTAGGCGGCGGTGCCACCACTACTGCAGCCGCTGGCGCTTCTGGTGGAAGCCACGATCCTGGTGATGGGTGTCGTGAGCGTCGTCATCGTCTTCGACTGCGCGTACTTGGGGCACGTACTGGTGGCCGACGCCGAGCGCGCCAGCGCCGCGTCCAGCGCAGATGCGCATTCGTGCTGCTGATCTGCTGAGTCGAAGATCATGTAGCCCACCGAGCCCACGGCTTCATAGTGGATGAGACTGTCTCCGAGCCGAATTGCTCCCGCATTTACTCATGAACGACTCGTATGTCAAATCTCGTTCAAGACTCTACCGTAGCCGTACCTCACTGCTCTTGGGTAGTACAGATTTCGCCCTCACTTCTGACACCGTGTTTAACCCATAACCTGTAAGTCACTTATATTATTAGTTTCCAAAGGTAGTAAGCCCTCGCGCCCACCATTGTGCAGGAGCACAAGCTTCCTCCAAACACTACGGCCTTCTGCAACCGATGGATGCCTGCGTCATCGCAGCTTTTAACCAGCGCTATCGGCGCACAACAACTAGGATGCGGTATACGGCAAGATGAAGTGCAATGAACATATCGACAAGAAATCATACGCGGTCGATCAGCGACATGTTTTGGAGAGGAGCGTCGAGATCAGTCAAAACATGCATAAGGCACGCGCGATAAGCATCTGCTTCCGCCATATCGGGGGTGTCTTTAGTAGCGTAAACGAGAACTCTTGCGTGTACGGGGACGAAACCGTAACGGAAATCGTTGTGCGTGCCTGCTCAGGCTAGAAATGTGGGAGCCTTTCATAATACATATCCCTTGGAAGTGATGACAGTGGTACCGATGTCAGAAGTGAGGGTAGTTCTGCGAACAATATTCCGGTGCGGTCTGCTCAGCGATGTACTTTTAATGAAATCGACGATCCTTTCGCGCAAATCCGGCACCCCTGGAACGCCAATCGCATCAGCTTCTATCGGATCACTTGGCAGGTAGATTAAATGATTCGCCACTTGCTCCCGTGGTATTTGCATTCTCCCGAGCCTCTGCCATCACGAATGCTTCGCCCAGATCAATGCAAAAGTTGTGCATCCGAGCCATCGCCATCACTAGCCGACCTGCGTTCTTTCCGAAGGACTGCTCAATTTTATCCGCTCGCCGAGCTAGTCGGCGTATCGGTCTGCGCTAGGTTGTTCCCAGCGATTCGGCCCTTCCGGGACAGTAGTGGCGATTCCCGCCGAGAAACCAAGCCAGTCAAATCTTTCGTTCCAGAAAACTCTGTGCCCTCCGCCAAAGGATGGACGACGGCGCGCGAGCGCTTTAACAGGTCGCCGAGAGCAAAGGCTTCTCGGCTGGAAGAGTTACGGCACCCCGGCCGACGGGAGTTCGGGCTCGCTGGACTCAGCGAGACTTGCACCAGCGCACTTGGCGAAACTTGCCCTCTCCGGGCCGACTTAGTCTCTTGGCGCTACCTGTCAACACCCTACAAGCTATGCCTCTCGAGTGGTGACGGCAGACATAATCCAGCCCACGCAGGGATATGGTGTTGGAAAATGCCGACGCCAGACCCCGGCGGCACGGTTGGAGTTGGTGCCGACAACTGCAGAGTCGGTCCCTGTCAAGAATTATCTCCGGAGTTCTGATCGACGGTGATTGGACGACGGGGCGATATCGCACAATGCGTTTACCACGGCGTCGCAGATCAGGGTGATTGCGGTAGTCGCACGTCTTCGCGTCCCAATTGAAGATCAGTTGAAGATGGGGTCCACACAACACGGGAGCCGAGGAGGTGACGACGACACGTCAACCAATCAGAAGAGGTCCGTACCTTAGTGGGAGCCCGAGTCTTCGGCGACTGTTCAAGCGAGATCGAGTCCACGGTGACCCTTCCAAGAGTCGTTTGAGTCGTCGATGGTGGACCGAAACGACTGAGATCTTTGCAAAGAGAGGTGGGTTACGCAGAGCAGCCCAACACGGACGCGTTTATACTAGATATTTGTATAGGAACATAGGAAAGACAAGATAAATCAGGTAAGCCCATTGGGCAACAAATAACAGACCAGCTTTTCCTCTCAACCACGCAAGGTAGAAGTCTGGCTATCGGTAAGTACACGTAGCGATTGGATAAACCTGGTAGAAAGGATTATGACTGTCGGAGGACACGCCTACTAAAATCGTAGTGTATGTTCACCCTGGCAAGGCCGAGAGATTGCAGTGGCCGGTGTTGGATTGTGGCGAGTTGTCGCCGTGTGTTGGGGCGAGAGCGCACCTCTCCTATTCTTCCCGTCGGAGTATAGCTCCGATACCCTCGTATCAAGCCGTAATTGGCTGGGACCCTTCCTTCTGAGGGCCTGCGAGGTATATTTGCGTGAGAGCGCGCTGGCCTTTGCTCGTGGCTAGTGACGCTGGGTTTGTCGGTTGACCCGCAGAAACCACGGTACACAGGGGAAACATCAACCCGGTGCAAGGGAAAATTCCTGGTCCTTCAGGTTATAACCCAAACAAGCTCACCGAGTCTTAGTGACTTGGTGGGTGCTGTTGGTGGGGGAAGTGTGCCTTATATTTATATAATTCTGGCGTGTTCCTACATGACAGGGAGTGTACGCTTGTCTTGGACACTGATCTGTTGGTTTGTTATATCTTCGGAAGAGCCTCTTGGGCTCTATCTACTCTTTCCTATAGTCATATACAAATATCTAATGAAACGAGGGAGTTTTGGATCTCAGCTGACCCCTCGCGGAGCGCCTTCGTAACCACCGTAAGATTCGATCTCAGCGAGATAGCACCGTAGACGCTCTCAATCTGATACGTTCGATCGCTCCTAGGTTAGGTCTTAACATAAATCTGAGACAGCGCCGACTTGCTTGAGTCATCAGCTGTTGTAGATCTGAGACAGCGTCGACTTCCTTGAGTCATCAGCTGTTGTAGATCTGAGATAGATCTGAGACAGCGCCGACTTGCTTGAGTCATTAGCTGTTGGTATCGCGCCACATATGGGTGGCCGAATTTACGGCGTAGCACTACACCATATTGCGGTGATCCGAATACAATCGAAAGACCTTCGAGCGGACGATCAAGTAGTCCAGGTCCGTAGCAGCTGTAATAATCGGATAAGCCTCTTTTTCAGTCACACTCCAATGGACGCCGTCCAAAAACAGAGTAAAATTATATTTGCTCAGACGAAAAACTCGTCTGACGAAACGAAGGGTCGCTTCACCCTGCCGTTATGCAACTGCATAAAATTTGACTTGATTTCAGTATGAAGAACCCTAATATAGCAACTGGACCGCATATCAGGCCGACCTTTCACATATGTCGACCTCTACACAATTTATATTTAGAGACGAATTTAGAGAAACACTTTATGCCGGTCTTAAGCTATTTTTGGCAGGCGTCCAATGCTGCGACGCGCCTTTGAAGGTGCCGCTCATGCAGTAGACAAGCTGGTAATCCTACGCTGTGATGTCCTTCACGGGATCCCAATTCGAAACAGTCGTAAGATTGATACTCCACCCGACGTCACTGGCATCGGTAAACACGCAAACTTTATCAGTCATCAGGTTTCACCAACGTTGCTGAATAACTTAGAAGCGCTTTGACCTGAGTGAAGCAAGTGCGGTCAGCGTCGATGAAGGAGATGGAGATTCGCGCTGCAGCATGCTTGGTGCGTTTGGAACCCGCGAGTGCTTCTTGCAAACGCTCTTGCAAGGGCGCCGCCACAATTGCAAAATCCACTAAGGAGTTCCTCATCGAGCTCGCCGAGCAGAGGAATTGCTGGATTGCTGCTGCAGTGTCTGGTTCGGGCATGTCGATATAGCGTCGGAAGTTTCGCTGGATCATAGGCTACTCCGGGGTAATAACGCGCCCACACCACTTGGCATTCTACGTGTACAAGCAGATCTTATCGAGGCGAAGATACAGACCATTGTCCGCTAGGGTGCCGTACACACGGTCGAGGACCGAAAGAAATTCGTCGATAGTATCTGCATACATCAGCAGATCATCCGCTCAGGGAAGTACATTCTTGTACAACAGATCCGCCTCGCGCATAATTTTCTCCACAGATTGCTGGAAATGGATAGATGAATCGACGGATCCTTGCTGCAGCGTAGTTGGTGTGAATATCCCATCTTCGGTCATGAAAGACTGCGATTCTTGGCTGCCCGCCGCAAGGGCCATCTGCCAAAAGCTCTATGCATTCCTCTTCACCCTCGCCTCTCGTGTAGAGGCATGGGTCCGCGTCAGCAGGCTCGAATCCCATACTCTTGAGGCGCTTGTCGATCGTCTCATTCCAAACACGTGATGCCTGCTTGAGTCCATACAAACACTGGAGCAGCATACAGTCAACGTTGTTCTCGCCTTGAGCTTCGGTCAATGCCAGCAGCACCCTGAGACCTTCTGGTAACTCCATGTAGATCTCTTCTTCCAGTTTCCCATACGGGAACGCTGTGTCGACGTCGCACTGCTCAATCTCCATTTCGTCCGCACCGCACTTCGCCAGCATGGTGCGAGCCGAGTTGAGGTAAGCGACCGGCGAATACGTCTCCTCGTAGTCGATACGGTATCGCTGCAAGAACCCCTTAGCAACCAGACGAGCATTGTACCGAACGACGTGTCCCTTTTCGCTCCGCTTCAGCACGAACACCCAGCGGCAACCGATCGGGGGCTGGTGTGCTGGTTTGGGTACCACCTTCCAGGTCTTGTTCACTTGCAATCGCCTTCTCCCATTCGTCTTGGTCTTGGCGTGTAGTTGCCTCAGCGTACGTCTCCGGGGCCTCCTCCGTAGCAGCCATCAACTGACCTCCTTCAATAGCAAGAAGCTCGTCACTTGGTTTGACACGAGCCTGGCTCACCTTCTGTAGCTCGGTTCCAATAGCAGAGGGGGTGTGGTATTGCAAAACACACAAATCGTCAAATGTGGGTCCTAGCAAGCAACCAACAACAATAGCCGAGCTAGTCGGCTGAGTTGGCCTGCGTGGGGTCTCTTTCGGGTCCCCAACGGTCCGGCCCAGCCGGGACAGTAGGTGTCTTGTCTTCGCCGAGTTCCAACCAACCGGTTCAACTCTCCAGAGATTCGCCTGAGCCGGGCAGTCTCCATTCACAAAACCCGTGCCGTCCACCAAAGGATGGAGCAGTCACGGGCCACCGAGTGCAAAAGCAGCTCAGCTGAAAGATTACGGTGCCCTGGGACTTACAGGCCCACCGGCTCGCCGAGTTCGGCGAGACTTTTCTCCGCGCTTGGCGAGACTGCCCCTCCGGGCCGACGTTATCTCTTGGCGCTACCTGTTGGTACCATACAAGCTATGCCTCTCAGGTACCAACGGCAGACATACCCCAGCCCTGTGCAGGGACTTACCGGAAGAGTATACACTTGTCTTGGACTAGGAAAATTCTGCTCTGTTTGTTTGGTTATATCTTTCAGGCGCCCTGAAGGGGCGCCTCTCCTGTTCCTGAGTTCCTATACAAATATCTAATGAAATAGAGTGGTTTCGGATCTCGCCCGACCCTTCGCCGAGTTCGGCGACCCCTCGAGCTCTGTCGGTCCGGATACTGCGTTTATCCGGATCCTGAACTCGGCTAGTCCGGATACTGGACTATCCGGATGGTACCCTGTACCTTCCAGCCGAGTCGCCACGGTTGACCTGTTATCCTAAGCTGCTTCGGTACCTTGTACCAGTGTGTGCCACAAAACTTGACGTTTCCTACACCACAGGAGCAACAATGTGCTTCTTGCGCCTTCCGCTTCCTCAGGGTCCGTGGTCTCCTCAATGTGCCGCGTACGCGAGCGAGTAATCATGGAGTGAGAAGGTGCAGGGGCGATTGCAGTCTCTGAGGTCACCTCATCTTGAAGTGGTACCACCTCATCATCGAAGATCATGGGCGTCTGCGTCTGTCTACGACTTAGAACAATAGCGTGAGGCGTGGCAACGTCTCCATCTCCATCTTTGTCGTCGCCGTCGACCTCAGTCATGAAGTCACCCGTGCTGGTGGTCTCCATGAACTTCACCGTGCGCACAATCTTCACTTGGCCAGTTGCCACATTCAGGACGCGGTATCCCTTGACACCATCCTCGTAGCCCACGAAGTGGCACTTGAACGCCTTGGCGTCGAGCTTGCGGCGCTTATCGTCCGGGATGTGTCCATAGCTGAGTGCACCGAACACCTTCAGGTTCTTGAACTGAGGTTTCTTCTGGTACACGATCTCGTAGGGCGTCTTCACAGTCACGGTGTTGGACATCCTGTTGATGATCCACGCCGACGTGTTGACTGCTTCGGCCCACCACTTCTTGTCGACGCCCTCGTGGTAGAGCATGCAACGAGCCATCTCCACGTGACTCCCGTTCATGCGCTTAGCAAGTCCATTCTGCTGAGACGTGTACGGCACTGTCTTCTCATGACGAATGCCTTGCTTGGACAGGTACTCCTTGAAGAGTCGATCCGTGTACTCCCCGCCGTTGTCCGAGCGGATGCGCATGATCTTGCGCCCTGTAGCGTTTTCCATGTCGGCCTTGAACATCTTGAGCTTCTCCAAGACTTCCGCTTTCTTCTTCATGAAGTACACCGTTGACGTGACGTGAGAAATCGTCGATGAACGTGACAGCGTACGTACAGCCCTCTGGTGTCTTCGTCTGCATTGGGCCCATGACGTCCGATTGGATGAGGTCGAGGACTCCAGCACTCTTGACGGTCTTTTCCGGGTTGCGAGAGAAGTTGTCCTCTCGCATCTTGCCCATGCAGCAGCCGGCACACGCGTGGTCACTTGGCGCATCTGTGATGCGAGGAACTCCATCGACCATTGTCAAAAGCTGTTCATAGCGCTTGAACGGGATGTGGCCGAGACGGGCGTGCACAACTGCCCATGGCTCTGTGGAAAAGCGGAGATGGAAATTTGACTTAGAGCGATCGAGAGCGCCTCTGGACCGACGGTGATTGGTGGATTGAGAGGGATCAGGGTTGCAGATCAGACTGATCGGAATGATGGCGGTCGGAATGATGGTGATTGGAATGATGGTGACCGGAATGATGATGGTCCCCGATCGGATCGATCTGGTGCAGACATTTCGATACACGATCAGATCAAGATCGACCCGGTACAAACATTTCGATACACGATCCGATCGAGGGTTATCGGGTACCAACATTTTGGTACAAGCAACAACACCCACAATTGCAGCGAACGGGTGGTGCACAGCCAAGAGCCAGCGAACAGGGGACGCAATCACCGGATGTGCAAGAGGTACGCAAGTGATCGGTAAGAGCGAGAGAGAAACTGTGAGGTTTAGAGACAGATAGCAGATCTAAGGTACTTAATCAGAGAGACATTTTCCTTGAAAGACACAAGTGACTTCGGCCTTCGGGGAGGGAAGTATATTGGTCCACCCACCACCGACACTACAGTTAACAAGAATCTACACTGAGGCACCTGGAAAGCTTGGCCAGCGTCGCACTTCTTCTCTTCTCAACGACTCAACTCAACCGTCATAGGAGGCGGCAAGCAACGAAAAGGAAAGGACAAGGCAACCCCAAAGGACAACCGCGGTCAAGAACGACCGCCCCGATCGACTTCTCGCGAAGCTCGATCCCAAGACCCGACGCCGCGTGAAGATTCCCGCGCGTGTGTCAACAACCCCGATCTCGAGTGCCGTCAGCACGGACCCGATCAAGACCCCAAAGTCTCTTTGAGAGCACCAAGAAGAGCGTAACTAGCCCAAGCCGACGGGTACACAAGGTGACCCCACGCTCAGCGTCCCACGGACAATCGGAGTACCCCCTCCGTTAGTCGGCAGTCTGGGCAGCCGTTGGTATGCCGGAGCACGTCATCGATTTTCGTGACTCCCGCTCCACCACAGCTCCTTACGAGATGTCGTCGCCGCATGACACACCTCGTCCCCCACTGTCTTCAACTTTTAGACGTTTCCACAGCGCTTGGCCTCCATGACGGTAGCATCGCCATAGCGAAAGACACACTTGTCCTTGCTGAACTGGGCGACGACGTCCTTCTCGGCCAGCTTCGCCACCGAGATGAGGCTTCCTTCAACTTCAGGGATGTACAAAACATCCGACAGCGTGACAGACGTCCTGTCCATCAGCTTCAACCCGACGGTGCCCATTGCAACTGCGTCGATCTTCTTGCCATCCGCGATCGTGATGCGGACTGGCGTCTTCAGCTCCTTCATAGACACGAACTTGTCCCGGACGCTGGTCATGTGCGAGCTTACACCGGAGTCGACGAGCCATTAAGTCTTGCTCATCGGACTCGCATTCGTGAACGCGTAATCGGACGCCTCTCTCGAGACTTGCCCGCGTTCCTCGTCGGCCATCTTCTTGCGGCACTCCGTTTCCTTGTGCCCAGTATTCTTGCAGTATAAGCACTTGCCGTTGAACCGACGCTTGTAATAGCTCTTCTTCGCCACGAACGCCTTCTGTTGAGCCGATGACGATTCATCCGAGACATTAACACCGGAGAGAGCTTGGCTCGCATGCGCCAACGTCACAATTGGCGGGTTCTCGAGTACGGTACTGATCATCCGGTACTCATCCGTCAGACTACCGAGCAGCAACACGAGCTGTCGGGTCTCATCCAGAGGCTCACCAATCATCTCCATCTGGAGGACGATCTCCTTGAAGTGATCTACATGCACCGTGAACCGCGTACCGGACTCCATCTAGAAGTTGTGCAACTTCTTGGTGACGATGAGTCGGTTCTTGAGCGTGTTCCGGTTGAACTGCTCCTCGAGCATGCGCCAGGAGTCAGCAGCAGTTGTCGCTCCACGGATGTAGACTTGGTATGCGAGACTAACTTATCCTGCGATCACACCAAGGGCCTTCGGATCGTTGGTCTTCCATTGAACCGGGGAGCGGTCACTCAGCGCGTCGAACTCTGGCTTGATGATGTGGGCTAGAAGTCCCTTGCGCAAGAGCCTCATCCTCATGTTGAACTCCCAGTGGAAGTAGTTGTCTTCCACGAGCTTGGCGGTGTCAGCGTAGCTTGGGCACATACCCTCTTGTAAGTGCAGACGTCGCCTGGGAGTCGATGAGGGGTAGAAAGTAAATCCGAAAGTGAATTCGTTTGAGTTAGATGTCCTTGTCCTGCTAGCTTCTCCCTTCTCATGCAGTCTTTCTAATATCTCCCTCGTTTGACTTCAGTTGACTGTTGCATATGCAGCGGGCACACTTGATTGGGACGGGCTCGGACCATCAGCCAATCACAGTGCACTGCAGCGGACACGCTTAAATGCAACGGGCATACTTGGATGGGACGGGTACACCATAACCCAGCCAATCAGATTGCACCATTCGCCTCACTTCAACTGCAGACCATAGAGGCACGCGCCAGCCACGCGCAGGTCGTGTGCCTTGAAGTCGGGACCCAGTCTTGTAGACAGCGAAGTGCAACCGCAATAGTTTGCACTTGTCATTCCCATCCAGGACGATGCTTACACCATAAGCTTACTCCTCAACCAAATCATCGAAGCGATCGAAGTAGTTCAGCACCCTGGCGTTGACATTTTTCTGTTGTAGGTCAATCTTCAAATGCTGACTCATGATGACATGCATGTTGGGGATGTGATCATTAATCCTGCTTGACAGGATCTGACTAATAGCGTTGACCAACTTCTCGTTAGTCATCTGCACCAGTAGAATCTTTAGTCCCAACTCGCAGAACGTCAACAACCGGGGATTTATCTTGCTGATCGCTGGTATCATGACTGTTGCTGTTGATTCGCCGGACTCCTGGCATCGGGAAATCACGACAGCTTCGTATAGTTCTCTGTCACGTCTCCACTTGACCAGAGCTTCGTGAGAGAAGCATACGATCTGAGGCGGTTCCATCGCCGTCCAGAGCTTGGTTGTATTAATAGCGGTCGTCGTAGCGTCACCATCTTCTCCGGCGGTGTTTGCGCAACTGCGCTTCTGCTGGGGCCGACTCATGACCCAAACGTGTATCGTTGTACATAGCTAAAAGTTAACTTTGTAGTGTCTTGCGACCCTTGCTTGAGAATCCGTGCAGGTAAAATGAATTCTGGTATGTAATGCTCCGCTGCTGCTTGCTGGTCGCCCTGGTTTCTGTTAGTTTCGTTTTGCTAGTTTACCTCCTAATATGCAGAATACAATTGTGTCTTCAACTTGGACCGAGCCTTGAACGTTACTATACCTGCTTGTCGCGCGCGTAGTTACTGGCGTGGGCTGTGATGCGTCTGCTGGTATCTCTGTATCCCGTGGATTCACTACACATCCATCCACACTTAATAGTAATACTGTAGTAACGTTGGTACAAAACGTGAGAACTATGACGGATGTGTTAAAGATTATTTAACGTCACTTTCGGGTTTAATATCGATCGAATATGATCGAATCTGGATGAATTACCATCAAAATTGATTTGACGACAGAACCGACGGAGGAAACCCCCGAATGCAGTGACATCAATGTACGTCACTGAAAAACAAAAAACATAGTTGTCGCAGCTTACACATTTAGCAGTGTCAATACAGTACATGTGACACTGGCTGCTGGGGGCTCGCTCACGTACCGTACATGACGTACGTACTAGCGTGTGGATGATTTTGATCCAGACTATTAATAACAAAGTCGCGCTTCGCACGGAGAAGCTCTGAAATTTATAAAGTTGTTAGAAACTGTATTATTGTTTGTTTGCCCATGATACAGTACTTCTATTACCTACCATCGTCAGTGGTTTTACATTACTTCGTACATTATATCGGTTTTTAAACGGTTATCGGTTTGACGATGAATCTTCGTAAACTCAAGTGAAATTTTGTTTCGTTGTCTCTTAAAATCCTGACTTTTGGGGGCAATCCAGCGGGTATCGTGTTAAGGGAACAAGTATGGATGTGCGAATCTTTCCCAAGCGAGTCTTCGGACAAAGCAACACAGGTAAAGCCCCAACGAACGTTAAAAAAACGGGATGGTTGCCTGCTAAATATAGTGTCATTTCGCGATTTACAAAAAGTTTGATGCGGGAATTCTACCCGAATTCCCGGAGTTAAAGAGACCTGACGATAATAAAGCATAAATCTCTATTTACCACATCGACAAGATTTGATTCGTGTTCACATATCATTGACGAAGAGGAGCACCTGGTGCGCCAGCTTCGCAGCCGCACCATCTGCATCGTGGGTGTCTATTTTTACCGAGCAAATGTCGTGCTTTTCGGAGCAAATTTTCCATCTGCTTGTTTTTAGAGTAAAAGTTCTATTATATCACGCAAATGATCGGATTCAACAGGTGAGCCGTTGCCCAGATGGAAATATGTTGATGGGCCTGTGTTCAGCTCTTATCGACTACATCTTAATTTAGGCATCTCAAACAGTGGTTGGGAGTTATCTCGTAGCTGGTTTTTGTGTATATGTATGCGGCAGTGGGAGCGAGGCGTGCGCTAGTAGCCTCACACCTCCATTCGCGATGGAGCACCAACTTGAAGACCCCGACAGCTCCTTCGTTGGGTTGCTATTAGCAGCTCAGGCAAGCACAACCGAGACTCCGGCAGGTAAGACTCGTAGAAAGTGTACACGTACAAGCGTTTGGGGAAGTTCAACTCTATCGGCGAAGGCAAGTTGTTCATCGATAGCCTAGCGGATGGAATATATCGACACTCCTACAACTCGAATAGCACGCACCGTGTCTCAACGTTCCTCGAGTGCACTTCTCATGCAGATTGTGAGAGCGTAATCCGTATCGTGCGGATGCGTACCGAAGCCTCCTGCGTCGGTGATCAACGTGGTACCCATGCAAGGGTCAACACCGAAAAACCCCGTACGGGAATCAACCGTAGGATCAAACCTATCGTCGATGGCCTGTTAAATGGCTGCGGAGGTCCTCTACACTGCCTGACCACCCCCGATGTACGATACAAATATGATCAGACGATGTATCAAATCATCCCATCAATTGAGCTACTCCAGCATCGGGCCCAGACGCTTCAAACCAAGTCTGCCAAGGACGCAACGGGTGTCAAGACGTATACCGACATGTTGGTGGGCTTCACGCAGAATGTGCAGCAGTAAAGAGGATTTTTTCGGAGTCATGCAGTCGTACGACGTTGCCACAGATGCTGCAGCCTTCCCGGAGCAGTCGGACAAGTACCGGAGTGGTCTGATCGTGCTTCACGCATTCTACATCCCTATTGAAAATTTGAACCCATCGCTGGAGGTCGTCGTTTCGTCTCGTCGCCTTTTTCGGAACGCAAAACTGTGTATTGATGGCCAGGAGCGAGATGGTGTGATGGTGGCTACAGATCGTACCTACAAGCTGCCCAAAGGAGGATGGACACTGGTCGACCTTGGGACTTACGAAGTATATTATACTCGCAACGACTTTGCCCACCGGTGCATTCCTATCACATACATGTTTGTAGAAAGTGAATCAATCCAGACATACGACCGACTTTTCTCGGTGGTGAAGTGTAGCGGGGCTACACATTCGGCTAACCTCACCTTAGTGCAACACGCACTAAGTGGATACATTCAGGTGGGCCACATCGCAGTGTGGTCACCATTCATAATAGGAAGCAGTCCTATTGGTCAGAAAGCAGGGTCTTTCTACCAGTAATACTTAAGCATTAGGTCAGGGTTTCTGCCAACCACTCGTTGGCAGAACCCCTCTTTATAGATATCAGTTTTAGGAGGAAAGCCACAGTCAACAAACAATTCAGTTCTCATTTTACCGCAAAAGCTACTATTTGTACCTTTATTTAGATCTAATTATACTTGTGGATACAAATATACTTAATCTAAGTTAAATACACCTTACGCTTCCTCATACACGTGCGCTCACGTGTAAGCTAAAGTATAGGGCTAAGTAAGCCCATTACACCTGGTAGCACTTTGTAGTCCGTCCAACGACCGACTAATTACGTATTGAATGAAGTTCGATACGGGGGCCGAGGACCTGCCTGTGGACGCGAGTATGTCCACTGGTAACCCAAACACGGGTGCAACGCATGTTGCACGCGAAGACTGTCTCCACCTGGCGGATCCAGAGTGGGAGGCGCTCCAACGACTGTCAACGGTCATTGGAGAAGCGGCCGTAGCGACGATGCTACGCACGCTATCGCCGACAGAGCAACACGGTGTTGCTCTAGGCTTCATCATGAAGGAACAGCGCGAGACCGCTGCTCGCGCTACGGTGTCGACCCCGTCCACACCGCGCGTGGAGTCATTGAAGCTCCACGTGAACAGCTATGTTGGAAGAGAGGGCGAGCCCCTCCTCCGTTGGCTTGTCGAAGTCGACACTGCCATTACGGCTCGACGTATCGTCAACCCGTTGTCGAAGGTTGCGTTCGCCATGTCATGCCTTGGCGGACGAGCAAGGAGTTGGGCGTACGGACGCCGACTCACTGACCCTACGTGCTTTAGCACGTACGAGGTGTTCAAGGGGGAGCTCAGACAAGCGTTTGAGCCCCCGCAGAATGAGTTCAGATCGAGGGCTGAGTTCCTCGACCTGCAACAGGGCAAGCATGACGTGCATGCTTACGCTCAAAGGGCGCGGTACTTGGTCTCGAACATCGTGACCAACCCGATAGACGAGGCGACAAAGGTCGTCACGTTCATGAAGGGCCTGAAAGATGGGCCTGTGAAGACCTATCTCTTCCGAGAGTACCCAAGTACTCTCGAGTCTGCGATTGCCCTTGCGATGCAAGAAGAGTTTAGCCTGCGACAGGCTAAGCTCCATGTGAACGTCCCGCGGCCGATGCCGCGACCGACGATGAAGCCGACGGGAGGTCCCGAACCAATGGACCTCTCGAGTGCGACGGCTGCTGGGTCTCAGCAGCGTCGTGGACCAACGAATGTCCGCTGTTTCCGGTGTGGAAACAACGGTCATTACGCCCGTGAATGCACAGCGCCTGTACAGGCGGCCAAGGGCCGGCGTGACGATACCGGGTATCGCCACGGGCAATAAAAAAACTAGAACAACCAGCAGGCGCGGGGCGCCCTGCTGGTGATGCAGTCGAGCGTGTCGATATTGGACACGCCGTATTAAAGACTGCTGCCCCCAGTGAGAGTCACTCTCTCTGTATGAAGCAAGATGACAGGCCGAACCTTGTCATCTTGAAGGTTCGCTCGAAGAGAGAGGTGTCTCTTCGTGCGCTAGTGGATTGTGGAGCGTCGAACAACTTTGTTCGACTGCAGAGCCTAGCGAGGCTTGACTTCGAGGAAGTGGAACTACCTCGAAGTCTATTGGAAGTAAGACTAGCAACGGGTGTCGTTGTTAGAACCGAGAAGCGTGTCGTACGCATACGCTTCTCGTATCGGAAGAGAACGTTCGTGGACGAGCTTATCGTGCTTGATTTAGACGATAAGTTCGACATGGTGTTGGGCATGCCGTGGCTTGCACGGCATGATCCAGTGATCGACTGGACGAAGCGCACGATCGTGCACTTCGGGAGTAGCGGCGCGACAGTGAGCGATGGCCCTGTCGGCGCAGCACGTGCACCTCGCGGTGCACGCGACCCACCAGGAGAGGCAGCGCGACGCGCGGCTGTCTCCGATCACCCCGCACGGACACCGACGACTGAGAGGGCCGTCGGGAGAAAATGTGAGTCGAATCAGAAGACTCAGATTCGATCGGATTCGAGAGGTTCTCGAAGCGTCAAGAGTGACGCGGTCGTATCGACTATTAGTGTCGACACACAAGTTCAACAAGGGGAGCCAGTCACTAATAAGGACAGTGACTCGGACGCGTCAGCTCAGGGAGCTGATGCGATTGGCCCAAACGTCGAAAGACGCTCCGCCGTCAGGCGTCGAGGTAAAGAAGGCGCGCCGGCTCTGGGAGCCGACGCTGCAGGCAGTGCCGACGGTTGCAAACGTCCCGCACCGGAAATGCTTGCGTGCTCGCGTGCAGCCGGGCTGCACGACGAAGCGGTACGCGATCAAGCAGGGCTTGATTGCGTGCGCCCGCGGGAAGAACCCGTCGGCGACAACAAGAAACGCATTGCGTGCTCATGTGCAGCCGGGCTGCACGAAGAAGCGATACGTGATCAAGCCGGGCTTGATTGCGTGCGCCCGCGGGTTGAACCCGCCGGCGATCAAAAGGAAGATCTGTCCGCGGCCGGGCCCGGACAAAACAAGACGCGCGGAACCGGGTTCCGCACAAGAAGCGAACGGCGCAAGCGAGCAAAGCTGCGCAAGTCTCGGTCAGGGACCGAGGCGCTACTCGCAGTGTCTGCCGGGCAGACACAGGAACTGGAGACGACCGTCGAGTCATTGAGTGTCTTGACGCGTACGAATACTGGTCTCCAGTATAAGAAGATGAAGTTGGAGAACCCTCCGACGTTGGCGTCGGAGTCGACTTCGCTTCCAGTCACGAGCTGGAGGCGCTTCGCCCGCGACCTGCACGATGGACGCATCGAGCAGATTTGCATCCTCTCGGATGTCGAGAGGATGAAGTGTGAAGCGGAAGAGTTGAAGCAGCTCGTCGCTGAGGGCGTGGACACCCTCAGCGCCAAGTCGAAGAAGGAACGCTTCGACGAACAGAGCTGGGACTCGCTGAAGTCGAGCCCCTTCTACGAGGTCTTGCGTGAGTACAGAGACGTACTCCCGGACGATATCCCTGCGGAGTTGCCGCAGGACAAGGGTGTTCAGCACGAGATTGATCTCGTGCCGGGAACGAAGTATTGCGTGACGCGGCAGTGGCCACTGCCGCGAGAGCAAGTCAAGGCAATCGACGACTTATTTGAGAGTCGTCGCAAGGCAGGGCAAGTGCGGGAATCGAAGTCCCCGCACAGCGCGCCTACGTTCTGTGTCAAGAAGGCACAGGGCGGGTGGCGCATCGTTCATGCTTATAACAAGCTGAACGACGCAACGGTACCGGCGCAGACGCCGATACCGCGAAAAGATGTGATCATCGATTCGATGGCTTTGAGCACTATCTTCAGTGCTCTGGATCTGAGAGACGGATTCTATCAGATCCTCATGCGTGAGAGCGACATACCTCTCACGGCGGTAAGCACTCCGAGCGGTATGCTGTGGGAGTGGCTTGTAATGCCGCAGGGATTAAAGAATGCCCCTGCGACGTTCAACAGGTGCGTCACGCACTTGTTGCGCTCGGTGCGCGACTTCGCACCGAGCTATTTCGATGATGTGTTCATCCACAGCCGGGCTGTGGACGGGAAGTCGGAAGTGGAGATGCACGCGGAACATCTCCGCAGGTTGTTTGCACTCATGCGCAAACACAAGCTCTACGCGAACCTGAAGAAGTGTATCTTCGGGGCTAGCGAGATACCCGTCCTTGGGTGTCTCGTAGGGAAGAACGGCGTACGCCCTGACCCGGGAAAGGTCAGCGTGATCAATGAATGGCCTACGCCTTCCAATGTCAAGGAACTGAGGCAGTTCCTTGGACTCGTTACGTACTTATGCAAGTACGTGAGCAACTACGCGGGCAAGATTCGCCCGCTGTCGCAACTCCTAAAGAAGGATGCTGCATGGGTTTGGACTGCTGATTGTCAGCAGGCCTTTGATGCAGTCAAGCAGGGCTTGACTGAGGCGCCGATCTTGGCGGTGGCCAATCAAGACCGTCCGTTCCACGTCGTGTGTGACGCGTCCGATTTCGCAATCGGATGCGCTCTAATGCAACACGATCACGAGGGACGTGATCGCGTGGTCTACTATCAGTCGCGTCAGCTGAAGCCAGCTGAGCGCAACTACCCGGTACATGACAAGGAACTCCTTGCCATGAAGTATGCACTCGCGAAGTTTTGAGTGTGTCTACTTGGGAGTAGACCATTTGTGGTCTACACCGACCACGCATCATTGCGTACGGCGATCAAGTCGCCGCACATCTCACAAAGAATGGCGAGATGGCTCTTATTCTCTGCGGAGTACAACTTCCAGGTTGAGTACAAACATGGAAGGTTGAATGTTGTGGCCGACGTGTTGTCGCGCCGACCTGATTATGCGATGCACAAGGCCGACGCCAATTGCATTGGCGTCGTACGGACGTCTACTCCCTCGTCGTCTCTGTTAGACGACGTGCGGTCCGCATACACGAATGATGCGGACGCGAAGCAGTTGTTGGACTACTTCGCTGCTCCTTCTGACAAGTCTCGTCAGAAGTTAGCGAAACATCTCCGTGCACGTGTACACCGTTATCGTGTACACAATGGACTGTTGCTTTACAGCGCAGTCGACGACAACGCTGATCGCATTGTCGTGCCGGACGATCATGAGCTGAAGCTCAGGATCACTTACGAGTATCACGATGCCCCGACGTCGGGACATCAGGGTCGTGAGAAGACATACTTGCTTCTCACGCGTGACTTCTATTGGAGTCACCAGTACGTTCGTGCTTGCGAGGTTTGCCAGCGCGTGAAGCCTGCAGCCTTCTCGCAGGCTCCACTTCAGTCACTACCGACTCCGTCGGAGTGTTGGCAGTCCATCTCAATGGACTCTGTGTTTGGTCTTCCGCCTGATAACAAGCGGAGGACTGGTATTGTGGTCTTCGTTGACCGGTTCAGCAAGATGGTGCATCTTGCTGCAGTACCAGCCGAAGTGACAGCCAAGCAGACGGCACGTCTGTTTGTTGACATGGTGTTTAGACACCATGGCATGCCGATCGACATTGTGTCTGATCGTGATCCGCGCTTCACAGCGCGTTTCTGGCAAGAAGCGTTTGAACTTCTTGGCACGCAGCTGTCCATGTCGACTGCGGATCATCCGCAGACCGACGGACAAACCGAGCGCGTCAGCCGAGTCTTGGTTGACGCTTTGAAGAGCTACGCCCATTCGTTCAAACAATGGAGCGACTGCTTGCCGATGGCAGAGTTTGCCATCAACAACTCGGTGCATGTCTCCACAGGACATACACCGTTCTACGTGAACGCCATGAGGCATCCACGCGTACCGAGCGTACTCGGTGCGGTAGCTCCTTCCTTAAGTGGGGGAGGGTATCCGGTTTCAAAACCGAATGAACACGCTGATACGAGCAACATATCAGCTGTGTTGACACGCGCACGGTCTGCGCGTAGTCCGATCGACAAGGATTCAGTGCCTACGCCGGGCGTAGACACTCTAAACAACGACAATCACACACAGGCCGGGCCTGTAGTGAACAAGGACAACGGGTTGAACAAAGAGTTCAACTCGAAGGCAATGGACTTTGTCCAGCGCCGCCAAGCCGTAATACGGTTTGTGCAAGATGCTATTGCAGCTTCTGTCGATCGACAGAAGCTGAACGCAGACAACAATGGCAGAGGAAACACAAATGAATTCAAAGTGGGTTCATTAGTTCTGTTAGCTACACAGAACCTAGCTAAACATGCAGTTTCAGACTTCGGAGCAAGCAAGCTTGCCCCGCGCTTCATCGGGCCATTCACCGTGTTGGCGAAGCATGGCAACGCGTACACGCTAGACATACCGTCCAGCATGCGCCTCCACCCAACCTTTTACGTTGGGCGGCTGAAGCCGTACTCGCAACACGAGTCACCTACTCCCGGTGACTCGGCGCGATCCTCGTCTCGAGCGCGGAGACGCGATCCGTCAGGCGGGCAACGAGCGTCCCCAAGGTCACTTGGACGTTCGAAGCGGTCTGCCCGGCCTGACTGATCCGGGCCTTCAAGAGCTTTAGCTCCTGCCGTTTCTCGGCGAGCTCAGCCGTCTGGAGGCGCTCCACAGCCTCCAAACGATCCCAGACCTCGCCCGGCGACGGCCCGTGGCGTCTTTCCACCGCCGCCGCCCCCGTTGCGAGATGCACGCGGGGAAACTCGCTGGATTGTCCAGCGAATCGTTGATCATCAGATCCGGACCCAAGGTCCGGTTCATTTTCGTATTCGTTGGTTAGGATACTCTCCTGACCACGATACGTGGGAGCCGCGGAACGTCCTGATGAGCGACGTTCCGGAAATGGTGACGGAGTACGAAGCCCGCCACCAGCAGCTCCGCCGAAGGGCGTAAAACTTGAGCGAGAGCTGTAGTCGCCTACAGCCCTCGGCTGAGTGTTGCGCTCACCCTCAGCACTCTCGGACGACAACTGCGTGATTAACTTCTCACGCAGTGTCTTCAACTCCACGGGCACACTAACACCAGTGTACCCGAGAAGGTCCCGTTCGGAAAGCCGCACTGCCCCGGGTCGGCATTGCGCGCACGCAATGCCAGGCGGCACTGCGCACGGAATCCCCGCCTCGACTGCACCTTCGTGCAGCCGCAAAATATTGGGCCGCTTCGAGAAGCGCTCGTAGCGCTCACCCGCAGAGCGGACTCGCTCACGGTAACCAGCCGGGTCGCGGTTGAAGTTCTCAACGAACGCGCCCCAGCTTTGACAGAGTGCCTCCCACTCTATCACCTTGCTCTTACGGGAAGTCTTCTTATTCCCGTAGAATCGGAGCTCATGCAAGAGCCCGATGTAATAATCACGTCTTTGATCCGTCGCCGGATCAAAGTCGAGCTCCTTAGTGACATCGTCATCAACGATGGCGCTGCAGGAGTACAGCGCGTACTTGCTGACCGGCGTGGTATTGCCGTAGCGAGATCGGATCTCGCTCGGAGACGGCATCCACGGGTCGCGCGCCGGCTTAGCGCGCGACGTCACAGTCGCAGACGGAGTGGAGTCGTCATCGTCTCCACCCCGCGGCGTAGACAACGCCCCAGCATCTGCGAGCGGCCTATCGCTGCCGCTACGCGAGCGCTTGGAACTCGAAGCGTCCGAGTCGTCCTCGCGAGGACGACGAGTCCCCACGCTAGCATCATTGCGCCCTGTGGACGAGGAGTCTTGCTTCTCCTCGCCCTCCTCCATGTCGACATCATTGTCGACATTCAAGTCCTCCATGCCATCGAAGAGGGCTTCGTTGGCATAGGTGATCTTGCGCGACTTGTGGTACTCCCCAACCGAGATGGTACGCTTGGGGGAGCTTTGCGTCGTCACAGAGGAAGTGACGACGTACGCCGAAGAGGCTGGAGATGCGGCAGTCGTCGCTGTGTTGGCGACGACTGTGTTGCTTGCTGCAGGTGCAGCAAGCTCGTCGGAAGTCTGCGTCGTTGGCGTGCTCATTTCGAAATGAGCACGATGTTCTCTCCGAAGAAGACTTTGGATTGATGTGTCGAGACCGGCACATCAAGTCCTAACGGGGGGATGGTGTAGCGGGGCTACACATTCGGCTAACCTCACCTTAGTGCAACACGCACTAAGTGGATACATTCAGGTGGGCCACATCGCAGTGTGGTCACCATTCATAATAGGAAGCAGTCCTATTGGTCAGAAAGCAGGGTCTTTCTACCAGTAATACTTAAGCATTAGGTCAGGGTTTCTGCCAACCACTCGTTGGCAGAACCCCTCTTTATAGATATCAGTTTTAGGAGGAAAGCCACAGTTAACAAACAATTCAGTTCTCATTTTACCGCAAAAGCTACTATTTGTACCTTTATTTAGATCTAATTATACTTGTGGATACAAGTATACTTAATCTAAGTTAAATACACCTTACGCTTCCTCATACACGTGCGCTCACGTGTAAGCTAAAGTATTGGGCTAAGTAAGCCCATTACATGAAGGATCCCGTCTATCAGCTCTTTGGTGTGCGTTTGGAGATGAAGTTAGGGACACTAGATCACGCATCGCTACAGCCTTCCAAATGAACTGGCCAGAGGTACAGCTGTTAAGTTGCTGGTTCCATGTTGCCAAGGCTGCCAAAGCCAGGGCACGATCTCTAGCTACCACTGTAAATTGGGATCTGCGAATCAAGCCCCAACTCGAAATGCTTCACTTGTGCCACTAAGAACCCAATTTGATGCACTAGCAAATATCGTCACTGAGGACCGGATAAACAAGGCGAAGGCGAGTATGCAGACTGGTTTAAGATGCAGTATCTGCAACCGCTTTGGAAATTCCGGTTTGCTGCAGGAAGACAATGCCATGGTATTGTACCGAGTCAGAATCCAATTGAAGCCCATCACAAATCTATTAAACTGAGCGGCGTCCAATCCAAGCAAGACTACGTCAGCAGTTCTTAACCAATCCCTCTCACGAGTCATGGTGATGGCATAAGCTCTCTGCGGCGCGCCCACAGTCATTTCAAGATTTGTTCGAGGGCCATTATCTACAGAGACTGTCTACAAGGTTCAGATCCTCACGTTACCTGTAAACTACACCTGCGTGCGGGCGCAGGACGACCCACCCTTGATATGCAGTATGTACTTCAATGGAGCTTCGTGTGTGAAGTCCGCCAAGAACCAACACCCCGTCCGCATGTCGGAAAGATTTCGTGAATGGATAAGCGCTTCAAGGGGATATCGTTAGTCTGCGTCTCCTTGCGAATAGTACCTTCAGTGAGCTCCTATACTGCTTCGTCCTGGTACGAAATTCAGGTCATGAACCAGTCCCCGCTGGATCTCAACTTCGACGACGGCAAATGGACCTACGAGCAGGTAAATCTACTTTTGTATGTTTGGCGCCTTGCCTAAATACTGACTTGCATTGCGGTGTAACTTTAGCTTGTCTCGATCCGGTCGAAGCTCCGCTGCGACTGCAAAGCCTTTTTCTCTAGTGGATAGCACTGTTCTCACGTCTTGGCGGCCCTGAATTTTTTGGACGGGTTCGATTTAAAAGGGCTTATGTCGGATATAGCGCCACGCAAACTCCCCGGACGACCACGAAAGATAACACGTGCGCATACTCGAGCTGACGGTAGATCTATATCATGGATCTGCTGCAGCAATTTCCGGCCGTTGAACTGGAAGATCTTACACGAGCGTGAAGTGAAGAAAGACGGACGACCTGCGCGCGAGTTTTGTAAAGGGTCGATTGCCAACTACCACTTCCAGCGTGGGGCATACTATTGGAATGTGGAGCTCTCAGGCCAGACCCTTGATGCAATGAGTATCGACGAGGTTGCAGCAGTGGTCGAGTTGGCTCACAGCTCAGGCATCGATGTGTGTGGCGAATAGTCTAGTGCGTCGAGAAGAAGATGGATAGATTATATTTTCATAGTCCGAATAATTCATAGATGTATTTGACAGATACTGTTGAAGTAGTTGCTCGATGTTCCTTGAGAAGTTGCTCTGTATTCATCGTTACACAATAATTGCTCGTAAAACCTGACCGAATTGCTCTGCAAATAGGTTTTCCCCTGCATCGTGCCAGTCACCTGTGTTTTAAATGCAAATATAGCGCCAAAACAGTTCCAAATGCACTTTGGTGACGGGACGCACCACATGAACGAAGTAGAAGCATAACGTTTCAGTACTTGCTACATCTGTATCTTAGTAAAAGTATTATATCCAATATATAAGCTAGTATATGCGTTTGACATGGCTACAGTACACGTGTGGGCAACTCGTACTATTTAAGAAGTGCTCCAGATGGAGATGATCCCTTCGCGCAACCTCCAAAACTCGTAGACGAGCTGGACGTTACAAGCAACATCCCAGTTATCAGAGGGTATTGTGAAAACTGGCCAGAATGTCTTATCCGAATCTAAATCGGCCGCTTTAGAGTCTTATTTAGATTTGTGTACAGTCGTACCCCTCAATATGCGCACCCATATCTTCACATAACCTGTCGTATCCGATCGTATATGTATGGGTAGGGCTGCCAATAAGCACAAAGAACTGCTGATTCCCTGTCAAATCGCTTTGTAACGCCTCTGCGCATATTGAGGGGTACGACTGTACTCTTATTTATTTCGTGACCAGTCGTATTTAGTTATAGTTACCCTCGGTTGGACTCCAAATTGAAACAGTCTTAAGATAGGCGCCAATCGCATTCACAGCCGATTTAGGACGTCCACTCGGATCCCTCCTTATTATAGCACTGGTATTGTCATCCAATTTATTAATAGCATTAAATTTTGTTGGGAGAACACTCCTTTAGGTAGAAAAGGCAGATACTGTCCTTGCTACTTCAAAGTACAACTGTTGTACAGAAATCTGCTTGAAGAACGAATGCCGAACAAGTAATATCCTGTCGAACTATATGTAAGCAATTATACATGCTAGGCCTATTTATAACTCTTACCCCCTATTAATCTCAAATATTGAATATATATCATGCGTTCTTTAGTGAAGCAGATTTCTGTAGTAGCGAATTCGCTTCGAGTTTCATGTACCTTCACGAAGTTCTGTACATGTATTGCGATTTTTTTGCTGTGTATGTTTGCACGCAGCTCAAGTCCCAATTCATCATGAAGTACTGTATATTGTTTTATGGTGTGGCTTGTGACCTCGTGGTGCACCCAAGGAGGCGAAACTGCGGAAACAGACGACGTTACAGTGTGTGTGACAAAATTTCTTTTTCATGCCTCATATGCACACACAATTCAAGTTCAAGCTGTACATGTACCGACATCCTATACTTATATACCTTTGGTGCTGTGGTGCGACGACGTAATATAACAGCAACAGCAGCAACAACAACAACAACAACAAAAACAACAACTGTGCAAACTGTACAACGAGCACGAACAGCGCGACGGAGGCGCGCCTGCTTCAAATTTCAAATTTGAAAGTTGGTTCCAGCCGGTTGAAAGCAGCAAATAATGTCCCAATTGAAACGAACAAACCACAAATCACACAGCTCATCTCCTGGCGGCGGGACAGTGATCTGATCTAGTTTTTTTCTGCCTCGGCTGTGGTAATCTGAAGACTGTGAGCCATTTTTTCCTGAGACGGGCAAACTTTATCCTTGTGCTGTGCTGTCAATCCATGCAGCCGACTCGGTTCAACCGAGTCGGCTAGCAAAATTTTCTTCACCATCGTGGTGCGCCATTTTCCAATTTGCCTTCGCCGACTAACGCGAGTGCAGTACAGGTAGTCAAAAATCATGCGCCTGACCCAAGTCGTACAAGTCGTGCTGGTGGTTCTACTCGCCCTGCTCGCAAGCTGTGACGCGTCCGCTGCAACAACCAAGAACGAGATGACACCGTCGACCGCGAGCTCTTTTGTCGCGAGTCTTCGAAGTCTGCTGGCTCTCGGTGATGCATCAACTGATCTGACAGCCAGCGAGGAAGAGCGAGTCAGTAATGCGGCAACGGCAGCAGCAGAAGGGGGGCGTGCTGGTGCAGGGGCCACTGGAACCGTGTCGAGTGCTACCACCGGAGGAGGAGGGACGATCACTGTGACGAAATACTGGAACAATGGCCTACTGCAGAAACTGGAGAGGTGGTGGAAGAAGCTGTTGCACCGCAAAACTGAAAGCAAGAGCACGAGTCGTCGGCTCCGGGTTCCGAAATAGATGGTGCTGGTTTCGGACTCAGTATGTTTTGATGGCACACAGGTAATAGAGAAGAAATATCAACATTACTACAGTAGTGTGTGCGTCATCCCAACTTCCTTAACGTTTGCCGTCGCTGCAGCAGTATACAGTATTCCGGATCTGCTACAACGCAGAGCCTCGTACCACTTCATGTAGTTTCGAGGCTTTGCGTGTTTCCTTTCCGTTCTCGATTATCCATGCAAGAAGATTGCATTGCTAACTACTGTAGTACTAGCACTTGTGTCTGCACTCGCCACATCTACAGTTCAAGTTTCGCCGCAAAGGTTTCCAGAAATTTTGCAATTTGCAGAGCAATTGTTACTGGCATTACATTATTATAAAAATTATATACACATCTTTATCAAAAATTCCGCAGTATACAATACATGAACTTCACCGCCTATCCAGCTTTGAAGCAATCCCCAGGTGAATTTATTATCCCCACCAACTGTATACGTATGCACTGTAATACATGAACTTCACCGCCTATCCAGCTTTGAAGCAATCCCCAGGTGAATTTATTATCCCCACCAACTGTAATAGACTTCCAACGCGTCTATGATAGACGCGATGGAAGTGGAAGTCATAGACTCTACCATGGTATGCTATTACATGTATAGAACTGGAAGATCGCCGAGCTAATCCTTTCCATGCTGTTTTTTTCAGTGGGCGGTTTCCCAGTCCTGAGTTAACTGCAAGTCAAGTCAAGAACTCAAGAACCTGAAGAACCGAATCCCACATGCTGTGCTGGTGTCCGTATGTTTGCTCTAGAGACCGAGCGACAGTCGCAGTGCGACTGGGGCAAATTTGCCAGCCGTGCAAAGCTTAGACGAGTATCTTCCCATTCTACAACTTGCGTCCGCTACCCAACATCACGGCCAATTATCTCCAAGATGCGACTGGTCCAAGTGGTGCTCTTGGCCCTTGTCGCCGTGCTTGCAAGCTCGAGTGGAATCGCTGTCGCCAACAACGACGGAATTGTATCGACTGAGACTGCTCGCAACCTGCTGTCCTTCGAGACCATCGATTCCGACCCGAAGTCGACAACCGAAGAGCGCGTCAGCGCGGGTGCCAAGAACGCGGCTGAAGGAGGACGCGCCGGAGCAGGAGGCACTGTGGTGTCAAATGACCCCAACGGAGGCGGAACCGTGACCGTGACGGTCTACAATAACAACGGTCTTTGGCAGAGAATCAAGCGGTGGTGGGCCAAGTATATTCTCGGTGATGAAGAGCGAGTTAGCGCGGGTGCCATTGCTGCGGCCGAGGGAGGCCGCGCAGGTGCTGGGGGTACCGTGGTTTCGTCGGACAACAACAATGGAGGCGGCACAGTCACTGTCACGGTTTTCAACAACAACGGCCTGTTCCAGAGGATCGTAAAGTGGTGGAGGAAGCAGTGGCACCAGGAAGTCGCCAAGTCAAGTCGCCGCCTGCGACAGCTGACGACGGTCTAGGAGAGTGGGGGGCTTTTGTAGCTCTCAATCCGTTTGGTGTAAACCCGCAGAGGCTGTCAACGACGGTAGAAACTCAGTGTTCACTGACTGCATGGAGAGAACCTTAACTAGATTCAACAGCCGAAGTTGTAGAAGCCAAAGGAAGAAGCTGCATCTGCTTGCCGCAGTAATATAGGGCTCGGATTCGACACGATCACAGGAGCTGGTAGTCTTTGAGCTATTTTGACTTCAACGCATATCATATTGTGGTACCGGTACATTGTATCTCCAGTGCTGTGCCCAAGCCTTGGGCCAGGGTGTTCTTTCCCTCCAAGGTGGAGGGAAACCATGGGTTCGTTCGGCACAATGCCAATCACAGTGTGTGATCCGTGTATCAAGCGGCAAAGCACATGTACTGTTACATGTATACTATTATACATGTACTGTATTAATACATGTATTGTACATCACTTTTCCAGCGACTCAGACCACTCAAGTATGTTCTCGCGAAGAATGCGCCTAGGTCAAGTTCGGTTCGTAACCTTAGTCGCCCTCGTGCTCAGCACCGGCGTCTTTGCTTCTGCCAACACCGACGAAGTTACTAGCTTCGTTGCCGAGAGCGCTCACTGGTTGTTTCCCCGCGAAGGCGCCACCCGCGATCTACACGAAGCCACCGAAATCTCTTCAGTGCAGGAAGAGCGTCGTAGGTCAAAAGCTGCCACAGCTGCAGCTGCAGGAGCAAGTGGAAGGGCAACAGTGCCGTCGTCTGATACTACCACGGGGAGCAAGACTGTCACCGTGACGAAGTACCACAACAACGGCCTCCTCCAGAGATTCAAAAGGTGGTTGAACAAGTTGTTCAGTTTCGGGTCCTCAAGATCCACTCGCCAACTTCGCCAGGTGGGGTGAAGCAGCAATGAATTCGTTTCCTCGTTGTACAAAATAGAGGTCCCAAGTGCTTCGACACGATGTCCACACGGGGGCTGAAGAGTACACCTACTTCGTATAACCTTAGTGGCTAAATCGGCCTTCAATTTTTTTTAGCACTTTTGTCTTTCCTATAGAAGCCTAAATGAGGCTTCTATAGGTCAGTGAATTAAGCTCAAATAGAAGGCCACTTACCATAGAAGCCTAAATGAGGCAATTCTAAAAGATTTACCTTCACCCCTGCTTCGTAATTCAAATCTGGCGGTTAGAGATTCCAGAAGCATTGAGCGACGGACGTCCGGTTTTCGAATTTGTCAAGTGACTGCTTCGAATACAGAGATACTCGGGAAGGAGCACACAGTCCAGCAGCAGATAAAGACCGGCAATTGTCCACTAAGGACTTTTCAAGAAGCTGTTAACAAGAGATAAATAGACAGACACCTGTGATCATAATAAAAATATTTGCTTACTGATGAACTATTCGGCTGCGTATCAGCCAGATTGAAGCGGTTGCAATACTTCAGAAAGCCCACCAGATGAAATACGCCGCTTCGGTATGCTCTGTCGACAATTTTCCGTGGTCGGTGGTGGTCAGTTGCTTGAACCGCCCTGTGAGGGCTGGTGGCGATCGCAAAGCCACAAAATACTTGTACTTAGGCATCTGCACCCTTGCTACTTTTGTTCCCGTTTGACGTGGATTTACCAGAATAGAACGCCCCTTTACCCCCAGTAAATGCTCGTTTGACGACCGGAACAAGTTTCAGAAATGATTTATAATAGTTCGATAGAAGATCATCCGCAGCGCACAAAGGTCGCAGGGGGGCCTCGGTTTGTGCATTTTACATAGACGTAAAAGTTAGTAACACCGAAAACCGGGGTCATTTTAAATAAATTTATTTCGAGGTACTGTTCCTGCCATCTTGGTTGTTTTCCAGAATTATGTTGTTGAGTTCGGCTTTGGTTTGCATGTTTAGCTATTCTGGCATTCATTGGATCACAATTTTTCACGCTACAAAAGTCGAGCAACTACATGTACTTAAAAGTACTTCAAAAGTAACTAACTTATTATAAGTACATAATATGAAAGCCGCCACGCTGTTGTAGTTTTACGAGCGATGAAAATTAATCAGCTGAGCTCGTACAGTACAGTACAGCAATGCGACTGCTCCGATATATCTGGCTGGCCTCTTGAATATTCTGTTATCTCGGGAGGGTCTAATCGAGGGAGGTTATCTCCCGGTAATGTATCGCTTACCTACAAAAAGTTCGAACTTCGGCCACGTTAGCGTTATGTTGCTGGATGACAACTTCAAACTTTTTAGGAACACAGTTCTTCGAACTTCATTTTCCATATTCGAACTGAGAATTCTAATCGGCCTGCCGGGCTTTACCGAAACAATATCGTCATTGGTGAGTTTGTCTCGACTACAAGAATGCACTAATTCGAGAACAAGTATTGTATGTTCATACTTCTACTATGTATGCCCATCACCCTTTTTGTCACCTATTTTGCACTGCCGTTGCTTTCGAAGTGTCTCTGCCTTCTGCTTATCCGTTTGTCGTGCTCTATATCTCGGCCCCCATGTCTTCTTTCTTCGCTATCGAAGGGCGTAAAGTGAAATGACGCGTCATTTTGAACTCATCTGCAGGTACTCGTGGTTAATCACTGCTCATCTACTCATGTTTTTGACGATTTCATTGCGCTACCCATGACGTATCATGCTGCACGCACCATTGCAAGGGGACTGGTATGGCCAAATAGATCTTTGAAAAATACTTCGAAGTATTAATTAAGTGCGGTCGTAGTGGTCACAGAGTTTGGTATCAGTCGTCAAATTCTACATAGCTGAGCTGGTTTTAGAACTGGATGACATTTCCTCTATTTGCATGTAAGAACTTACAATTGTGGTTATCAATCTACTTCAAAGTACTTCGAAGTATATTCCAAGCGATGAAAGGAAAGATGGCTATTATGCTGCATGCATTTACTTTCACCAATTTGAAGGGGGGGCACTGAAACGTGACTTGGCTGAATGGGCTATTAGACGTTTTCAGAAGGACCTTGTTTTGAGAAAAAGTACTTAGTATTATAGTGAAATATTCGTAGTGTTGTCCGCAAAACTTCTCGGGCACGAACCTACGTGTTTTTCACTTCCGTCGAGCGGTAAGGTTGGGCCTTCTTACCTAATTTTGTAATCCAAAAACACGAAAACACGTAGCAACAAAACAAAAGAAGCGATGCGAACTAAGCGATTCTAGGCATGTGCGAGATCACAAAAACTGAGAAGCAAAGAAGCGATGGTTGAGTGCGCGTCATGCTCGATATGTATCAACCCAAATGTGCTCTGACACGTGCGTGATTTTGATCGACGTTATCATTGAACCCGAAACTTCAGTAGAAAAATACGTACCAAAAGTCGGTATCGTCGACACGTGTATTTGGTAACGTGTTTTAATTTTGCGGTGCTTCCGAAGTGTTTGCAGCTTCAAGGAAACTATGCCAACAGTGAAGATTTAGGATATTATATATAATATTTGAGGACCCAGACCATGTTGGCCTGGAGGCTCGGAGTTTTCATGTGCCGCTTGGGGTCGCGGTAGAAACTGAGCAGCACCTGCTCGAGGGAATTGAGTGCTGTTCAGCAACAAATATAATACATACAAGTAAATAAAAGTTGGATGTTTATCATGTCCATGGCGGACGCTACGCACATACTTCAGTACTTAATAAGTACATGTATACAGCATTCATTTTTCTCGATATAAAAGATAGCTTAACGAAAGCAACGCTCAAACGATAGTATCAAGTACTTCGAGTAAACAATCAAGACGAACACTCTAAACTGCCAGTTGCCAACTTTCTTGGTTGGAAAATGCAGGTTCCACCAGACTTTTTAATCAATGTGGTGTAAATAGAAGTACCGGTAGGTCCCAGTACTTCGCCGTTGTTGTCGCCGTGGATCCAGCTAGATGTAAACATAAGGGTCCATAGAAGACTTGATGCTTGGTGTACATGCACTGTAGCTGGATATGTGCCACAAACAACAAAGCTCCACGATCTATTCGCTGCTGGACGAACCTACGAAATGGGAAGTCTCACCTTTTACAAGAAGACGAGAACGCAAATGTAAGTCGTTCCGGATGTGGCCACCTCTTATCCTAACCTGTCTGCAAAGAGACAGCGGAGTCAAGCTGGCACGCTATGCTTACGGTAATCAGAGTATCACGCAAGTCACTTCCGAGTTCTGAGTTCAGTACATGTACTTGGCCAACGACACTTGAAACTACACGCATTTTGAGCAGGCTCCTAGCATTTCTAAGCGGAAGGAAGCAAGCATTCAAATAACTCTACTTACTGCACTCTGTTCACGCTGGCAGTTCAGATCATCGAGTTATCGTCTAACACACGGGCACAGCACGACGGAGATCTCCTGCTCCGGACACCCAAAAAGTACGAATCTGACGAAGAGACCAAGGCGCGAAGTCACCGCCGTCAACTTCGTGGACGGATGGCGGACAACCATTTATCTGAGAATCTGGGCTAGAACTCCGGGCTCTTGTTCCGACGTACGGCTTCTATCGTCAATTCGCCTTCCCACTAGGAGATCTCACGATCGGCGGACCAGGCGTAATCATAATCTATTGCTGCAATAGCCTTGGATATTGTTACAATGTATTGTGTCGGTAAGAATCCTCCTTCTCCATCCCCAGACTCCGGCCAAGATTTCCTACGCCACGATTGTGAGCCTGTACGTTAGATGCACTGAACTCAGAGTGCTCCTTGTGCTAAATGCTTGGTCACGGTACCCCGCGACTCTGAAGTCCTCGGACACCATTCCGCAATTTGCACCCGACAGCGACTCGAAAAGGATGCAATTGATCTCACTGGTCCAAGTCCTGTTCGTCACCATGGCTGTCCTGGTTGCAAGTGCCAACGGTGTCGTTACCGCTAATACCAATCAAGTTACTTCGACAACAACTGCTACAACTCGCAATCTGTTGTCCTTCGAAGATGTCGAGCCCAAGAAGACCCTAAAGTCAACCGATCTATCGGCGCCGAGTATCGAGGAGCGCGGAGCGGCTGCTGCGATCGGAGGGGCTGCAGCAGGAAACTCAGTGACGGTCTCGAACAAAGAACAAACTAGCAAGACCGTAACCGTGACGACGTACCATAACAACGGCGTCTGGCAGCGCTTCACGAGGTGGTTGAAGCGAACATTCAGCAGTGGCTCGGTCGAGACTAGCAAGAAGACAAGCAAAACTCGTCGCCTTCGGCTACAGTTCGAATAGAAGAACTAGAGCCAAATAATTCCATCCAACTAGAGCAATATGAACCAAGAATACAGTGAACCTATGTGTCTTCAAACCGGTTTGAGGCTGTTCCAGCTCCGTGACAATCTATCAATCCAACAGCACGCTACTATACTCGTGTCGTGGAACAAGCTTCGCAGCTTACTGGTGCAGCGCCTTGATCTTGGCAATAATGGCAGCGCCCATCGCCTTCGTGCCCACAACAACAGACTGGTCCTTGGTCAGATCGCCCGTGCGCACGCCGTCCAGAAGCACCTGCTCGACGGCCTTCTCAATCAGCTGAGCCTCGGTCTCCATCTGGAACGAGTAGCGCAGCAGCATCGCAGCCGACAGGATCTGTGCAATCGGGTTGGCAAAGTCCTTGCCCGCGATGTCAGGCGCCGATCCGCCGATGGGCTCGAACAGATGCACCTTTTCACCGAGGCTGGCCGAGGGCATGAGGCCCAGCGAGCCTGGCAGCACCGAGGCGGCGTCCGACAGGATGTCACCGAACATGTTGCCCGTGACGATCACATCGAACTGCGACGGGTTGCGGATGAGCTGCATGACCGCGTTGTCAATGTACATGAAGTCGAGCTTCACCTCCGGGTAGTCCTTGGCCACGTCCTTGGCGACCTTGCGCCACAGACGGCTGCAGTCCAGCACGTTGGCCTTGTCCACGACAGTGAGACGCTTGGAGCGCTGCAAACATCAACAACCAATTCATGTCAGCACTTCATAATGACATACAAAAACACGACCGAGACGTACGTTCATGGCCGTCTCGAAGGCGAACTTCATGGGCTTGGCGATCTCGGCCTCCGTGTACTTCATGACGTCCGTGGCCGTGTCGCCGTTGGTGGCGTGCTCGCCGAAGTAGATGCCCGACACGAGCTCGCGCACGATGACCATGTCCACGCCGTTGGCGATGATGCTGGGCTTGAGCGGCGACAGGTCCGGCAGCATCGAGTAGATCTTGGCGGGGCGGATGTTGACGGCCAGCTGGAAGTTCTTGCGCAGGCCCAGCAGGCAGTTCTTCTCCGCGTCCTTCCACTTGGGGTCCTCCTGCGCGTCCGTGGGGCCGCCCACCGAGCCGAAGAGCACGGCGTCCGAGGCCGCCACCGTGTCCACGGTGGACTGCGGCAGGTGCGTCTGGTGCTGCTCGTAGGCCGCGCCGCCGCACAGCGCCGTGGTGAAGGCGAACTGGTGCTGGAACAGCTCGCCCACCGTCTGCAGCACCTGCACCGCCTGGTCGCACACCTCGGGGCCGATGCCGTCGCCCGGCAGCACCGCGATCTTGTACGTCTGGCCGCTCATCGTGTCGAGTGTATGTCTGTCTGCTTTGAGCTCCGCTGGGTCAAAAGGATAATGACGTTGAACCTGTCAGGGCAGCCCAAGCCACGCACGTCCTCCTGCTGTAAGCATGTCAAAACGCGTTGTGATTGGTCAAAACCTCTCGAATGCGCAAACAAATAGTGAAGCCATTTTTGCAAGAGTGATTGTCACTGCAGCACTTGAACTTGCTGTGTATGGAGCGCTTCGTGCTGCGTGGGGACGCGGCGGCGGCGCTGGCGGCCTCGCTGGCGGACGCGCCGCCCTCGGCGTCTCAGCAGCAGAAGAAGCGGCGGCGACAGACGACCATCCACCACGGCGACAAGGTGGTTTCCGAGGAGCGCGTGCAGTACCTGAAGGAGGAGCTGGACGACGCTAAGACGCCCGCCAACATGCTGAGCGTGCTTGAGGCGCTGGAGCAGCTGTTCATCTCGCTCGAGATGCTGGAGAAGACGCGCGTCGGCGTCGTACTCACGCGGCTGTCGAGACGCGCAGAGGCGCCGGAGGTGCAGGAGAGAGCCCAGAAGCTGCTCAAAGTGTGGAAGACCAGAGCCAAGAAGGCCATAAGACGACGCGCCAGACGCGTCGAGACCTACGGACGCAACTTCGCCGAGTGAAGCCGCACGGGTAACGGCCCCTTCTCTCTTTATTATGTCTATCCTTTGTTAAAGAAGAGCTCTGCTATTGTAGCCGCACGCTGAGATGGAGATCATTTGGAGTGTGGAGACGCAGAAGCCCTTGTTTTCTATAGTTGTTGTTCTTGTTGTTGTTGTTGTTGTTGTTGGAGCCTTTTTGTGGTGATTAGACCTCCTGTGATATGCGGCGAGAGCTGGACGCAGTACGCACGCGTTGAGCAGACAAGGTCATGTCGGCACGGGCCAGGTAGGCTAGGAAGCCGAAATACAGACAGCAAGTGCCTCCCAACGCGACGAGTCCGACGGCCCCGAGAGCTAGACCTTCCAGGTTCGTGAAGATCAGGTACAGGTTGATGACGCAGACCAGTCCGCCTAGCATCCAGCCAGTTACTACCGTTGCTCGGCTGTTCGCGAAGTCGCCCATGATGGAAGAGGAACTGGTGAAAATTAGCACAGGAAGCAGTGCGAACGGGAGCTGGATGGACTGCAGCACGTTGAGCAGCTCGTCCATGTGGTCGCTATCTGCAGGGTTTTGCTGGCTGAGGATGGCCACCGTCATTGCAGGGACAAGTGAAACGCACCGCGTGAGGGCCACACGCTTCCACGGCGAAAGGTGAAGCTGTAGGAATCCTTCCATGACAAATTGACCCGCGTACGTTCCCGTCATCGTAGAGCTCTGTCCTGCTGCCAACAAGCCAATGGCCCAAATGGTGTCGGCGTACTCGCCTAACATCCCACTGAGCGCCACACCAGCCTGGGATAAGCCGATCTCTTGGCACATGCCCTCGCCGCCACTTGCAAGCTGGCAGTGACCATACGTGTCACCGCTGGCAATCGCTCCTGGAACGCAGGCAGTGTTCACTCCGCTCGTGCCATAGGACGTAGTACAGTCCGATGAGAAGAAACCCTTTGCGAAGACAGCAAGCACTGCCAGGTTGATCAGGAACGACACGAACAGTGCAAGGCCCGCCTCGATCGCAAAATACTTGTTCGCCTCGTGCACCTTCCGTCCATCGTGCCGGTTCACTTGCCTAGTCTGCACCAGAGCCGAGTGCAAGAAAATATTGTGCGGCATGATCACTGCACCAAGGATTCCGACGGCTTGCGTCACAGCGTACCGATCTACACGCGGCACCAAACCACCCACAACATCCGCAGAGGATACTTCTCCACGAACCAGGTTGGCGCAGAAGCACACCAGCATCACCACGATCAGCGCCACGAAGAACGCTTCAAGCTTCCGAATGCCGTAGCGGTGCAGCAGCAAGAACGTGAACGTGTCGAAGCCCGTGATCAGACAGCCGACCCACAACGGGAACCCAAACAAAACCTGAAAGGCAATGGACGAGCCCAGAACTTCCTGGACATCGCTCGCGACAATCGCAATCTCCGTCATGATCCACAGCGTCAGCGATGCCCAGCGGGGGTACACGGCTGTGCACATTTCAGCCAAGTTTTTCCCCGTGACCACGCCCAACCTTGCAGCCAGCACTTGCAGAAAGAACCCCATGGCCGTTGCGCCAAAGAGCACCCAAGTGAGTTGGTATCCAGCATACGCCCCAGCCTGCAGATCGCTCTCCAGGTTGCCTGGGTCCACGTACGCGATGCTCATGAGCCATCCCGGTCCCGCATACGCCCACAGCGTGCGCCAGCTGCAGTGCACAACAATCACCAGCAAAGGTGAGCAACGGCGCTACCGGTATTTACATGCCTATGGCATTGATATCAGCTATACCGCGTACCTGAATCCGTGCTTCGTGGGTTCCTCGTCGGGGGCCTGCACCTCCCCAGCCGACAGTGCAAGTGCCTTGTCCACCGCGTCGTAGCTGGTCACGTCATCCGCTTCATCACCCAGCAGCAGATCCAGCTCCGACGCCCTCGTCTTCGGCATCCCCTGGGTCTCTACCGACGTTCCCATGGCTCCGTGTGTCTCCCGGTCGACACGATGGTGTCGGTTATTTCGTGCGTCCAGTCCAGGATTGGCTAAAACAAGAGCTATTTCGGCCAACCCAAGGCGGGGGCGTTGCGAGTTGATCTCCGGTTTGAAGTCAGCAGGTCGTGCCTCTTTGCGACCGGGTTCGCTGGTCTCGGACAACAGCTCTAGCTAGACAAGAGAGGTTGACTCTAGCTAGACAAGAGAGGTTGATAGGATAGCTGGTCAGTATTTCAGATTTTACTCATGTTGTGCGGGTTTTCAAGGATCATCTTTATTCTTGAGCTCATTAGCCCGACCGTTAGTCTCAGACTATAACACTGTTTTACTCCATGAGGCGAAGTCTGCGCGAACCGCTACCAAAGGTATTGTGCCACCACGACTTCACGCCGCCCCACCAACCGCCACCAGACGAACCACTTCCCTTTCCACTCGACTGCGACGTAGCTGGCGCCGTCGTCGTCTCGGTCGAGGAACCGGCATCGCCACCGCTCGGGGCTGTGGTCGCGGAATTGGAAGAGCCGTCATCCTTTGAGTTGGCAAGACCCGTTTTAGGGAGACTCGTGGGCACCAAACCACTGTCACTCGACATCAAGCCATCCAGGAAACTGGTGTCCTTGCTCGACTCTGACGCCGATGCCTCGCTGCCTGAGGAGCTCTCGCTCAAGGCGCTGCCAGATCCTGATGTGGAGTCAGACGTCGAGGTCAGCAAGTCGCTCAAGTCACTGCCGTCCTCGCTCGATCCCGACGTGGAGGCCACCGCTTGCTTGGTCTTCTTCTTGGGGGCCTTGGTCGCAGCGAGAGAGGAGCTTTCACTGCCCGACTCGCTGGCGCTCATAGACATCGAGTCGGTACTGCCGCTCGTCGACGATGAGTCGTCCGCGCCACTGCTCTCCAACCCCTTCAACAAGTCGTCAAGCTGACTGCTGGTCAAGGAGAACAAGTCACCGAATCCACTGCCGCTCATGGGCAGCACGTCACCGAAGCCGCTGCCACTCATGGACAGCAGGTCATCAAATCCACTGCCACTATCGAACCCGCTTTCGCTGAAATCGCTGCCGCTCATAGATAACATAGCAAACAAGTCGTCCAAGCTGCTGTCATCACCGCCAGACTCGCTAGCATCGGCACTCGAGCCGCTGGCATCGGCGCTAGAACCGCTGGCATCGACGCTAGAACCGCTAGCATCGGCACTCGAACCGCTGGCATCGGCACTCGAACCGCTGGCATCGGCACTCGAACCGCTTGCATCGGCACTAGAACCGCTTGCATCGGCACTTGAACCGCTCGCATCGGCGCTCGAACCGCTGGCATCGGCACTCGAGCCGCTCGCATCGGCGCTCGAACCGCTTCCAGATTCGGAAGTTTTAGCGTGCTTCGCCTTCTTGGTCTTCTTCGCCCGGGTCTTTTTCGCCGAACGATTGCTGCTTCCCGAGGCAGACTCGATTTCCTGCTGCTGCTGCTGTTGTTGCTGCTGCTGATCGTCGGATCCACTCTCGCTCCAGGTGGGCATCACCTTCTTTCCCTTCGTTGCTTTGGTTGCGACAGAGGCATCGTCCGTTACCGGCTCAGTCACGGTCAATTTGCGAGCATCCTCCGAGATAGCCATGTTGGCATTCGTGGTGATGGCGTCCTTGGCAGTCACGATACTATCACTGCTCGAAAGCAGAGCAACCGAAGTTGCCAACACGACGTGGCTAAGACGCATTTTCCTGTTTGGTACGGTGTCGTTGGTTTAATCGGTACGCCGCAAATTACAAAGTGCTTGGATACCCTGTAGTGCCTCTGGCAAGTTAACACATCTCGAGATTTGGCAAGCAAAAATGCTCTCTCTGAATATTTCGCTCTTTCGGATAGGATTGGGCATCCCGCGGCAATTATAGCTGCATATTATGCATTACCGGTATTATTTGTACAGCTCTTTCCCTGGAAAGACTGGGATCCAGCGTCCCATGCTGCAGTGGATTGCACGTGCCATACCGTATGACACACGTCCAGGGGAAGGGTCAAGACTTTATCCTGGTCATGGATTCCCGGATAACTTGCTGGGTATCGCGCACCAGATTGCCCTTACTAAAACGACTGCTGTGCCTTTCACGGTTTATTTTTAAATAAACCGTTTTTAAATAAACCGTGAAAGGCACAGCAGTCGTTTTAGTATTGATTCACTGGATAGCCCTGTATATAGGTATGTTTTTGGCCACCATATAGTGTGCATGTGTACATGTACCGGTACACCATACGATGTGCGGTACGAGAGTCTCGTAACGAGACATCGCATGGTGGCGGGGAAAGAATCTCAAATCGCAAACAGCCGAGATAATAAAAATGATCAGCATTGTGGCTACAGGTACCTCCATACCGCGGCAATACATTATTGATTTTTCTAAACAAATACTACTGTAGTAGACTACTACAGTCATATTTTACTACTGTACTACTATTTTAATACTACTATACTACTATTTTAAGATACTATACTAGTACATTTTTTAAATGTACTTAAGTATTTTAAAAATACATTAAAATGTATTTAAAAAAGTATTAATACTGTATGGATATTCGGCATTGGGTTACTGTACGTGCTGTGTGAGCGTGTATTGACAAATTGCTATCCGGATACGATGGGATGTTTACGAGTTTTTTTTTCTTCATGATCGACTTAGGCTGCTGCACCCGTTTGCTCGGCGGCCGGTACCAGGCGGCGGATCAAAGCGATGGCCTCTTGGGTGTCCGGGCGGTCCTCGATGTTAACAGCGATCAGTCGGGAGATAACACCCCACTCCTCGTCCGACGCTTCTTCGGGCCTCTCGTAAGGTTTTCCAGCGATGACGTTCTTCACGATGTCCTCTTCGAGGTCCATCTTGAACGGAGGCGCCTGAGTCAGCGCCTCGATCATCGTCATCCCAAGCGAGTAGACGTCCGACTTGTATTCGGGCAGTGCATTGCTCGTGTCAACCAACTTCTCCTTGGCTTTCCAGCGCACCGCGTTCGCTTGAGCGTCCTCGGTCTTCTGGCTCAAACTCGCGGACAACGTTCGGATGTAGGCGCAGTCGAAGTCCGAGATCTTGGGCGTGTTGTTCTCGCCCATGAGGATGTTGCTGCCCTTCAGACCTTCGTGCATGATGCGGTGGCTGTGGAGCGCTTGGAGCCCCTCCGCCACTTGAAGGAACAAGCTCCAGAACATCCCTCGGTTCTCCTCTTTCCCCAGAAAGCTGACGATGTCGCCGCCGTGGGCATCTTCACATACGAAGAAGGGGTTCTTCGCAACATGACACCCTCCGTAGAGCTTGATAATGTTGCGGTGATGTGGGAGATCGTACCAAAACTGCAATTGCTTCAGGAACGACAGCTCGGAGCTTGTGCGCTCCTCATAGAGCGTCTTCACAACGACGCTCTGAACAGAACCGTCGCGGTGGCGCCATTCCGCGCGATTCACGACTCCGCAGGCCCCCGAGCCTATTTCCGTGCCCACTATCGTCACGTCTCTCTCGGGGATGAACCACCTGAAGATCGATAGAATGCTCTTTGGTTGCTCCTGAACGGCAGTCACCGTTTCCGAAGTGATGACCCGGGTCTCAAGGCCGAGTTCCATCAGGAGCCGCTCGAGAGTTTCATGCTTCAACGCATCGAGGTTTCCGAAGGTGTCACCCTCCAGCCGCGAGTACAATCCCAACATTGCCGTCGTGACTTGATTCACGGCTCTCATCTCGCCGATCAGCATGCGGGGAGAAGCGGCGCTTACCAGTCCTCTCAGTTTGTGGGCTTGGTAGTCGCATCCACGCTCCCATTCTGCGGCCCACTGGTTCCTCGCGATGTTCAGACCGACGCCTACCAACATGTCGTCGACTCTTGCGTTGAACTCGCGAAACGTGTAAGCAATGATCTCTCCATCCGCGAGGCGCTCGAGCAGTGGTTTGTGCCGCAGCATCTTGAGAAAGCGTTTGACGAGGTCGCAGAATACAACTCGCCATTGGTCGTCGTGGGCCAGAACGGCGTCGTGGACAGCACTGAGTAGCCCGAGGAGGGTTTCGCAGAAGACGACGCACTCGGGCGCCCGCTTTTTAACTCGTTGCGGTAGATCTTTAAACAGTACTTGGCGGCTTGGTGGTGACCCCGGAAGTGTCGTCACGGGGAAGCTTGCAGGCTGGACGATCTCCATGGGGACGTCGTCCATCTTGAGTGGCTTGATGAGGTGGCGGAAGGTCTGGAGTCGGACGTGCGTTGCAAAATTCAAAGTGAGGGGTTGTCGGGTAGGAGATCTCGACCTCGACTCGTGGCAGGATTCAAGCCTAGGATGTTTCCATACAGTAACTCCTACTGTCTGCTTAAGGAACGAGCGCGATCCAGCATCGTTTCAGTCTGCGTCCTGGATAACATTAAAATCCACCATACAGTAGTGAACTTGTGCCGTGCACCGGCGCCTTCAGACGAGACTTGGGTGCACTGGAACTCGCCCTGCACACATGTTCCCGAAATGCTGCCCACATGTGTACATGTATTCTTGTTAAGACGCCGTCGCAAGGAAGACTTGCACCCATTGTGCCTACTGCATGGGCGCGTATGAAAATTTTCCAGAGAACATGGTTGCTGGTCGGGTAAGTCCTGGCCCCGCCACGCAGAAGGAGGCATAAGTAGCAAACAACACATTTATTGCCCGCCTAATTGGCGTCAAAGCTGAGATCAATCGTGCCTTCCAGCGAGTCAAAGCAGAAACGGGATGCCACGACACGCTTGGGTGCTGCACCAGAAGCTGCACGCGACACGGGCGGGAGGAAGCGGATAAGCTGCTTCGCGTAGCGCACAGCAGGCCCAGTCGCCACGACGTGCTGACCTGCAACGTCCAAAGTGTATTCGACCCAGACAATCACCGCATTCGCCTTCGCGTCGGTCAGTTCAATGGATCCGTTGGTGGCCACCGTGTGGGCCGTCTGCATGAAGTCCAGCGCTGCCAGCTCCACCACCTCTGATGCTGGCTCGAACGGATACATGTAGGCCGGGAACGGGAAGTTGCGCGTGTAGTACTCGTCCTGGAACTGGTCGAAGCAGCTGTGGTCGTATCCCGACACATTGCCCACCGCACCGAAGCACTGGTGCAGGTGCTCGAAGCGTACAGCCTGGGCTAGAACGCGTGCACGGGCAGGCAGCACGCGAGCCTTCGAGTGCAGCAACTTATCGACGGCCGAGCGTCGGAGCCAAAAGTTGAACGCCTGCCAAAGAGGCAGGTTCTGCATCGAGTAGTAGAAGGGCTCGCCGACCAGCAGATCCACGCTCGCTGGCTCGCCTTGTAGGTGCTCGGGCAGCAGACCCTTGACGCCGCTGTTTAGCACCTCTGCATTGGCATTGTTGTAGGTCAACACCTGATCGAAGATTCGTGCGGAGACCTCCTTGGACTCGATGGAAGTGACGCTGGAGACCTCTTTGTGCGTAGCTGCCAGAAGCGCGCCCAGGGATCCGTCACTGATGTCCAGACAAGAAATCGGGCGCAAAGGTTGATCTTTCGTGAGCGCAGCAACCGTCGAGGCCACAGATGCGGTGTAGGCTTCGCGGCGCGCAGTATCCGTAAGCATGGAAATACGCTCAGCGTTGCAGATGAGGTGCATTCCACAAGTGCATGGAGGCTTCTCGCTTACGACGGTGCGCTTTGCCTTCTTGAGTGAGTCGCTCTCCGGAGCAGCTTCAACGTCAAACCAGATGCGGATGTCGTCGTGGTGAGCACGCAGTACCAGTTTTTGGTTCGGCTTTGCTTGGAGGTTCTGCACGAGAGGGAAGACGACCTGCACCCAGTGATCCTGCCAGTTTTGAGCGCCCGGCTTCGTCGAGTACACGACGCTGTTGTCCGCGTCAAAGCTCACCTCCCACCACATGAGCACAGCCTGAACCTTCCCAGCCTCGACCACATCAACGATCGTCTCTTGGTACTCCGCAGCGCCCGTCGTCGGCTTATTAAAGTCAAAGCTCAGCACCTTCGTGGGCTTCGTTAACGCCTTCGACTCCTTCTCCAGCGCGCGGAAATGCACCGGCAACGCGGGCTTACCGCCCTCACACTGCCACGCGGTGTCACTTCTGGCCAGCTTGGCAGTTTGCTGCTTCTCAGGCACCGCGAAGCTGTTGAAGTGGTAGATGGGCTCGCTCTCGATCACCTGCGCGAATACCGTCGCGCGCTCGGGCACGATCACCGCGTCCGGCGTCAGCAGGTGCTGCATGGCGTGACGAATTGTGGGCAGCACCGCCTCTCCCAGCAGCACCGAGTCAAAGAGCTCGGACACGAGCATGTCGGCACGTCTCGGCATGTGGTACGTGGCGTTCGGGTCCTTGTCGCTCTCCTTCTCCGGCGCGACCTTCAGGTCCGTCGATCGCAGCTTGAACACCGTGATCTTGTCTGGGTGGTTGGCCTGCGTCACCTGCTCGGCGATCTCCGCCATGGGCACGAACATCTCGCAGGCGTAGACGTGCTCCGCCCCGTGGGTGGCGGCGAACATGGACAGCAACCCGGTGCCCGTGCCGATGTCGAGCACCAGCGGTGCACGGCCGCGTTTGTGCTTGAAGTTGGCGATGGCGCGTTTGATGCCGCGCTCGTAGCAGTCGTTGCGGTCCTGGTCTCGCAGCATGGAGGTCATCTGGGACATGGCCACCACGTTCTTGTAGGCTTCCTGGGGACTGCCCTGCTCCACCCACATGAGGCCACCGGCCTCCGGGTTCAACTGGGCGGACAGCAACACCTTGGAGACCCCCGAGACCACGGAATTCGGGTCGTCCTCGTCCTCCAGGTACGAGTAGGGCACATCCACCACCACGGTCTCTTCGGCGGCGGCGGTCTCAATTGCCTCCTCCAGCGACAACCCGGAGGCCGGTGCAGTCGACGTCGAGGAACTGCCGTCGGGTTGACCCTCGCCTACCAATGCGCCACCGTACTTGTCCACTCCAGCGTACATGGCTACACTTTTGATTTGTGTGTTTGGTCTCTGAAGTTTTTTTTGCTTGGTTGAGAATCACATTGTGTGCAGTGACGTAATATTGTGTGTAGCTGATGTGCGAAGGAAACTTTCAGGGTGGTGAAGCCCTGCTTACCGATCCAAAAAATGCTGGAGCATTGAACGATGGCACTGGGCCACACAGTGAGTGAAAATACTCGTCCGAAGTACTGTGCCGCTTTCACTGATTTCTAACTGTGCACGGATGAGATCAACGTCGAGATCGCAGCCCGCTTCAAAACAAAGTCGTGCGGGGCACGAAGAAGCTCTGAAATTTAGGTAGCGTTTAAAGTTAGAGATGGCGCGACAGTGGTCGCAAGCGTGCTCAAGTTGCAAAGGGTGCAGGGCTTGCGAAGGCGTGAATTACTTGACAAACTAATTAGAGGGTTGGTCTGGTATCGCTGGTCGCACAGCATAACGTTCTTGTACCTTGGTAATGCTACATTTGCATGAAATTGTGCATCTCCTGCGCCTGCTTCGCAGCCGCAGTATCTGCACGCGACATACTGTATACAGTGTGTCATAATACGACGCGCTCCCGCGCCGGGCATAGCAGTATACATTATAACACTTTGAAGTAGGTGGGCATAGCAGTAATGACACCTACTTCAAAGTGTTATAATGTATTGTATACTGCTATGCCCGGCGCGGGTCCAAATCAAGGCCACTCGAACGTTTTTATCGTAATATACAGTCGAAGCGTCTGGGCAAGGAGGACGACGCGTCGTTCAAGGCCTCGTTCTTTCTTATGATTGTCGCGATGCTGCACTACATGTGGGTGATGTTCATGTTTTGGAAGTGCTTGAAGCAGCAGCAGCAGGAGGAGGCGGTCAAGGAGGAGGAAGAGGATCATATGACGTACACGAGCGTCGAGACGCCTATCAGCGGTATGGTCTACCTTCGCGCAACCCGCATGTCTATAAGGATTTCGCACTTATAAGGGAGGGCGACGACACAGGCAACACGCACGTAATATATAAAATAGTAGGGGTATTGACTTCTGTAGACTGACTATTCCATATCACTTACATTTAGTAAGGACTCTTAATACTATGAACGAAAGGGTACATAAATTACCAAGAGATCGAATTATGGAAAATCGGACGGTCAGTGGGATCGTGTCTTTGCTCTGAAATAAATTTCAGAGAATACTGTGTAACTTTTGTGTATAAGTGCACTTTTCTTTGTTAAACGCGAGGATTGGGTGAAATGCTGACCAATGGTAAGGTGTCTTACGATCAGCTTCAATTTGCATTGGTGCAAGGCAACATTCCCGGTTGAAATGCGCGCCCAGCAGCGGTATTTGACGGCGCGCAGAGACCTAAATCGCTGCATATTGCCACAAGAGCACACTGGAAGCAGAATGCACTTCCGGCACTACTTCATTCTTGAAGACTCCGGGCCGCACCATGACAGCGTCGATCATGCCACCGCAGCCGCCACCGAGCGAGCGCGACCTGCTCATTCCAATCGCTTCGGATGAGTCGCCGAGCTAGAGCAGCACTAACAAGATGTCGGTCGAAGAGCCGACAACCTGCACCTTCAGGTGCGTTGCTAGCGATTCGAGAGTCGTTGGTGCTGGGGTCGGTGACATGGCGCGCTTGCGTTTGTGACTGTACTTGCTGGACACAGCTGGCGCACACTTTGGGCGTACGCGGGGCCGGGCTGGCTCATGAGCATCGCGTACGTGGACCCGGGGAATCTGGAGAGCGATCTGCAGGCTGGCGCGTATGCTGGCTACCAACTCATTTGGGTGCTCTTTGGCGCAACGGCCATGGGGTTCTTTCTGCAAGTGCTGGCTGCTAGGTTGGGCGTGGTCACGGGGAAGAACTTGGCTGAAATGTGCACAGCTGGGTACCCTCGCTGGACGTCGCTGACGCTTTGGATCATGACGGAGATTTCGATTGTCGCGAGCGACGTCCAGGAAGTTCTGGGCTCGTCCATTGCCTTTCAGGTTTTGTTTGGGTTCCCGTTGTGGGTCAGCTGTCTGATTACGGGGTTCGACACGTTCACGTTCTTGCTGCTACAGTACACCGCTCGGCATCCGGAAGCCGTGTTCGACACGTGAACGTGTCGAACCCCGTAATCAGACAGCCTCCGGAAGCTTGAAGCGTTCTTCGTGTCGCTGATCGTGGTGATGTTGGTGTGCTTCTGCGCCAACCTTGTGCGTGGGGATGTTGCGTCTGTAGATGTTGCCCGGGGCTTCGTACCTCGCGTGGAGTTATGCTGTGACTCAGGCTGTGGGAATCGTGGGCGCTGTCATTATGCCGCACAACATTTTCTTGCACTCTGCGCTGGTGCAATCGCGACAAGTGGATCGGCATGATGTGCGCAGGGATCGAGAGGCGAACAAGTACTTTGAGATCGAGTCGGGTATCGCATTGTTCGTTTCGTTCCTCATCAATCTTGCGGTGCTGGCGGTGTTTGCGAAGGGGTTCTTCTCGTCGGACTGCTCGGCGACATTCGAATCCGATGGACTCAACACCGCTTGTGTTCCTGGTGCTGGTGCTGATGGAGACGCGTACGGCGCGTGCCATCTCACAAACGGCGGTGAGGGAATGTGCCAACCGATCGGTCTGTCGCAGGCTACGCCGGCCAGTTCGTCATGGAGGGCTTCTTGAACCTGCACATTTTGCCGTGGAAGCGCCTGGTGCTGACGCGGTGTGTATCGCTGGTTCCAGCAATGGCGGTGGCAATCCTGAGCCAGCGCAATCCGGGCGACGGCGACACCATGGACGAGATGCTGAACGTGCTGCAGTCCATTCAGCTGCCGTTTGCGCTGCTCCCCATCCTAATCTTTACAAGATCACCGGCCATCATGGGCGATTTTGTCAACAGCAAGACAACGGTCGTTACTGGGTGGCTGCTGGGAGGCTTCGTGTGCATCATCAACGTGCACCTGGTCTTCACGAACCTGGAAGGCTTGTCGCCGGGTTTTGCTGGACTGAGCATGCTGCTCGGTGTATGCTGCTTGTATTTCGGGTTCTTGGCGTATTTGATGCGGATGGGAGCGAACGAGCCCAGTCTACAATCCCGAAAACTGACAGGCCTGCAGCACGTGAATGGTAGGACGTACAAGTATAGGAACGTGATGTCATAATACCAACAGATCAATTTTGTTTGCTGGTGCCGATTCCTAGCTGTTTGCACTCGAAGGTTGCCACCATAGCAGTTGACAAAACTGTAAGCATCTTCTAACCGAACTTGCCTACAGGTGCAACACCATCGCGACGAGAGCCACCAAATGAACTGCCACGATTGATGCTCCCAGAGACTGAGCGGCGTTGTCAGCACTTGAAGCAGATGAAGATGATTCGGTCTCTTCGTGATCGTGATCGTGATGGTCGTGATCGTGCTCGCCCACGGTGGCTCCACCAGCTCCCGAGCTGCTCGCGCTAGCAGTCGTGTTGGACGTCGCCGCCAGGTCGGCCGGGTCGGTACCGTCCCCGTGGCAGAACTCATCGAGCAGGACGTAGTAGTCGAGGTCGGTGGCCGGGCCAAGGCCAAGGTCGACGTAGCACTGGCGTACTTCGTCTTCCACGAGCGAGTGGAGAGCCTCGTGGCAGCTTTCATCTTCACATTTGAGCTGCGAGACGTCCGCGACCGCGTCACATGCGCTTTTCGCCGACGTCAGGTACTCAACTCTACACTCCGACGAGAGCGAGTGAGTTTCTTGGGCAAGAGCGGGCACCGCAGAAGCAAGAACACCCAGCGCGATCACGGCGGCAGTCATCGACTTCATGGTAGTGTAGTTCTGTCTGGAGATTGGACGCTTGACGAGGGGAATTCGAAACTGGTGAATGGAGGCTCCATCGACTTTGATTCGAACTTCGACGAATTTCGAAGTCAAAGTCTTTGGTGGGCGTGCCAGCGAGACGAGATCCGCCGTCGGATATCGAAGCTGATCTCCTAAATTCCATACCAAATCGCTTCAAAGCTTAGGAGATAATCTCAAAGCTGATTAACGCGAAAATTAATTAATCACAAATCGAGGCATCTGATTGGTTGATCGTGCCCGAGTTCAAGTTGCCTTTTTCGTCGCCGGACAACTCTCCCACGTCATGACAGCATACCGCCGTCGGACAATGCCTTCGTCCGGGATCTTTACCCACCACCAGCCGACTGGCATTTCTCGGATTGACTGCAAGTCAGCAGCATGTCCTCTACGCTTCGAACACTCGTCGCTCTCTTGCTGGTCTCGCTTGCAATCTTGTCGCCCATTGCGGCGCAAGAAGAATGCAGCGGTCACGGCACAATGCACGGAAACCACTGTCACTGCGAGGCTGGATATGAAAGTGAAGGGGTCGAGTGTGTCGCTTCGGGGGCGACGGCCTCTTGTCCTGCTGGAGGCATCTCGTGGGAGCTGTCCATGGCGATGGCCCTCGAGAACGGGACGTACACGATCTCCTTCGCGAATAACACGGAGAACATGGCCGTGTTCGTGCTGCCGATGGGAACCACAGGGACCGACAACGTCACCCAAGAAGACCTCGAGCTGTCTGTGGAGAAGGCTGCGCTTCTGCTAGATGACGTGTCGCTTCCTCGCAACCTTGTCAAGGCTTCTCGCGACATGGCGCCGACAGACCAACTACTTTACGTAGTACAGCGCAACAACGCGGAGGAGCTCGCAGCACTGCAAACTGAGTGCGAGGCGAACCCGAACAACACTTGGCACGTCGACCACTGCGACGGCTCAGGCGCACACAGTCGTCGACGACTCGCGGCGGAGCCCATGACCGTCAACTTGGTTGTGAATGAAACGGGGTACTACGCGTTTCACATGCAGCACAACGCGATTGAGGAGTTCGGCATGCAAGTGCTTGGCGCCGATGGACAAGAGGTGGCCCTAGCTTTGATTATCGCCGAGGAAGAAGCGGACGAAGACACCAGCTCAGACAGGAAGGCGTCGACAGCGGTGTGGGTTAAAACCATGGTGGCAGTGGCGATAGTCGCGATTCTCTCGATTGTCGGCATCCTTATCATGGCTGTCCGCGTGAAGGTGCTGACGAAAGTGATGGACGCCATGATCGCACTCTCCGCCGGTGCGCTCTTTGGTGCTGCTTTCCTGCATGTCCTGCCCGAAGCCATTGAGTTCTACAGCGAGTACGGCCAGATGGATCTCACCTTGAGCATGATGTTCACCGTCGGGTTCGTCGTCGCGATGGTCGTGGAGATGGCGCTCGAGCTCTGGATCAGCATGGTGCAAGATGGAGCGTCACACTCTCACCACCTCCCGACTTCCATGCAGCACACGTCACCGACCGATGCACTTGCGGATGCCACCAGTGATCGGAAAATAAAATGTTTTATTTTACGGCTGCTCGTGCGCCAGCATAATAGTAAGGGCAATACGACTCCACACAATAATAATTATTTTGCAATATGGGGAATATATTGCAAAAGGAACAACCAACTTACTCCGCTCTCGCTACTTCCACAAGGGTGCTAGCACTCCACATGTCAATGTTCGCCCGCAAAAAGGTGATCATCTCGAAGTTAGCATCAGCTAGGCGGCCACGCTGCGGAGTCAGGATCAGCTTGGTCTGCGAGAACAAGCGCTCGCAGGCGTTGCTAGTTGGAGGGATCTTGGTCAGCAGAGCGTCGTAAACAACGGAGGACCTTCCTGCTCTGCGTGGCACTGCGCCCTCCAGCAACACCGTCGTAGCAAAGTCTGGAGCGCGGCTCTTCTTGCTCTTCTTGCGCTTCTCGCCGACGACCGGGAGGTTCGTGACGAACCTAGTAACGCTTTTAGCCTCGACCGGCGTTAGCGAAACCCCGTTGGCAACCTTAACCGCTGCATTCTCAAAAGTAGGTGAGTGGACGATACTGGATACCGGATCCAGGTGGCTGTCCATTTCGGAGTATCTCTCCAGCAAAGAGCTGAAGAGCAGCCTGGTGTCTGCCATGGTGGTCGCCTCATCCTGCAACTTCTTGCACACACTGTCGAAAACGCGCAGATCCTCGACTAATGCTGCGAGTTTCCGGTGGACCGACGCAGAAGGGACAAAGTCCTCAACAGCTTCAACCTTACGAATATCCCCGCGGATGCGCAGGTACCGTTCGACCATTTCACGAGTTGACGACCAACGCGTCGCATTCCTTTTGATTGGGCGTAGGTCCGTAAATTTAGCGAGCTCAGCGCTGTTGTTGGGCTGCCGCAGCTGGACCATCAGTGCGTTGACTTGGTCGAGCTCAGTTTCGTAGCTTCTAAGAAACGCCTGCACCGCCAAATTGAGCCGGTGGCTCGCGCAGCCGACCAACGGCACGCACATCTTTGTCGCAATCGCGCGGTTCGTGGCACAATTGTCACCGACGATGAACAGAACCATGCGCAGCGCCTTGTTGTACAGCTCGAGCACGCGCTTGAAGTGGTCAATTTGGACGTCAGCTGTCTGAGACCCATCGTCGAGCGGAGAGATTGACAGCAGACGGCGCGTCAGCGTCCCGTTGAACATGTAAAGCCCGAACACCGCGACATAGTGTGTAGAGCCGTGCGTCCAGCCATCAAAAAGGACCCCAAATGATTCTCCCATTTCCTCCTCGATATCTTTGCCGAGCTTGCAGGCGACCACTTGCATCTTGGCCATGAGCGTCTTGGAACAGGTCGGACGCAGACGTGACATCTCCCGTGTGAGGGGGTCATCGACCTCGCACAGCGGGAGGTTGCGCACCACAACCCAGCGCATCCAGCGGTAAAGGTGGTCTACCGCTTCAGAGACGAAGCCGAATGACTCGATGGACCCACGCTCGGTGCGGCGGGCTGATGCCATCTCGGTGAGGTGGTCCGGATGCTTGGTGGCCAGATGGGAAAGTAGGTTTGAGTAACCCGTACCCGGGGCCTGCTTGCGACCTCCGTTGCAGACCTTGCACGTGTAGCGGAAGTTTGCTCCTTCTTCGAAGAAAAAGGCGCAGATCTCGGAGCTTGAGGGCATCGTTGGGGGCGGGGACTTGAGAGACGTGTGGCTTGTAGTCGTGGTTGCTTAATGCAGTATGAAGTCACAAAGACACTTTCAAACGAGGTGAACAGTTTTGTTTGCGTAGTTGCGATGGCTGGCTGTGAGGGACTTGAAACAAATGACTTGACTTCTCTATTATCCTTTTATTATGTCGCTTCTGGTACTATATTGAGTATTATTGCCCAATTTTTGTATTTATTTTATTACAGATGGGTCCATAATAAATATTGCCGTCACTATTGTATTTATTATTGCCCAAAAAGTTATTTTATTCGGATCCCTGGATGCCACTGACAAACAGTCGGGAACGCCCGAGACTGGTGACTACACTGCAGCTCACACGCGAACCCCCTCGCTTCGCAAGACGGGGGGCGCCTCAGCATTTAGTCTGAAAGTGGACTGGTGCAGCATCAAGCCCATGGCCTTCATCATCTTGCTAGGCGACCTGTTCCACAACTTCGTGGACGGCGTGCTCATTGCCACCGCGTTTCTTGCGTGCGGCGACTCGCTCGGCGTATCGGTCACGGTCTCAGCCATTCTGCATGAACTACCACAGGAATTCGCCGACTTTATCATTCTCGTCGAGTCGGGCTTCACGCCGTTCCAAGCCATTCTCTTTAACTTCCTGAGCGCGCTTTCAGCCTTCATCGGTGCCGCGGTGGTGCTCGCGGCTGTGCCCGTCACGAACAAGACCATGGGACTGCTACTCGCCGTCGGCTCGGTGCGTCACTACTTTTTCCGTCTGCTATTGTCTTGAATTCTGCGATACACTAACTGGTCAAGCATATCACCTGAACAGGGAACACTCGTATACATCGCCGGCACAGACCTGCTACCTAGAGTGCTGCGTGTCAAGACCAGTGATCGGAAAATAAAATGTTTTATTTTACGGCTGCTCGTGCGCCAGCATAATAGTAAGGGCAATACGACTCCACACAATAATAATTATTTTGCAATATGGGGAATATATTGCAAAAGGAACAACCAACTTACTCCGCTCTCGCTACTTCCACAAGGGTGCTAGCACTCCACATGTCAATGTTCGCCCGCAAAAAGGTGATCATCTCGAAGTTAGCATCAGCTAGGCGGCCACGCTGCGGAGTCAGGATCAGCTTGGTCTGCGAGAACAAGCGCTCGCAGGCGTTGCTAGTTGGAGGGATCTTGGTCAGCAGAGCGTCGTAAACAACGGAGGACCTTCCTGCTCTGCGTGGCACTGCGCCCTCCAGCAACACCGTCGTAGCAAAGTCTGGAGCGCGGCTCTTCTTGCTCTTCTTGCGCTTCTCGCCGACGACCGGGAGGTTCGTGACGAACCTAGTAACGCTTTTAGCCTCGACCGGCGTTAGCGAAACCCCGTTGGCAACCTTAACCGCTGCATTCTCAAAAGTAGGTGAGTGGACGATACTGGATACCGGATCCAGGTGGCTGTCCATTTCGGAGTATCTCTCCAGCAAAGAGCTGAAGAGCAGCCTGGTGTCTGCCATGGTGGTCGCCTCATCCTGCAACTTCTTGCACACACTGTCGAAAACGCGCAGATCCTCGACTAATGCTGCGAGTTTCCGGTGGACCGACGCAGAAGGGACAAAGTCCTCAACAGCTTCAACCTTACGAATATCCCCGCGGATGCGCAGGTACCGTTCGACCATTTCACGAGTTGACGACCAACGCGTCGCATTCCTTTTGATTGGGCGTAGGTCCGTAAATTTAGCGAGCTCAGCGCTGTTGTTGGGCTGCCGCAGCTGGACCATCAGTGCGTTGACTTGGTCGAGCTCAGTTTCGTAGCTTCTAAGAAACGCCTGCACCGCCAAATTGAGCCGGTGGCTCGCGCAGCCGACCAACGGCACGCACATCTTTGTCGCAATCGCGCGGTTCGTGGCACAATTGTCACCGACGATGAACAGAACCATGCGCAGCGCCTTGTTGTACAGCTCGAGCACGCGCTTGAAGTGGTCAATTTGGACGTCAGCTGTCTGAGACCCATCGTCGAGCGGAGAGATTGACAGCAGACGGCGCGTCAGCGTCCCGTTGAACATGTAAAGCCCGAACACCGCGACATAGTGTGTAGAGCCGTGCGTCCAGCCATCAAAAAGGACCCCAAATGATTCTCCCATTTCCTCCTCGATATCTTTGCCGAGCTTGCAGGCGACCACTTGCATCTTGGCCATGAGCGTCTTGGAACAGGTCGGACGCAGACGTGACATCTCCCGTGTGAGGGGGTCATCGACCTCGCACAGCGGGAGGTTGCGCACCACAACCCAGCGCATCCAGCGGTAAAGGTGGTCTACCGCTTCAGAGACGAAGCCGAATGACTCGATGGACCCACGCTCGGTGCGGCGGGCTGATGCCATCTCGGTGAGGTGGTCCGGATGCTTGGTGGCCAGATGGGAAAGTAGGTTTGAGTAACCCGTACCCGGGGCCTGCTTGCGACCTCCGTTGCAGACCTTGCACGTGTAGCGGAAGTTTGCTCCTTCTTCGAAGAAAAAGGCGCAGATCTCGGAGCTTGAGGGCATCGTTGGGGGCGGGGACTTGAGAGACGTGTGGCTTGTAGTCGTGGTTGCTTAATGCAGTATGAAGTCACAAAGACACTTTCAAACGAGGTGAACAGTTTTGTTTGCGTAGTTGCGATGGCTGGCTGTGAGGGACTTGAAACAAATGACTTGACTTCTCTATTATCCTTTTATTATGTCGCTTCTGGTACTATATTGAGTATTATTGCCCAATTTTTGTATTTATTTTATTACAGATGGGTCCATAATAAATATTGCCGTCACTATTGTATTTATTATTGCCCAAAAAGTTATTTTATTCGGATCCCTGGTCAAGACCCCTGGCCAATTCGTGGTCCACCTTCTCATGTTCGGGATCGGAATTGGCGCTCTGGCACTCACCACATTGCACCATGTGCATTGCAACGCTGACTAAGATGGTACTTGAGCCGCGTATTCGGTACATGTGCGACCATGTGTCCATCACACGCGAAACTGTGGAAGTACTGTACCCTTGTAAACGTCAAATGATGGTCTTTATTTTCACCAATTTATCTGCGTTTACTAAAGCGAAAACTTGGCACCAAAGTAGCACTGCGATTCTAACCGCACCAGTAAATCTCCATTTGCCATGATGAGTAAAGCTTTTCGATGAACAAAATACGACTACGTATTAATAGTAGACGCTACTCATTCAACTGCCGACTTGTCCAAAACGTCTTGGGCAGTCCATTTTTGCGAGCCCGCTCGTCACGTCTCCAGTTTAAGCTCGAAGTCGCTTGACGTTTCCTTCTTCTTCCTCCTCTCCATCCTTCTTTGGGCACTTTTTCACGCTCTTGTCGAAGAGCCTCTGCCACCAGTTCTTGACCTCATCGCATTTTGTCTTGCGGTGCGACAAGTGGTTGGGGTACATGAGTCCAATGCTGGTGTGGGTTCCATGAATCTGCCCCCGAGTTGTTGTTCCTCGTCCTCCACCTCGACCTCCTCCGCCACGACCTCCTTTCCTCTCCTCCTCCAGAGCCTCCTCTTTGCCAGACAACCCACGGGTGACGACCTGATTACTGGGGTCCGAGTCTGTGATCGATTTCGCCGCAGTGGCTGCGGTGCCGTTGCTGATAGCGGCCAGCGAAACAACAATGGCCAACACGAGATGGAGCAGGCGCATTATACTTACCGGCTAGTCAGAAGGAGAGAGCGAATTGTGGAATGAAGCATTAATCATGCTGCATGATGATCCACGCACGGATTAATACTGTGTACCATGTATTACAGTCAGGCCTCTCTAATTGAGGGAAATCGGACCATTTCCCTCACAGTACCTCAATTAAGAAGCCCGATCATACCTCAGCTAAGATGGCCGGAAGACACCAGGGCATGAGCAACACCAGTCAAGTGCTTCCCTATTGATAGAACGTAGTGGCCTCGAGTGCTGGGCACGTTTTCCGTAAGTCTAAAAGTAGATATATCGCCCGTACATGGTGTTTGCGGTCTTCTTTCGCTTTGCATTGGGCTTGGACTCACGACCAAACTTGATGCAGAATCTGCACGACACGGACTTCACTCTTGCTGAGTCTGGGTGCCTTTCTGCGATCTGTAACCCGTACTTGAGCTCGTGTCCAGGCTGAAACAGGGTCAGCAAGTCCCGGGGCATTTTGTGCTTGAACGCGCTGAACGAGCTGGCTGGTTGAGGCGCCACAATGGATTGTGAGTCACCAGGAAGCGTGAAACCTGGCGATATATCTACTTTTAGACTTACAGGGGAGAACGTGCTCAGCACTCGAGGCCACTACTTAAGTACGTTCTATCAATAGGGAAGCACTTTGGTTGTGATTCACCTGGAAGCTTGAAAACTGGGTTTCCTTTCCGTGCCGATAACATCAGACGCCATCATGAAACGTGCCATCCGCGTCGCTGGGAACAGTACTCGGCCTTAAATGATGAAGGCAAACGGGCATTTTTTGAAGCTGCACCGAACTACGTCAACACAATGCTGGCACATTTCGAGCGCGATGAGCCTTTCCAGCTCGGAGTCAAAGGTACCATTGTTGATGAAATTATCGGTGGCTTGCTGTTCAACCCAGTCGACGTTGATGCCCAATCGACCCGCGCCATTGCACTTAGTATCTTCACGCCAAGCCAAAACTGCAATGGATACAACGTCCACGTTTCGTCGCCGAAGTTGTTTCAGCTGCTGGTTGGGTATGTTAGCGATGGTGCCTCGTTTCGATCTGCGGCTGCTCATGTACGAACCACACAGAGGGTGCTGACGATTGGTTGTCTCCGAGGGGTCACGGATCCGCGTTGCGCCTCTTACATTCGAGCGGTCTGTGCTGCGAGTTTAGATCGCATCCATCGTCTGCTCAAAACGTGCTGGGCGTACTCGCTCGCGCTTGATGTCGGCAGTGTCCAGGGCACGTCATACCTCGACATCCGCGTGCGTTTCCACACTGTATGTGGTAACCTAGTCAACATGCACCTGATTGCTGCACTCGAAGCAGTTCACGCAATTGAATGCACTAGTCATAGCGGATAGCTAGATTCTTCTTAATTTCACTATAGTTGCACCTTGGACCTCACCGGACCTCACTTAACTTGCCGTGGCATACCTCCATTAAGCTAATCGAGGGAATGAGGTATGATACCTCGAATAAAGAGGCCTGATTACAGTGTAATACATGTAGCACCAGCTGCGTTGTCTTCAGCTTTGAAGTTTACGCAGGGTTCCCGTAACCATTCCGTGGCACGGAGTGTTTACGGTCCGAAAGAGAGAGGGAGGCGGGGGGGGGGGGGGGGGGGGGTCAACCCTGCCCAATTTCGAGGAGAATCCACAATACAGTATTATACATGTAGTAGTACATGTATGTATCATGGACAACAAGACAGCAGCCCTCCACAGTGGAGTCCACTGTCCCTCAACTTCCCAAATTTCAGCGCTTCTTCGAGCGACTTTGTTAAAGTAGTTAGGATTCCAACCACATTCCAATCCCAGGTAGTATATAAAATCCAGAAAACAAAGTGTAGCAAGGCTACTGCAACGGACAGCATTAATCAAGCCTGAGTGCAAGTTGATTTTTTCACCCACGCGAATAACACGGAGAACATGGCTGTTTTGGTGCTGCCGATGTCACAGGGACCGACAACGCCACGCAAGAAGATCTCGAGCTGTCCATGGAGAAGACTGCGCTTCTGGGCGGACACAGCCGCCGATTACTCGCGGCGGAGCTCATGACCGTCAACTTGGTTGTCAATGAAACCGTTCCACGCGCAGCACAATGCGATTGAGGAGTTTGGCATGCAAGTGCTTGACGGCGACGGACAAGAGGGATTTATCATTCTCGTCTAGTCGGGCTTCACGCCGTTCCAAGCCACTCTCTTCAACTTCCTGAGCGCGCTTTCAGCCTTCCTCGGTGCCACGATGGTGCTCGCGGCTGCGCCCGTCACGAACAAGACCATGGGGCTGCTACTCGCCGCCGGCTCGGTGCGTCGCTACTTTTTCCCTCTGCTATTGTCTTGAATTCTGCGATACACTACAATAACTGGTCAAACATACACGCAAAATTGTCAAGTACTGCACCTTGTAAACGTTAAACGGTCATTCATGTGAGAATCTCTTGCAGGTCCTTATTTCCACCAATTTATCCAAGCCAGACTAAGGCGAAAACTTGGCTCCAAAGCAGCACTGCGATTCTAACCACGCCAGTAAGTCTCCATTTTTCATGATGAGTACTGTAAAGCTGTTTGAGAATAAAAGTCGATGCTTTGACGCCGACGCGACGCTCGTCAAAAACGTCTCGGCAAGTCCTTTGCTACTTTCCCTCTCGTGATGTCTCCGCTTAACCCCGAAGCCGCGTTGTGTTTTCTTCTTCCTCCTCCTCGCCCTTCTTCGGGCACTTCTTCACGCTCTTGTCGAAGAGCCTCTGCCACCAGTTCTTAAACCGATTGCATTTCTTCTTCGTCTTGCGGTGCGACAAGTGGTTGGGGTACATGAGCCCAATGCTGGTGTGGGTTCCGTGAACCTGCCCGCGAGTTGTTGTTCCTCGTCCTCCACCCCGACCTCCTCCTCCGCCGCCACGTCTCCTATCCTCCTCGTCCAGAGCCTCCTCTTTGCCAGACAACTCACGGGCGGCGACCTGGTAACTGGGGTCCGAGTCTTGGATTGAGTTTGCCGCAGTCGCTGCGATGCCGTTGCTGATGACAGCCAGCGAGACTGCAATGCCCAGCACGAGATGGAGTAGGCGCATTATTCTTCCCGACCAGTCAGACGAAGGGGGCGAATTGTGGAATGAAGCATCATGGTCCACGGACATGCGCCAGGCAGGTCCGTGGTTACCTGGCGCCAAGTATACCGGTACGCTACACTGCACTGTACATGTAGGTGCGCCAGCTGCGTTATCTTCGGCTTTGACGCTAACGTTCAAAACATTTTCGGTCTCAAAAACGCCGAAGGCCGCACTTCACATAAAAATACATGTATTATATTAATTAATATTGTATTAGCTGTTTTAAACAGCTAATTATTAAAATAGCGTGCAGAAAGGTACAGTACTGCAACATTAGTACGTATTAAGTTAGTTTTACGCTGTACTTTGAGCCCGAGCGAGCCGAGATACGTGCAGAAGAGGCCTTGGCGCAATAACTTTTTAATCGCAATTATGTTTTATTATTTCAATACTTTTACGCAAAAATGGGATCTATTATTAAAAATGATAGGTCAAAAACGGACACAAATCGGCTCGACCAAGACCATGTGGAACGGGAGATCTAGATTGTGAAACTTCACGATAGTATAGATTAAGGATTTGCATGATAATTAAAAACATATTGTGTAATTTGCGAATATCTCTGCTGAAATAGTATAGAAAAAATGGATTTACACTCGGTACCTTTTTCTTTTAATACCCCGTCATTTATATATTACATACCTAATGTGAAGTTACCCACAACGCTTAAGAGCATCTCCAACGGTGCACTGTAAACGGTACCCGGTAAACGGCTTTTAGAGTGAAATTTATGTCCCCGCTACACTGATTTACCGTTCCGCTAAATCGATGACCCACCAGTGCACTGTATCCTGTACACGGCAAACACAAATCATTGCCCTTCCCCTCCGAGAGCTAGAATGGGCTGGAGAGCTCGACTGAAGCGTCTTCGCGAGACTCATGACGAAGCTGAGGAAGAAGAAGCCGCGGAGATCGTGGCACTCACAGCTGTGAGCGCGTGCACAAGCTTGGCAACCGCGAAGAGGCCTCCTAAGCGCGGAGGATCGCGTCCTGGTCGCAGTCCAAACGCCAAGCGAGACCATGCTGCAGGACACCGGCGCCTTTTTCTCGACTACTTTGCAAGCGATCCTGTGTACGACGAGCGTTTGTTCCGCCGGCGATTCCGTATGCCCAAACGTGTTTTTCACCGCATCATGGAAGCGGTGGTGGAGCAGGACGACTACTTCGAGCAGAAATACGATGCAACGGGTGAACCAGAACTATCCCCCCTCCAGAAAGTGACTGCCGTTTTGCGCATGTACATGTATTGCTATGGTCTAGCAGCCGATGCTATCGATGAATATGTTCGCCTCGGGGAGAGTACAGCAGCAGAGGCTTTCCAGCGCTTCACGAGGGCTTTGTTGGCCAAGTTTAACGCCGAGTATCGACGCGAGCCCACTCCTGCTGATATAGAGCGTTATACCGCTTTTAATGAAAAGCGAGGCTTTCCAGGAATGTTTGGTTCGCTCGACTGCACTCATTGGGTTTGGAAAAATTGTCCTGTTGGGTGGCAGGGTATGTACCAGGACAAGAATGGCAACCGTTCAATTATCATGGAGGCTGTCGCTACGCACAACTTGTGGATCTGGCATTCATACGCTGGAGTTCCTGGCTCGAACAACGACATCAACGTCGTTAACCGGTCACCTCTGATGGTGAAGTGGCTACGTGGTAGTGCACCGAAACATTCATTTCGCGTGAACGGGAATGACTACAGCATGTGTTATCTTTTGTGCGACGGCATTTACCCGCCATGGTCTGTATTTATGAAGACTATCAGCAAGCCTTTAAACGAAAAGCAAAAGTTTTACGCCAAGATGCAGGAAGGAGCTCGCAAAGACGTCGAGCGATGTTTCGGTGTGCTACAAGGTCGCTTCGCAGTACTAGCCCATCCAGCTCGGTTGTGGGAGCAAGAAATGCTGACGGAAGTCTGGTATGCATGTGTTGTGATGCACAACATGATTATCGAAGCTGAAGAGGAAGATGGAGACGAATACGACTATATCGAGCGCATCCCGTTCGTCTCTGTGGTAACTGAAGATATTACGTTCGATTCTCTATTACAATATCTCGGTAGCGTCCAAAATGAAGTCGCTCATGTGGCTTTACGGGACGACCTGGTGGAGCATCTGTGGATAAAAAAGTATGCATCCGAGAGTTGAACGTCTCTCATTTCGCGAAGTCAGTCATCACGAACATCATGACGATCGTCATTAAAACGTCCGCCAGCAGAAGCTGATTGAGCGATGTCTCCGTCCTCGCGCTCAGGACTGGATGTCTGCAGATTATCGACCGGCGTATATTCCGTGTTGCGCTTTCGCATCGTTGCAAGCACCGCAGCACGTCGTAGCCGAAAGTATTCTTGCGCATCCTCATCTAACCCATCCAGCTGAATAGTGAAAAGCGTATAGTTGTTAGCTTCCTCCAGCGCACGGGCCCTCTTTTGACTTGCTGCTGCCATCTTGAGGGTGGCATCAGCCAAACGCTTCTGGGTTTCTTCCGTCGATCTGGTTGTTTGGCCTGCTGACTTTGTCGATTTAACCCCCTGGGGTCTTGGGGGTCGTCGTGACGGGACGGATCCATCTTGACAAGAAGCTCGACCCCCTGTATCACATGCGTTTTGCGGCTGCGAAGCCCGACTTGTTTCCCGGTGAGCCATCCACTTTGGCTCCTCGGACAACACTCGCCAGCAGTGCACGAAACGGAACGGCTTGTTGTCTCGCACACCTTTCGTTGTGTGAGTGCTTTGATACAGTTTGAGCGCGCTTGAAATGTCGTCCTCTTCATTCGTGCCTGAGCGGTTCAGATCTTGCACACTCGCATAGCAGCCCGCAAACTTAGAGACATCGTGCTGGATCGTAGACCACTTCGACTCAAGCGACCTCAATGGTCTGTAGCCCGCCCCCGCCGGTCGGTGTTCATTGTAATAATCGGTCAGCCGCTCCCAGAATTTAGCGGCGCTTTGGCCCGTGCCAACACTGGAGTCCTTTCCGATGCTCAGGTACGCATTACAGAGCTGGGTCTCCTCTTCAGCGTCAAAGTTCCTTCCTTTCTGTCTTCCTATGCTGGGTTTGGGCTCTTCAGCTGGCCGCAGTGGCGAGCGGGGCTCTGCAGCTGCTGCGGCATCTTGGCACAGCGGGGGCTCCATCGTATCTCGCAATGAAGAGCAGGAAGAAAATGCACTCTCTTGCATTTAATAGCCAATGAAACCGCACCTCTCGATATACCGTCTTTGGCGTCCGCACGTCAAATGTGCCCGATTTGCCGTGTGACCGCTAAATTTTGCCGGGTTAAATTTCCCGTTTACCGGTACCGTGCACCGGTGGGACATAAATTACCACGCTATCCCGGTATATCGTTTACCGTTACCGTTTACAGTGCACCGTTGGAGATGCTCTAACGTCCGTACCAGTAGGTATTCATATGTTGTACACATGTAATCCAAGTTGGCCTGTATCTGTATGTATCCTACTGTATGCATGTTGTGGCTTCTAAGTTGTCACTCCGGTCTGCGTATTACGCTATTATCCACTACGCAGTGCGTTGTGGATAACAGCATCGTTATTACACTGGGCATTGGACAGTGTAATAGTGTCATTGAACACTATTATTTTAAGAGAAAACTAATAAAGCGCATACTTACGAGTTATTTTTCTCAAACGACGCATACCGCATTAAAAAAAACGCGCATACCAGTTTCTGCTTCGCCCTTGCGGTCACTTCCAATGTTTCTGATTCCATACTTCGCCCTTGCGGTCACTTCCAATACCAATCAACCCTCAACGAGAGGTAGAGCAATGATCACCACCAGCATCCACCCAGAAGATTGCGAACTGGAGGATAAAGCGGCCTATGGATACCATAGTTGCTCTTGTGAACGGCATCAGGTAGCACGAAAAATCGCTACGGACTGCACCACCACTGCAACTGACTTGTCGTTAGCTATTAAAAGTTATCAGATTCGTCGTTATTGGACACTGTATATCTAGCTGGTCATCAGCTTCGTCGTTATACATGGCATCAACTTTTGTACAAACGTTGCGGGAACTTGTCACCTTGCTTTTCGTTATACGCAAGATCCATTTCGCATCAACTATAATAATAATTCTGCTGCTAGCTTGGACAGGCTAGAATTAAATACATCCACTGCAACAAATCGAGGGTTTGGTGACCACGTTTCCTGAAGGCGATGGTCTGAATCACTATAATAAGTTGCTCGCGTCGATCGGCGTGGTTCCTTTGCTGGACGTAAAGCTGATTTCCACTGCAGAGCAGTTAAAGAGCTGCTACCGCATAACAGAACTAATAGTTCGCAGATACCTCATAGTTCGCACTTGGGCTGACGGTACAAATCACACAGTAAAAAGTAGAGTTCAATACATATCCCAAGTGTTCGTGTATTTTTGGTCTTTACGTGTATTAATAGCTAAGGTAAATGGTCAATTAGGGGCCGCTGTGCCAATTAGGGGCCACTCGTCCAATGAAATACTCGTATCTATATGGTGTATCTTTTGATTGGCCTCTAATAGTATACCGTAGAAGAGACACTTTAGATTTTATAGTGAAGCTAAGTCAAATATGCGGCCCTTAATTGGCACGACCTTCATTCCACTTACAATTTAGTGATCAGGCTGTTGTGTTCGTCTTGGATGATTATACAAACTGTGAGGCACTCCAGCAAATCAGCAAAATCATCAGCTTTGTATCGGTACCTTGCTGTGTCATAGATTTTAGTAGAGCCAAAATTACAAGCAAGAACTTGCTTGACGGCCCCTAACTGGCCATTTACCTTATTGCTTATATTAATATAAGTTATACCATACCGTACATGCAGTGCGCGATGTTATCAATGAGATTGCTGCTTATTGCAACGCCGCGGTCACCATCTTGAAGTGTTTTTCGACTTGTTGTGCTCGCTGAAATCCAACAGAATGCTTGTGGCAGTGGGGTGATATGCATACTGTACTAAACACATGTACTTCGAAGTATTAAACAAGTAAATTATTAATACATGTATTAATATTAAAACATGTACATGTAGTATAACCCGACTTCAAAAGCATATTAGTAGTACATGTACGTAGTATTTGAGAAGATAGAGCTCGCGAAACGAGAAGATAACAGTTCCTACAGAAGGTGTCTAGTACATGTATTGCTTCGAAGCACTGAAGTAACGTTAATACATGTAAAAATGAATCAACATATCAGAGGAGCACCCTATTTTCGCGACACCTCTCTTTCTTGCCGGAAGTCAAACAAGCCCGCTCTTCTGCGGTGATGAGAGTGTCGTCGAAAACGGAAGCCACGTCGTCTAAGTTGCCTAACACTCGCAGCATGGGATCATTACTTCCGACTTCCGACTTAACTTGCATACCCCAGGCTTGCCATGACGAAGTATACAGGAGAACAGCATTGCGCTTGGAAGTGTAGACTGGTCTCTTCTATCCGATATGGGTCACAGCAGGACAACCTACAATTATGCCTGACTATGCCGCCGACTTGCCAGCCTTGAGGTCCTGCAGCTTGCGCAGGTACTGCTTACGCTTCGCCTGCTCTTCCTTATACTCCTGCGTCCGGCGCTGCTTGATGCCTTCAAGCTCCTCGAACAGAATTAAGGCCACATTCTCCTGCAGGTCTAGTGACCATGCCTTCCTGCGCGAATGTGTAGTAAGCTGGTGCAAGATGTCCTGGTTCTCTTCGCGCGACAGTCTGGCCATTACGTCGCGCAGGAATTCCCAGAGATTCAATGGCGCCTCCTCAACACCGTCATTACCAGGTAGGTGCGCCATGTCCACAATCGTCAGGAAAAAAGCACCAAGCTCCGTTTCCAGCTCCGTCGGCGCTGCCTGCTCTGGTCCTGGCAGCGTCACCGACAGCAGAGGTTTCTGCGTGAAAAACTGCTGCACAAGTTCCAGGAACTCCAGCGTCTCTGCGTCCTCAGGCTCCGTCTCGAAGCCCAGCTTGCGTGCGACCTCTACGTTCTGCTTAACCTGCGCAGCAGTGTTGATTCGTGCACGCAGTCGACTCACAAACGTCCAGCGCGTCGCCGACTGGAACGGTGGGCCCCGAACCGAAGCACCGGGCGCCAAGACATCCACAGGCGGAAACACACGACTGCGCGCCAGCGAAGACTCCAGCCCGACATAGTCGTCCACGAGCGACGTGACTCGCTCCTGGAACTCGGACGGAATCTCCAAGCTGTCCGGCGCATCCACGAGCACGAGCGACGTGAGTGACGGACCATCCTCCTTCTTGGACGCTCCCTTGAACTGCGCCGAGCGCTCCATCAGCACCGCATGTGCGCTCAGACTGAGCTGGGCGGCGCGCGGCAGTTTCAGCGACTGCACCAGCCCCTCCACCACCATCGTGTGCGTGGCTAAGTCATCGTACACTACGACGCTGCGCGGGGACCTGCCGTTGTACATGAGGTACTCGGTGACTGCGCAGCCTGTGAACGGCGTCAAGTACTGCAGCACAGGCGAGTCGCGGTCGGTGGAGGCGACGATGGTGGTGTGCTCCAGAGCTCCCGTGACCCTGAGCGCGTCGCGGATCTGGTGGATGCGGGCGGCGCTCTTGCCCACGCACACGTAGACGAACTGCGGCGGCACTTCTCCGCGCGCCTTGGCCCTCGCCACCTGGTGCGCGATGACGTCCAGCGCCACGCGCGTCTTGCCCGAGTTCCGCGGACCCAGCACGCCGAAGCGGTGGCCGTGGGCCATGGGGTGCAGGCAGTCCACGGCCAGCAGCCCCGTCTCAAAGGGCGAGCGCAGCGGCGCGCGCGCCATGAGGCCGGGCACGCTCTGCGCGCCCCACGTGACTTTGACGCGGTCATTGGCCGTCGGCTGCTGCTGCTGCGTGGCGTCCTTCGGTTCTTCTCCCTCCAGCTGCACGGGGCGACCAAGTGGGTCCACGATGGCGCCCGCGAAGGCCGCGACGCTGCCGGGGATCTCGAGCTGCTCGCGCTGCAGCTGCACGTCCATCCCCTTGGACACGGCGCGCGCCTGGCCGCTGGCGTGCAGCAGCGCCACGTGCACCACCTTCTTCTCCATGAACAGCACGAGGCCGGCGCTCAGCGACTGGCCGTCGGCGTCCGACACGTCCACGACGCTGCCGATGGTGGCGTGCCGCAGTCCGGACACGCGCGCCAGGCCGTTCTGCACGCCCATGACCACGCCGCGCACGGGCAGCTCGGCCTGCACGGCGGAGAGTGACGCGCTGTCGTCGGCGTCGGCTTCGTCCTCCTCCGCGAGCTTCATGAAGTCCATCATCTGCTGCGCCAGCGCCGCCTCCGAGTCGTCCGCGGCGTTGCGTCGACCCCCCGCGACGGCGCGGGACGCGTGGAAGCTGCGCGAAGACTTGGAGCTGCTGGTGAGGACGCTGCAGTTGCTGCTACTGGCGGCGCACACGCGCTGCGCGAGGCGTGCGCGCACCACGCGCGATACGGCCACCTGGCCGCGACGAGCACTATGCATTTTTGATGCGTTGAGCGCAGGGGTTAATAGTAGCCAAAAAAACTGGGTAGTAGTATTACCGGAACTACCGGGGCTTCGAAATTGGAGACATACTACTACTAGTAGAGATACCAACAATTGGGTAGTAGTAGTAGTAATATTAGTAGTACTACTCCACTACTACTCGAGCAACAATGGTCACCATCGTGTGCTGTAAAGCTCCCACCGTACTTTTAATCTCTGTAAGAAAAGGGGCAGGCTGGAGCAACCGAGATCACACAGTCTAAAAACATCATTTTCGGTTGCTTCGGTGCAACTTTGGTTTCGTCGACGAATATACGGAGCGCCGCATCACCAGCTGCTATCACGCAGGTGCGCAACGAAAAAATAACTTCGCCGTACTTAAACGAGCGCAAAGAAAAAAAAAAAAAATCCCGATGCTCTGAGCCCTCCATTTCAGAATCCCCCTCTTCCGTCGGTCGCCAAGAGTGCAGGTCTCGTCCGCGATGGTACGTCAAGCGCTCGCTATTCGGCTTACATACCTAGTTGTCTGACATGTATTTCTATACACGCAGCCCACTGAAGACGGCCTCCCGCCTTATCCAGGCCACAGCAAGCGGGACAAGTCCCCCGCTCCGGGCCCGCTAACACTGTCGCGCCAACAACAAGCGGAGGCGAGGCGTGTGAAGATTCGCGTGGACAGTCGACATGCGCGAGAGGAGGTTGCACCGTCGGCAAGGCGTCACGGCGGGAAGAGGCTCACTGCATATCAGGAGCGCGTGCTGAGTGAGGAGTACGGCGACTACGTCCGGCAAAGACAGAAAGAGAAAGAAGAGAACGAGGCGTGGGAGAGCCGTTTGCTGCGATCGTTGCAGAGCGAAGAGAGGGAGCGCTCGGCTTCTGTCGCGAGCGAGGAGCTGAAGCAGGTGCTGGATCAACTGGACTCGGTTAATGGCAGCCAACAGGCGGATGAAGCTGCCAAGGCATCCGAACCCGCACATCAAGATCAAGATGATGACGTTCGTCAACGTGCACCGAATATACACCAATCTTTGGCCGAAACACCGAAGGTGGACCGAGCAGCAACGTCAACTTACACCGTCCAGACGTCTGGCGACACTGCGCTTGCCGAGGCGCTGAACCAGCTTGACGAAGAAGATGAGCTTGCGTCGCATGGAGATACAGATGATCTGGATTACGTGGACGAGGAGGAGAACGTGGACGAGGAGGAGAAGACGTCCGGTGTGGAGAGTGAACATGACGATTCGTTCAAAAATGCGGTATGTACCAAACACAAACCAAAGATACACCGAACGCAGCCCAAGAAATCTACGGTCGCGCCGAGCAGAGCGCCAGACACTTCAGAAGTGGAGGCACCAGCGGCAGGAAGCTTTTTGGAGGGCTTTCCGATATTCTGGCCGTCGTGGAAAGCATTTGACAATGTCTTCGCCGACTTCCAGCAGCAGACCTTCCAGTTGTTTTCGTGTCGTACGAGCACATCGATTAAGGCTCGCAACAAAGCCATTCTTGAGGAGCAAAAGAAAGCGAAGAAGCCGGCGAAGAAGATGAAGGGGAAACGCCGGTCGAATCATCGACGGACAGGTGGAACGCTTCTTCCTGAAGCGTGGGAAACGTACAGCCGAACGCTCTTGTGTACGCACGCCATGCCGTTTACGGGGAAGGGAACCGGACAACGTAAGCACACAACTGTTCGATCGACGGGGTGTTCTGCTCGTGTGAACGTCCGTGTGTGCTTGCGGCCTGGCGGCAAAGGATTTCACTTGGTTGTGAAAGCCTCTGGAACCCACGACCACGCTCTGTCGGAACACCAGTGGTATAATTATGCCGAGAACCGTCGCATCGAAGATCCACGGCTGCGCGAAGACGTTGTCGTGATGTCCAAGGCTGGAGCGAAACCGAAGGGGATCCTTTCGTATGTTCGCGCGAAGACAGGTGTGCCGTGGTGTTTTGGTGGTGATTTGGTGCATTTATGGTGACACTGAACTCTGTTATTATTTTACAGGCAAGCGCACAGCCCTAAAGGACATCCACAACATGATTCATGGAGCAAAAAAGACCTTCCGCGGCGGTCGATCCGATGCCGAGCGCGCTATTGCGGTGCTGGATGAATTTATTGAGAGCGCGCCTGGAAACACGGCCGAGTTCATCGTCGACAGCGACAGCAATGTCGTTCGTGTGGTGACATTTCAGACGGCGAGGCAGAAACGTCTGTTTGCTGCTTTTCCCGAGGTGGTGCTAGTGGACTCGACGCATGACACCAACGTGAACAGGTAGAAGCTCTTCAGCTTTGCAGTGCATGATGTCTTTGGCCGGGTAAGTTTTAGATCACAATGTATAGACCAAAAATAAACCAAATGTACCAAAACCTTACTGATTGTGTGTGTTATTATTCTGTAGGGTCAATACGTTCAACACGCGCTCGTACAGACGGAGGAGAAGCCTAATCTAGCGCTGGCGGTGGCAGTGTTCAAGAGAAACAATCCAGCGTGGGCTAACATCCGAGTTGTCATGACGGACAAAGCCCTGCATGAGAAAGACGAGCTGCACGAGGCCTGGCCGAATGCAACACAGTTGCTATGTCGGTGGCATGTGGAAACGTGGCTAAAGCGGTAGTGCGCTCGCTTGGGTGGCTTGGATCAAGAGGGGACAAAGCGCCTGAAAGTGATCATGAAAGGTCTTGTGAACGCGGAGTCCCAGCAAGAATACGATGATGGGAAGGTCGCGTTGTTGGAGACTCTAGACAACGACAAGGAAAACCACTTGTACATGAGTTTTATGCAGCACTGGGACACTACTACGGACGAGTGGGTCATGTTCAAGCGCGGCGGGGTGCCCCATTTGAAGAACAGCACGAACAATCGGCTCGAGACGAAGTGGGGGCGCGTGAAGGAAGTCGTAGACGGCAACTTTACGATTGATGAATTGGTGACCATGCTTATTGCGCTCCAAGAGTACGCAGAGGAGCGCTATCTGGCGGAATTTCATCGCGTTGGCAGTCGACCGCCCATGGCCGAAGACCCGGAGCTGACTGGATTAGCTCTGCAGCTCAGCGACTACGCTTTCCGAATGGTAGCAGAGCAGCACAAATTGGCCATTGGTCCAACGGCGAGCTATGATATCGAAGTGGACGGTGTGAAGACAACTCTGACGAATCCAGGGACGGGGAAAACGCACGAAGTTGACGCAAGGGTACGCTTTCTGTATATTTTTGGTATTTCGGTGTAAATTGGGTTTATGAAACTTACAACACTTTGCTCTTGCAGCTCTCCTCCTGTGACTGTATCTTCAGACAGACGTGCTTGCTTCCGTGTCGGCACGTTATGTACGTCCGAAGCAAAGCCAACTACGAGACTGTGATTCCCCCGATGCGCACATTTTCGTCGAGATGGATTGTTCAAAGTCCGGCGAACAACATTGACACAGGTGCAGTCACCCCTGGAGGTCTCAACCGTGTTAACTGCCCGACCATTCGAGCGCTCCCCCCGGTTGACAGAGATACCAAGTACAGTCGCTGCAAGCTTCTCACTGAAAAGATTACGGATGTGATGTCACTCCAGCCGTCGACTACATACCGGCTGGCAATGACATGGCTGGAAGACTTTCACGTCGCGCTTCACACCGGCAAGCTGGATGAGTTCACAGGGCACCGAGGAGCTGATGCTCGTAACATCTTCCACAATCTATCGCAGATCTCAGTCCCCGACAGCGTGACGCTGTCGCAGCTCTCCTTTGCCGATCAAGGCGAGTGCCCAATGCTTAAAGACAAACAACCTGTTCCTGAGATGGACAAGTTGGATAGTCAAGAGAAGGCCGCGGGACCAGCGCCAGCAACTTCAACTATTACGTCGCCTATTGTGGCGACGGAAGGAGCTGCCGCTGAAAGTAAAGCAACCGACGCTACAGACTCAGCGCCAGGTTCTGTGAGTGCTCCGATTGTGTTTGCCTCGCCTCCCAAACGTAGAGGATTGTCTCGCCGTGCAGCGAAGAAGGAGGAGTCGAGGAAGGATATGAAAGCGGCGAAACGCATCATAGCCAGCATTCGAGAGGGAAGAAAGACTCGCTCTGTTAAGCTTTCTCACATGGAGATTCTCCGCGGCCCCTACTCTAGAAGAACTACGATGTCTCTGGTTGAGAGGTTGGGGCTACCACCATTTGAAATCACGGGCGTGTTGGCCGTAGTCAAATACAACGTCGGTCAGGCCGTTCCTGTCATCAAGGCGATCCCTCAGGTGGAGCGTCTCCGGCACGCCATACAGGCTATCGACGAAACGAACAATCACGACTTGCTCGCGAGGTGGGATGACTACGGTTACGCAACATACGACCAGTTGAAGCTAATGGAAAAGGTGGTGGCGGCGAAAAACAACTTTGCGCTCGTGCAGGCGACTGTCGACTGGATTGAGACGGTCGAGTTTCAAGTGGAGGAGATTGTGGAACCGTTCAAGGACACTCTGGACATCACAAAGGTAAACGTGCATGTTACCAAAACTACACTGAAAGTTAACACAACTTGTACAGAACTAACAATACTTCATGTATGACTAGGTCGACTACAAAGCCGCTGTTGAGGATCTGAATCTGGGCGAGTGGTTCTTCGGACGGCATCCACTCCACGGCTGCGAGTTCCTCGACTTTCGCGAGAATCTGTGGCTACACACGGGTTCCATCATCGGGGCGCTGTTTGTGCTACGTGAAACCTACGACGACGTTGGAATCATCAACCCCCGGTTCCTGGACTTTGACACGATGGAGCAAAGGTCTCGTATCGCGCGGTCTTATGGAGCAGCGGATCCTGGCGTGAAGCGTGTGATTAGTGTCGTGTAGGAACACGCTTAAAATCTCGCTACCGTAAGGTGCGAGTCCCACCAACAACACACGTCTCCCTAATTAGGTCAACGAAAGTTGGAATCAAACCTGAGGTCCAGGAACGATCCCTTACACCGGGTTGGATATAAGCCTCTGTGTACCCAAGTTGTTTTAGGTCAACCCAAAACCTGCACTAACTAGCCACGAACGAAGGCTAGAATGCAATATAGCGCTTTCGCGCAACCCTTTTGCAGTCCCTCAGATGGAAGGGTACCGGCGGATTAGGCCTAATACAAAGGGGACCGAGGTAATCCTCGGTCGGTAGTAAAATATACTCTAGGGGACTAAGACACCCCACACACACACAGAACGACACTCTAAGTGCCACTCTAGCCTCTCGGCCACGCCAACTCTTGGCTTGACCACGGCGGACTATTGATTAATTAATCTTTAATCCGTCAACGGTCATACCACTAAGCCAGGCGTATCCAGGCACTACAGCAAGCTAGCTAACACTTACCGGAGTCGGACTTAACCTCTGAAGACTTGGGGGGAAGACTGCTGATTTATTACTGAATATTCAGAGGCTCTGAGAGCCTCTGCAGATCATCCTATAGCTAATCCTAATCCTACATACAAATATCTAGTATAAAACGAATCTCGATGTGGCGACCTCTGTACACTCATCAGTAATGACGGTGATTACGCCAGAGGTACCTCGAAGGTCGAACGAGGCTTCGGTCGTCCGAACGAGGCTTCGGTCACCTGAACGAGGCTTCCACTTAAGTACGACTACGGTTGTGGTCGTAAATAGCACTGAGTCTGACGTATTTAGCCTCGGTCGGGTGTTTATTAGGTCCCGCCGAGGCCAATGTCACTACCTGTCACTCTACCGAGGTAAATGAGAGTGACAGCTTGTCACAACGGCAACTTCCTTTCCGTCAGCGAATCCGACGGAGTACGCTTGCAGCCCGGTCCGGCCGAGGTCACTTTTCGGCCGGATCTCCACGCCACAACTGCCCCCGCCACGTCGTGAACCTGGCACTGGCGAACGGCGCGGCGCAATGTCTCGCCCTCCGACTCGCCCCGAATCTCGGTCGCTGGCTTCGGCCACCGCGCGTGCGCTCCGATCCTTGGGCTGCACTGGCGAGGTAAGCTCAGTCTTGCGCAGCTCGTTCTTGTCCTGATCGTCTTGGTGCTGACTTGTATCTCCTCGTTCATTCCCTCAGAGCGCCCTGGACGTCCTCGCCGAGGCCACGCAGCCTCAGCCACACTTGCCCACCGGCACTGCCACGTCTCGTCCGCGTGGTGACGCTCCTCCGACCGCTTCTCGACCCGGAGACGTGGCTCCTGCGGCTCCCGAGTCCTCGGTCGAGCGCCCCGCACCTCCGGGCAGTCTCTTGGGTCCATATCCAGAGTCGGCCGAGGATCCCGGGTCCCCGCCGGCGGAGTTACCGGGCGGTTCTCCGTATCGCTCGCCTCCGACTTCTCCGCCGCGCCGCCATCCCCCTCCGTCGCCAACTCCCGCGCCTTCGACATCGTTGGCAACTCGCGGGGCGTCGGTCGGGGGTGTGGCTGCCGGCGCGATGGTTGCTGCTCCCGTAGCGGGCGCGACCGAGCCTCCTACGGCGGTATTGACGGCGTCCGATCGCCAGTTCTACCGGCTTGCTGAGTTGGTCGTCAGCGTCGCTCGCGCTCCTCCTGCTCGGGTCGATCCCGTGCTGGATCGACGCCTTGAGCATGCCACGACTCTCGAGGAGGTAGCTACGGCCGCGGTGGCTCCCCGTCGGCTTCCCATCGCCGAGTCCGAGGAAATGGTGTCCCTCCGTCAAGAGGTGGAGCGGCTCCAAGCTCTGGCGAAAGACACGGAGGATCAACTCCACGTTGAGATGGATCTCCGTGTGAAATCCGACGTCTTCTGCGTGCAGACTTCGACCGAGCTCCACCAAGCTCTGGATCGCATCGAAGAGCTTCGGGAAGAACGGCGGACGCTCCTCGGGCGACTCACCGAGGCGGAAGCCACCTTGGTGTCTCACCGAGAGGTGACTGCTTCGCTCGAACGGCGTCTCGTTGACACCAACGCCGAGGCGACCACGGCTCGTCAGCAGGTCATAACGGACCGCGAGCGGTTGAAAGCAAGCCTCGTTGCGCACACCGCCCAGCTTGACCGCCTTCGGCAGCAACTAGCCGACCAAGACCGAGGCCAGTCGGGGGTCATACCCGCGCGCATCCAGGCGCTTCAAGATGAGAACAACAGTCTGCGCCGCGCGAACTCGGTCTTGCGGCGCCACTCAGCAATGCATGAGTTGGACGTGGACACCCTCGTCCTGGCGTCGGCGGGCATCTCTGCTAGCGAGATCGACTGGACGTTGTTGGGTCTCAACCCTCCTGACGTCATCGTCGGGTCTCCTCAGAGCGGTGACGAATCGTCAAGCCCGGATGAGCCGCCCACCGAGGGTCCTTCGACTCCCGCGGTTCCTCTTTCCAGCCCTCCGACGTCGCCCTCGTCCGCCTCATCTACGTCTAAGCGTAAGCGAGACTCATCTCCTCGGGCGTCGACCGAGGGCGCGGCTGCATCACAGCTGCCCCCGTCCAAGCGGCTTGGTCGTGCGTCTGTCGACCTGCGGGCGAGGGCGGCGGCCACAATTGCACGACGTGCTGGTGGGTCTCCTGGTGGTCAGCAACCCTCGGTCGCCTCTCCGTCGTCTCCTGCTTCTCCCGGGCTACCCGCTGGTGGGTCGACCGAGGGCGGCGACGCTTCTCCGGCGCAGGTGTCGTCGTCGGCGTCGGCTAGCCCGTCATCGCCTGCCGCTTCGGGGCCTCCAGCTACACAGTCGGATGACAGCATGGATCAACCTGGCTCACCGAGGGGAGGTGATTCCCCGAGCGGTGGCTCACCGGGCGGAGGTGATTCCCCGAGCGGTGACGGTCCACCAGGGTCTCCAGCCGGTGCTTCGCCAGGGTCTCCAGCTGGCGGGTCGCCAGGTTCTCCGGCTGGTGGTTCGCCTCCAAGTAGTGGCAGTCCGTCACCGCCAGGTTCTGACGATGACGAGCGTTCCGGCGGGTCTTCAGGCGGGTCCGGCGGGTCTTCTGCTGCGTCGGATGGTAGCGAGTCTCCTCCCGCTACACCGCCCCAGCAATCGACGGCATCGTCCAAGAAGTTCGACGACTTGTCCCCTGACACACTCGAGCGGGCCATGTTTGGCTCGGAGAGCGAAGACGAGAACTTGTCTTCCTCAGCCGGGGCGGGGTCTCAGGCCTCGTTCGCACCCGCTGCGTCGTCACCGGCGTCCTCTGCGTCTGGCACGCCGCCGACCGAGGGTTCGTCTGCTGCCCCACGACAAGGGCGTCCCCGGTCTGAAGTGACTGCCACTCTCTCGGCCGCCCCTGGCACCGTTCAGACTGGATTCATGCCTGCCGTCACCAGTGTGTCTGACGTGGCGGAGGGGTCTCGGAAGCTGTCCGAGCTCGGTGCCCTGTTCCTCGTGCCGGGCTTCGCGGCACCGGGTGCTCAGGAATGCTGGTGTCTGCTGCAGAATCTCAGCGTGCCAGACATTCCAGCCGAGGACCCCGTGTCGCCGCTCTCCGAAGCTGGAATTGCGGCGTTCTCTGACTGGGCGAATCCCCTTCATCCATGGCAGCTGGTGAGAGTCAAGCTCCCCGCCGAGCCGTGCACCTTCGGCGTCGGCCAGTTCACCGACGGTGTGACGATCTCCGTTCGGGCCACTGGCCAAGCTCTCCTCGTTCGGCTCTGGCGGCAGTTCCAAGGCACCTCCACCGATGCTACCGAGAAGGCCGACTTGGGCTTCGCCTTGTGGGAGCGCCGCCATTGGATCTCGGTATCTGCCATCGAGGCATACTTTGCGTACTTGTCTACGAAGCACGGTCGTCGTTACCCTCTCCTTCTCCTGCTTCGCCGGCTCTGGCGAGAGTACGCCCGAGGTCGGAGCCTCCGAGCTGACCGTCTCCGGCAACAGATGGTGAAGCGGCTCTGGACGGGTTGTATCGAATACAACCGCGAGCCTCGACAATACCACACCGAGACTCTGCTGGAGCCCACTTACCTTCAATACTCGTTCGAGGTCGTGGAGTGGGCTCCCAAGACAGCGGATTGGGTCGCGGAGGTGAACGAGCTGGACGCTCGTCAACCGTGGCGCAACTGTTGGATTGATGCCCCCGAGAGCCACCCGTTCAACACGACGTTTGCCGCTTGCAACCCTGCAGTGTCGCTGTTCGTGCCACGCGGAATGACCAGCGAAGAGGTGGCAGCTTCTGTAGTCGTGGAGCCGTCTCTCCCTGCGTCGTGGGTGACTGCCCCATGGGTCACTCAATTTGGTGCCGGTCATGACGACGCCGCCTCTGACGAGGAGTCGAAGGACCCGCCGACCGCCGACGCAGACACTCCTTAGGCGCTCCGGCCTTCGGTCGTCCGTCATTTCCGATCCCCAGCATCAACTCTCGCTGCTCCAGTACCGTCCGACGCTCCAATTTTGCAGGCGGCTCGTAGGGTTGTAGTTCATTCTTCGTTAAGTCTCCATAATCATTTTAACCATTCGTAACTCCTTTCCTGTTGCATCTTCCGTCGTGAGCTCGATCTACCCCTCGTTCTGTATCCTGCTCTCTTCGTCTTGGCCCTGCGGTTCTTCTGGTGTGCCGACCGAGGGGTAGTTTCGCGTTCTCGAGTCGTCATCTTAATTCGTTCACATGTACATATACATTGTTCGTTTGGTATCTTCTTTCGTCTGCTACTGCGAGCCAATTGCTCCCCGCAGGCAGTTCAACCCTCGGTCGCCTCTGCAGTAGGTTCTCTCCGTTCGTCTCTAACCCTTCTGCAGGCGACCGTGTTCCCAGTAACTTCTTTCGTCTGTATTTGCGAGCTGGTGCCCCTCGCAATCAGTTCAATCGTCGATAGCGCCAAGCGCTACTCCTCGTCCGCAGTCTGAGCCATTTGTAGTCGTCGGTCGCTGCGTTTCTGACGCAAGTAATCATAGAGTAGTCCTCCGCACGACAAGTTGGTAGCTGGTTCCCACGTTGGCTCCTCGTAGCCGACCCATTTCACCTTGAATTCTCGAACCGCTCGGTTGGTGCTCGTTGATAGCGGCGTGCGGTCGTCCAGGATGGCTTCGACTTCGAACTCGCCCGAAGGATGGTCCGGCTCCCAGCTATCCTCGGGCAGCAGCTCTTCGTCGAAGTCCACCCGTGACTCCTCGTCTACCTCGGGTGCCAGCCGAACTTTAGGCCGGTCTCCGAACTCACTCACTGCCTTCAACCGCGAGACGTGTACGACCGGGTAGAAGCGGTAGCCGCTTCGATTCGGTAGCTCTAGCTCGTAAGCGAATTCCTCTACCTTCTTCTTGATACGGAATGGTCCATGCCATCGGTGTGCAAGTTTCTTCGTCAGCCCAGGTTTCACTCGTTCCATGTACAGCCACACGCGGCTTCCTGGTTCGAACAGCGACCTCGGTGGGGTCTCGTTTGGATCCGCCTCGCCTGAGGGGCTTGGTAGCGACTCTCTCTCCTGCCGTCCGAGTGTCTCGTTGTGTTCCTTGGCCCTCCGAGCCTTCTCCGTCGCTTGGTACTCTTTGGCCATACCGAGTGCAATCTCTTGCTGTCGGTTGACTTCACGGCGCCACGCCAGGGCGTCGGACTGGCGTCCGGAGCCTCGTTTGAGGGACGACGACATCGCCTTCAGCGTCGACTGTGCATCCCAACCATGAACGAGGTAAAACGGGGTCTCCTTCCGGGTCCCATCCTGCGAGTTGTTGATGGCGAAGATCAGCTTTTCTGCAATCTCGTCCCAGTCCTGCTGTAAGGGGTCTTCGGCATACACACGCACGGACTGCATGACGGTTTTCACTGACCGTTCTTGCTGCCCATTCGCTTGCGGCCGATAACTCAGCGTAGCTCGTGACCGAGACTGCATCATCTCAGCGAAGGCCTGGAACACCTCGCTCATGAACCTTGGGTCTCGGTCGTGACGAATCAGCGAGGGTGCGCCGAACCTTCGGTAGACACACTCCTCGAAAGCTTGGGCTACAACAAGTGCGGTGGTATCCGACATAGCTTTACCCATCACAAATCCGGTGAACGAGCACTGGAAAAGCAGTAGCGCCGTGTTTCCTCGCCGAGACTTCGGTAAGGGAATCACAAAATCCATGGAGACCATCTGGAACGGTCTCTCGGCCAGTACGTTTCCTGGGGAATAGCCTCTCAGCTGGGGTCGGCTCTTGCTCGAACAGCAGTCCGGGCAGGACCTGACGTGCTTCTCTACGTCCGCGTACAGTCCGATCCAATAGTAGTCCGACTTCACTCGGTGGTAAGTGCGGTTAATACCTTGGTGGCCACCTTCCAACGAGTCGTGGCAGCTCTGCAGCACTTCCTGGACCATCGTTGAGGGTACCACGAGACGCATCCACATTTCTTGCTGCTCGTCCGGGTCCGAACGACGGTTAGTTCCCACAAAATAGAGGACCTCGTCTTCGCTCAGAACGAACCGGTCAGCCATTTTCCATGCGTCGCGAGCCGCCTTGTAGCCTAGGCGAGCATCTTCGCCTCGGAGGACCGCTCTCAGGTTGGACCATCTCAGTTCCTCTTCTTGTGCAGCGGCGACTCTTCTCCGACGCTCTTCTTGCACTGACAGCGGGTCTATATCCGCTGCATCAGGCGGAGCCGCCGTGGCAGCCGTCAAAGCCTCGTTGGCCGGTAGCGTTCCTTCCTGCGCGTTCCGAGCCTCGTTCGGTACCGCGTTGGATTCCGCAAGCCGAGCTGCATCGTCCTGACCCATGACCGATACTTCGTTCGCGAATCTGACTCGCTTCGTCTTCGCCTTCGCCTGGTGTCTCGTTGTAACCGTCACATGCCCTGAATCTCGGCCTTCGGACCGCACAAAATCGAAAAAAGTCTTACTCCGGGGTTCTTTGCGGGTCGTAGACGCTCGCAAGACGCACACCGAGGGTTTCTCTTCCGTCGTTCCGTCCACCGAGGTTTCGTAGATGACTTCGTTGATCCGGTTCAAAGCCCTCAGTTCCGCGATCCTCGCCTCGGACGTCGTCACTGCCGACACCTTAGACTCCAACGTCTCGCTGGCTAGAGAATCTGCTGCTGCATTGAATTCGCGTACTGCGTGCAGGTACTTGACCGAACGAAGCTTGGCCACGAGCTCTCGGTGGTGGTTGAGTTGCGCCATCAGCGTTTCCTTCCGGCACGCTATCACCCCTAGTGATTGCTGAATGGCGAGTCTCGAATCCCCAACGATGACAAGGTCTGTAATGGCTAGACCGAGGGCAGCCGAGACGCCGTTGTTCATACCGGCGTACTCGGCGAGGTTGACTGTAGTGGCTTCGAGATAAGCACTGGCAGCGATCACTATCGTCCATTCCGGAAGATTCCATAAGATCCATGAGCAACTCCCATAGCCACCGTGCTTCTCTGTTTTCGCCGAGCCGTCGAACGAGAGGACGTGGCCACTGTACGAGGTCGGCAGTCGCGCATATAACATATGCGGGTCCAAACGAACGTTCGGTGACCCTTTGGATGGAGGGGCCACCGAGGCCAACGACTCGTCCAAATCGACGAAACTTGTCAATCCAGCTTGAAGCAGCTGAGCGAACGCACAATCCTTTTCCTTCACTCGTTCGACCACCAGGTGCCACGGCGACAGCAAGACGGCAAACTGGGTGGCCCGACCGAAGAGTGTCTTGGACTTGTGCACCCACTCGAGGGTTGAAAACCGAGTGTAGACTCGGATAGTCTTCCCAACGAGCTGAGTATAGCATACCTTCAAAACGAGCAGTAGGGCTAGGACCTCTTTCTCGGCGGGGTGATAGTTCATCTCGGCGTCCTTCAATACTCGACCACAGAAGCGAACGGGATGCAGCTTGCCCTCGTGTTCTTGCATCAGAGTAGAGCTAAGGGCCCACTCGTTCGCGAACAGGGTGACATGGACATCCCTGCTCCTGTCGAAGTGGCGCAGGATCGGAGCGTCTCGGACACGCTGCTGTAGCATGGCAAAGCTCTGCCTGGCTGCGGAAAGGTCCCCACCGAGCTCAAAATCTGCATCCTTGAGCTGGTAGAGCGCTGCCCCATACACCGCAAAGTCTTGGATAAAACGACTGTAATAGTTGAGCGCTCCGAGGAAGGATTGAACCCCCTTTTTCGACGTGGGGAACTTGAGCTCTGTCACCGCCGCTGCCTTCTTAGCGTCGGGAGCAATACCCGCTGCCGATACGTCGTGGGACAGGAAGCCAACCTTTCGTTGTACGAACAGGCTCTTGGAGAAGCTAACACTGATCCGACACTCCTGGAAACGACTTAGCAGACGGTCTAGCGTCGCCAAGCAAGCCTCAAAAGTCTCGGAGCCGAAGCAGATATCGTCTACAAACGAACGCCGATCCAGCACTGGTACCAACGAGGATTCGTCTGGCTCCCCGCTGGAGTACATATCGGCCAGAGGGCTGTTCACCAGGGTTGCCACGGCGCTTTCGGTGGTCGACAGGGCTCGGTCGGCTTCGAATTTAGTCCGGGGAGCCTCGTTCAGGCTGCCCGAGGCCTCGGTCACCCCTGCCCTGTCTTCGGCGTCGGCCGTTTCAGCTATCCGCATCTTCTCCGAGAAGCTAGTCCAGCCTCCCTTGGGTTGAACGAACCCCCAGAGGGCGTTGTCGATCATTCGTTGGTAGATCATGGGCGCGTTCTTGAGCCCGAATGGCATGCGTAGCCACTCGAAGTGGCCCAGCGCACAGACAAAAGCGGAGATCTTGCGGGCTCGGCGAGTCATCATCACCGCCCAGAACCCGCTCGCCGCATCCAAGGAGCAAAACCACAGGTATGCCTCCATCTCAGTCAATAGATCGTCGACCAGCGGCATTGCATACTCCATGATTGCAGTGATCGCATTCACTCGTTTGTAGTCAATACATAACCGGATGTCGACTCCATTCTTCTTCAGCACAATAACGATAGGTGAAGCCCACGGGCTATCCGAGAACGAGACCAGTCTTGCCGTCAGTAGACCCTTCAGCAGCTCGTAGAGCTTCCCTAGCAAACGTAGAGGGGTCCTCCGAGCTTTTTGCTTGATCGGGGGGTGCCCCTGCACGTCGATGTCACACACCACACCATATGCCGGTGGGGGCAGAGCGTTGCCGCTCGCAATCATGATCTCTTCGTGCTTCTGAAGCACCGCCACGAGCTGCACCTGCTGCTCAGTCTTCAGGTCGGTGTTCTGGACATTCGGACCCGAGTAATCCAGAGTTGTCGATGACGGTTCCGTCAGATCTGGCAAGAACGCGAGCTCGTGTGCGTAGTCCGTCAACTCGATCTCGTTCGGTAGGTGTTCCGCCGTATCGTTGGTCCCCCATTCCGCATCCGCGACTGTTTCCGGACTGCCTCCAGCCATGACCGAGACGTAGACAGCCTCCAGACGTTCCGCGTCGGACTTGACATGTCTGTCGGTTGAGTTGGTGGTTGTTCGGTCAGTCGTTACTGCGGCTTCCGGGTCACCCTTGGGCTCGGTCACTGCATAAACGCCTACTTGGTCAGAACGGGCATCGTCACCCGTGGTCACCGAGACCAGGATCTCTCCGAACTCGCCTGGAGGGCGTGCGGAGTCATCAATTCGGACTTCGAGATCCGGGTTACCTGATTCGGGTCGTTCTGTGATTTCTTCAGTCGCGTAGTCCTCGGACGGCCTTGAATCCTGTCCTTCACCTCTCGCCGAACATGGTTCGGTATCGACCGAGGGTGGCTGGCACTCGCTCGCTTCGTCCACAGTCCCAACGAGGTCCAGACCGTTGGCCGTCGCTAGTTGGCCATCGTCGTCCTCGTTTGACGTCTCAGTGCACGCTGTAGCCTCGGTTGGTCGTCTGAGGAGTGCCCGCGGAGTCGGATATTCGTGTCGTTCTACGGCCGAGGGTTGTGCCGCTAGCCATTCTTGGTAGAGCTTGCCCTCGCGTCCGAACAGCGTTTCATCCCTGCTCTCCGCATACGCCAGCACTTGCCACTCTCGATATTTGTCGGACCCTACTCGCACGTAACCCGTCCTCCGAGGTAGGTCGCCCCTGGGCACCCATAACACGACAGGTTCGTGCGCCGAGCAACTCGTTCCCTTCGTTGTAACATTAGTCAGCCGTACCCAGATCGGCCGGCCTCGTTGACTCTTCACCACGGTCGGCACAAGCCTCGTTGACCTACGAATCCACGTCTCGTGGGTCGTTCGAGACGGTTGTCGGCGAGCCAAGCGGAATTCTCTCCATTCCCTGCCTGGGATCGCCAGCAGCTCGGTAGGACCTCCTACGATGTGACTGCCGTATGACACCGGCTCGTCCGACTCCTTCGATTTCAGAAGGGGTACCATTTCCTCGTCCGGAAGCTGAGCCGTACCGTGGAACAAGTCTAGTCGAATTCCGGCGGGTACCATGAAATCCATGCCTAGGACCACGTCTACTCCAGCACTGTGATCCATGATCCACATCTCAAACTCGTACGCATGTCTCCACCCGAGGGTGACCTTCAGCAGGGCCCTTCGTTGAGTTTCCATAGTGCCCGGGTTGATGCCCCGCACTTCCAGGCTACGACCGTGGTCGAATACCTCCCTCACTCGGAGCCTCTTGGCAAAGCTCGCCGAGATCACGCTCACATTCGCTCCTGTATCGAGCAGAATCCGTATCCGGGTGTCATCTACTGCGCCCTTGACCAGCGCGCGCATTCTCTTCCTCTTGTCGTATCGTTGGGACGACCACCACCCCATTCTTTCGCCGGGCAGTAATTTTATTGCCCGACCGAGGGTTCGGTCGACCGACTCCACTTGAGCCATACTCGTGATGACAGCCTCGGTCGGGGCACGTACGTGTTCGCCATCACTTGTTTCATCAATTCCATTCTCACCGAGGCGTACGCCTCTGTCACTTCCATTTTCCATCGTGTTCACTCGTTCGTTGTTCGTTCGATCGTCGGGCCATTTGCTTTTGCCTGTGAACGCAAACAAATAGTCTGCGTCGACAGCAGGCTCAGCTAACTGTGGCAGCCCGATTGGGACCAACCCAGTTTCAGTTGGCGGGCTGCCTAGTTTAAATGGCTCCCGAACACCAGGCTCTGCAGCTCTGGGGTGAGATCCTTCTTGTCGACCTTCGTTCGCAACAAACTCGTCAGCTCCCGGAGGGCGTCGCACTTGCCGGCATCGTGTACTTGTTTACACAACTTGCACCTCCTGTTACAGTAGTGCACCGAGTGGTATGGGCTGTTGCATGCCGCACACGGTCCGTACTGGCGGCGTCCCTCTCGTTCGCGCTGGAATTGGGTGCTCCCACCTGACTGACGACGATTGTCCGGTCGAGCGAAGGTCCCAGCTGCCGCGGCTCGACGTTCGCTGTCGTTCGTCGCATCCACATGTCCACGATCGTCGGCCGATACTTCGCTCGAGTCCGATTCCGCGTCCGAATACTCGTCGGCGTCGTACGGCGCGCTGTTTAGACCACTAGCCTCGGTCGTATCACGCCCGTATCCGCGAGCAGATTGGGAATCTTCGTGATCTGTGTCCGAGGCTCTGATGTTCAAAGCGGTGACGACGTCAGCCAAGGCTTCCACTAGGGTAATCCTCGACCGGTATGGGGACTCGTCACGTCGTTCTCGGCGTCGACCATCGTCTCGGTAGCGTCGTTCACGGCTGAAACCGCCTCTCACAGCCTCGTTCGACCGGTTTTCACGTCGCCGGTCATCATCTTGGCTTCGGTGGCGTCTCACCGAGGGTTCGCGCGCCGTCTTTCGCTCTCTACTGCGCAGGATGTCGTTGATCATTTCTTCGAGGTCGTGGATGTCCTTGACCCGCGCATGACACAGTCGTTCTTCCAAGCCTCGGTCGTCACATGAATCGAGGAAGTGATCCACGTGGTCCTTCGCCTCACGTCCACCGTTCTCAAATTGCACGCCAGCGTTGCGCGCGTACCCGTTCAAGCGGTTGAGGTAGTCGCAGACGTGCTCCTTATCCTCTCGCTTCGCCGAGTAGTAGCGAGCCTTCGCTGACTGGGTGAACTTCGAGCAGTAATACTTGATGAAAGCATCACTCAACAGCTTCCACGTACGTTTCGTCTTGCGAGGAAGCTGGCGGTACCAATGGAGTGCCCCATCTTGGAGGCTGAGTTCAAACGCCATGCACCACTCGTTCGTCGGCGTGTGCGTTCCCTTCATCTCGTACATGAACTTTCGGAGCCACTGCATCGACCGCTCGCTCTTGTTGCGAGTACCGAGGAACGGTTTGATGTTGCCGAGGGGAAGGTGCGTCGCGATCTCAAGCCTCGGTGTGTTACTCCGGCCATTCGCTGCACTCAGTTCCCTCACTTGGCGTGCCCACTCACCCGTCTGGTCACCGTCGTAGTAGTCCGGGTCAAAACGATCCTCGTCGCTGTCCGACGACTCCTCTCGGGCCTCGAACTTCTTCTCGGGAAGTCGGACTGTCGTTCGGCGAGTGTTCGGCGTAGTGAACGAGGCCTCGTTCTCCTTCGCTAGTCGGTCACTACGGTCGACAGACCTCGGCGTCACCATGTGCGAGTCTTGCATGTACGGTGACGCCAGGCCCTTCGCAGCGAACACTCCAGCTTTGGAGTCGTTGGTCTCCTTCTGGGGTGTCGGTGGCAATGGCACCTTCGACGGATCCGCCTCGGTTTGGACGAGGTAAGCCTTCGTCCCAAACACTAGGGTGGCCACGCTTGCGTTGGTAGCACCGAACGCCGTTCGCAACTTCTTCTTCCACTTCGAGAGAGCAGTAGCCGCCTCGGTCGGACTCCAGTCGGCAAGCGCCATGGTCGACGGGTACATTTGAGAGTCGCACCCCATCGCTCTGAGCAATCCTTCGGTCTCTCGAGCTACCGCCAAGGTGCTCGTTGAGTCAATGGGCGCGGCCAGCGCTCGTCCGAGATCCGCCCACACCGCCTGACGAACCATCTTGGGTGAAAACTGCCTCATCCAGTTGCTCTTCGTCCTCATCAACTCCACACACCGGCCCAACACCTTGTTGGCCGCCGGTGTGTCCCCGTTGAGGGGTGGACGGATCCCCGTCGGCTGCGTCGTGGCCGCCGCCGTCTTCGGGAAGTCCTTCGCTCCATCTTCTCCGTCGTCTTCGCCGAAGGCTGGCTCCGGTTTGGCGACGTCGTCGAGCTCGTCAACGAGGTTTCGGGCGAGCGGTCGCACACCACCGCTTCGCCCTGCAGACACAACCGCTTCCTCCGCGGCCTCGTTCGCGGTGCCTTTGACTTCCCAGTCATCATCTTCGTCTTCCTCCATGGCGTCCGAGGGTTCAAACGCAGAATCGTAGGTCGCCTGATGCTCGTCGACTCTGTCCATCGCCACGGTCGCCAGAGACTCGAACGAGCTTCCGGAGTGGTCCAGCGCTTCGGAGCGCGACCCACTCGACTTCATCGGCGTAGTTGGAGCCGCAGACTTGGTTCCTCGCGCCATCTTCTTCTTCTTTTCTTCTCCTTTCTTCTCTTCTCTTCTTCTTCTCTTCTCTTCTTCTTCTCCTCTTTTTGCTCGTAGGGGTTGAGACCTACAACAACCAGAATACACAGAAGGTTATTCCAATCCCGGGTCGCGGCACCAGTTGTCGTGTAGGAACACGCTTAAAATCTCGCTACCGTAAGGTACGAGTCCCACCAACAACACACGTCTCCCTAATTAGGTCAACGAAAGTTGGAATCAAACCTGAGGTCCAGGAACGATCCCTTACACCGGGTTGGATATAAGCCTCTGTGTACCCAAGTTGTTTTAGGTCAACCCAAAACCTGCACTAACTAGCCACGAACGAAGGCTAGAATGCAATATAGCGCTTTCGCGCAACCCTTTTGCAGTCCCTCAGATGGAAGGGTACCGGCGGATTAGGCCTAATACAAAGGGGACCGAGGTAATCCTCGGTCGGTAGTAAAATATACTCTAGGGGACTAAGACACCCCACACACACACAGAACGACACTCTAAGTGCCACTCTAGCCTCTCGGCCACGCCAACTCTTGGCTTGACCACGGCGGACTATTGATTAATTAATCTTTAATCCGTCAACGGTCATACCACTAAGCCAGGCGTATCCAGGCACTACAGCAAGCTAGCTAACACTTACCGGAGTCGGACTTAACCTCTGAAGACTTGGGGGGAAGACTGCTGATTTATTACTGAATATTCAGAGGCTCTGAGAGCCTCTGCAGATCATCCTATAGCTAATCCTAATCCTACATACAAATATCTAGTATAAAACGAATCTCGATGTGGCGACCTCTGTACACTCATCAATAATGACGGTGATTACGCCAGAGGTACCTCGAAGGTCGAACGAGGCTTCGGTCGTCCGAACGAGGCTTCGGTCACCTGAACGAGGCTTCCACTTAAGTACGACTACGGTTGTGGTCGTAAATAGCACTGAGTCTGACGTATTTAGCCTCGGTCGGGTGTTTATTAGGTCCCGCCGAGGCCAATGTCACTACCTGTCACTCTACCGAGGTAAATGAGAGTGACAGCTTGTCACAACGGCAACTTCCTTTCCGTCAGCGAATCCGACGGAGTACGCTTGCAGCCCGGTCCGGCCGAGGTCACTTTTCGGCCGGATCTCCACGCCACATTAGCGTCGTCAACCTCCAACACCACTGGGGGGCGTTCTTCGTGGACCAGCGCCGGAAACGATGCTACCTCTTCGATCCCATGCAACTTAAAAGCAACATTTCCACACTCAAAGATGCTGTTCGGAGCATCGTGGAACCGATGCTGGACATGACAGACCAGCTGCAGATTGAGACGATCAATGGGTGCGAGCAAAAAGACAGCACGTCGTGCGGTCTGTGGTGTTTAGTGGTGATGGAGCTACTGCTGTTTGGAGCTACACCTGAACATTGGAGCAGCTACTGGAACGATTCCCTCTACAATGCCGTCGGCTACTTGCGCATGCGGTACATGCTCAAGATACTCAAGCTTCAGAATTACTCTAGCTTTGGTGTTGCCGAAGCCGAAGGAGGTGAGGATAAGTAGGAGAGTTAAGCGCAGCTGGTAAGCCACCAACAGACCGACTTTCGTTTTTCGTACACATTTTGTTTCGGTAATATTTTGGTACGAAACCAAAAGTTCACACACTGCATAGGACTTAGAGTTTTTTGCGCGTGCGCGGACCAAGTCAAGTCAGCTCTAAATTTAGAGCAAAAATTGTGTCTTATACTTCACATACTCAAGCGCTATATTATTTTCGAAAGCTCGTAGCGCGCATGCTTCAGGGTGCGATTTGATTTGTTGTTTTGAATGCTCACTATAAAGATGAAGCCGTATAGCATACCCATCAACGTAACTTACCCGCTTCTCGTATTCTATTCGAGTGACCATTTTCTGTAGCTACCAGAAAAGAGGACGTTATCCATCATCTTGAGGATTTGCTCCCAAGTTTTGCCGTTCCATTTTCGGTTGCTCTAGCACGATCCGTAAGAAAAAGGTCTTACTGTACACGTTAAGATCTCAGCGCTTGTCGTATACTGAAGTACTAAATTAGTTGCTGTGCGAACGCATGAAAATCATATAACTAGAAAACTTTATATGAGCTTCATTATCGGGATTACTACGTAGTATTCACTGCCGGAGAAAAAACTGGTGTCCCATACACGCTATAAGAATCACGATTGACCTCGTCGTCTTCCTGACAATCCTTCATGGTACAACCCATGCTTGCTTTGAAGCGGTTTTGAAAATGGTGATCTTCCCCGAGGCCTAAATACGGGCCTAATTGAGAGCCACTTAATCTTTTGTTGCAAGATGAGAACCGAGTTTGCTCGTTTAGGGTCCCTCAAAAGTATTACTTAAAGAGTACTATAGTAGTGGGTCTGATGATAGCATAGTATCACTCATATTGAATACCGCACTACACGGTAGTAGTAACACTACTACCCCGAAAAATCGGGTAGTAGTAGTACCGGGGTGAACTATTTCAGCAAGTACTACCAACCCCTGGTTGAGCGGTGCAGGGATACGGGTACCAATGGTGTGGTACAGCAAGTTACCCAGTTGCCAGATTCTCCGATTCTTCATCCAGTTTTAAAAGGTTAAAAGAACGTCATCTGCTGACTGGTCATTCCGGAGAATCCGCAGTTTTTTTCTGAAACACCCTTCGTGGTAGAACTCTTCTTCGGTGCAGCAAGCATCTTGGACGGAACATCGTCAAGCCCTCCGCGTCCAGCTTCGTTACGTAGCTGGCCAACGTCCTTAGACCGGGCTCTCAAAAAGTCGATCGCCGTGGGTGTTTTAGGTTCAGTGGTGCACACATTTCTTCTAGTCTCATCAAAGCCTTCTGCATTTGCCTGCGCATCTGCTGCCAATTCGGTCGTGCAGGGCTGATGGAAAAGGTGTTTGCCTTGATTGTCTATCTTTTGAAAGATGAAAATGACGTTCGCGCTTTGAGACGTCAAGCATCTTTCACTTTTTGGCAATGCCTCGCTGACTCGCCGAGCCGTGGTCATTTTCGCTAGAGATTCATCACCGTGACAGATTCTCCTTGTTTCCTTTGCCAACCGCGTGTCCACTTCTGGGACTGCGGTCTTTACTTCTTCTCGCTTCGTTCCTCGGTGGGATTCTAAAGCCACACCACAATGTTCTCAGGCGGGTTGATCATCCTCGGTAAGCATTGGCTGGGAGTAACGAGAGCCGACAAACAAGGCACAGACAGCTTGGATACAAAGCGAAATAATCACGTTGGCTCCTTGGGGCAATGACTTATGAGGTGAGCTCACACCCGCCATCCACACTTCCGAGCACACGACAAGAAAAAAACTCAATGGCGCGAGAATGTAATTGATACCAGGTACTAAACAACCCATTTTTCTTGCCTCAACTGCCCAAGGTCAGGGCACGAGTCATAAACTCAGTATTCAAATACGAGACGCTGGCCTCACCACAAACTCATTGTCCCGCAATCCGATGTCATACCGAAAGCAGGGCAACCACGCGCTGTACATGTACTCGGAAGGAAATCTAAAAATGCGCCAGAATATCCACTCGTGCTCGAGGCGATTGAGCATTTCTGGGATACATTCTCCTGCATTCGACGCGGCGGTGGCACTTTTCCAGTGCACGAGTACGTCGACGTTTCCGTGAAGCGTTCCATGTTTAAAGCCTTGATCACCCCAGCGGATTCTCTATCGGTGAGGCACGATGCATCATCGAAAAAAACTGGACCTGGGAAAAAAACTGGACCTGGGACTCGATTAACGGTGAAAATACGTCCAAGTTGCTCTCATGGCTATCCACGACCAGGTCAAGTTGCAGTGGATAACTTCGTTTGCCATAGCTAGACAAAATCCGCTCCTTCGACGATCCCATTCCACCTGACAAGTAAACATTTGGTGAGCCAGAATCTCGGCGCGAGCAAAAAGGCCGGCGCACTGGGACCAGTCCCAGATTCCTCGCGGCCACCTACGTCAAAAACTGCGATCTAAGTGGATCCTACACGTTTCATTGTTTGCCTGGCTCCGCAATCGCTTTCGTTCACTAAATAGTACTCCATGTTGAAGAGTTATCTTGAACAAGTTGCCCGTTGCCCTCCGTTGATTGTTTGGTGCAACTTGAGATATTATGTTCCGGAAGTGCAACTTACATATGGTTCACCGAATGTTGCACGATGTCAAGGGCCAAACTTTTCTGGGCCCAGTTCTTCGAACTGCGAATTCAGGGATGCAACGACATTTTTAATATTTTCTCCCCAAAATCTCTGTCCTTTGTTGAACAAGTACAGGATATGATGATGAACAAGCTTTGTTCATCATCATATCCTGTACTTGTTCAACAATATGATGATGAACAAACTTTGTTCATCATCATATCCTGTACTATGGAGTTTCCATCGGAAAGCACAGCTCAGTTTCGATTTCTCCGCAAACCATGAACCTGCGCTTCCTACTGATCGCTGTTATTGCCTCCGCTACGCTCAGCCTTGTGAGGGCTGGAAGCATCGGCCACGACAAAGTACAGCCGTTCCCGCAGCCTGAGCCAGTCACCGAGTCCGAGAAGGCCGCTATCAAATTCAAGCCGAGTCTCAGAATCCAAGACGGGTGTCATCCTTACCCTGCTGTCAATGCCGCGGGTGAGACGAGTGGAGGGTTGAAAGCAACTGGGAAATACGACGGACACTGCAAGGGGTCAGGTCTGGGCTCGCAAGTGTATGGCCGAGCTGTCTGGCACAACGATCTCTGGGCCATCATGTATGCGTGGTATTTCCCCAAGGACATGTGGGAGGGGTATTTCGGCAACACGGGTCACCGACACAATTGGGTTAGCGCCGTATTATGGCTTGACAACCCTGCTCTCGCGAAGCCGAAGATACTCGCCGTGTCAACTTCGACTGCGGACAGAAAGTATATTATTGAGAAGGATGGTCCACCACTGTGCAGACGCTATCCGTGTGATCCGGCTTTCGCTGACTATATCAACGGTACCACTCCCATGCTCGCGTACCAAATCATGTATGGGCTTAGTTCGGTGAGCTTGACTACTGAGAGGCTTGGTGAATTCCAGAACCTCGTCATGTGGGAGCAATTGACGGAAGAAGCGCGTGACGCTCTAAGCGAAACCGATTTTGGAAAAAAGGCCAAGGTCCCGTTCGTCGATGCCAACTTCAACGCCAACCTCGAGGCGTCTCGCCCCTCCTTGTAAAAAAAAACAACGCTCGTCAAAATGCATTCTCAACGATGAAGATACTAGTATACCGATAAAAAAACAATAAACACAACACTTACGCTACCCGGTAGGCCTTTCGAATAGCTTACCCGGGCCGGAGCGCCCCGGGGGATAAAACGCAGTTCGTTGGATCTTACTACTACAGATACCGCCCACTAAGTTGTACAGTGGTACTCTTTTAGTTCCTGCAGTATATTATATGTGTTCAGAGTATACGGTATTACAGATGGTTGTCGTTGAAGTTTACGTACATTCAAATCAACAGCTCACTCAGCTGAACGCGCTATCGAGGAAGCGGCCTTTGGGCGTGCAGGCTGCCTCCACTTTTGACTTGGCAGTAGTGGCGCTGCGCAGAATATTCGCGATGGTAGCTCGAGACGGCGGCTGCGACAGCTTGAACTTGGCCTGTGACCAGCGTGCCAGATCGGCGAGCGATGGAGACGGCTGCGAGCGTGCATGCTCCTCGATAACTTGCCATTTTTGCGCGATCGTGAGCCACTTGCCCTTCGTTTGCTTCGTTGTGCAGGTCATGGCGGGCTGCGGGGGGGGGGGGGGGGGGCACCACTGGGGGTCTTGCAGGGCTCTGTTTGAATTGTGAAAGATCCCTCTGGGCGGGAAAACTGGATATTCCCTCCTAAAAACGATAAGGCTTCCTTACCGATTTTGAGGGTGTATAGACTGACTGTGTGTACAACTTAGTGGGCGGTATCTGTACCGTAGTACTGTAGTATTTATTTAGTAAATACCAACTGTCTATCCAGCGTTACAGCAACTATCCGTGGGCGCACAGTTCCGGACCACTTTTGAGAGCTACATAACTTCATGAAAAATTGATGCCAGGCAATGCAGCGCGCATGATATCGAAGGATGAGCGTTAGCTTAGACCATACATGCCGTTGTTGTTGCCATTGAGATGGCAGAACAGCATTAAAAATGTATTCGAATCAAGTAACCTTTTTTCGCGCACAGTTCCGGACCACCTACAGGCGAGCTATATATAAGGGGGATGACGGGTATTTTATCTCGAATTTGCGCTGGAATCCTCGATCTGTGGCAGAGATATTGCCCTAAAATGGCATGAGCTTCTTCATATGCTCTTTCATTGCCTCCGTGTCAGGTTTGCGCAGTGAGTAGCAACCGTAGTCTCAGAGTATGCTGCACCCCAGCATTCGTCTGGTGGTTGAACAATTGCGTGATGTCAGCTTGACCTCGCCAGAAGCCCACGAAGTGTTTCTCCCCGGCTGGCATTGAACATTGTAGATGCGTTCTCGCCCCGTCAGCCTGGCGAGCTACGACGACTAGCGGATGCCATCGAGGCGGCGAGGTCTTCTCTCGGTCTTGATACAAAATGGGGGGCGCCTGTACCCATTTGTCTTCAGAAATACCCATATATCATGACGTCCTCCCCATTGTATCACCCTTTTCTTACTTGATCGCCCTTTTTTTGCTTTAAACCGTAACCCTAAACCCGAAAAGTTGCCCAGATCCATCAGCAACGGCGACGCTTTTGTTTATGAGATTGCGGTGCGAGAAGCATGCCAAGACGAGTGCGACCGGTGGCAATCTATTCATCTCCTCGTTGGCTATCTCATGGTTATCTTAACTACTGGATCCGCGTGAAAATTATGTCCACGGTTTCGATTGAGCAAAATCGGCTTTTATATAGGACTTTGTATGAAAACGGGTGGTCCGGAACTGTTCGTGGTCCGGAACTGTGCGCCCACGGATACCTTCGTTTCGTCTACCTTTTCACTACCACAAGCATTGTCCTGAGCTGTACTACCTCCGTGAGGAAAATAATGCACCTTTCAAAAAAAAAATTGCAGCGCTTCGCCTCGTTGTTTTTGGCGGATATAAGATATGCAGAGGGCAGTAGGCAAGGACAAGGATCGAGATTTAAAGATGGGCTGCATGCAGTGTGCTGCGGTGTGGCAGTGGGCTGCTGAGCTACAGGAAACTGCGATGTAGCAAGTTGTGGGTAGGCAATGTAAGAATTGCTTGCAGCGCTCCAGGTGAGCGCCAACGTGCATCTCGCATCACACTGTATCGCTACGGGAAGCGCACCCGCAGCGAGCAATTGTCCTTGCATTTTGCATCGCCAAGGCGAGAGTCTTTGCGTCCCTTTCACCCGGAATTCTCGTCCCGCCTCCGAGTCGAAGAGCTTGTCGCCTTTCGCCGCGATCGGCGCCATCCATCTGGTCGTGAGCGGCAGTGCTGTCAGTAGGGCGGGAGAACGCGGCGCAGCATCTTGGCTTGGGCGCATGATGCTGTGTCGCCAAATGCACGCGTACTTACTGGACGAGCTCTTACGATGTGCGCGGCGTCGTACGAGACTGCAGACTGGGGGCTGAAAACGTAGCAGGCGCGCAGGGGTTAGCAATGGCCGGGGTTAGCAATGGCCGGGTTGCATCAGGGCTTGTCACAGGCATCATTGTTTGATCAGCCGCTGGATAGGTGCTGACAGCAACACGACGCTGGCGATCAGTTCCTTCCTTCATCTGACACTTGGCAACAGCAGCAGGGCACTCCTCAAGTGCTACGAAGAAGTAGGGACTCCCATACAGCTCGGACTACTTCGGCGGCGGCTTCTGTCTTGGGCAGGACTGGTTGTCTTTCAAAGTGAGGGAGGGAGGAGGAAGGGAGGGATCGCAAGGAGGGATCTGAAGGCGGGAAATTCAAAAATCCCACCTTGATCGGTATTTCAAGGGTATCACTTCTGCATAGACTGTAATATTATTGGAAAAGTGCATTATTTTCCTCACGGAGGTAGTATCTTGGAGTAGGGAGGCCTTGTCCTGTCGGAGCTCCCTTCGGTACGTGAGTTCTGCCTAGCTACCCCAACGCCTCACTTAATTTCACGGCTAGCACCTTCGTACTACCGACTGTTTCCGCGTTATCAAGCATGTTGTTCACTGTTCTTGTGTCGAAGCGATGCTTTAGTACGCTGGACATCGTCTTGTAGGGATCCACCTTGTCCAGCATCATCACATAGGAGACCCACATATTCAAATCGCGCGACTCCAAAACGTGCACGCCATGCCGCTTCAGGACAAAGTCAAATACATCACCCGCAGATTTATTTTCACTCAGCCACTTCCTCAACGCTGCCTTCGTCCATTTCGCGGCTATCTCGTCATTATGGCCCCGTCCGAGAGAGAGCATCTGCGCCAGCTTTTCATCGCTGTAGTACGGTTTCAACACCGAGAGAATGATATCATCCGACTTGTGAGGATCCAGCTTCGTCACGTAAGCCACCCAGGCTCGCACACTCGGTCTCCACAATAGGTAAGCCCCTTCTCCTTCAAACTTTAACAAATTGAAAACATCAGCCGCGGTTTGTTTCTCGCTCAGCCACTTTTCAAGCTGTGCTGCCTCCAATTTACCAGCAATGGAACTTGAACTGGCATCTTTCTTCGCCTTCATAATCATCTCGACAAGCTTGTCGTCAGTGGCTGTGAGCTTGGACGTCTTCAGCTTCCCAAGCAGCATAGCGTACGGATTCTCGTCCAGTTTCTCCACATAGGTCACCCAGTTGCTCAGCAATGGGTTGGTCAAAAGGTTATCCACATCATCGTCCAGCTTTAAAAGCTTGAAAACTTCATCAGCAGACTTTTCATTGCGGAGCCAATCCTTCATCTGAGCTTGCTCCAGCTTTCCGGCAATAGCCTTCGTGGAGGTACTCTCCTTCGCCGCAATAAACATTTTAGCCAGAACAAGATCGTCCTTGTAACCCGCCTTCAGTGTCGAAAGCATTAACTCGTCAGCGTTCTTCGGACTCAACTTAGTCACGTAATCCACCCAGGAATGCAACGCCGGGCTTTCGAAAAGCTTGTCGCCTTGGGTGTTCAGCTTCAGATTGGTGAAAAATCTCTGCGCTGTTTTCCCCTCGATCAATCCAACCTTGTGTTGCACCTATTCCAGCCTCTTAGCCACATCACCCAGGGCGAATTGCTTCGACGCTGCGAGAATCGTAGCCAGCTCATCGTCACCGTAAGCCGCTCGAAGCACCGTGTACATTTGCTCGTCTGCTTGTTTCCCTTCCAGCTTCGTCACGTAGGAGACCCAACTGCTCAGGCGAGGATAGTTAAAGAGATTGCTGCCTCCAGTGTTCAGTTTTAGGAGCTTGAAAACTTCACCCGCGCTTTGGGGCATCCAGCTGTCGAGCAGTACATCCTCCACTTTCTGGGCAATAGTCGACCCAAGCACATCCCGCTTGGCCGACCAAATATAAGTCGCAACTATATCGTCGCTATTACGCGCCCTCATTTTCGAGAGCAGCAGCTTGTACGGATTTTCCTCAATCTTCTTCATGTAAGACACCCAAGTGCCCAGCAGCGGGTTCCTCAAATAGTTGTGCCCGTCCTTCTCAATTTTCAGAGCTCGAAAGACGTTATCTGCGGTTTCTTCCTTGCTCAGCCAGTTCTTAATCTGAGCCTCCTCCAGTCTGGTAGCCACATTCTTCGTACTCGAAACTTTCTTGGCCTCTACGATCATTTTCGCTAGAGCTTCATCTCCGCGTTGCCCCGCCAAAGTCAAGGCGATAGCCATGTCAGCCGCTAGAGAATCCTTGTATCCTTTGGTAACCGCACTGGTCCACTTCAGGAACTGCGGGTTTTCGAAAAGGTTGGACTTTTCATAGACCAGCTTCATCTTGATGAAGAGCTGGAATACCTCCTCTTGACTCTTTGGCTTCTTCGACATCTTGTCTGCGAGCTTCGAGATGACGGGAATGTTACCTCTCTCCTCGTCGTCGAGTGTATGCTTGCGAGCCCTCAAGTGCCGCGTGTTTTGGTCGTAATGGGAGTTATCGTGAAAACCTTGCTGTACAGTTCTAGTCCTGACGCTGATCATCCTGGAGTCTGTGACCACTGGTGAAGCATTGTATTGACTTGAGAAAACGTAAGTCCCTCAGACCGACGATTCAAGGAAGCACTTCTATTGGTTAAAAATAGCTTCAGCCTGGCACTGAAGTGGAGCTGAGTCAGCTTAAGGTAGCCAACCAGAAGTCCGCCACCTTTCCGATATTCCCCGCGAGGAATTTTATAGCTCCTGATCTAGAGCCGGTACGGCGACAAGTAGGGTATCGTTGTAAAGCTGAGGATTTCCTCTACCTCGCTGAATTTTTACGCATAAAGCTGAGCTCTCCTAGCAATCAAAACCTTCAATTGAATGCGGCGACTGTTCAGAGCGACCCAACCAGTTGCCCGCCACTCTCTGTTTGTTTGTATCGGAATTGTCGGCTCAGCATTGCTGCCGCGACCTTCGCGACCCTTCACGCCAGCCTGCCTAAGTGAGCCAATGAGATCGCAGAATCGCTATGATTGGACAAAATCCAGACAGTGGTCATGTTGGGGCGCCCCCTGCATAAGTCTATATCCGTGCCAAACGCTGGACAGTATTTTGGTGCTTCCTAAGCTTCTAAAACAGTAGTCGCCAGCTAAAGACACGAATGTAGCTAAGATAACAATAACTATAGCCCAAGCCGCCACATACCACAACAGAGTCGAAACAAGGGAACACCCGGCAACTCACTCCAACGAGTCCGTCCCAGCAAAGAGCTTGTGGAAGAGGCGCTCCCCGCTCGATTGCCAGGAACGGACCGACGCCCCCGAACAGTCGCAAACCTTTTTCTTTTAATACACTGTGCGTTTTGTTCTTCCAAAGCAAATTAGCCTATTGGAGGTAACGTTTGGCATCCCCAAAGACCTAACCATCGTACTTTTAAGGATCACAACCGTAAATCCTGCTCCATACAAATTGCTTGATAAGCCCAGGTGGCGGGCAACTGGTTGGGTCGCTCTGAACAGTCGCCGCATTCAATTGAAGGTTTTGATTGCTAGGAGAGCTCAGCTTTATGCGTAAAAATTCAGCGAGGTAGAGGAAATCCTCAGCTTTACAACGATACCCTACTTGTCGCCGTACCGGCTCTAGATCAGGAGCTATAAAATTCCTCGCGGGGAATATCGGAAAGGTGGCGGACTTCTGGTTGGCTACCTTAGCTGACACACTTCTCGCTCATGTTTGTCGTGGGCTTTATGCTGCGAATAAGTGCAGGGTGATCGTGCGTGGATGATGTTACAGTGGTGTTTAATGTGTACTGATATGTGCTATTGTATATATGAGTTATTTTGACTTCGTTTAGCTCTTCGAGCGCAAGCTTCATACGAAATTCGCGTTGCTCAGAGGTAGCTGCGCCGGTGCCGCCGACGTAAACAAAAAAGCGTTATTGCTGCTGCCGACTTCGAAGTGGCTGTGTCGCTGCTGTTGTTGATGCTGTCGTCGATGAAGGCAGCTGTATCGCTGCTGATTCCGTCGTCGAATGGCGCGCTGCCGACGAAGAGTGCATTACCGCTGCTGCTGTCAGCAAAGGTGGCTGTGTTGCTGCTGATGCTGTCGTCGAATAGCGCGTTGACGCTGCTGTCGACGAAGAGTGCATTGTCGCTGCTACTACAGTCGGTGGGGGCTGGTCGACACCATCGTCTACGGAGGCGTGATACTTTCGCCGCTTGAATGGAAACGAGCGCCTTCCGCCGGAGCCTTCACCATGGCGAATCAGTCTCAGAGGTGTGCTAAGTTTTAGCTGGCTCGCTCTGCGCTTACGTTTACATGTACTCGCTTTAATTTTAAAGTTGACTCCACAAATATCCCTGGGGTGAACTCGTTCAGATTAACCCCATCATCTTCGTGCATTATTTTGTTGTCGTGGCCATCAAGAGTCAGCGCATATACGTCTCTTATCCACTTTTTGATGCTCTTAATGCTGCTAGAATACTTATTTCTAGTCTCGCTAGAGATACACGCGACGCGTATTGCCTTCACTTTCGCTGCATCCTGCGATCTTCCATCAGCCATGTTTGCACGAGATATACTTCTTCAGTTTTCCAGCCAATCGGAGTGGTGACTTTTCGTCAGCTGCCGACACTTACGCCTTCTCGGTGTTAAGGTTTGCCTCGGTTGACAGCCTCTGGACTGTTGTCAGAAGTCCGCTGGACCGCACTGACCACATGCGCACACGAGACAGGGAGTATTCTACAGCTTAGGTACAAGTCAACTTGATAGGTCCTGGAGTGAAGGTAGCTGCAGTCACCAGAGTGATTGCTCATGGCCCTGGTGCCAAAGTATCCTACGCGCATAATCTGCGGCATCATCATCTTGGTAGGTAGGCTAACCCGAGCGGAGTTCGCTCGGCGTACATGAACTCACTTTCCGAATCATCTCAAGCACCTCAAGTGCCTCAACCAAGTGTCCTTCGCATCACATTCTTAGTGGTTATGAGCCCAACGCCTCTCGGACCCAACGACGTTCTCCGTGACGACAACTACTTCCTGTGGGAATTCAACGCCCGGATGACCCTCGCACGCAAGGACCTCCTGAACCACATCGTGCTGAAACCTGAGGAAGCCGCGCTGCGAAGCACTGCAGCATGGGAAGCCGCGGACCTCAAGGCGCTGGCTGTACTGGTGAAGCTACTCGGACCCACCTACCAATCGATGGTTCGCGAGTCATCATCGGCTATCCAGGCGTGGGAAACCCTTCGGGGCTTCTTCGTGAAGCAGAACCTGCACAACCGTGTGCAGCTGCGCAAGCAGCTCCACGAGTTTGAGATGAGCACCGGAGATGACCTCATGCAACACCTGATGCAGTTTGACGAATTATGCTTAAGGTTGTCTGCTGTCGGTGACGTGGTTGCAGAAGACGAGCGTTTGGTAATCCTGCTCGGCAGTCTCCCGCAAGATTATGACGGGATGGTGAAGATCATCGAGGCCCACGGCAACATGACACTCCTCGAGGCGAAAGAGATGCTTCGCCGCGAGTATGAGACGATCCAGAAACGAGAAAAGCACGAAGCAGCTTTTCAAGCGTCGGCCGGTGATGTTCAAGGACGAGATGGCCATTCAGATGGTCGCCAAGGGCGTCGTGGCCGCCGGCAACATGGGCGCGGACGCCAACACGGCCGTGATGGTGTTCAAGGTCGTGGTGGGCAGAGCAATGGTAGTGCCTTTAACGGAAGGTGCTTCCTGTGCAAGGAGTATGGTCATAAACGCGCTCAGTGCCCCAAAGCTGACGGAACCGACGAGCAGGACGAGTATGCATTTGCTGCGTCGGCGGAGGTGTCCACCGCTTGGATCCTCGATAGCGGTGCCAGCTCCCACATGACTATGGACCGCAGTGATTTCAGTGACTTTGCGGAGCTGGCTGGACCACTGGAAGTTTGTGTGGCAAGTGGCCACCGTCTGCCTGCACGCGGAGTTGGTACTGTTCGCGTACTGGCCAGTGACGGAGTCACTGTAAAAATGACGAAGGTTTTGTATGTGCCCCTTCTGGACCGAAAGCTCCTATCAATTCCTGCACTAGCTTCGAAGGGCATGGCAGTTCTTTTTGATGGCGACGGATGTTCCATCCAATACCAGGGCAAGGTGGTGTCGCACATTCGTAAGCATGGAGCTATGTATGCCTGGGACGTTCAAGTGTTGAAGGAGACACAAGGTATCGAGATTGCAGCAGTGGCGACGAGCCAAGCCGATGCGTCTGTGTGGCATGCGCGGCTGGGTCATATTTCGCTGCCTAGGATGCGAGATGTGGGCCGCATCGTCGATGGTGTTCCCGATCTGGCCTCACAACAGGCGCTTGCTGGTGCCTGTGAAGGATGTGCATGCGGCAAGATGTCAGTAGCCCCCTTCTCCCACTGCTCTGGAAGTCAAGTCAAGACGCAACGCATTCTCGAAGTGGTGCACAGCGACGTGATGGGACCGATGAACCCGAAGTCAAAAGGCGGTGCACGATTTGTCGTAACGTTTATCGATGACTACTCTCGCTACGTCTCGGTTTACATGTTGAAATCGAAGGCTGAGGTGCTCAAGTACTTTGACAACTTTCGCCAGCTTGCTGAAACGCAGACTGGGTCCACGTTGAAGTGCCTGCGCACCGATAATGGTGGCGAGTACGTTAGCAAGCGCTTCGACCAATTCTGTGCAAATCATGGCATTGTACATCAGACGACCACCCCCTACACGCCGCAGCAGAATGGCCTCGCCGAACGGATGAACCGTACCATCGTGGAGAGAGCCCGGTCGATGCTGTATTACCAGCAAGTCGACAAGTGCTGGTGGGCTGAAGCGGTCATGACGGCGGTCTACATCACCAACCGCATTCCCAACACAGCGCGAGGTGACCTCACGCCGTATGAAGTGTTCTGGGGAAAGAAGCCTTCGCTTGATCACCTGCGTGTGTTTGGATCTCGTGGATTCATGCACATCGACAAGAGCATGCGCACCAAATGGGATAGCAAGGCCCACAAGATCATGCTGCTTGGCTATGCTGACAACGCTAAGGCTTATCGTGTCTGGGACTTCGATGCTTCACGCGTTGCCACAGCCCGCACGATCAACGTCGATGAGCGCCCACCATCAACTATCCAAACCTTGGGCGTGAGCAACAGATTGCCGGAAGTTTTGCAATTTCCTGATGATCTCAGTGTCGATGAGAATGGGCACGACCCTCGACCAGCAGCGCCAAATGGAACTGGCGATGTGGACATGGATGCCGATACCCACGATTCCATCTCGATGGTGACCCCGATGGACGTCGACCAGGATGCCTCGGTTGCCCCGGATGTGCTGATGCCTATTGCGAATGATGCTGAAAATGCAAGTATGGTAGTAGACCGTTCACGCAGCCAAGCCCCAAGTAGCAACAACAGCACCGATGTCGTGCAAGTGCAAGGTGCTGCACCCTTGCTGGAGTTGCCCACCTCGCAGTCGTCAAGATTTTCGGGCGAGGGGGAGAGTCAACTGGTCTTCCAAGGCACACGGCGTAGTCCGGTCTTCGGACGCGGCATGGTACCGCAGTTTCTTCCGTCAGTGGAGCTACCTAACCAGGAACGGCTTGCCCTCCCACCTTCAGAGCCCACGGAGTCCAATATGCAGCTCGCCGTTATACCGGGTTCGTCACATGGTGCCCCACAGGGCGATGCGTCGGGAAGTAATGCTGGCAGTGATGACATCCGTGAGCCGGATCCCAAGCGTCCTCGTCTCGATGACTACGAGGTAGCACTCGCCGCTGCAGATGTCCCTCTTACTTATCGCGAAGCAATGGCATCGCGTGAGGCAGCGAATTGGAAGGATGCAGTTCGTGCTGAGCTGCGCGCTCATATCCGAAACCATACCTGGGACATTGTCCGACGTCCCCCAGGAGTGAAGGTCATCGGCTCCAAGTGGGTGTTCGCGCTTAAAAGGGATGAGCGAGGTGAAATCGTCCGCTACAAGGCGCGTCTGGTGGCATTGGGGTTTCTACAGACATTCGGTCTTGACTATCACGAAACCTACTCGCCTGTTGCCGGACTCCCCACGCTACGCATCTTCTTTGCTGTATGCAACCATCTCGGATACTACATGAAGCAATTTGACGTAGAGACCGCTTTTCTAAATGGAGATCTGGATGAGGTTGTGTACATGGCTGTTCCCGTGGGTGTCAAGGTCAATAGCGGGATGGTATGCATGCTTCGACGTAGCCTGTATGGGCTTAAGCAGGCAGCAGCGGTTTGGTTCAAGACAATTCGCACGGTCTTTCTTGATATGGGCTTCAAGCAGTGTCGAAGCGATACATGCCTGTTTGTCCGCAGTGGACCCCATGGTCCGGTATTCGTTGTACTGTACGTCGATGATATGTTGATCGGTTGCGCTGTGGAGAGTGAAGCAGATGCGATCAAGACAGATCTGTCGCGTCACTTCAAGATGAAAGCATTGGGGGATACGCACTACATCCTCGGTATGGAGGTTGACTACAATCGCGCAAAAGGTGAACTTCGCTTGTGCCAGACTCAATACATCACGCGCATGTTGGAAAGGTTTGGCCAAATGGAGTCATTCGCCGCTCGCAACCCGAACGTTGTTGGTCAGGACCTGCGTCCTCAAGCTGAGGCAGCCCCGTTATCGAGCACGAAGCCATATCGAGAGCTGGTTGGGTCGTTGCTCTACGTTGCAAACTGCACTCGCCCCGACATCAGTGTATCGATGAGCATGCTGTCCCAGTACCTGGACAAGGCTCAAGATTTGCATTGGCACGCTGCTATTCGAGTACTGCGGTATTTGAAAGGCACGTCAAAAATGGCTTTGGTATTCAAGCGAAGTTCGAGCAAGAATGTCGCGGTGGCGGCGTTTTGCGATGCAAACTGGGGCGGCGACTTAGCAACACGCAGATCAACATCAGGAGTGCTTGTGCTTATGGACGGTGCGCCGGTCATCTTCAAGAGCAAGCGCCAGTCGTCGGTTGCACTTTCGACTGCTGAAGCAGAGTACATGGCGCTCGCGCTAACAACGCAAGAGCTGGAGTGGCTACGCCAACTCCTTGATGAGATTGGCATGCAAGTTGCAAGACCCATGCTCATTAAGGTCGACAACCAGGCCGCGATTAGCATCGCGCACAATTGCGGATATTCGCCACGGGCAAAACACATCGATCTGAGACTGCACTTCATTCGCGACCATGTTGAGGCAGGTCACATCGCCGTGAAGTACATTGCATCGGTTGCGCAGCTTGCGGACTACCTCACGAAGCCACTCGCGACGCCGCAGTTCGCCAAGTTGGTAGCAGCAAGCGGTGTCAAGCAGCCCCATCAAGTTGAGGGGGAGTGTTAAGGTTTGCCTCGGTTGACAGCCTCTGGACTGTTGTCAGAAGTCCGCTGGACCGCACTGACCACATGCGCACACGAGACAGGGAGTATTCTACAGCTTAGGTACAAGTCAACTTGATAGGTCCTGGAGTGAAGGTAGCTGCAGTCACCAGAGTGATTGCTCATGGCCCTGGTGCCAAAGTATCCTACGCGCATAATCTGCGGCATCATCATCTTGGTAGGTAGGCTAACCCGAGCGGAGTTCGCTCGGCGTACATGAACTCACTTTCCGAATCATCTCAAGCACCTCAAGTGCCTCAACCAAGTGTCCTTCGCATCACATTCTTAGTCTCGGAAGGGTTCGATTCCTGAATGCTCTATAGCCAAGTTAAGTAACTACGTGTGTCACAGACGGCGGGGAATACGCCGATTCCGGAAAGCATAAGCCGATTCGCCGACATTTTGACAGGATACCCCATATATAACTTACGTAAACAAGAGAATGGCGAATGCCAACAGAATGGCAAGCGCCACAAATATGACCCGATGGAGACGAACGGCTGCGTTGAACTTGCCAGTCATGCCTGGAACCCGGAGCGCGAAGGTTTGGAGACGAAATGCAAAAGTGTATTACATGTACAAGTTGTTGTAGGTGTGTTGCTGGCTTGTTATTGCTTCATTCCGATGGGCAGTGCTGATTGATTATGCGCTTCATTTGTTCGTGATACTGCGAACGTAACGTTATACATGTATGTTCGTATGGAATTGCCGCACAAACCCCAGCGCTCCTGCTGCAAAGAGAGACCGTAGCAGCGATCTCTCTGCAGCACGAGCACTGGGGTCTTGTGCTTCATTTCCTGAACTCTACGATGGAACTCCGTCGTAACAATGGAGGCAGCGTCAATTCCCACGACGTATCGTGGCACGGGTTCCGTGGCAAAGTTTGCCCTCATCAGACGGCTTCTACCTCGTTGCCGCCGCTGCAGCGTCGACGAACTCGGCTTCGTCGTCCGTGTCGATCATGAGCACTATGCTTGCCTGCGTCATCATAGCCCCAGTGACGAGAGGAAGTGGGAGAGTGATCTTCACCATTCGAGCCCCATCCGATCTGTACATCTAGAAATCTGTCCGGTCGACAGCGGACTCGAGTTGCCTAGAAGTGGCTGTTTTATGGTAATCTGTAAGAAATCTGTACAAAATGGCCGCGACAGATACTACGGGAATCGGTCCACTATTTCTGAGTAGGCCCCACCCCCTCTCGAGTCGAGAGTCTCGACCCCTGCCCGCTCGCCATGGCCGCGGATTTGATTGAATTTGCTTCATTCATTAAAGTTTACTTAAGTAATCAATTATTTGGTGACCAACTCGGACCCAACGTGATTAAAATAGTGACTGAATTTGACTGAGCCCGAAGGTGGCCGCTCCGGTAATTTAAATAAATGGATCGAACCGTTTTATAGGGGGTTTGGAAGGCAGCCATTGCTGGACAGAATGGAGCGTACTGGCGGTATGCTATCTCTAGAGCTTTCGAGCAGAAGCTCACAAAAATGACTTGTGACTCCCAATCAGGAAATGATCTGTGTCCAAAAAGCTGAGAGTGCATCACGCAGATGATTGCGGCGTCTCCATCTGCACACCCACGCAGCGCAGCGTGTGTCTTGACTATCGTCTACTTACTTTCCTTGGCTACGCAGCAACTGCTTCTCCAGCCTTGTAGCAAACTCCTTCGTCTCGTCGACTTCTTTTGCTGCCGAAATCATTTTGGTGAGCTGTTTCTTGGAGTAGCGTGGTTGCAGCACAGCTAGCATCAATTCATCCGCGTTCTGCTTGTCCAGTTTCGTCACGTGGGAGATCCACATTGTTAGCTTCGGTTGCTTAAACAACGAGATTCCGGCCTGGTCCAGCTGTAGCCGGCTGAAAACTCTCTCCGCTGTCATCGATTCGCTCAGCCACGTCTCTTGAATCAATCGCCAACCAAGTTCCTTCGTGTGGCTGCTTTTTGTTGCATGGGAAACCATGGAGTTGAGTTCTGTTCTGTCAAAGCGCTTCTGTAGTACCAAGAACATTGTTTTGTACGGGTCCTCTTTATCCAACTTCATCACGTAGGAAACCCAAGTATTCAAATAGCTGCTCTCAAGAGCTTGATCGCCACTCCGCTTCAGCACGAAGTCGAAGACGTCATCCGCAGATTTCTTTTCGGCCAGCCACTTGTTGATGATTATTTTTTCGAATTTGGCTGCCATGTCTTCATCCACGTCCCTTCCTATTAACACCATTCTCGCCAGCTTGGTGTCAGTGTAGTACGGCTTCAGCACAGACAATATGACATCGTCGGAGTTTTTTGCATCGAGCTTCGTGACGTAATCCACCCAGGCCCGCAAATGCGCTCTCCACAACAGGAAAGCCCCTTCGTCGTCAAGCTTTAACAATTTGAAAACATCAACTGCAGTTTGCTTCTCGTTCAACCACTTTTCAAGCTGTGCTGCCTCCAATTTACCAGCAATGACACTAGTGGTATCTCTTTTCGCCCTCATAATCATCTCGACAAGCTTGTCGTCAGTGGCTGCGAGCTTGGACGTCTTCAGTTTCCCAAGCAATATCGCGTACGGATTTTCGTTCAGTTTTTCCACGTAGGCCATCCAGTTGCTCAGCAACGGGTTGGTCAAAAGGTTATCCACGTCATTGTCCAGCTTTAAAAGCTTGAAAACATCATCTGCAGACTTTTCATTTCGGAGCCAATCCGTCATCTGAGCTTGCTCCAGCTTCCCGGCAATAGCCTTTGTGGAGGAACTCTCCATCGCCGCTAGAAACATCTTGGCCAGAACAAGATCGTCCTTGTAACTCATCGTCAGCGTTGATAGCATTAACTCGTCCGCGTTCTTCGGACTTAACTTAGTCACGTAGTCTACCCAGGAATGCAACGCCGGGCTTTCGAAAAGCTTGTCGCCTTGGGTGTTCAGCTTCAGAGTGGTGAAAAATCCCTGCGCGGTTTTCCCCTCGATCAATCCAACCTTGTGTTGCACCTCTTCCAGCCTCTTAGCCACATCACCCAGGGCGAATTGCTTCGACGCTGCGAGTATCGTAGCCAGCTCATCGTCACCGTAAGCCGTTCGAAGTACCGTATACATTTGTTCGTCTGCTTGCTTCCCTTCTACCTTCGTCACGTAGGAGACCCAAGTGCTCAGGCGGGGATAGTTAAAGATATTGCTGCCTCCAGTGTTCAGTTTTAGGAGCTTGAAAACTGCATCCGCGCTTTGGGGCATCCAGCTGTCGAGCAGAACATCCTCCACTTTCTGGGCAATAGTCGACCCAAGCGCATCCATCTTAGTCGACCCAATATAACCCGCAACTATATCGTCGCTATTACGCGCCCTCAGTTTCGAGAGCAGCAGCTTGTACGGATTTTCCTCAATCTTCTCCACGTAAGACACCCAATTGCCCAGCAACGGGTTTCTCAGAGAAATATACCCGTCCTTCTCAATTTTCAGAGCCCGAAAGACGTTATCTGCGGTTTCTTTCTTGCTCAGCCAGTTCTTCATTTGAGCCTCCTCCAGTCTGGCAGCCACATCCTTCGTACTCGACACTGTCTTGGACTCTACGATCATTTTCGCAAGAGCTTCATCTCCATGTTGCTTCGCCAATGTCAAGGCGATAGCCATGTCAGCCGCTTGAGAATCCTTGTATCCTTTGGTAACCGCACTAGTCCACTTCAGGAACTGCGGGTTTTCAAAAAGGTTAACCTTTACATTGATCAGCTGCATCTTGGCGAAGAGCTTGACTACTTCCGCTTCACTCTTCGGTTTTTTTGACATCTTGTCAGCAATCTTCGAGATGACGGGAATGTAAACATCAAAGGCTCTCTCCTCGTCGTCGAGTGAATGCTTGAGGGCCCTCAAGTGCCGCGTGTTTTGGTCGAAACGGGAATTGTCTTGTAAAGTTTGATGTACACTGATCTTCTTGGAGTCCGTGGCCACTGGTAAAGCATCGGCGAATGCCAACAGAATGGCAAGTGCCACTAAGGTGACCCCATGTAGACGCATACCAGTCATACCTGGAAACCGGAGCACGAAGGTTTGGAGACGGATTGCAAAGTGATACAAATATGAAGTATTTTTCTTGTCAGTGCTGCTGGCTTGTATTACTATGAAATGAAATGAAATTAGCGGTTATGTCGGCTGGCTACGCCCGGAGCCGCGCACGGCAGCAGCTCCGCATACGGGGATCTCCCGCGGTAGCAGCCCAAGGAGCCAAAAGGCCCCACAAAAAAAGGAAAAACAATATGCAAACTAGGATCCGCAGAAGCCTTCACATCCTAGCACCTCCTCCACCTCATCTCGGCGTTCTCTTCGCCACTGTTCTAGTCGTTCTTGTCGCCAGCCTTCTCGTCGTTCCCTGCGCTTGGTTCGTCAGATGCTTGTATTACTACAGTACAAGATCAGGGATTCGGACGATTATCCATGCACTTCGAGGTAATATTTCTCACTTTGACTGTGGCTTCGGGTGGCTACAATGTAGCAATTATGGACATCATGTATTATAATACATAATTGTCCTCGCAGCAGTCGGCAACTGGAGTCAACTACTACGTAGTAAAACCTTAATTCTTTGGACGCATTGAGCCTGCCAAATTGTATACTCCGACATATTTCACAAGAATAGTATACCGTATACTATTGGTAGATCCCGTTATAATACTGAAGTGAAGCTATATTATAAGAGCATCTACCAAATATTTTACATATATCCGATGCTCTCTGTACTTGTTGATGTGCCTTCAATGGTCACGCAGCGGAGATGTTTATTCCCGCTGCAGGAATATTCCCGCTGCGGGAATAAACATCTCCGCTGCGTGACCATTGAAGGCACATCATGTTTATTCCCGCTGATGTACAACTACAGTGACGCAGCGGGAATAAACATCCCCCATTGGTCTACATGTAATAGACCTCTTCGTTGGATAAACCCTGACGTATTTGATACTCCTCAGTGAGATAATGTGAGGAGTCCTGACATTATTGATCTGCCCGTGTGACATACACTGCGCCACAGATTAGATTGGACACCCCTTCTGGTGGCCGTCACTAGATCAATTTTTATCATTTGAAGGTGGGGTTTTCGCCACAAGGACCAAAACACGCTAGGAAGTGCATGCGTGCGTTGGTTTCCGCGGATTTGCACTGCATCGAGGGGCCCACATACAAAAAACCGTTTTTGGCATTGCGACAGATCAAATCGGACACATGTCTTCAATACTAATTCCTATATTAACCAAAACCCTCCCTAACAAGATATGACTAGGGATTTGTATGAAGGCACATTTCAAACCCGCTTCAAGACGTCATTGAATCACAATAGCCACGCTAGGGAAACATAAAATGCTAGTGGCAGACTACAAAACAGTTTCCTTGAACGTGTGAAGACGTAGGTTAGTATATTTTGCGGCACTTATCCGAGTTGCTAGGTTCTGCACCTTTTTTTTTATAGCAAATCTGATGCAAATTGGGTTGACATTTTCAGAGCTCAAGTTGTTGATCATTTTATCGGTCAAGATCGCTCAAGCGGCGGAGTTATCTTACTATAGCTTACACTTTTCTAATGAAAGCACGTCTAACTTGTTGGAATTGCGCTCCGTGCGCTAGTTTTCACGTGCAGCGGGTTTGAAATGTGCCTTCATACAAATCCCTAGTCATATCTTGTTAGGGAGGGTTTTGGTTAATATAGGAATTAGTATTGGAGACATGTGTCCGATTTGATCTGTCGCAATGCCAAAAACGGTTTTTTGTATGTGGGCCCCTCGATGCAGTGCAAATCCGCGGAAACCAACGCAAGGATGCACTTCCTAGCGTGTTTTGGTCCTTGTGGCGAAAACCCCACCTTCAAATGATAAAAATTGATCTAGTGACGGCCACCAGAAGGGGTGTCCGATCTGATCTGTCGCGCAGTGTACAATAGATGCAGATCAATAATGTGAGGAGTCCTCACATTATTGATCTGCCCGTGTGACATACAATAGATGCAGTATAGTCATAGATAGCACGGGAATATCTCAGCAAGGTACCTTGCAATCAGCTCCGGGTATCTACTTTGCAGCATAGATAATTCCTGTGGGCTGTGATCGTACGAGCAAACTCAGCTTTATGGTATAATGCCCTAGCTCATTACGCAATTTCCCAGCACCCAACTCAGCATCTTGGCTGCCTCCAGTTCCGAGGGTTTATACGATATGTTGGGGCCGACAGGCCCCGACATATCCGACACGGAACTCCGAACTCCGATACTCCGCTTCGTATTAGTTTATAAGTTCAGGTTGTAATTGGGTAGAAGCGAAATGGAGGAGTTCGATGAAGGAGGGCCACGCCAAGCCGAGCTGCGTCTCGAATCGCACGAGGTCAAGCGCCTCATTCATGAGGCACTAAGTAAGAAGAGCTTCCCTCCTGTTGTTCAGTACCCCGAGGCCGCGAGAGGTGATGTGCTGCTCTCCTCCCTGTTCCAGTGGCCTGTGATCGTCTGGGTTCCATAGTGTGTCAATCCTACCAAGAAGCCGTACTGCATCATGCCAGAGTGCTCACGCACACCTCGGGTCAATGAGTACAAACAGAGGACAGTCGAGGACGTCGACAGCAAGTGCCACCTCCTGTACATCAAGTATCAGTGCGCGAGCGACAGCAAGAGCTGCTTTTCTACGGTGACAACTGGCTACATTCAGCGTGAAGCTCCTCTTCTAATGCATTTTCCTTTTGTGATGACGAAGAAGTTTGGAATTTCGAAGTCGGTGATGGAAATGGTACATAAAGGGATGACATCGCATCACGGCTTATCGCACACGGTGGAGAATCTACAGCGACGACGAGAAAAACGGTACTACAAGCTTCTATGTCTCTTCGCGGACCGGGTTGCGCAACTCCAGCTATCGAACCCGCTGTATTTGGCGCCGACACCACCATCCGTGGGCCAGTACGGCTCGACGCAGAAGTCTGTCGGGGCTGAAACTCTATCGGCTGCGTGGATGCAGTCAACCAGAATCTACAGTGCTCTTTGCGAGCAGATTATGAGCAGTATAGAAGTTAAAAAGTGCTTCGTATTGACCATTCGGTCAAATTCTGCAAGCGACTGAAGGTATGGCCAGGAGGAACCGGTCAGAGAGAGAGCATGTCGGACGCAAAAACGTTGTTGCTGCTCAAGAATGAGATTGGCCAGATTGTTGGCCGGCGCCTGACGAGCTCGGAGAATCACGACGAGACGCGGCAGCTGTTAGAACATGTCAAGGGCGCTGCGAACACTGGCAACGAGTGGTTCCTCGTTAGCGATAATGCCAATGCTATTCGGAGATTGGCAGCGGATGTGTATGGTGAAGCAGCAAACGTGCGTCAAGATCCATTTCATGTTGTCCAGCGTTTTACGGAGAAGGTGAAAGGCAAGACCGAAAAGAAGCTTTTGTCGAAGAAATTGCATGATGCAATGTATAATGTGGATGGGGAGCTGCGACCGCCTGATGAGATGGCGGCGAGGTTCGCAAATGCACTTCAAGAAGTATCGATTACTGACATTAGTTGTACCGAGCACGAGTGGAGAGGTAGCGTGGACAGCAACTTGAAGCAGATCAAGCGCGGCGATTTGTACGTGAAAAGCAATGTGTTCAGCGAAGGAGGCGGCAAGGACGTTCGCATCCTATCAACCAGCCAACTGGAAGGCTTTCACTCCGCGCTAAAAAAGATTTTGGCTCGGTCTGTGTCTGCTGAGGTCGGCCTTCGCATCCTAGACTTGTATATTTGGCAGCATAACCTTAAGGTGGGCTCGAATTACGGCCGGAACCCACCTCTGCATCACGCCGACATCTTGACGTTGGCTCAGACAGCGATGTTATGTCGTGGCGTCGTGGCTGAGTCACCGCAACTTGAATTTGTCAGCCGCCTGATGTCAAAGCCGCTTCAGCCACCATCATATCGTACCGCGACGGAGCTCGACTTTGGATTTTATCAATGGCAGCAGATGTTTGAGGGAACAAGTATTGACACACAGGCTCTTGAAGGCAGCCTTCAAAGAGCCCATCAACACAGCACGACGATCCGAGAACTGCTGGCGAAGCAGATTGCCTTCACTGAGAGCGGCAGGTTGCCTCGAGCCGCATTCTTCAACTCGTTGTGTCTTCATGAACTGGATTACGAAGCTGCTGCCGGATTCTCTGGGGAGGAGTACGCGCTCCTGCGGCAAGTAGTGGCGAAGCAAAAGGCCGCGACGCAAAGCTGGTCAGATTGCTCCATGGTGACAACCATCATGTATAACATTGTGGTGTCGTCCAACTCCAACCACCGGCTGAATCTAAAGCGACGCAGCTTTGCCACATTGTCTCCAAAGATCGATGGCCTGGCAGCGAAGAAAACTCCATCAAGTAGCGACCGTAAAATATTTCGCATTGCTCGAGCTACTCCATGTGACGAGAACACCCCACGAGAGAAGGAGCTCCAAGAGCAACTGTTCACTGCACTCCGAAAGATGGCCGGCATCCGCAAAAAGAGGCAAATATTTGCGACGGTGTACGACTTTGCATGCTGTGTATGCGCTGGCATACATCCTAAAGCTCAGTCGTTCCTGCTATCACGATGGAACAATCTGAAGCAGAAGGAGAATTACGGCGCCAACTTGAAAATCAAATTGAAGCTGACCCCTGAGATCCTGGCTACCATACGCTCAGCAGCCTCTCATCAAGCCTCACCCCAACTGACACTCGCTGAGCACTCTTCAATCAGGGCCGAGACAACTCCACGTATTCAATCTGAAGCCACTGCAATGCTTCCAGGCTTCCCCCGCTTTTCACGCCTCCGTCCCTACTGTTACCAGCTCCATCGTCCCCAGTTGAGAGCGCCCCGACTGCTCCGTCATCAAACAAAGATCCGGCAAGGAGCAATATGCCCCAGCCCAGCGGCAATTCGGTAAATCCAAGAGAAGTTGATGAACAGCCAACTGTGCCAGCTACAGCAACCACATTACCACGTCCTGCAGCAATGTCACAAGAGCACGTTAAAATGCTGCGTGAACTTGCAACTTCTATCCCAAACTCAAATGGCAAGTGGGAATACATTCACGCGGTGTATACCAAGCATTATTCTCACTTACCACTCTCAAGCAATGCGTTGCGTTGCCGTCTGAAGGGGAGGAAGCCTGCGTCGAAGCAATCAACGAATAGCGACACAGCGCCAGTCATCTTGTCGCGAAAACGCAGGGAGACGTCGTGTAGTAGCTGTCGCCAACGAAAGAAGAAATGTGGAGACCTCACAAGAAATCCCTACTGCACACATCCAAACACCACACAAGACAATCAAGCAAAATCGATCAGATTAGATAATTACTTTGCACATATCTAAGGCAGTGACAATACCTTTTTTAGCTTTCCCTTTGTGCATCGAACTTGAACTTGCAGCCGTAGTCAACGTTGCAGCCTTGACTCTGGGCTCTAGCTGTAGAATAGGGCTACGAGGGTACGCTGCAGCTTGATCTCTCTTCTCGATCACGTTCAGCGCCTCCATAAGCTCCTTGATAGTCTTAAGGACTAACGTCCACCTGGAGAGCCAACGAACGCACGTCTCACGGCTTCGAAGCACAGCGTGCGGTACCCGCCGCACTTGAACACGCAGGAGGCCTACTCGTACTCGGCCAGCGACGTTACGTTCAACGCATTCCAGTCAGTCTTCGTGGACTGCTCCGCGAAGGGGAGCGGCACCAAGATGAACGTCTTCACAGCCTGCGCGGGCTGCTGGAGCGCAAGGTCGGTGCCGCCGTCAGTGTTGCTGCCGCCACAGTACAACCCCGCCGGTTTGGACTGACTGGCAGACTGGCTCGTGTTAATCAGTCCAAGCAGCTCTCGAGTTCACAAAGACATCGTTTGTCAGCGCCTGGGCCCCGCTCGGAGTCACCGTCTGCATCCTGCTGGCCTCCTAGCAGGCGGTGCCGTCGACCTTCTTGTGTTGTGTGCAGTACATGATATTGTTCTAACCTGAAAGGAATTCTGGGGAATTCAACCGGGTAATAAACCGGTGAAAAGCGGTCGAATCCGGTCGGATGTGGTGCCAACCGGTCGCGGATGATTCCCCGGTAAAACGTATAACCCGTTCCGAGACCCAAGGATCGTACTTAAGCGCACCCTCCGCGCCAGCTACTTCCGATGCAATTCGTACAGTTTGTAGTTCGACCTACCGGCTTCCAAGAGGTCACACTACTCAAGGGCGTGGTCCGACGTATTCTGCTTCAGCTACAAGGCCCCCTGGCGACAGCAAGCCAAGATGATTTGTTGACTCAGTTAAGGGCAGAGTACTAGACCCGCCATGTAGTGGTTTGGCTGATCCCAAAATCCGCCAATCAGATTCTAAGCAGATACTAGTCTGTATAGTATAAGTATATCCAGCTACTATGCCGGTGGAGATCGATACCAGAACGAGCGGATCTCACAATGCATCACTGAAACTAATTTGCTAAACAATATACTACCTCCGTGAGGAAAATAATGCACCTTTCCAATAATATTACACTCTATCCAGAAGTGTTACCCTTTAAATACCGATCAAAGCCTGAGTTTTTGAATCTCCCGCCTTCGGATCCCTGTAGATCTCTGCTTCGATCCCCCCCTTGCTCCCTCCCTCATTTCGAAAGATAACGAGTCCCGCCTAAGATGAACCCCACTGACGAGGAGCGCCAAGCTGTGTGGGAATCGCTACTTCTTCGTAGCACTCGTGGAGTTTTCAAGCTCGGTGACATCGTCGAGACCGCAGCCTACTTCCACCTTACTCGCTTCGTAGTGGCTCGCATTTGGGAAAGAGGCATCCGCTCGATGGGCACTCGAGTCGCTGCCGTCGTGAAGTCACGAAAGAGCGCCCGAGGGAGGAAGAAACTGGACCGTGCGGCGCTGTGCAGGCGCGTAGCTGAAGTTTCAATAAACGCCCGTGAAACCCAGCGTCGTGTTGAAGCAGCCTCTACCGTGAACACCTATCTAATTCAGCGGCTGATCAAGGAAGGATTTCTGCGCCGAGCGCTGAGGCAAACGCGGCCGTTGCTGACCCCCGCGCACAAGCTCGCACACCTTCGGTTTTATATGGAGCACGTACAGCTTGGAGGCAACGGGGAGCACTTCTTCGACCCGAGGTATGATGTCGTCCACATGGACGAAAAGTGGTTCTACGTAAAGAAGATTGGCCAGAAAGTCTACTTGCTGACGGGAAAGGACGACACGCCCGCTGAAGAACCCCCTGTCCAGTATGTGCACAGTAAACGCTACATCACGAAGGTGATGTTCTTGTGTGCGGTGGCTCGCCCTCGCGGTGACTGGGATGGAAAGATTGGGCTCTGGCCTGTTGTGGAGACTTAAATCACCCAGCGAGCTAGCGTCAATCGCCCTGCTGGTGTTGAGGAGCCACGACCGGTGTCGATCACGCGCAAGATATCGCGCCGGATGCTGCTTGGCAACGTGATCCCTGCCATTAAAGCGAGGTGGCCCCAAGAGCAGAAGAACATGACCATCCTGTTGCAGCAGGATAATGCTCGACCTCACGTCGATGAAGACGACCCTCTAGTGCTGGCAGCAGGATGCACCGATGGCTGGACGACCAAGCTGAGGAACAAGCCAGCCCAAAGTCCCGACCTCAATTGCCTTGACTTGGGCTACTTCTCAAGCATCCACTCTGCAGTCTCGTACGGCGCCGCGCACAACGAAAGAGCTCATCCGGGAAGTACAGCGTGCCTTTGACGGTACGACAGCGGAGACTCTGAACAAGACGTTTCTGACGCTACAGCTGGTAATGCGGCAGATTATGAGTTGCGGGGGACGGAACGACTTCCCCATTGGCCACATGCACAAGGACAAATTGCTCGCTGCCGGTATGCTTCCTGTAGCCATACCATGTGATACCCAGACGCTCATTGACGCTCATCTGGGTATTGCCACGCTGTCGGCGTTGCAAGCAGTACCCACGCTGCCTACTCCACCACTTACTACTGCTCTGCAGTTTGCTGGTGCTCAGCAGGTCACTGCCGCACCGCAACACACTGTATCACCGATGTCATCTGTGTCTGCAACTCCACCATCAGACCTCGACCCTTTCCTTTGTTAGCTTGACCTCTGCACATCTTATAACCGCCAAAAACAACGAGGCGGAGCGCTGCAATTTTTTTTTGAAAGGTGCATTATTTTCCTCACGGAGGTAGTATTTCTATACCGGGTTGTATATGAGCAGCAAGTCGTTATCTACCAGCAAGATCAGTATCTGGTTTTAAGCACTATTGAAGGCACATCAACAAGTAAAGAGAGGGTCAAGATTAGTGCTCAAATGGTGGCACGACTACAAAGTCTGTACACTAAGACTAGGGTCACTAGCTACGTAAGTAGACATAACCCTATTATCTTTGATGATCAGATTTAACAGGACAACCGTGGATGGCACCGGAGGTTGCTCCGGTGCCACCCTGGTGCCGACAACTTCGTCAATACATCACAACTCGTTTTACCATCTACCTCTCAAGTCTCCCTTCCTCCTCGCCGCTCCGCGCCACGCCTCGACAGAGAGCATCGGCTATTAGGCCTGTCAAAGTTGGGACCTTTGGGTCACTCCAACGCACTCCTACCCGAACTCCCGGGGTATGGAACCGCTACTCTTTTTTGCAACTCCAACCAGCGCAAATACAAACGATTTTGTCCAATCAATAGTGTATGTTCAACCAATTTTAGCCAATCATAAGGACATCTGGCATGTATGCTTTTTCCAGCCATTCCAATCATATCTGGTTGGAATTTTATCAGAATATTTTAATGCCATACAAATCGCCATATGAATACATATCCCAAAAATATCCTGCAGTTTCCGACCCAATTGGTCGGTACGAGTTTTTTTTCATTCAGAGTGAGAAGAGCGCGCAAGCTGGCATGTCGATTGCTTCACTTGCGCCTGCAAACAGCAAGAAGGCCAGGACGACAGCGATAAACTCGTTCATGACATTTCTGGCCGCAGAGAGCATGACACTTGACGCCGCTAACTAACTTATCGGTGAGGATAAGACTGGTAAGGTATTGCGTGTAATTCTCGACAAGTATGCCGACTCGTTAGGCACATTGGCCGATAAGGTACGGGCGACAAATACGTGCCTAGCATATTATGGCAACGTCAAGAATTGGCTAGTAGATAAGTACCCGCTACAAGGAGCGTTAGTTAAATCTCAGCTTCAAAAAATTCTGACTGGGCTGGGTAAGTATTGCAGCAACCGAGAGGAGTTTGGCGACGAGAAAAAAGCGCCTCCGTGCTCGAAACAAGACTTAGAAGCCATGGTGCGTCTACTATATTCGACGGGTGCTACAGAGAGTGAATACCTCGACGCAGCACTGGTCGTCATGATGTGGTACCTGTATGGTCGAAGCTCGGACGCGGAGACCGTTGAGAAGCGGCAATTATCGATCTTGCCTGGTTAGTAATATTCACATGTGCTGCTTTTATTGTTTTGTTTTTGCGAAGACATTATGTATTCACTTAGGTGGAGTTGTGTTTCTTCGATTTAAACGGGTTAAAACAGGCTTACTGCAAGGAATATCTTTGTTCAAGGACCCAACCAATTTTTTAACCTGTCCTCTGCAAGCTCTGGCCGTGGCGCTTGCTATGCAGAAGACACCAAGTCAGCGAATGTTTCCTCAGTCCATCACAAAAAAACACAGTTCTGATGATATTCACGACGTACAAGAGCTGGCGCTTATAGAACTCCTGGAAGTGGATGACGATCAGCCTGCCATAGAGGAAACGCAACAATCTTCGTCAAAAAGAGCAGTCCCTGGTATACAAGCATACGTGAACAGATTGCTGGTTAGACTCAAAGAAATAGCAGATTTACGAGGCATTCGCATGACGCCCGAACTTACCTCGCATTCGTTCCGACGTGGGGGTGCCATGCATGCTAACGACGGTACCTTGGCGGAGAACTGGACCATTGAGCGTGGTGGCTGGCAGCTGGATCGCGTGACCAAGGCGTTTGGATATATGCTTGGTACGACTCAAGCTGACCAGAAGGTGCCCCGCGTCTTGAGCGGATGGAAGCCAAAAGACGGTGCGCGACTACCACCGCTAGCCGCCTTAGACCCGCCAGTACTTGCCCGCGCGCGCAAAATGCAGCGGTTGCTTTTCTCTAACACCATGGGGTTTTCCGATACAGCGCTCAATCTTAACGACGATGTTGCCGACGTTCTTACCGCCGCGCTTTTCATGCACTTCCCCGACATGCTGCGTCTCTGCGAAGGAAGTCCATTTATCACAAAGGTGCGAGAAACCTTGGCGGGGCTGAACATCGGTGAGTCGGAGCTGCTTGCGTGGAGCGTGACGATTACACGGGCCTTCGTGACCCCTCCCGCAACGACTACATCCGCTGCTGATGATGAAGAGAAACATCCGCCCGCTCTAGTTGACCTCATCAAACGTCAGTCCGAGCAGATCGACGTCTTGATTCTGCAGAACAAACGGCTCGACGAAAGAATGTTAGCAGTTGAGTCGCAGCTACGTACACTTACCAAAACCCCAGCGGTCGACTCAGCTTGCAGCGATATGTCGCTCACTGTCGCAGAGCAACCGTCTCCACTTGCAGCTAAGAGGACACGCTTAAAGAAGATGGGGGCTCAGTCGTTGTCTGCAATCTGGTTCGAGTGGTTCACGGCTGAGCCTCGTGTGTATGCTTCTAAATCTGTGAAAAAGACAGTATTGTACGAGTACAGACACATTACAGGGTACCTGATGCTCTTCTCACCCATGGGCTTCGCGCTGGACACTTCATCACCAGCATACAAAAGCGAGGTACTGGAACTTGGAGACAAGGCGCAGCAGAATGTACTTACCTTTTTGAAGTCGCATGGGTCCTCTGCGATCGCGGCGGGCACAGTGTTATATGCCGACTCGTTAGGCACATTGGCCGATAAGGTACGGGCGACAAATACGTGCCTAGCATATTATGGCAACGTCAAGAATTGGCTAGTAGATAAGTACCCGCTACAAGGAGCGTTAGTTAAATCTCAGCTTCAAAAAATTCTGACTGGGCTGGGTAAGTATTGCAGCAACCGAGAGGAGTTTGGCGACGAGAAAAAAGCGCCTCCGTGCTCGAAACAAGACTTAGAAGCCATGGTGCGTCTACTATATTCGACGGGTGCTACAGAGAGTGAATACCTCGACGCAGCACTGGTCGTCATGATGTGGTACCTGTATGGTCGAAGCTCGGACGCGGAGACCGTTGAGAAGCGGCAATTATCGATCTTGCCTGGTTAGTAATATTCACATGTGCTGCTTTTATTGTTTTGTTTTTGCGAAGACATTATGTATTCACTTAGGTGGAGTTGTGTTTCTTCGATTTAAACGGGTTAAAACAGGCTTACTGCAAGGAATATCTTTGTTCAAGGACCCAACCAATTTTTTAACCTGTCCTCTGCAAGCTCTGGCCGTGGCGCTTGCTATGCAGAAGACACCAAGTCAGCGAATGTTTCCTCAGTCCATCACAAAAAAACACAGTTCTGATGATATTCACGACGTACAAGAGCTGGCGCTTATAGAACTCCTGGAAGTGGATGACGATCAGCCTGCCATAGAGGAAACGCAACAATCTTCGTCAAAAAGAGCAGTCCCTGGTATACAAGCATACGTGAACAGATTGCTGGTTAGACTCAAAGAAATAGCAGATTTACGAGGCATTCGCATGACGCCCGAACTTACCTCGCATTCGTTCCGACGTGGGGGTGCCATGCATGCTAACGACGGTACCTTGGCGGAGAACTGGACCATTGAGCGTGGTGGCTGGCAGCTGGATCGCGTGACCAAGGCGTTTGGATATATGCTTGGTACGACTCAAGCTGACCAGAAGGTACCCCGCGTCTTGAGCGGATGGAAGCCAAAAGACGGTGCGCGACTACCACCGCTAGCCGCCTTAGACCCGCCAGTACTTGCCCGCGCGCGCAAAATGCAGCGGTTGCTTTTCTCTAACACCATGGGGTTTTCCGATACAGCGCTCAATCTTAACGACGATGTTGCCGACGTTCTTACCGCCACGCTTTTCATGCACTTCCCCGACATGCTGCGTCTCTGCGAAGGAAGTCCATTTATCACAAAGGTGCGAGAAACCTTGGCGGGGCTGAACATCGGTGAGTCGGAGCTGCTTGCGTGGAGCGTGACGATTACACGGGCCTTCGTGACCCCTCCCGCAACGACTACATCCGCTGCTGATGATGAAGAGAAACATCCGCCCGCTCTAGTTGACCTCATCAAACGTCAGTCCGAGCAGATCGACGTCTTGATTCTGCAGAACAAACGGCTCGACGAAAGAATGTTAGCAGTTGAGTCGCAGCTACGTACACTTACCAAAACCCCAGCGGTCGACTCAGCTTGCAGCGATATGTCGCTCACTGTCGCAGAGCAACCGTCTCCACTTGCAGCTAAGAGGACACGCTTAAAGAAGATGGGGGCTCAGTCGTTGTCTGCAATCTGGTTCGAGTGGTTCACGGCTGAGCCTCGTGTGTATGCTTCTAAATCTGTGAAAAAGACAGTATTGTACGAGTACAGACACATTACAGGGTACCTGATGCTCTTCTCACCCATGGGCTTCGCGCTGGACACTTCATCACCAGCATACAAAAGCGAGGTACTGGAACTTGGAGACAAGGCGCAGCAGAATGTACTTACCTTTTTGAAGTCGCATGGGTCCTCTGCGATCGCGGCGGGCACAGTGTTATATGCCGACTCGTTAGGCACATTGGCCGATAAGGTACGGGCGACAAATACGTGCCTAGCATATTATGGCAACGTCAAGAATTGGCTAGTAGATAAGTACCCGCTACAAGGAGCGTTAGTTAAATCTCAGCTTCAAAAAATTCTGACTGGGCTGGGTAAGTATTGCAGCAACCGAGAGGAGTTTGGCGACGAGAAAAAAGCGCCTCCGTGCTCGAAACAAGACTTAGAAGCCATGGTGCGTCTACTATATTCGACGGGTGCTACAGAGAGTGAATACCTCGACGCAGCACTGGTCGTCATGATGTGGTACCTGTATGGTCGAAGCTCGGACGCGGAGACCGTTGAGAAGCGGCAATTATCGATCTTGCCTGGTTAGTAATATTCACATGTGCTGCTTTTATTGTTTTGTTTTTGCGAAGACATTATGTATTCACTTAGGTGGAGTTGTGTTTCTTCGATTTAAACGGGTTAAAACAGGCTTACTGCAAGGAATATCTTTGTTCAAGGACCCAACCAATTTTTTAACCTGTCCTCTGCAAGCTCTGGCCGTGGCGCTTGCTATGCAGAAGACACCAAGTCAGCGAATGTTTCCTCAGTCCATCACAAAAAAAAACACAGTTCTGATGATATTCACGACGTACAAGAGCTGGCGCTTATAGAACTCCTGGAAGTGGATGACGATCAGCCTGCCATAGAGGAAACGCAACAATCTTCGTCAAAAAGAGCAGTCCCTGGTATACAAGCATACGTGAACAGATTGCTGGTTAGACTCAAAGAAATAGCAGATTTACGAGGCATTCGCATGACGCCCGAACTTACCTCGCATTCGTTCCGACGTGGGGGTGCCATGCATGCTAACGACGGTACCTTGGCGGAGAACTGGACCATTGAGCGTGGTGGCTGGCAGCTGGATCGCGTGACCAAGGCGTTTGGATATATGCTTGGTACGACTCAAGCTGACCAGAAGGTACCCCGCGTCTTGAGCGGATGGAAGCCAAAAGACGGTGCGCGACTACCACCGCTAGCCGCCTTAGACCCGCCAGTACTTGCCCGCGCGCGCAAAATGCAGCGGTTGCTTTTCTCTAACACCATGGGGTTTTCCGATACAGCGCTCAATCTTAACGACGATGTTGCCGACGTTCTTACCGCCACGCTTTTCATGCACTTCCCCGACATGCTGCGTCTCTGCGAAGGAAGTCCATTTATCACAAAGGTGCGAGAAACCTTGGCGGGGCTGAACATCGGTGAGTCGGAGCTGCTTGCGTGGAGCGTGACGATTACACGGGCCTTCGTGACCCCTCCCGCAACGACTACATCCGCTGCTGATGATGAAGAGAAACATCCGCCCGCTCTAGTTGACCTCATCAAACGTCAGTCCGAGCAGATCGACGTCTTGATTCTGCAGAACAAACGGCTCGACGAAAGAATGTTAGCAGTTGAGTCGCAGCTACGTACACTTACCAAAACCCCAGCGGTCGACTCAGCTTGCAGCGATATGTCGCTCACTGTCGCAGAGCAACCGTCTCCACTTGCAGCTAAGAGGACACGCTTAAAGAAGATGGGGGCTCAGTCGTTGTCTGCAATCTGGTTCGAGTGGTTCACGGCTGAGCCTCGTGTGTATGCTTCTAAATCTGTGAAAAAGACAGTATTGTACGAGTACAGACACATTACAGGGTACCTGATGCTCTTCTCACCCATGGGCTTCGCGCTGGACACTTCATCACCAGCATACAAAAGCGAGGTACTGGAACTTGGAGACAAGGCGCAGCAGAATGTACTTACCTTTTTGAAGTCGCATGGGTCCTCTGCGATCGCGGCGGGCACAGTGTTATATGCCGACTCGTTAGGCACATTGGCCGATAAGGTACGGGCGACAAATACGTGCCTAGCATATTATGGCAACGTCAAGAATTGGCTAGTAGATAAGTACCCGCTACAAGGAGCGTTAGTTAAATCTCAGCTTAAAAAAATTCTGACTGGGCTGGGTAAGTATTGCAGCAACCGAGAGGAGTTTGGCGACGAGAAAAAAGCGCCTCCGTGCTCGAAACAAGACTTAGAAGCCATGGTGCGTCTACTATATTCGACGGGTGCTACAGAGAGTGAATACCTCGACGCAGCACTGGTCGTCATGATGTGGTACCTGTATGGTCGAAGCTCGGACGCGGAGACCGTTGAGAAGCGGCAATTATCGATCTTGCCTGGTTAGTAATATTCACATGTGCTGCTTTTATTGTTTTGTTTTTGCGAAGACATTATGTATTCACTTAGGTGGAGTTGTGTTTCTTCGATTTAAACGGGTTAAAACAGGCTTACTGCAAGGAATATCTTTGTTCAAGGACCCAACCAATTTTTTAACCTGTCCTCTGCAAGCTCTGGCCGTGGCGCTTGCTATGCAGAAGACACCAAGTCAGCGAATGTTTCCTCAGTCCATCACAAAAAAACACAGTTCTGATGATATTCACGACGTACAAGAGCTGGCGCTTATAGAACTCCTGGAAGTGGATGACGATCAGCCTGCCATAGAGGAAACGCAACAATCTTCGTCAAAAAGAGCAGTCCCTGGTATACAAGCATACGTGAACAGATTGCTGGTTAGACTCAAAGAAATAGCAGATTTACGAGGCATTCGCATGACGCCCGAACTTACCTCGCATTCGTTCCGACGTGGGGGTGCCATGCATGCTAACGACGGTACCTTGGCGGAGAACTGGACCATTGAGCGTGGTGGCTGGCAGCTGGATCGCGTGACCAAGGCGTTTGGATATATGCTTGGTACGACTCAAGCTGACCAGAAGGTGCCCCGCGTCTTGAGCGGATGGAAGCCAAAAGACGGTGCGCGACTACCACCGCTAGCCGCCTTAGACCCGCCAGTACTTGCCCCCGCGCGCAAAATGCAGCGGTTGCTTTTCTCTAACACCATGGGGTTTTCCGATACAGCGCTCAATCTTAACGACGATGTTGCCGACGTTCTTACCGCCACGCTTTTCATGCACTTCCCCGACATGCTGCGTCTCTGCGAAGGAAGTCCATTTATCACAAAGGTGCGAGAAACCTTGGCGGGGCTGAACATCGGTGAGTCGGAGCTGCTTGCGTGGAGCGTGACGATTACACGGGCCTTCGTGACCCCTCCCGCAACGACTACATCCGCTGCTGATGATGAAGAGAAACATCCGCCCGCTCTAGTTGACCTCATCAAACGTCAGTCCGAGCAGATCGACGTCTTGATTCTGCAGAACAAACGGCTCGACGAAAGAATGTTAGCAGTTGAGTCGCAGCTACGTACACTTACCAAAACCCCAGCGGTCGACTCAGCTTGCAGCGATATGTCGCTCACTGTCGCAGAGCAACCGTCTCCACTTGCAGCTAAGAGGACACGCTTAAAGAAGATGGGGGCTCAGTCGTTGTCTGCAATCTGGTTCGAGTGGTTCACGGCTGAGCCTCGTGTGTATGCTTCTAAATCTGTGAAAAAGACAGTATTGTACGAGTACAGACACATTACAGGGTACCTGATGCTCTTCTCACCCATGGGCTTCGCGCTGGACACTTCATCACCAGCATACAAAAGCGAGGTACTGGAACTTGGAGACAAGGCGCAGCAGAATGTACTTACCTTTTTGAAGTCGCATGGGTCCTCTGCGATCGCGGCGGGCACAGTGTTAAAGTCTATCTGTCAGATGCAGAAGCTTGGGAAGCTGGACAACCTCATTGCTCAGTTCCACGAGCGTGTTGACCGCGGTGATGTCGTTGATCCTACACCAACTGCTGCCTTGCCAGCATTCATTCGACTGAAGCCTGCTCAAAGTTGACCTGTAACAGCATTGCATAACACAACAGACTGGCAAAGCTCAGCGTTAAAGCGACCCCACATCATAACATGCTTCACTCGCAAATGGGCACCATCACTAAATGCATCGACAATAACATCATAATAAGTTGAACCTCTTCATATATTACTCGAACTGGATTGATACTATATTACAAACAAAACCTACGACACCAAGTTAGACGGCATTAAAGCAGGCAAATAGAGCAACAATAGGTACCTTGTAGCTAGCGTCATCACTGGGATACAACGCAGCCATTGTACTCTTCATCGGGATCTTAGCCTCTTCGACATGGTGCGCGACGCATTGCCGATATCCCTGTTGTACCCATCTTCGACGAGCAGTCCTGAGCATCTGCGCGTCCCCGCAGTAGACGCGACGCGCGTTGACACCATTCGCGGGGCCTACACCCAGCAATACCATCACGTCAACCCTCATCACGACGAGCGACACACTCCCTGACACGCACATCTTTCTTCGCCTCCAAACGCGCACCGCTCAAGGATGCACACTCGCCGCCCCTCCCGTTAGAGGCTCGCCGTAGGGCATCATCGGCCACGATGCTTGCATCCGCAGCCACAGGCAACGAAAGCCGTCGCGCCCTTGTCGTGGTCTCCGCCGTCCTCGCTAGCGTCTTCGTCTTCTTGCTCGCACCTCCGTCGTAGCGCCCCCCCTCGTCCTGGCCGCCCTCGCCGCTGCTGTCCGGTTTCTTTGTGTCCTCGCCAGCCATCGCAACCCGGCGAGTACCATTGATTTGGTACACCAAGTACCGGTACGGGTTGGACGCTGATCAGAGGCATTGGAATTTTGACGGTATGGGTTGGGGTTTTACGCAAACCCTGATGAACACATCTGATCTTTCGCAATACTTAAACCTATACAACTGAGTTGGCCGAAGAGGTCCCTCTTGCCGCGGCTCCGCCTCAAAATATTTGTGCGTGGTCATATAGCGGCAATATGCAACCAAGCCGGGTGCAACTAATCTGGTCATGCTGCCGTGGGCCTACACGAGGCCATTTCTCCAGACCTGGACAAACTCGCATCGCCCTGTGCGGTGCGGCATTTCGGACGTCTGCAACTGGTGCAACATTCATTCAGTAGTACGAGGACGTGAGCGTGTCCACGGGCGACTCGCTTGACCGCTGAGCCTACTGTACTAAGCAATTGAAATACATGTAGCGGTGCAATGTATGGGTGTGTTGCTGTCTTCTATTCGTGGCGGAAGAGGAGGGCGTTCCCCGCGCGGGAACGCCAGCACCGCGTGAGAGCTCTGCTCGGCCGCATGCAACTCTACGTGATCCAGGAACTGCTTCGCGGTTCTGGTATTATAATATTTTCCGCAGTCATCGATGCGCACCTCGACCACCTACATGTGCTGCGCTGCCCCTCGTCACGTACAGGACGGAGGTGGTCGCACAGGAAGACAGTAAGCCCTTACTGTGGACCACAAAATATTTGAAGCGACTTTGAAGGGGACGAGGGGCGTGTTTGAAGGTCTCGCGAGGGAGTTGGAACCAACTCCAACGCATTCCAACCCAACACACTGAGTTTCGAGTTGAGTACAAAGAGTTGACAGGCCTATCGGCTATGGATGGAAATACTTTGATTAACTAGTTAATGGACTTTTCGTTCTAGCTATGAAGAGATTATGATACTTGGACTTTGATTATTCCTATGGGATCCATATTTGGCGTTCACGGGGAGGTATATTTAGCGTCGTAGGAGCTTTAAATACCAATCGGTCGAGGATAGAGGCAACTGCATTTTTTTCAACACCTAAATCTTTGAAATGCTGGTAAATAAATTGGCAGTGGTTTCCAAACGAACTGATCAAACTTTGTACGCTTGGTTGTTTTGCTTGTGTTTCATTAAAGTGGATATCGTTGCGTAGGCGCCATACAGCGTGAAAGGCAATAGCTGTATGCACTCTCCAGAGTATAAGCAATACTCCATGCTGGCGTCTTCATCTTTCATGGATATCTCGTAAGGTGGGGAACAGCAATAACTCCCAATCCAAACGCTTTGTAAACATTTTGCTCCATGGTTGCCACAATGTATTCCACATCTCAGACAGAGCTGGGCAGAAAAAAGCAGTGCTCCACAGTTTCAAGCGCGGTACAAGACTCGCGAACACACTGCTCTACAGTGGGGTTCAACGATCTCAAAAAATAAAGTCTGCATCCCACAATGAGGTCTCCGAAGAACAGCCGCAGCATCAAATCATAAACAACCGGAATCATGCAACGCCGAAGCGATATGAAACTTGTAAGTGTCGAGTAGAGTGCACTCTGGGAGCATCCAAGCTTGCTAGCTCTAAAGATGTATCCGCATATCCAAACGGGATACCGAGATACTTTACTGTTTCGCCTGCTCGCAACGCATGTAGCGGCTCCAATGTTGGAGTAGCCCGATGAGTATTGAGGCTCATTATGGCACTTTTTGCAGAATTCAGCATCGCTCCCGATCCAGCACAATAGCAATCCACAAGTTGTAGTTGATTTACAAGATCAGAAACATCCCAAGAAAACAAAAGGGTATCATCAGGAAAGAAAGCAGCAGGAATGGAGAAAGACCCATCAATATCAACACCCAGTTCTCGCCTACACCGCAGTAAATTTCCTAACGGTTCCAGCGCCAATGCGAACAGGTACGGTGACAAGGGGTCACCTTGCTTCACTCCGCGAGATGGCATCAGTGGGTCGAGCGTCCATCCATTGAGCATCAAAGAAGACCTTGAATCTCTGTAGAGCAATTGAATCCAAGCTAGGAAATTGGAACCAAAACCTTGCCGCTCCATAACCTTGAACAGGTAATCCCGGTTGACTCGGTCATACGCTTTTACAAAATCAAGAAACGCGGCAACCGATTTGTCTCCACGCCAAGTAATTAAATGCTGATGATCACGCACGAGCATCACTTGTTGGTGGATTGACCGTCCTGGAATAAAACCTTTCTGGTCCGGATGCACTAACGTAGCAATGAAAGGTTTAAGTCGGTATGTTAACAGCCGGGATACTACTTTGACTTCCACGGAGATCAACGTAATGGGCCGGAAATTGCCGGGGTCCGCACGATCTTCTTTCTTGAATAGATGTGCCACCAAAGAATGACGCTGATGTGGCAGCAGTTGACGACGTTCCAATTGGTACCGAAATACTATGAGCAAAAAATCACCAAACACATCTGGATCCATTTGGTAAAATGCCGCTGTGAATCCATCTGGACCTGGTGCTGATGACGATCGCACTGTTCGAATTGACGCAGCAAATTCGTCAGCAGTTAGCTCGTTTTCGAGGCTGGCCTTAGCTTCGACAGCGAGTTTTCGGCCAATCGAGTCCAACAAGCGACGTTGTGCTGCTTCATTGATTGCAGTGTCTTCATCAGTATATCTCGTGTCACCAAAAATCTTACCCCAGTGCTCATGGAAACCCCGATTAATGTAGGCTGGATTACTAGATACAGTATCATTCGCACATTTAATCGAGTCGAAATGAGTATGACGAAGTTCATAACGTGGTGGACGGAAGAAAAAGGACGAGCTGCGCTCTGCAGTTGTCACTGTCTGCTCAAAGCCAACATCACGTCTAAACTCCGACCACTCCTTCTTACACTCCGTATAACGCGCTTGGGCTTTTCCCAAAACCAGTACCAGTCATCGGCTGATTTCCTAAAACCAGTACCAGTCCCAAAACCAGCACCAATAATTTTGATGTGGACCACTGGGTGCTTAGGAGAAAGGAAGACCAGTCCGATCAAGACGAAGGCGAGCGCCGCCGCCAAGGGCTACAGCCACGATAGGTAGCACAGTGGACGTGGCCAACTCGAGGCGGCGTCGAATCGGGAGGCAGCAGCCAGCCAGTCCTGCAGATACAAGACATGCGAAGCGTAGCCATGATCCACTCATTGAGGTGCTGCTACATAAAGGTCATCTTGCTCATGTTGGCGTCCACATTCGTGGTGCTCACGTGCCCGTGCAACTCGTCGGCCACGTCCATCGAGTACATCGGCTAGAGGTTCCCACTTGATAATGCGGCTTAAGCACACGCGCGAGGTCAGCGACGAGAAGATCAAGGAGTTGATAGAGGCCGAGGACGCCTGCATCTTTCTACTGTTGGGCTCGTGCCTGCTGCTGGGGCTGTTCATCCAGTTCAAGCTACTGGACAAGCCTGTTGCTCACTGGCTGCTGCACGCTTACCGGTATCGAAGTCTACGGCCTGACGGAGGCTTTCCACCTGCTCATCACCAGTCTTTTTGGCAAGAAATGCAGCAAGACGTACACGCTCAACGTTAAGGTGTGTATATAACCCGACGTTGTTGCAGAGCCCGGGTGTCCACGTTCGTGTTTGTGCTGATCGCTACCTTCGCGACCGCCTAGTGTCCGACCTACACCACCTGCTAATCAAAGTTTTCGGCATCTCGTTGTCAATCAAGATCGCAGATTCGCTGACATTCGGCATCTTCATCGAGACCGGACCCACCCATGAATATTCGCCGCCAACAGCATCAAGAAGAGTTGGTATTTTATTATAAAAAAATCTATTTGCTTCTTGTTATTCAACTAAGAAGGCGATAGACATCCGGTGTTGCGGCAGGCTTGAGGTGTCAGTACCTCCTGCATTTTCATCGTCGTTGTCTCTAGGCCGCTCGTGGTCAGCGTCTAACGATGTGTCTCCATCAAAATCAGTACCGCTAGGGGTTTCGTATGTTGCTCGTGCTAGATCGACTTCGCCATCTTCATGTGGGCTTCCAGTAGAAGTGGCGCCTTGCTCATGTCCGCGAAAAGCAAGCCGGAGAGACGGTAGAGCCACTGCAATTGGTATTAATTCCGGATTTGCTTCATCACATTCGTTGGCATGGCGTTTACACGTTCTTCGGTTGTGTCCGTCGAACTTGCACACTTTGCACTTGTACGTCTTACCACTAGCTGATTCGCCAGCACTTGCTATGCGTCGGGTCACTCGCCGTCCTGCTTGCTTGTAGAAGGGAGACGGCTTCACGATTGCACTGGCAACATTCGTGTCACGGACAGGTAATTCAATTCCTTTGCCAACAAATGCATCTGCAATTGTTTGTACCAGGTAGCTCGAGTGAAACGCCAACTCATTGCGCTCTTGCAGATCACAATGCTCTAGAACTGCACAGATATGTCGGCAGCTTATCTTCACTTGATCGTAAGTAGCACAGGAACAGGAAGGAACAGTGATATCAACTCGTCGATTACGAGTTGAGCCAGCTCGAGCCGCAAAGTAAATAGTCGACGTGCTCCTGCGCACGTGATACTCACCAATTCGAGCTCTTTCTGTCTCCCATAATCCTTTTGCGTAAGGCGTGAGTGAACGTTTTGCCTTCTATCTCCAGATCCCGATCGCTACAGAGTTCCATTTCAGCTACAGCTAATCTGTAAAATGCCTCGTACGGTCCAGCATCACGGACGCCACTCTCGATCAAAGCACTATTTGCACTTTCCACGAAATTCGAGCTTCTCCATCCGAATAGCGGTAGTACTGTTGCGTCAGGTGACAAACTTGGTTTTACTTGGACGGGTTGAGCCTGCTGAGATGACTGCTGAGATGAGGTAACCTGGTCAGCTTCTGAAGTATCTGGCTCCGGAACGTAATACGACATGTTCGAGTGCACCGTCCACAAGTCAGTGTGAATCGAAGCTAGGTAGTTGGCTACTGCATCTCCGTACTCTTTGCGAAATTTTGCAAACGCTTCAGCGAAATCGGCCTGCTTCTCTGCTTCTTGGATGCTCCAGACACAGTTCTGAAATGCTTGATCTCCAAAGCCAAAAGACCTCTTCATGTTGCGCAGCAAATGAACCGTACAAAAACGCAAGTGAACTCGAATGCCCGTTCTCACTCGAAAGACATCCACAGCTCCGATGATTTTACCTCGATCACAAAATACAGCAAGGTTGCGGAGGTCGATTCCGGCCACGTAACACTGCTGCATAAACCACACGATGTTGGCTTCATTTTCCACATTCACCAATGCTGTCGCCATTGTAACGTTCTTACCATTACCATCTCGACCAACTAAGGACAGAACCACTCCATTGTACTGCGGATGCTTACAGTGAGCACCGTCGAAACCAAGAATCGGCAGAAGAGCTGCCTGACCAGTGATGTAGACCCCAAACGCCAGGAAACCACGTAGAAAACGCTGATGCTGATCAACTTCCAGCTGAACTGCTGTACCAGGGTTGGTATCACGCAGCTCAGCTAACAGGAAAGGTAGTCTGGCAAACGAAGCGTTCCACTCAAGCTGACCTTGTTTGGCCACCTCGTCTCTAGCTAGATACAGACTTGACCGACCATTTTGCAAATTTGCGTGGTCGCGAGCCTGCACCATCGAAATTAACACTTTTCGCTTAACGCGTGGATCGGCTTGTACAGAGGCCCGAAAAGTCGGAAGCAGCTTAATTTGACGCCTTGTCGGTTTAGCAACATAGGTACAAAAGTCATGGTGCTCGTCGTGAAGAGTCGAGATGTACATGTGCTTGGTTCCGTCGGTCAGTTCACGGCGCGTGACTCGTACGAGCCAGCTACACATTTCTTTATCACAGACATATTTCTTGGAGCTGCCACTACTGTACGGCACCTTACAGCGTTTGTTTGCATTGAAGCAGTAGTCCTGGATGAAGTAGGTAGCGAGTTGAAGTAGGTAGCGAGTTGGCCGGTCTGGAAGCGCTGGCCCAACGTCAGCTCTGTCGTGCCGTGGATGCTGACCAAGTAAATGAGTGCGCGGGTTGCAGATTCCATGATGAGAAGTCCTACGAAGTAGTTGGAACGGCTGCCTTGGTAATGTCGAGTCGGGAGAGCTCAGAGAACGACGAGATGAGGAATACGAAAGTAAGGAAGATGAAAAAAAATGATGAAGAAAATCTATTTTGAGGTCACACTAGCCCATCTCGTCGATTGAGGATAAGGACGCATCTCCATAGCCTTATGTGATCTGGTCAGTTGTCTGTTCTGGATCAGAACACCAGGAACGCAAGGTGATAATAGTTTGGCCTTCAGTCGCGAGGCAAAAAGCTCTTGCCCGCCCAAGAGCCTATGCTACACTCCATTTGAGGTTTTTAGACGGTAAAAACTACAAGGTGATGGAATGTTAACCGGTTTTTTCATAGTATTTATACTGAAGTTATTATTATCTATTCTGTTGTGCTTACCTATAGGTGCTGCAACCCCCTGAGAGAGACGTTCAAAATGCTCATTACAGCAAATAGTTACATGCAGTATACGTGACAGGAACTCTCTGTTTTTCAGCGGATTGTCTTAACGTCTGGGCTAGGCACAATTGCCCAGGCTCTTTGTATGATGCGAACACTACTTAGGATTTCAGACGAAGCTAGCAAACTTCAGATTACGGACGGTAGACATTAGTGAAATTCGTACTACGTTTGTCCATGGGCTAGATGATTGTGCATGGTCTAGAGGATAAGAGATATGTGGTGAGGTGCGGGCAACTTCCCAGCGTCCAGAATAAACCTTGAATGTAACTTGAATCAGCAACCCTTGAATCTAAGTCCAGGTGGGGCTCAGAGTCTTAGAGTCTCAACTGAAAGGTCTCAGCTGTACTCGACGAAGACCCGGCCACCACCTCTGAACCCGAACTCTTGGTCTGACGCGGCGTGTGCGCCTCCCTTGCGATCCCCTTGACGGTTCTTGCTGGGGCTACGCTTTGGGCCCAGACGTCAGCCAACCACGTCTTCTTGTTCCTTGTCCAGTCATCCCTTGATGTTCTCCAAACGAAGCCGGCTCCTCGCTCACCAGGCCTTCGCTCGCACGTGTCCTCAACCCGATTTGCCCCTGGGTTTTCTTTATGTAGACACGACTCCACACACACACTTGTCTGCTCCTTCCAAGACCGCAGACCCGGTCTCCCTTGCTTCTCCTCTTCCTCCAGGCGGCTCCAGCTGAGAGCCGCGTACACAGGTCTTCACTCGTCCCCCGACCTAGGGTGTCTCCGAGAGTTGGCTCGAGCTGAGCCGGTCTTGATCCAGGGTTCTCGCCTCTGCGCCCTGGGGCTTCCGCGCGGCACTCCGTCTGAGCGCCGCGTGCACAGGCCTTCACTCGCCCCCCGACCTAGGGTGGCTCCGAGAAATTGGCTCGGTTTAGGCCTGTCGTAATCCAGGGTTCTCGTCTCTGCCCTTGGACTTCTGCGCACCACGTCTTGTCGTAGACGGAACGGCTGAGCGGGGAAAGCACGGTCCCAAGATCAGCGCCAAAGTGATTTGAAATACGCGCCAGGTACAGCCGCCTTGTCGGCCTGCCAACGCGTAAGGAAATATGAAATAGTCAAATGGGCAGCCCTTCACACCGAGGTACACCCAAATGGTCTATATGGGGCCTGAGTTCTGTTGGATTCTCCTAATTTAGTTGGCCACTTTGAGCTGAGCGGAGATACCGTGGTCTTCGCCACTCCGAGCTCCGCGAGCAGTTCATCTAAGCGGGACGAGCTCAGCCATGCACGACTTGTCCACTTCCAACACATCTCGGTTGCTCCACTGCTTCAGACTGAGAGCAGATGAGGCTGGGCACACTGCGTTCGAGCTCAGCAAGGGTTTGCTGAGGCGCGAGCAGCTTGATTATGCTTAGCTCGTGGTCATCCAATGCTCAGCAGCCCCAAGGTGTCATCGCTCAGACTCCATCATCTTCAGTGCACTCGGGCTGAGTCGCCTCTTCAGTACGACTGGGTCGTTTTCCCACTTCACTTCAAATTATATCAAGCCAGTTGAAGGTGCCGCAGCAGGCGTTGGGTTCAGCCATTGTCTGGCCAATCACGAGTGATGCTCATCTGAGAGTGGTCGCTGGCAGATGCTTGAGGAACTGTCCCAGAAATCTGGGGGGAGCCTCGTCACACACAGTTTAGAGAACGCGTCAAGATATGAGGAGCAAATTCTTTGTAGGCATCACAAGCAATCTACGCACCATCATACTATCTGCCCCGATCCGAGCTTCGGCTCGCCGGGGTAGACGGCCATTGGCCACGAGCTGCTCCACCTAGCGGGGCCACGACTCGTGACGCCACTCGGCCAGTATGTCCGAAGGCTGAGGACCCATGACAACGAAGCCCGGAGAACTGCTGCTCGAAGGTGTGATCGACGCACGACGCGGAGGCGCGGGTGGTCCGACGATTGTCAGCGCCTCGGAGTCGTAGCTTTCGTACTCAATTACTTCCGCGAACCATAGCGTCGCGACGACGGTCCGGTGTCGGCGGAGGCGGTTGAATGGACTCTGGGGGCTCCAAGGAGCTATGGTCGACGTCTGCGAGCTTTGACGCGACGGAGAGCCCACCAACTTTGAAGTAGGTATCGTAGACGCAGGCGAGGCCAGCGGCGAGGGGCCCGTGACTGTCCATTGACTTGAAGCGGCGGACAGACTCCCTCTAGAGCCCGAACATAACATTAAGGGGGAAGTCAGAAGTAGACCAAAAGGGTCACTTGGATGGTACCAGCCTCATGCACCACAGCAGGCACGATTGCGCGACCCGAACGCGTGCCTAGGGCCATCTCAAATAAGCGAGACCCGGCAGCATTAAAGGCGTACGGGTCGCAGGTGTCTCTGGGAACCGGACGGGACGTGAGGCTTGTGCGATCCCCATGTCGCATCACTACTCGCTCCGCAGAGATTGAGGGCTCCGGGGGGGGGGGGGGGGTCGTTATCATTTAATGGGTGAGGCATGCATGCTAGCAATCACAGCACATCAACGTTAGTCTAGTAGCTTCTCTTCAACCCCAACTACCTGCTTCGCCTTGAAGCTGCTTAAGATCGCGCGCGAATCCTTCGATTCAAATGAAATCTCTAAAAGAGGGAATAGTTTTAACCCATACTCACTTTATGTTACTATTTAATTGTGGTGCAACATGGGGGTGGTATCACAACAATTCCGGTTAATAACAGCGTTTAATCATCGGTTTAATATACCTTACCCCTAATAGGGGCATTGATAAAGCCGATTTATGTAGGTTTAGTAAAGCACCCAGTGGTCCACACCAAAATTACTGGTGCTAGTTTTGGGTCTGGTACTGGTTTTGGGACTGGTACTGGTTTTAGGAAATCAGCCGATGACTGGTACTGGTTTTGGGAAAAGCCCTAACGCGCTTTTGCAAAATATAAATCGAATTCAGCTTGTTCATCTGTGTCAACTCGGGCCACAGCCGCCGCACACTCTTCTAGCTGTTGGCGAGCAAATGACAACTCCGACGCTGCACCATTTTGCATATTATGCTGGCATTTTTTCAGGTAACATTTAAGCTTTTGTTTCCACGACTTCCAGACAATACCAGGATTTGGAGACGTTTTTAGAACCGCTTGTAGTGTTCGCGCTTCTTCTTGGATGTCCGCCCAAAGCTCAGGTGTACGAAGAAGCCATTCCGGTAAACGCCAAAAGCCGGGTCCAAACGGATGGTGCCATGGTGAGAGCTCAATATGATGAGCAAGATGATCACTTCCTTCCCACGCATCATAGCCAGAGTCATGATAAGAACAAGAAAGCAAATTAACAGATAGAAAGATGTAATCAATGTGATTGCGCCTGGGGCAATCTCGAAATCGTGTTTCTTGAATACATGAAAAAAAATGCTTGAGGTGCAAAGAGACCACCATCTTTCACTCCATGCGGATTCCTGGTCAGTACCTTACGGGAATGACCGATTTCCAGTTGTTCACTCAGATTTATCAGTCGACGGTCTAGAGAAGAACATCTCTAGCGAAATCGTCGGCAATTCATCAGGTGACACCGTACTATTGCACAGTGCATTGATCGCCTTCAACACTTCACAAGTTGGTAGATTTTCGGACAGCTTGGACATTACTCCGAGGCCAAGCCGCGATCGCATCAATTTCAGGATCATCCCATCAGAGAGGAGAGGGGCGTTTGCATGGGGAAGTCCTTCGTCAGTTTCTCCAACAAGGTATTGCAGCCACATGTTCGAGGTATAGATGAAATGACAAGTGCTCATGACGAGCAGTTCAAATGCGCTAAGGCAGCTTTGCATCTCCCATTGACGTTTGACTTGGGCTGATTGATGCTCCAGAGCATCAGTCAAAGCACGGACGTACTCAGATCGCGACTTGCCCAGAGGGAGGTGAGACGCGATCACGCGTTGGTGAAACGTTGCATCATTCTCAGCGCCCCCAGATGAGGCGAGAATGCGGTCTAAAACGTGGATATCAGCAAGCTCCTTTATATCATTGCCTTCCGAAACCAGCTCACTGCAAAATGCAGTCGGCCATGCAACTGGTATAGCACGAATCGATTGGATCACTTGGTCCATGTTCTTCGACTCATGCAGTAGAGCCTTAACGGGGCTCAAGTGTTGTACGTTTTGAGTTATGCGGTCCTCATGAGATTCGAGGCACGTTTCTTATGCCGACACCACAATGTCTTCATCCAGATAGGGGCTTGTGGTCGAACATTTGTTCAGATCCGTCGACGTTTAGTCGGTAGCGGTTCTTGATCACCCGAAGACGAGTTCGGCTGAACCAGTCAAGGAATGATAAGGATATCAGTCGCCACCTCCTCCGGAATTTCTGGCTGGAAGGCTTCAAAATTGCATTCCATATCCTCGAGGGCTTCAAGAGGGTTTGCATCCGATCCGCAAATGACGGCTCGATGCGTTTAAATCCAATTTGAAGGTGACGCAACATGTCAACATCTTCATCACTTGGAATAGATTCCATTTCCGCGTCAAATTGGTCTTGAGTGGCTGCCCATGTCCATGGTTGTAACAAGGTAAGAAGTACCGTCACTAGCGTACACTAAAGATGCAAGAGGAAGCTCGCAATAGTAGAACTAAGTGTCAGGTTTGGGGCAAATTTAACTCTGTTTATTTATGGAACGGGAGCGGGGGCTCTCGTTCTCTTTGTGAGCCACTCAAATCTAAGTCGATGCCTGATTGGCTGAAATGGGTCTGGCTCCCCACTTCCATCCAATCAGGTAATGACGACAGGGCACACGCTAGCCGTGTGCCTGTACCTACTTTTGTGTATGTAGCCATGAGGCTCCTACCTACTTATGTAACTCTGTCTACCTACTTACGTAACCGTAACCAGTCCGTTACAATGGTCCTGTAAAGCAGGCTCTGAAGTGGATGAAAACCAACCACCTGAAGGTTCTTCGTTGCCATTGGGGTTGCGAGCCGTAGCCTGGCGAGTGGGGTTTGCCGGGATTGATAATGCTTGCGCAGCAGACTCTGTCATCTGTCCTGGTGCAGATGCATGTCGATTCGGCGTTGCCACATCAATGCCATCCTCTTGGGCAGCATCGTTGGTGTCCTCCAAAGTTTCGTGTGGCAGATGACGAATCAGATCACTGCCAACAGGAAGCACCACTGCATACGACGACTGTCTAATGTGATGTCGGGTTTTGAACCTGATTGACGGCCTCGCCCGAGGTCTAACGACCTTGAGCCTCGCTGAGAAAGGTGACCGAGGCCTCTGATTGGCTACCCACATTCCCCGCTTTTTAGAGCCAACAGACTAGTTAGTGACTGGGAGTCACGGCGGGTTCTAATACAAACCCCGTCGGGACCTCCGGTCAGTCATACCTGTACCCACTCTTTACCTTTTAGTAGGAATCCGGAATTAGGACGAAGCCTCGTCCGGTTGTAGGATTAGACCGAAGGCTCGGTTTAGACTTGGCTTTTGTATATACATTAGGGTTTAGTTATAGTCGAGGCCCCACAGCCTCTAATCACTAAATCAGAGTAGAATTTCCCCCTCAAGCCACAAGAGTCAAGACGTCTCCGGTAAGTCTAGCTAGCTTAGCCGTAGCCTCAGGATATACTCGGTCGTTGTGGGTTATGTCTACCGGTGAACTTAAGGTACATTGACTGAGAGTTCATCCTGGTAAGGCCAAGAGTAGAGAAGCGGCCGAGTGTTGAGAGGTATTAGAGACCTCATTGTGTATTTCTGGGAGAGTGGCACAGCCCTCCCCCAGTATATTTGACCCCTGACTGAGGTTTTACTTCGGCCCCCCCCCCTGTAAAAGGCCTTGACTGGCCCGGTACCCTTCCTTTCTGAGGGACTACAGGGGGCAAGCGCTAATCGCAAGCTGTGTACGCACCCTAGCCTTTGCTCGTGGCTAAGGGTGTATTTATTTCTGTGGGAATACGTGCCTGACCCAACGGCGCACTCAGGCACATTCCAGCCCGGTGTACAGGGATCGGATCTGGTCTTCAGATTTTATCCCAACGATAGTCGCTGACCTTAACGGGAAAGCGTGTGTTGTTGGTAGGGCTCGTTCCCCTTACTTAGTAGGAGGGACGAGGACTCGAAAAATCGTGTTTCCCTACACGACACTAAAGCCAGTAGCACGCTCAGGTGGAGCAACAGAGCGTTTACCTCGCGCCAAATAGGAGTGTCCATCAACTGCCAGTTGGTTCGTCACAAATCCGCGCACTTTCAAACACGATGGGGGTATTTCTTGGCCAAAGTAGAAGCGCCATGTTAGCGTTGCGACTTGAGCCTCCCTATTGACGTCTCGTGGAGTCCAAAACAATGGACGAGCACCAATTGCTGACAGTCCCATGAAAAGTTGATCCACCACTTTAGACGAACGAATGCCTGAAATGTCCAAGTAAAACTTGTCAATGAACGGAAGCTGGCGCTTGATAGCGAGCTTTCGTCCAAGGAGCATGACTTCCTGACCGACAAGTTTCTTCCCAGCATCAGCAGACCTGACGTGAACGAGTACTCCACCAGAAGGGATCTTCTCCACGACAGACACTTCATGACTTGAGAGAATGTTGTCCACAACAGCATTTCCATGATCATGCAGGAAGGATTTCAGAATGACAGGCGACGCCGTCGACGAGCAATACGATCCAGTATCAATGACCACCGAATGCGTGGTTTGAGGCGGGGTAAATGGGCGATTCTCGGTCACCAAATCAAGATACTCCGAGTCCGAGGTGTCGTTGCGTTCGTAGGCTTCCACGAGACGCGCAGCATCCTCGTACGACATGCGCGGCTCCAGCACCAGCAAATTAGCAGACCGGCGGACGCGCACATATTCCTGCGAGCGCAGGTGATCTGCCATCGATGTCATTGTTCTCGAAGAGAGGGTTAGGGTTCGTCTTGAGCGGTAGCTAGCAAAACCGATTGTCATGTATGCAGATGCAGACTGGTGGTGAAATGCATGCCATTTCAGGAAGTTTTGAACAGCAGCGTGTTGACTTCCAATCTGGAAATACTCAATGTATGCTTTGCGGTGAGCACAAATAACTCACTACAGAGCTCAGTTCATACAACACACTGATGCACACAGAAGGCCTCTGCTCAGCAGACTTGACACCTCCCTTCTCTTCCTCTTCGTCGTCGTCTTTATCACCAGCAGCACTGAGGTAGTTTTCACGGTTCCGATTGCGTATGCCCTTCCAAGGCCGGCAACCTGCAGGCTCAGCTAGTAACCGCCGCGCCGCAGCTGCACCACTTGACCCCTATTGGCTGCCGCACGGTCGTGTTGAAGTTGCTAAGTTGCCGGATGTAAAGTTGCCACAACGCCGAAAGAGCTATTGAAAATGCCGGCACGTTTTCGACAAGACTGTCAAAAATGAACTCACACGGCTGCGGCGTTCTTAGGTGCATAGATCTTGCGGATGGTTGTGACTCCTAATCTGGAAATGATGATCCATGTCCAAGAATCTGAGAGTGCAGTACGCAGATGCTTGCGGCGTTTCCACCAGCACTCGCAGCAGCGTGTGGCTTTAAGACACTGTCTTATCTCCGCGATCACACTCTACTGTAGAACTTTAGATCCTGGACAAAGTCGGGTTTTTAGAACAAAATTTGCCAGAAAACGTAGAAATTCCCGCTGATCCAAAAATATATTCCAACATGGATTTTGGAACAACACGATGGATTTAAATATTGGAATATCCGCTGGTCATTTATTCGCCATCTATCCGAGCTTTATCAAGATTTTCCTTGTAGTTCTCTGCTATCGTCTACTTACTTTCCTTGCCGAAGCCGCAACTGCTTCGCCAGCCTTGTAGCAAACTCCTTCGTCTCGTCAACCTCTTTTGCTGCCGCAAACATTGTCGTGAGCCGTTTCTTGGAATAGAGGGGCTTCAGCACCGAGAACATCAATTCATCCGCGTTCGCTGTGTCCAGCTTCGTCACGTAGGAGATCCAAATTGCTAGCGTCGGTTTCTTGAACAACGTGATTCCTGCCAGCTCCAGCTGTAGCTGATTGAAAAGGCCCTTCGCTGTCAGCGATTCGCTCAGCCACATTTTTTGCATCAATTGCCTGCCAAGTTCTTCCGTGTGGCTGCTTTCTGCTGCATAGGAAACCATGGAGCTGAGTTCTGATTTGTCAAAGCGTTTCTGAAGTACCATGAGCATTGTCTTGTAAGGGTCCTCTTTTGTCCACCTTCTTCACGTAGGGAACCCAGGTATTCAAATATGTTGCGGTTGCACTTCGCTGTCTACAAGACTGGGTCCCGACCTCAAGGCACACGGCCTGCGCGTGGCTGGCGCGTGCCTCTAGGGCCTGCAGTTGAAGTGAGACGAATGGTGCAATCAGATTGGCTGGGTTGGGTGTGCCCGCCTATCCAAGTGTGTCCGTTGCATTAGAGCGTGTCCGTTGCAGAGCACTGTGATTGGCTGATGGCTCGTGCCGTCCCAATCAAGTGTGTACGTTGCAGTAAAGCGTGTCCGTTGCAATAGTTAACTGAAGACAAACGAGGGAGATAGTAGAGATACTGCATGAGTAGGAAGAAGCTAGCAGGACAAGGACATCTAACTCAAATGAATTCACTTTCGGATTTTCTTTCTACCCCTCATCGACTCCCAGGCGACGTCTGCACTTACAAGATGTCATGAGCCCAAGCTACGCTGACACCGTCAAGCTCGTGGAAGACAACTACTTCCACTGGGAGTTCAACATGAGGATGAAGCTCTCGCGCAAGGGACTGCTGACCCACATCATCAAGCCAGAGTTCGACGCGCTGAGTGACCGCTCCACGGTTCAATGGAAGACAAACGATCTGAAGACCCTTGGTGTGATCGCAGGAGACGTGAGTCTCACATACCAAGTCTACATCCGTGGAGCGACAACTGCTGCTGACTTGTGGCGCATGCTCGAGGAGCAGTTCAACCGGAAAACGCTCAAGAACCGACTCATCGTCACCAAGAAGTTGCACAACTTCAAGATGGAGTCCGGTACGCGGTTCGCGGTGCATGTGGACCGGTTCAAGGAGATCGTCCTCCAGATGGAGACGATTGGTGAGCCTCTGGATAAGACCCGACAGCTCGTATTGCTGCTTGGTAGTCTGACGGATGAGTACCGGATGATCAGTACCGTACTCGAGAACACGCCGAACATGACGTTGGCGTACGCGATCCAAGCTCTCTCCGCCTCGGGTGAATCGTCATCGGCTCAACAGAAGGCTTTCGTGGCGAAGAAGAGCTACGACAAGCGTGGGTTCAATGGCAAGTGCTTCTACTGCAAGAAGACTGGGCACAAGGAAACGGAGTGCCGCAAGAAGAAGGCCGACGAGGAACGGGGGCACGTCGCGAGGGAGACATCCGCCTACGCGTTGACGGCTACGAGTGCGATGGGCAAGACTGAATGGCTCGTCGACTCCGGTGCAAGCTCGCACACGACCAGCGTCCGGGACAAGTTTGTGTCCATGAAGGAGCTGAAGACGCCAGTCCGCATCAAGATCGCGGATGGCAAGAAGATCGACGCAGTTCCAATGGGCACCGTCGGGTTGAAGCTGATGGACGGGACGTCTGTCACGCTGTCGGATGTTTTGTACATCCCAGAAGTTGAAGGAAGCCTCATCTCGGTGGCGAAGCTGGCCGTGAAGGACGTCGTCGCGCAGTTCAGCCAGGGCAAGTGTGTCTTTCGCTATGGTGATGCTACCGTCATGGAGGCCAATCGCTGTGGAAACGTCCACAAGTTGAAGACAGTGGTGGACGAGGTGTGTCATACGGCGACGACATCTCGTACGGAGCCATGGGCAGTTGTGCACGCCCGTCTCGGCCACATTCCGTACAAGCGCTATGAACAGCTACTGACCATGGCCGATGGAGTTCCTCGCATCGCAGATGTACCAAGTGACCACGTGTGTGCTGGCTGCTGCATGGGCAAGATGCGAGAAGACAACTTCTCTCGCAGCCCCAAAAAGACCGTCAAGAGTGTTGGAGTCCTCGACCTTATCCACTCGGACGTCATGGGCCCAATACAGACGAAGACACCTGGTGGCTGTACGTACGCTGTCACGTTCATCGATGATTTCTCACGTCACGTCACGGTGTACTTCTTGAAGAAGAAAGCGGAAGTCTTGGAGAAGTTCAATATGTTTAAGGCCGACATGGAAAACGCTACAGGGCGCAAGATCAAGCGCCTCCGCTCGGACAACGGCGGGTCGACTCTTCAAGGAGTACCTGTCCAAGCAAGGCATTCGTCATGAGAAGACGGTGCCGTACACGCCTCAGCAGAATGGACTGGCTGAGCGCATGAACCGGATCCTTGTGGAGATGGCTCGTTGCATGCTCTACCACGAGGGCATCGACAAGAAGTGGTGGGCTGAAGCAGTCAACACGTCGGCGTGGATCATCAACAGGATTCCCAACACCGTGACTGTGAAGACGCCTTACGAGATCGTGTACCAGAAGAAACCTCAGCTCAAGAACCTGAAGGTGTTTGGTGCACTCGGCTATGGACACATCCCGGACGAGAAGCGCCGCAAGCTCGACGCCAAGGCGTTCAAGTGTCGTTTCTTGGGCTACGAGGATGGTGTCAAGGGATACCGCGTCCTGAACGTGGAAACTGGCCAAGCGAAGATTGTGCGCACCGTGAAGTTCATGGAGACGTCTATCACAGGCGACTTCATGACTGAGGTCGAAGGCGACGACAAAGATGGAGATGAAGACGTTGCTGCGTCTCGCGCTACTGCTCCGAGTCGTGGACAGACGCAGACGCTCACGATCTTCAATGATGAGGTGGTACCGCTTCAACATGAGGTGACCACAGAGACTGCAATCGTCCCTGCACCTTTTCACTCCATGATTACTCGCTCACGTACCCGGCACATTGAGAAGACCACGGATCCTGAAGAAGCGGAAGGACTCAAGAAGCAGATTGTCGCTCCATCCGCTATTTGAACCAAGCGATAGAAGGTGAGCCAGGCTCGCGTCAAACCAAGCGACGAGCAGCTCGCTATTGAAGGAGGCCAGTTGATGGCTGCAACGGAGGAGGTCCCGAAAACGTACGCTGAGGCAACTACACGTCAAGACCAAGATGAATGGAAGAAGGCGATTGCAAGTGAGCTGGAGTCACTCGTCGCCAACAAGACCTGGAAGCTGGTACCCATGCCAGCACACCAGCGCCCGATCGGTTGCCGCTGGGTGTTCGCGTTGAAGCGGGACGAAAAGGGACAAGTCGTTCGGTACAAAGCTCGTCTAGTGGCCAAGGGGTACTCGCAGCGTCACGGCATCGACTACGAAGAAACGTATTCGCCAGTTGCTTATCTCAACTCGATTCGTGCCATGCTGGCAAAATGCAGCGCGTACGGTATGGAGATCGAACAGTGCGACGTCGTCACAGCGTTCCTGTATGGGAAGCTGGAAGAAGAGATCTACATGGAGTTACCGGAAGGTCTCAGGGAGCTGCTGGACTTGGCGGAAGCTGAAGGCGAGGACGACGGCGGCGTCTGCATGCTGCTCCAGAGTTTGTATGGACTCAAGCAGGCATCACGTGTTTGGAACGAGACGATCGACAAGCACCTCAAGAGTATGGGGTTTGAGCCTGCTGACGCCGACCCATGCGTCTACACGAGAGGCGAGGGTGAAGATGAATGCATAGTGTGTCTCTACGTGGACGACATGCTGATCGCGTCAAGACAGAAGGCAGTGATCGCGTCTGTAAAGGCTGGAATCGCGGCGAAGTTCCGGATCAAGGACTTGGGAAGAGCTCGTTTCATTCTTGGGATCGAGATCGACTACGACATGGAGCGCAGAACGCTGTGTATCAGCCAGAAGGCATACACCGAGTCGATCATCAAGAAGTTTCGTCAAGAGAACGCGAAGCCGTGTCTGACACCACTGGAACCAGGTGTGCAGTTGATCAAGGCTGACGAACCCCAGACTGAAGAGGACAGGGACAAGATGAAGTCGAAGCCTTATCGGTCGCTTGTGGGAAGCCTGATGTACTTGGCGTGCGGAAGGCGACCCGACATTTCGGTTGCAGTCGCCAAGCTCAGCCGTTTTCTGGAGAACCCCGGTGAAAAGCACTGGGACGCTGGTATCAAGGTGGTGCGCTACCTATTGAAGACCAAGGACGTGGGCATCGTGTGCGATGGCCTACTGGGAACGCAGCTGGAAGCCTACTCCGATGCGGACTGGGCTGGCAATTGTGACGACCGACGCTCGGTGAGCGGGATGCTGCTGATGATGTGTGGTGCTCCTGTGGTGTGGCGCTCGACGTTCCAGAAGACGGTCGCTCTGAGTTCAACTGAGGCCGAATACATGGCGCTGAGTGACTGTGTCAAGGAGTGCGTCTGGATGAGACGCCTGCTTAAGGACATTGATGCTGAGCAAGTGGGGGCTACTGTCGTGTAGGAACACGCTGAAAATCTCGCTACCGTAAGGTACGAGTCCCACCAACAACACACGTCTCCCTGATTAGGTCAACGAAAGTTGGAATCAACCCTGAGGTCCAGGAACGATCCCTTACACCGGGTTGGATATAAGCCTTTGTATACCAAGGCTGTCTTCGGTCAACCCAAGACCTGCACTAACTAGCCACGAACGAGGGCTAGAATGCAATATAGCGCTTTTGCGCAACCCTTTTGCAGTCCCTCAGATGAAAGGGTACCAGCGGATTAAGCCTAATACAAAGGGGGCCGAGGTAATCCTCGGTCGGTAGTAAAATATATTCTAAGGGACTAATACACCCAACACGCACGCAGAACGATACTCTAAGTACCGCTCTAGCCTCTCGGCCACGCCAACTCTTGGCTTGACCTCGGCGGACTATTAATTAATTAATCTCTAGTCCGTCAACGGCCATACCACTAAGCCAGGCGTATCCAGGCACTACAGCAAGCTAGCTAACACTTACCGGAGTCGGACTTAACCTCTGAAGACTTGGGGGGAAGACTGCTGATTTATTACTGAATATTCAGAGGCTCTGAGAGCCTCTGCAGATCACCCTATAGCTAATCCTAATCCTACATACAAATATCTAGTATAAAACGAATCTCGATGTGGCGACCTCTGTACACTCATCAATAATGACGGTGATTACCCCAGAGGTACCTCGAGGGTCGACCGAGGCTTCGGTCGTCCGAACGAGGCTTCGGTCACCTGAACGAGGCTTCCACTTAAGTACGACCGAGGTTTTGGTCGCAAATAGAACTGAGTCTGCCCTATTTAGCCTCGGTCGGGTATTTATTAGGTCCCGCCGAGGCCAAAGTCACTACTCGTCACTCTACCGAGGTAAATGTGAGTGACTGCTTATCACCACGGCAACTTCTGTCTGTCAGCGAATCTGACAATTGCCTTAGCGGAGCGACCCGGCCGAGGTCACTTTTCGGCCGGATCTCCACGCCACAACTGCCCCCGCCTCGCTGCGAACCTGGCACTGGTGAACGGCGTGGCGCCATGTCTCGTCGCCCGACTCGCCCCGAGTCTCGGTCGCTAGTTTCGGCCACCGCGCGAGCCTTCCGGTCCTTGGGCTGCGCCGGCGAGGTGAGCATCTCCCTGTTCGACTTGCTCTTATCTTGATTGTCTTGATGCTGACTCGTTCTTTCTCGTTCGTTCCCTCAGAGTGCTCTGGACGTCCTCGCCGAGGCCACGCAGCCTCAGCCGCACTTGCCCACCAGTGCGTCTTCCACTGGGCCTCGTCCGCGTGGTGAGGCTCCTCCGACCACATCTCGTCCTGGCGGCACCACTTCTGTGGCTACCGTACCCTCGGTCGAGCATCCTGCACCTCCGTGGAGCATCCTGGGCCCATACCCTGGGTCGACCGATGCTCCCGGGTCTACTTCGCCAGAACTACCGGGTGATTCTCCGTATCGTTCGCCCCCGACCTCTCCAACGCGTACCAATCCTCCACCGTCGCCAACTTCCGCGCCTTCGGCAGCGTTGGCAACTCGCGGGGCGTCGGTCGGGGATGTGGCTGCCGGCGCGATGGTTGCGGCACCCGCAGCGGGTGTGACCGAGCCTCTAGCGCCAGTCTTGACGACGTCCGACCGCCAGTTTCACCGGCTTGCCGAGTTGGTTGTCAGCGTCGCTCGTGCGCCTCCCGCTCGGGTCGATCCGGTGTTGGATCGGCGCCTTGAGCACGCCACGACTCTCGAGGATGTCGCTGCTGCTGCCGTGGCTCCTCGGCGTCTGCCCGTTGCTGAGTCTGAAGAGATGATTTCCCTTCGTCAGGAGGTGGACCGGCTTCAGGCTCTCGCGAAGGACACAGAGGACAAACTCCACGTTGAGATGGATCTCCGTGTGAAGTCTGACATATTTTGTGTGCAGACGTCGACCGAGCTTCACCAAGCTCAGGACCGGCTCGACGAGCTTCGAGAGGAGCGGCGGAAACTCCTCGAGCGGCTGACTGAAGCAGAAGCTACCTTGGAGTCGCACCGGGAGGTGACCGCTTCGCTCGAGCGGCGCCTCGTTGACACCAACGCTGAAGCGACTACGGCTCGTCGACAGCTCACGACGGACCGCGAGCGGTTGAAGGCGAGCCTCGTTGCTCACACTGTTCAACTCGACCGCCTTCGCCAGCAACTGGCTGACCAAAGACCGAGGTCAATCCGGGGTTATTCCCGCGCGTATCCAAGCATTGCAAGACGAAAACAACAGCTTGCGCTGAGCGAACTCGGTCCTGCGGCGTCACTCGGCGATGCACGAGTTGGACGTGGATACTCTCGTCCTCGCGACGGCAGGCATCTCGGCTGACGAGATCGACTGGACGCTGCTGGGTCTCAACCCTCCAGACGTCGTCGTCGGGTCTCCGCAGAGCGGTAACGAGTCGTCAAGTCCAGACGAACCCTCTGCCGGAGCTCCCTCGACTCCCGTGGTCTCTCGCTCTAGTCCTCCAGCGTCGCCCTCGTCCGGGTCATCCTCGTCGAAGTGCAAGCGGGACTCGTCTCCTCGGTCATCAACCGAGGGCGCGGCTGCTTCACAGCTGCCCCCATCCAAGCGTCTCGGCCGGGCGTCTGTTGACTTGCGCGCGAGAGCTGCAGCCGCATCTCGCGCTAGCGGGTCACCGGGTGGCTCGTAACCTTCGGTCGGCTCACCTCCGCCTCCCGCTACTCTTGGGTCACCTGGTGGTGAGTCGAACGAGGGTAGCGACGCTTCTCTCATTCCGGCGTCGTCGTCCGCATCGGCCAGTCCGCCGTCTCCTGCCGCTTCGGGACCCTCAACTGCGCAGCCGAATGACAGCATGGGCCAATGTGGCTCGCCGGGTGGAGGTGACTTTCCGAGCGGTGATTCGCCAGGTTCTCCGGCTGGTGGTTCGCCTCCAAGTAGTGGGGACGGTGGCAGTCCGTCGCCGCTGGGCTCCGACGATGGCGAGCGTTCCGGCGGGTCTTCAAGCGGGTCCGGCGGGTCATCCGCTGCATCGGACGGTAGCGGGTCTCCTCCTGCAACACCACCCCAGCAGCCGGTGGCTTCGTCAAGGAACCTCGACGACTTGTCTCCGGACACGCTCGAGCGGGCCATGTTTGGCTCGGAGAGCGAAGACGAGAACCCATCTCTCTCAGCCGGGGCTGGGTCTCAAGCCTCGTTCACACCCGCTGCGTCGTCGCCGGCGTCTTCCGCATCGGGTGCGTCACCGACCGAGGGTTCGTCTGCTGTTCCACGACATGGGCGTCCCCGGTCCGAAGTGACTGCCACCCTCTCGGCTGCCCCCGGCACCGTGCAGACCGGGTTCACGCCTGTCGTCACCAGTGTGTCCGACGTGGCGGAAGGGTCTCGGAAGCTGTCCGATCTCGGCAACTTGTTCCTCTTGCCGGGCTTTACTGCACCGGGTGCCCAGGAATGCTGGTGTCTGCTGCAAAATCTCAGCGTGCCGGACATTCCGGCCGAGGATCCTGTGTCGCCGAGCTCCGAAGCAGGAATTGCCGCGTTCTCCGACTGGGCGAAGCCTCTTCACCCGTGGCAACTGGTGAGGGTCAAGTTCCCCGCCGAGCCGTTCACTTTCGGCGTCGGTCAGTTCACCGACGGTGTGACGATTTCCGTTCGGGCCACTGGCCAAGCTCTCCTTGTTCGGCTCTGGCGGCAGTTCCAAGGCACCTCCACCGATGTTACCGAGAAGGCTGACCTGGGCTTCGCCTTGTGGGAGCGCCGCCATTGGATCTCGGTATCTGCCATCGAGGCGTACTTCGCCTACTTGTCTACGAAGCACGGTCGTCGTTACCCTCTCCTTCTCCAGCTTCGCCGGCTGTGGCGAGAGTACGCCCGAGGTCGGAGCCTCCGAGCGGACCGTCTCCGGCAGCAGATGATGAAACGGCTATGGACGGGTTGTATCGAATACAACCGCGAGCCTCGTCAATATCACACCGAGACTCTGCTGGAGCCCACTTACCTCCAATACTCGTTCGAGGTCGTGGAGTGGGCTCCCCGGACAGCGGATTGGATCGCGGAGGTGAACGAGCTGGACGCTCGTCAACCGTGGCGCAACTGGTGGATTGATGCCCCCGAGAGCCACCCATTCAACACGCCGTTCGCCGCCTGCAACCCCGAAGTTCCGCTATTCGTGCCGCGCGGGGCGACTAGCGAAGAGGTGGCAGCCTCGGTGGTCGTGGAACCGTCTCTTCCTCCGTCAGGGGATCTTCGTTGGCGGGCTGTAACGCTGCACTATGCGTACGGAGTCTCCTGTGAGATGGTCAGTCGGCTTCTAGGCGTCTCGGGGCGCGCCGTCCGTCGCTGGTATTCGCAGTTCAAGACTACTGGTCACGTGCTGCCCGATGACAGATCTCGTCGCCCAGTATACCCAGACGAAAGAAGATACCAAACGAACAATGCATATGTACATGTGAACGAATTAAGATGACGACTCAAGAACACAAGCCTACCCCCCGGTCGGCACACCAGAAGAACCGCAGGATCCAGGTGGAGAAGGCAGGCCACCGAACGAGGGGTATATCAAGCTCGCGACGGAAGATGCAGCAGACAAGAAGTTACGGGTGGATTAATGTGATTATGGAGAATTAACGAAGAATGAACTACAACCCTACGAGCTGCCTGCAAAATTAGAGCGTCGGACGGTACTGGAGCAGCGAGAGTTGATGCATGAGAATGCGAGTGACGGCCGACCGAGGACAGGAATGCCTAGGGAATGTCTGCGCCGACGTTCGGCGAGTCCTTCAACTCCTCGTCCGAGGGGTCATCGTCACGACCGGCACCAAATTGAGTGACCCATGGAGCGGTCACCCGCTACTGCGAGCCAATTGCTCCTCGCAGGCAGTTCATCCCTCGGTCGCCTCTGCAGTCGGTCCTCTTCGTTCATCTCCAACCCTTCTGCAGGCGACCGTGTTCCCAGTAACTTCTTTCGTCTGTATTCGCGAGCTGGTGCCCCTCGCAATCAGTTCATTCATCGATAGCGCCAAGCACTACTCCTCGTCCGCAGTCTGAGCCATTTGTAGACGTCGGTCGCTGCGTTTCTGACGCAAGTAATCATAGAGTAGTCCGCCACACGACAAGTTGGTAGCTGGTTCCCACGTTGGCTCCTCGTAGCCGACCCATTTCACTTTGAACTCTCGGACTGCTCGGTTAGTGCTCGTTGATAACGGCGTGCGGTCGTCCAGGATAGCTTCGACTTCAAATTCGCCCGACGGGTGGTCCGGCTCCCAGCTATCCTCGGGCAGTAACTCCTCGTCGAAGTCCACTCGTGACGCCTCGTCTACCTCTGGTGCCAGCCGGACTTTAGGCCGGTCTCCGAACTCGCTCACTGCCTTCAACCGCGAGACATGTACAACCGGGTAGAAGCGGTAGCCGCTTCGATTCGGTAGTTCTAGCTCGTAAGCTCACTCCTCCACCTTCTTCTTGATACGGAATGGTCCATGCCATCGATGCGCAAGTTTCTTCGTCAGGCCGGGTTTCACTCGTTCCATGTACAGCCACACGCGGCTTCCTGGCCCGAACAGCGACCTCGGCGAGGCCTCGTTTGGATCCGCCTCGCCTGAGGGGCTCGGTAGTGATTCTCTCTCCTGTCGCCCGAGTGTCTCGTTGTGTTCCTTGGCCCTCCGAGCCTTCTCTGTTGCTTGGTATTCTTTGGCCATACTGAGTGCAATCTCCTGCTGTCGGTTGACCTCGCGGCGCCACGCCAGGGCGTCGGACTGCCGTCCGGAGCCTCGTTTGAGGGACGATGACATCGCTTTGAGTGTCGTCTGTGCATCCCACCCATGAACGAGGTAAAACGGGGTCTCCTTCCGGGTACCATCCTGCGAGTTGTTGATAGCGAAGATCAACTTCTCTGCAATCTCGTCCCAGTCTTGTTGCAACGGGTCTTCGGCGTACACGCGCACTGACTGCATGACGGTTTTCACTGACCGTTCTTGCTGTCCATTCGCCTGCGGCCGGTAACTCAACGTAGCTCGCGACCGAGAATGCATCATCTCAGTGAAAGCTTGGAACACTTCGCTCATGAACCTCGGATCTCGATCATGGCGAATTAACGAGGGTGCACCGAACCTTCGGTAGACACACTCCTCGAAAGCTTGGGCAACGACGAGCGCAGTGGTATCCGACATAGCTTTGCCCATCACGAATCCGGTGAACGAGCATTGGAAGAGCAGTAGTGCCGTGTTTCCTCGCCGAGACTTCGGTAGCGGGATCACAAAGTCCATGGAGAGCATCTGGAACGGTCTCTCAGCTAATACGTTTCCTGGGGAATAGCCCCTCAGCTGAGGTCGGCTCTTGCTCGAACAGCAGTCTGGACAGGACCTGACGTGCTTCTCCACGTCCGCGTACAATCCGATCCAGTAGTAGTCCGACTTCACTCGGTGGTAAGTGCGATTAATACCTTGGCGGCCACCTTCCAACGAGTCGTGGCAGCTCTGCAGCACTTCTTGGACCATCGTTGAGGGTACCACGAGACGCATCCACGTTCCCGGTTGCTCGTCCGGGTCCGAACGACGGTTGGTTCCCACAAAGTAGAGGACCCCGTCTTCGCTCAGAACGAACCGGTCAGCCATTTTCCACGCGTCACGCGCCGCCTTGTAGCCCAGGCGAGCATCTTCGCCTCGAAGGACCGCTCTCAGGTTGGACCATCTCAGTTCCTCCTCTTGTGCAGCTGCGACTCTTCTCCGACGCTCTTCTTGCACTATCAGCGGGTCCACGTCCTCGGCGTCAGGCGGGGCTGGCGCGGCAGCTGTCAAAGCCTCGGTGGCTGGTAGCGTTTCTTTCTGCACGTTCTGGGCCTCGTTCGACCCCGCGTTGGATTCAGCAAGTCGAGCTGCATCGTCCTGGCCCATGACCGATACTTCGTTCGCGAACCTGACTCGCTTTGTCATCGCCTTTGCCTGGTGCCTCGTCGTAACCGTCACATGGCCTGATTCTCGGTCTTCGGTCCGCACAAAATAAAAAAAAGTCTTACTTCGGGGTTCTTTGCTGGTCATTGATGCCCGCAAGACGCTCACCGAGGGTTTCTCTTCCGTCGTTCCGTCCACCGAGGTTTCGTAGATGACTTCGTTAATCCGGTTCAGAGTTCTCAGTTCCGCGATCCTCGCCTCGGACGTCGTCACTGTCGACACCTTAGACTCCAACGTCTCGCTGGCCAAAGAATCTGCCGCTGCATTGAATTCTCGTATCGCATGCAGGTACTTGACCGAACGAAGCTTGGCCACGAGCTCCCGGTGGTGGTTGAGTTGCGCCATCAGCGTTTCCTTCCGGCACGCTATCACCCCTAGTGATTGCTGAATGGCGAGTCGCGAGTCTCCGACGATGACTAGGTTCGTAATGGCTAGACCGAGTGCTGCCGAGACGCCATTGTTCATACCGGCGTACTCGGCGAGGTTGACGGTAGTGGCTTCGAGATAAGCACTTGCAGCTATCACTATCGTCCATTCCGGAAGCTTCCATAAGATCCAGGAGCAACTCCCTTAACCACCGTGTTTCTCCGTTTTCGCCGAGCCGTCGAACGAGAGGACGTGTCCGCTGTACGAGGTCGGTAGTCGAGCATACAACAGATGTGGGCCCAAACGAACGTTCGGTGACCCTTTGGATGGGGGGGTCACCGAGGCCAACGACTCGTCCAAATCGACAAAACTCGTCAGTCCAGCTTGGAGCGGCTGAGCGAACGCACAATCCTTTCCCTTCACTCGTTCGACCACCAGGTGCCACGGCGATAGCAAGACTGCAAATAGGGTGGCCCGACCGAAGAGTGTCTTGGACTTGTGCACCCACTCGAGCGTCGAAAACCGAGTGTAGACTCGGATAGTCTTCCCAACGAGTTGGGTATAGCACACCTTCAATACTAGCAGTAGAGCGAGAACCTCCTTCTCGGCCGGGTGATAGTTCGTCTCGGCGTCCTTCAACACCCGGTCACAGAAACGAACGGGGTGTAGTTTGCCCTCGTGTTCTTGCATAAAGGTGGAGCTGAGATCCCACTCATTTGCGAACAGCGTGACGTGGACGTCCTTGCCCCTGTCGAAGTGGCGTAGTATTGGGGCGTCTCGGACACGCTGTTGCAGCATTGCAAAGCTCTGTCGGACAGCGGAAAGGTCACCCCCGAGCTCGAAGTCGGCATCCTTGAGCTGGTAGAGCGCTGCCCCATACACCGCAAAATCTTGGATAAAACGGCTGTAATAGTTGAGCGCTCCGAGGAAAGACTGGACTCCCTTCTTCGACGTGGGGAATTTGAGCTCGGTCACTGCCGCCGCCTTCTTAGCGTCGGGAGCAATACCCGCTGCCGAGACGTCGCGAGACAGGAAGCCCACCTTCCACTGTACGAACAGACTCTTTGAGAAGCTAACACTGATCCAACACTTCTGGAAGCGACTTAGCAGACAGTCTAGCGTCGACAGACACGCTTCGAAAGTCTCGGAGCCGAAGCAAATGTCATCTACGAACGAACGCCGATCGAGCACAGGTACCAACGAGGACTCGTCAGGCTCCCCGCTGGAGTACATGTCAGCTAGAGGGCTGTTCACGAGGGTTGCAACGGCGCTTTCGGTGGTCGACAGGGCTCGGTCGGCTTCGAACTTGGTCCGTGGAGCCTCGTTGAGGCTGATCGAGGCCTCGGTCACTCCTGCCCTGTCTTCAGCATCAGCCGTTTCGGCTATTCGCATCATCTCCGAGAAGCTAGACCAGCCTCCCTTCGGTTGAACGAACCCACAGAGGGCGTTGTCAATCATCCGTTGGTAGATCATGGGCGCGTTCTTGAGTCCGAATGGCATGCGCAGCCACTCGAAGTGGCCCAACGCGCAGACAAAGGCGGAGATCTGGCGGGCTCGGCGAGTCATCATCACCGCCCAAAACCCGCTCGCCGCATCCAAGAGCAAAACCACAGGTATGCCTCCATCTCGGTCAACAGATCGTCGACCTGCGGCATGGCATATTCCATGATCGCGGTGATCGCATTCACTCGTTTGTAGTCAATACACAAGCGTATGTCGATTCCGTTCTTCTTCAACACAATAACGATAGGTAATGCCCACGGGCTGTCCGAGAACGAGACCAATCTCGCCGTCAGTAGACCCTTCAGCAGCTCGTAGAGCTTCCCAAAAATCGTAGAGGAGTGCTCCGAGCTTTTTGCTTAATCGGGGGGGGGGGGGGGGTGCCCTTGCACGTCGATGTCACACACCACACCATAGGCTGGTGGGGGCAGAGCGTTGCCGCTCGCAATCATGATTTCTTCATGCTTCTGAAGCACCGCTACCAGTTTCGCCTGCTGATCGGTCTGCAAGTCGGGGTTCTGGACATTCGGACCCGAGTAATCCAGCGTCGTCGACGACGGTTCTGTCAGGTCGGGCAAGAACGCGAGCTCATGCGCGTAGTCCGTCAACTCGATCTCGTTCGGTAGGTGTTCCGCCGCATAGTTGGTGCCCCAATCCGCGTCAACGACTGTTTCCTGACTACCCCCAGCCATGACCGAGACGTAGACAGCTTCTAGGCGCTCTGTGTCAGTCTTGACATCTCGTCCGTCGGCTGAGTTGGTGGTTGTTCGATCGGTCGTTATTTCGGCTTCTGAGTCACCCCTGGGCTCGGTCGCCCCACAAGCACCTACTCGATCAGCACGGGAGTTGCCGCCCGTGGTCACCGTGGTCAGGATCTCCCCGGATTCGCCTGAAGGGCGTGCAGAGTCGTCGATTCGGACGCCGGTAACCGGATTATCCAACTCGGGTCGCTCTGCGATCTCTTCGGTTGCGTAGTCCTCGGACGACCTTGAATCATGTCCTCCATCTCGCACTGGACAACGTTCGGTGTCGACCGAGGGCGGCCGGCACTCGCCTACTTCACCAGCACTCTCAGCGAGGTCTAGTCCGCTGGCCGTCGCTAGTTGACCACCGTCATCTTCGCTTGGCGTCTCGGTGCATGCCGGAGCCTCGGTAGGTCGTCTGAGGAGTGCCCGAGGAGTCGGGTACTCGCGTCGTTCCACGGCCGAGAGTTGCACGGCCAGCCATTCTTGGTAGAGCTTGACCTCGCGTCCAAACAGCGTTTCGTCTCTGCTTTCCGCGTACGCCAGCACTTGCCATTCTCGATACTTGTCGGACGCCATCCGTGCGTAGCCCGCTTCCCGAGGTAGTTCCTCTCGAGGCACCCATAGCACTACAGGCTCGTGTGCCGAGCAACTTGCTCTCTTCGTTGTAACATTCGTCAACCGTATCCAGGCCGGCCGGCCTCGTTGACTCTTCGCTACGGTCGGCACGAGCCTCGTTGACCTTCGAATCCAAATCTCGTGGGTCGATCGAGACGGTTGCCGGCGAGGTAGGCGGAATTCGCGCCACTCCCTGCCAGGGATCGCCACCAGCTCGGTAGGTCCTCCTACAATATGGTTTCCGTAGGACACCGGCTCCCCCGACTCCTTCGACTTCAAGAGAGGTACTATGTCCTCGTCCGGGAGCCGGGCTGTACCTTGGAACAGGACCAGCCGAATCCCAGCAGGCACCATGAAGTCCATGCCCAGGACTACATCCACGCCGGCACTGTGGTCCATGATCCACATCTCAAATTCGTATGCATGCTTCCACCCGAGGGTGACCTTCACCGAGGCTCGTCGTTGGGTCTCCATGATCCCCGGGTTGATGCCTCGCACTTCCAGGCTGCGACCGTGGTCAAATACCTCTCGAACTCGGAGCCTCTTCGCAAAGCTCGCCGAGATCACACTCACATTCGCTCCGGTGTCGAGCAGAATCCGTATGCGGGTGTCATCCACGGCGCCCTTGACCAGCGCGCGCATTCTCTTCCTCTTGTCGTATCGTTGGGACGACCACCACCCCATTCGTTCGCCGGGCAGTAATTTTATTGCCCGAACGAGGGTTCGTTCGACAGGCTCCACTCGAGCCAAACTTGTGATGATAGCCTCGGTCGGGGTCGGCGCGTGTCCTCCATCACTTGTTTCATCAATTCCATTCTCACCGAGGCCTAGGCCTCTGTCACTTCCGTTTTCCGTCGTATTCACTCGTTCATTGTTGGTTCGATCATCGGGCCATTTGCTTTTGCCTGTGAACGCAAACAAGTAGTCTGCGTCGACCGCAGGCTCAGCTGACTGTGGCAGCCCGATTGGGACCAACCCAGTTTCAGTTGGCGGGCTGCCTAGTTTAAATGACTCCCGAACACCAGGCTCTCCAGCTCTGGGGTGAGATCCTTCTTGTCGACTTTCGTTCGCAGCAGGATTGTCAGCTCCCGGAGGGCGTCGCACCTGCCGGCGTCGTGTACTTGTTTACACAGCTTGCACCTTCGATTGCAGTAATGCACCGAGTGGTACGGGCTATTACACGCTGCACATGGTCCGTACTGGTGACGTCCTTCTCGGTCGCGCTGGAATTGGTTGCCCCCGCCTGACTGACGACGATTGTCCGGTTGAGCGAAGGTCCCAGCCGCGGCTGCTCGACGCTCATTGTCGTTTGTTGCGTCCACATGTCCGTGAGCGTCGGCCGAGACTTCGCTCGAATCCGACTCTGCGTCCGGATACTCGTCGGCGTCGTATGACGCGCCGCGTAGGCTACTGGCCTCGGTCGTATCACGCCCGCACCCGCGAGCAGATTGGGCATCTTCATGATCACCGTCCGAGGCTCTGATGTTCAACGCGGTGACGACATCGGCCAAAGTGTGATTCGCGACCGGTACGGGGACTCGTCGCGTCGTTCTCGGCGTCGACCCTCGTCTCGGTAGCGTCGTTCGAGGCTGAAACAGCCCCTCGTAGTAGTCTCGTTCGTCTTGTTTTCGCGTCGCCGGTCGTAATATTGGCTTCGGTGGCGCCTCACCGAGAGTTCACGCACCATTTTTCGCTCTCTACTACGCAGGATGTCGTTGATCATTTCTTCTAGGTCATGAATGTCCTTGACCCGTGCGTGACACAGCCGCTCTTCCAGGCCTCGGTCATCACACGCATCGAGGAAATGATCCACGTGGTCTTTCGCCTCGCGCCCTCCGGTCTCAAATTGCACACCGGCGTTGCGAGCGTACCCATTCAAGCGGTTGAGGTAGTCACAGACGTGCTCGTTGTCCTCTCGCTTCGCTGAGTAGTAGCGAGCCTTCGCTGACTGGGTGATCTTTGAGCAGTAATACTTGATGAAAGCATCGCTCAGCAACTTCCACGTACGCTTCGTTTTGCGAGGGAGCTGGCGGTACCAATGGAGTGCTCCGTCTTGGAGACTCAGTTCAAAGGCCATGCACCAGTCGTTTGTCGGAGTGTGCGCTCCCTTCATCTCGTACATGAACTTTCGGAGCCGCTGCATCGACCGCTCGCTTTTGTTGCGAGTACCGATGAACGGTTTGATGTTGCCGAGAGGGAGGTGTGTAGCGATCTCAAGCCTCGGTGTATTACTCCGGCCATTCGCTGCACTCAGTTCCCTTACTTGGCGTGCCCACTCGCCCGTCTGGTCTCCGTCATAGTAGTCCGGGTCAAAACGATCCTCGTCGCTGTCCGACGACTCCTCTCGGGCCTCGAACAGCTTCTCGGGAGGTCGGACGGTTGTTCGCCGAGTGTTCGGCGTGGTGAACGAGGCCTCGTTCTCCTTCGCCAGACGGTCGCTACGGTCGACTGACCTCGGTGTCACCATGTGCGAGTCTTGCATGTACGGGGATGCTGGACCTTTCGCAGCGAACGTTCCTTCCTTGACATTGGTGGTTCCCTTCTGGGGCGTGGGTGGTAGCGGTACTCGCGACGGATCGGCCTCGGTCTGGATGAGGTAGGTCTTCGAACCAAACACTAGAGTAGCCACGCTCGCGTTGGTGGCACCGAACGCCGTTCGCAGCTACTTCTTCCACTTCGAGAGAGCAGTGGCTGCCTCGGTCGGGCTCCAGTCGGCAAGCGCCATGTCCGAGGGGTACAGTTGGGAGTCACACCCCATCGCACGGAGTAGCCCTTCGGTCTCACGAGCCACTGCCAAGGTGCTCGTTGAGTCGATGGGTGCAGCCAACGCTCGTCCGAGGTCTGCCCACACAGCCTGACGAACCATCTTGGGCGAGAACAGCCGCATCCAGTTGCTCTTCGTCCTCATTAGCTCTACACACCGGCCCAACACCTTATTGGCCGCCGGCGTGTCTCCATTGAGGGGAGGACGGATTCCCGTCGGCTGGGTCGTGGCCGCCGCCGTCTTCGGGAAGTCCTTCGCTCCATCTTCTCCGTCGTCCTCGCCAAACGCTGGTTCCGGCTTGGCGACGTCGTCGAGCTCGTCAACGAGGTTTCGGGCGAGCGGTCGCACGCCACTGCTTCGCCCTGCAGACACCACCGCCGCCTCCGCGGCCTCGTTCACGGTGCCTTTGACTTCCCAGTCATCATCTTCGTCTTCTTCCATGGCGTCCGAGGGTTCAAACGCCGAATCGTAGGTCGCCGGATGCTCGTCGACCCTGTCCATCGCCACGGTCGCCAGAGACTCGAACGAGCTTCCGGAGTGGTCTAACGCCTCGGAGCGTGACCCACTCGACTTCATTGGCGTAGTTGGAGCCGCAGACTTGGTTCCTCGCGCCATCTTCTTCTCTTCTTCTTCTCCTCTTTTGCTCGTAGGGGTTGAGACCTACAACAACCAGAACACACAGAAGGTTATTCCAATCCCGGGTCGCGACGCCAGTTGTCGTGTAGGAACACGATGAAAATATCGCTACCGTAAGGTACGAGTCCCACCAACAACACACGTCTCCCTAATTAGGTCAACGAAAGTTGGAATCAACCCTGAGGTCCAGGAACGATCCCTTACACCGGGTTGGATATAAGCCTCTGTGTACCAAGGCTGTCTTCGGTCAACCCAAGACCTGCACTAGCTAGCCACGAACGAGGGCTAGAATGCAATATAGCGCTTTTGCGCAACCCTTTTGCAGTCCCTCAGATGAAGGTTACCAGCGGATTAAGCCTAATGACACGAAGCGACCGAACCAAAATTGCCGAACTCCTCCACACGCTCGGATCCGGGAGCCGGCACTCGCGGTAATATAGCCCTAAGCACAAACAGACTCCAGAAGTCGGGTGATCAAGGATGTCCAAGAAGTCAAGCAGGGACGTGACGTCCAAGAGAAGATGTCCAAGGGCAAGAGAAGATGTCCAAGGGCAAGAGAAGATGTCCAAGGGGAGATGTCCAAGAGAAGATATCCAAGGGACGATGTCCAAATGTAGACGTCCAAGAGAGAAGAGTTTCAAGAAGTCAAGCGGTGATGTGATCCCCAGGAGAAGAGCCGCAGAAGTGAAGTCACGGAGAGGGTGATGCCCCAAGAGGAGTCACCATACGAAGTCCAAGTCAAGTCAGATCCCAAGATGTGTCAAGAGCGAAGTGTGGTACTTATGTACCACGGTCACCCACTGAGTCACACCCACGTGCGAGGATACGGACCCGACGTGTTGGACGATTGCGCGCCACCAAAAGTTGAAGCTGGGACGCGCCCCATACAAAGACCAAGATAAAAGAAGAATGTGTGTCGAAGATCGACGCAAGAGACTTCCAGCAGAGGTCCTATAGCTGGAGAGAGAGAGAAACTAAGATAACCATTAATAACAGAATCCGTTTTGCCTCAAGACCCGCAAGTGCATCGTAATTCCGAGCACGGGGGCGAGGCGAATATCGCCTGGGACCAGAGGACAGCAGCCTACCGCGTTTTTTAGGGACCGCCCCCGGAGGTCTGACTGCCCGACCGTCAACTTCCAGACACACCGACCGTACCAGGGGACGTGTGGGGATTCTCACCCAAAAAAGATCAAGTCACATTTAGGACGGGGACCCGGGCTCGCACACCGGGAGTGATCCGTTGCTATTCCATATTATTAGTTGGGAAGTACACTCTTTCGCAGAGGAACTTTATCCATTCCATATTAACTGCAGTCTAGGAGGTTTGTTAGTGATCGGCCCCTGGAATTATTGATAGATTACTGTGTGATAGGACTGTGTATTAGGTCTGTCTATTTTCCTCCAAACGGAGGTGGTGCGTGAGTCGAAGAGAAGATTATTGGTAAGGGTTCGTTTGGAGGTTGACCAGTGCCTTCCAAGCGGATAACCCTATTTGACTGGAGCGTCCGAGGGTCCAAAAGAATAAGTGACGGGTAGTTGTTTGTATTTGTATTATGTATATTTGGGATTGGTTATCTCCACTCTGGGAGTGGATCTGGTTGGTAGATCACTACTTCTCACTAACTGTACGAGCGTCGTTCGGAGATACGTCCACGCTCAGTACTCTTATATTTTCTATACCCATATATTAACAACTCACTAGGTCCGCCGAAGATAAACGGCCCAAAAGGGGATTACGCAAGGTACACACGCCAACTCCAAACGAGGTTTCTCGTTTGGAGGTATACCCGCCTGTTCTCCTCCTGGAAGTTCTCCTTTTGGAGGGGGGAATAGGTCCCATCGAGGGTAGCACGAGAGCACTATACACCTGGGCGGCAAAAAGTTGTCACCGACTTCGCCACAGCTGGTGCGCGTGCCCAGATTTGGTTGTCTAGTGATTCCACCGAGTTGTTATATTGGTTTGATTTTTAGGGTGCTGATTGTTGACTTACTTCCTAACTGTGGTTATGGTTCGGAGAAGTAGCATGCAAGAAGGTGAGCGCGAAGAGGCGGGACGCAGGTCGGCGTCGCGGGCTTCACGCCGAGTACAAGGGCTGCCGCCTGAATAGATCAAGAGCCTAGACGAAGTCAAGCGCGAGGCTCGGAAGGTCAACGCTGCAAAACGTAAGGCAGCCGAAGAGAAGAAGAAGTTGGCCGCGGTCGAGGAGCAGACGTCATCCGGATTGGACGTCCAAGATGCGCACCAAGTACTTTTGGACGACGGTCCAGACGAAGATCTGCCGGCTGACGTAGTCAGCGCAATCGCGGGTGAAGAAGAGCTCGAGATGCCGGCTGTGGGAATGCCTGAAGACGATGTCGAGATTTTGGAAGAACCCGCTCGGAGACTGGAAGGTTCTCCAAACGAAGTGTCTAGGGTTGTGGATGGAGTTTCGGATTTTCCACAGCCAGATGGGGAAGTCGAAGTACTTCCGGGAAGCGACGTTGAACTCCTGGACAAGGCGTCGCTAGTCAAAACTGAGAAGCCATTGGTGACTGTCCAAGAGGACAAAGAACTTCCAGGAGTCGATCCTGCAATTCCCGTTTTGGAGACTCCCGGTCCCCGACTGGTTGAGACTCCTCGACGAGACCTCGGAGTGAGTGTCGCGGAGATCCAAGCGCGCGACTACATTGCAGAACAAGTTCGGCGCTGGGAGCGTGCTCCGTCTGGAAGGATCTCAACTCCCTTTGTGGAGTATACGTGGCCCGCTGTGACTTTGGATACTGCGGGTTGGCAGACGGCGATACTCGCGACGTCTGGATACCTCCAGGATTGGTCACTGTCGGCGACTTCGGAAGATGCCTGGGTGGTGGAACTTCGCTCGGAAAGACGGATGCCAGCAATGGCCCAAGATCTGGCCGCGGCGACTATCCCACCCGGACTATCATCTCCGAGGGAAAAGTGTGGCTGCACTCCAAACTCTACTTTACGAAGCTGGGTTCGAGTTCACAAATCTCGTTCCAGAGTGGTTCAAGACGCGTGCGTCCAAGATCCATCGAAGCAAGGTTTACAAAGTAGTGGCGGATTTGCTGCAACTCTTGGGTGTGGAGATGCTGGAATGGCAACAAGTGACGGCTACGGCTTCCAGGAGGTCTGTGCTTCCAGAAGGGGTCAAGCCGGAAAGTTATCCCAGATTGGACTACCACGCTGAAGATTCCGAAGGAGACCTTTTCATGAATGACTACGAGTCGGACTTGTTGGGTCGCGAGTTTGTGATGCGATTCCGGGCTTTGGGGGTCCGAACAACGAGAAGTCCGAGAGGATCATCCCAGAGTGAACCGGACGCCGAGCGTCCGCAAGCTCATCCGCCTCAGCCTGCATCTCTGAGTTCGCCAGCTAAACTAACTCCGTGGCCCAGATGAGTGTCTCCCGGAAGACGGAATCAAATTCCGTTCTGAGTCAGTCGGATGTTTCAGGACAGTCAAGTGTTTCCCAGCGAAGTTTCGCGACTGGGAGTTTGTCGTCGAGAGATGAGTCCTCTGGATCTTCGATGTGGTCGTATGAGGGCGGACACATGTCTTACGTCGGTTATCACCCCATGGTGATGACGGCTCACGGAGCTAGTGGTTTCGTGCCAAGTGGCCCGGAGATGGGTATGTATGTCCAACAGACGATCATCCCGCCCGTCAAAGAGTCGAAACCCGATGTTGGTGATGTGGACATGATGGACTCCGAAAGAGATGTCAAGACGGTGAGGACGTCCCAGCGACGAACACGCCGTAAAGACCGTCGACCCGACACATCCTCAGATGAAGAATCTTCCGATGACAGTCACTACTCGAGACGCCGAGAAAGGGGAAGACGCCATTCGTCCAAGCGGACGTCCGGGCGTCGCAGATCGACTTCATGACACTCTGAAAGGTCCAATCGGTCGGGGTATTCTGTCAAGTCCACGGGGTCAACCGTGGCAGCTATGGAGTTCATGCGAAAGATGCAAGAGTCGATGATCGAAATGAAAGGCTCGATGGCTAATATGGAGGAGAAGGTCACTCAAGTCCAGAAGCAGGGAGCAAGAGTCGAGAAAGAGAACGTGCCACCTCTGACTTCGTCAAATATGGCAAATTTCGTTCCGATGTCTCCAGAAGTTGTGAAAGCGCTACGAGCGGAAGCAGCTCTGAACGAACGACAACGGATGGAAGCGACTCTGGTAGATTTCCAGACGCAGTTGGAGTCTGAGAAGAATCGACAAGCTCTGGAAGTCGCAGAGGAGAAAGCTCGTTTGGAGTCCGAAAGACGACGACAAACGCTGGAACTTGAAACGACCCGACAGGAGTTGTTGGCTCTCCGGGAGGCACGCGAGAGGGATCGAGAAGCTGCTATCAATGTCCAGAAGTATTTCGCAAGTCAACTTCGAGAGAAACGTGCAGCAACGACGCAGTCCACCCCTCACGTCGAAGTCCCAACGCCATCTCAAATCCCAATACAGGTCGCTCAGACGACTGCGGGTCAGAGCTCGCAATCGCGTACCCGTGTACCCGTACCCGCCCTACCCGCGTCGGGTATACCCGATTTCGGGTCGGGTACGGGTACCCGAAACCAATCTCGGGTAGTCCACCGGGCACCCGAAACCAACATAGATTGTTGGTGTCTACCTGCAATTAGGCTCGTATTATTATCCTAGTTTCCGCTGTCCCTCGCATTCCTAGATCAGTCAGCCCCAACTCGCATTGACCCCAGCAGCGCTATCACGGGTACTACGCATGGCGGAAGAGAGTTCAGATTCGAGCCATACTCCGCCCGACGAAGACCACAAGACACGCATTTCAAACATTCGTTCGCTACCTCTTGAAGATCTCAAGGAGAAACTATTTAGTTGCCTCGAAACTAAGTCTGACGACCCGCTTTTCACGCTGCGAGATGCCTGCCTCCAATTCAAGTGCGAAATGTTGGAGTCAATTCCAACGAAAAGAAAAAAGGTATCTAGGGCTAGGGTAAATTTTGCTTTGTGAAAGTACCTGTAGGGTCGGCTCGGGTACCCGAGGCTTGGGGTCGGGCGGTTACGGGTACCCGACTCCGGCTGGGGACCCTGGATGGGCGGGCACGGGTACCCGCCTCTCGCCGTTTGCGATCCCTGCTGCGGGTGGTCATTTCGCGGCGCAACTCCAAGCGACTCTGCGAAACCTCCAACAAGCCAAGGTCAAGAATGACGCCGCGGGTAAAAACAGAAGCGTGACTCAAGTGAAGACCGAGCAGAGCTCTGAGAAGCGAGGTCCTCCCGGACGTACTCCGCCTGGAGGTTCGGACCCACCCAAGAAGGATGCTGGAAAGTCAGGGTCGTCGAGACGGGGTTCCACAAGGAGAATCTCCAAACGAGGAAATGATCCTCATGACTCCGACCCGGATTCCGATTCGGACAAGAAGGATGACGAAAGTTCTGATGACTCTGACAGCAATTTCTTCGAGGAGTCGATTCCGAACGCAATGACTTCAAAGACGTCTCAAGCTGGGACTACGGTGTTTACATACAAGCCTTATGTGAACGCCTCGGCTCTGGAATATTTCAATGAGAAGGCGTCACTCTCGACACGCATTCGATGGTTGGAGAAGTTCCAAAGTATGGCAGTTCAAGGAGGATGGTCTGACAAAATGCGCATCTACCCGATGAACCTGAAGCTGCCGTCGTCCGCTCGAGACTGGCGTTATAACATGGATGAGGGTGTACGGCAGAGCTGGAAGCGATTCCTGAAAGCGTTCAAGGAGAAGTATTGCAAAGCGAAGGCCTCGGACTCCGAGAGATATTATAGCATGACTCAAAAGAAGATAGAAGCTCCGCTGGAATTCTTCTATCGCCTGAATCGGGTTGCTGACAAGGCTGGGATCAAGTTCCGAAAGTCGTCCAAAGAGAGGGAGCGTCAATTCAAGGTATTCATGAAGAAACTCCTGGATTCCTCGCTCCGCACCACTCTGCAAGGTCAACGCCTACACAGCCTGGCAGATTTGGAATTCGTGCTCAAACAGTACGAAGAAATGCATCAAGATGACGACTATGAGACTCCTCCTCCCAGACGCGAATCTCGCCCGGACTATATGCCCGCTGGGAAGTTTCAACCGAAGCGTCCTGGCAAGGCTTATGTCGGGCAGATCAAGGTCGAGTCAAGCAGATCAAGGTCGAGTCAAGCTCAGAAGACGAAAAACAAGTGCACTTCCAAGAAACAACTGAGGAGACCCCAGATCAGGAAGTAGAGGCAGGTTTGTCCGAAAGTCAACTTCCGGAGGAATGGTCACAAGTGTACCTGGCGATGGAAAATGCCGGTTGGAAAACCCCTTCGAGAGAGTTTCGACCTAACGATTCGTCACCCCGATTTGGCAGGCCGCCGGACACGTCCAGATTCTGTGAGACATGCAAGCGTTTTGGACACACCGAAGATCGCTGCTGGTCCGGGCTCCAGTGTGATCGATGTCGCCAACACGGACATCCAACTCAATTCTGCAAGACATCCCCGTGCAAGTTCTGTGCAGGTTTTCATGGTGAAGTATGCGACAGTTTCAAGATCTTCCAAAAGTTGAGGTCTTTGGCTTCCCAGGGGGCATTCAAAATGCCAAAGTCACTCTAAAAGCAAACTCTAGGAGGAGAAGAAAATTCTGGGGAAGAACAGTTAAACCTGTAAGCCCGCTGGATGGGGATCCAGAACGCGCCGGGCCAAGGAAGCCCCCAGAATTGTGTGCCTTAGTGTATATGGGACCCGAGTTGAAGAGTCGAACACAAGGTAATCACGAATGTATGACTGTATTTCAAGATGATGATTCTCGTTCGGACGATTCTCGTTTGGACATCCCAGAGTTGGATCCGCCGATCGAGTTCCGTCTGGAGCCTGGAGAGAGATTTGGATGGTGGAAGGATCACGAGTCGGTTGATGATCGGAAAGTAGCGACGGTGCATGGCGCGGTGAATAATCACCGCATCCCGATAATGCTGGATACCGGAGCGTCTGTAAGCATGATGAGTGCGGACTTAGAGCGTAAGTTCCAACTCAAATTTAGTGTTCACAGTCCTCTGCGAGTGTCCGGTCTGGGAGGAGTGCCTACCATAATCCGATCCAAAGCTCAAGTCAAGGTCACCATCGGTCCAAGAGGGGTATACATCCTGGACTTGTGTGTTGCGAACATTGGCGAAGGAATTGATACTCTTCTGGGTATGGATTTCATGTACTCTGCTGGTGTTCGGATCCGCGTTCGAGAAGGACTGGTGAAACTCCCAGATGAGGAGACTATTTTGATCAATCGGGGAGGAGTAATCCGGAAGGCTCAAGGTTTGAATCTTGCTGTGACCCCAGACTTCACGACGAGGTTGCTCCCGGGGAGGAGCGTCGTAACGCAAATTCGCTATGCTCAGATGGATCCACACAAGGATGTGGTCTGGGCCGGTCGAGGAGACCGTTGGGTGACCAAGCTGATTTTCGCTTCGAGATCGTATCCAGTCGCTGTGAAAGTGGTGAATATTTCGGACAAGAACCTGACCATCAGTTTCCAAACGCCCATTGCAAGGATTGTGGAACGAGACTCCTTCCCGATGCCCGGTCCTTTCGTACGTCCAGGAAGCCGAACATATCTGGAGTGGCAACATCTCATGTATGAGTCTACCTTTTCGGATCAGATGGAACGCAAGATCGACGAAGTGACCCAGATGTACGAAGACCAGGACCCGCCTTGCGTCGAAAAGAAGGAGTATGGATGGCCGACTCGAGTGTTGAAACGTCACACTCCGGGATCAGCTGCAGTGCAAATTGTCCAAGAAACCGATCAAGACGACACGTCCTCTGGGACGTCCAAGCGAGAGGAGTCAAACCCTGAACTAGAGATGAACTCGGAGCGTGGGTTGGACATTCAGCTTGTCGGTCCGGAAGGAGATGATGAAGACGAAGGTGATTTTGTTGATGCTCTGGAAGAGGTCATGTCCCCCAGCAAAGATGACGACGGGGACGATTTTTTTGATGCGATCAGTCTGGACGATGATTATGTGTGTGACCCTCCAAACGAGATTCTCGAGGAGGAAGATGATGATGTGCCAGCCCAAGACTGGCCCTGCACGCCCTTGCGGGGGTTGGAGTTAGAGTACGAGCGCTGCATGAAAATGAACGCGGATGATCTGGACTCTGAGCCGACCATCTACATCCACGAAGGGAGTGAGTTGCTGTCCCAACTCCGAGATCAGTTGGTACTACTCCCAGAGTTGAAGGATTTGAGTCCCAGCTGTGACATCGAAACCGCGGACGTCGGAGAACCTGGTATTACGACTCCAGACGAGGAACACAAGATGATAAACATTCTGAAGTATCATCGAAGCATCATCTTGGGAGACGGCAATGCTGCCCCCGCCCCGGCTCGGGGAGTCGTGTGCGATTTGGATGTTGGAGATGCCAAGCCGGTCACGATCTGTGGCCCCACATCTCTCGATGAAGTTTTACGAGTTGATCAAGAAACTTTTGGAGAAAGGACTTGTGGAGCATTCCGAATCGCCATGGGCTGCGCCTATTGTCATCGTCTTAAAGAAGAACGGGGTCGACATCCGAATGTGTATCGACTATCGGGTTGTGAACATGTTCATTAAACTCTCGAACTACCCGCTGCCTCTGATCGACGATCTGCTGATTGGTTTCGAGAGCGCTATGTGGTTCATGAGTCTGGACATGACCAGTGGTTTCTGGGCGATTCGTATGATGGAACGCGCGAAGCTGATCTCCGCTTTTGTTTGTCCGTTTGGACACTTCCAATGGGTGCGTATGCCGTTTGGACTCAAGAACGCTTCCTTGATATATCAAGCAGTAATCAATAACTGCCTGTGGGGGTTCGTCCGTTTGCCGCCCGAAGAGGAGGTCGAAGTCGGCCAAGACGTACTGGACTTCCTACAGCTGGAGTGTCCAAAAAGAGATGTCCCAGAGGAGAAAGTCCCAGCTCTGACGGATGCTATGACGGTATTCCAGAGAAACATCCCGACGGCCTCGCACATGGGACCTATCCTCGGACGTAGTTCCTACATCGACGACATTGCGCATGGAGCAGTCTCGTGGGATCAACTCTGTGAAGACCTGAACAAGCTACTTTTCCGGCTGAGGTATTGGAACATCTCTGTGAGTCTGCCGAAAACTGAATTTGGAAAACGGTCGATCCCTTACCTTTCCCACGAGATCAGTGCAGAAGGCATCCGAGCTACGCCGAAAATTGCAAAAGGAGTCCAGGATCTGCCGTTTCCAAGTACTTTGAAAGGAGTTCAGTCATTTCTGGGAAGCCATAATTACTATCACAATTTCATTGAAGACTTCCCGGTAGTAGCTGCTGTACTGTACGAATTGACGGACGAGCAAATACGTTCCAAACGAGATTTGTCCCGAGCCAAGGAGTCGTTCGAGATTCTCAAAACGGAAGATTGTGTCGACTCCGTTGCTCCGACATCCTGATCGGACAAGACCTTTTGTCATCATTCCACACGCTAATCCTATTGTCATCGTCTTAAAGAAGAACGGGGTCGACATCCGAATGTGCATCGACTATCGGGTTGTGAACATGTTCATTAAACTCTCGAACTACCCGCTGCCTCTGATCGACGATCTGCTGATTGGTTTCGAGAGCGCTATGTGGTTCATGAGTCTGAACATGACCAGTGGTTTCTGGGCGATTCGTATGATGGAACGCGCGAAGCTGATCTCCGCTTTTGTTTGTCCGTTTGGACACTTCCAATGGGTGCGTATGCCGTTTGGACTCAAGAACGCTTCCTTGATATATCAAGCAGTAATCAATAACTGCCTGTGGGGGTTCGTCCGTTTGCCGCCCGAAGAGGAGGTCGAAGTCGGCCAAGACGTACTGGACTTCCTACAGCTGGAGTGTCCAAAAAGAGATGTCCCAGAGGAGAAAGTCCCAGCTCTGACGGATGCTATGACGGTATTCCAGAGAAACATCCCGACGGCCTCGCACATGGGACCTATCCTCGGACGTAGTTCCTACATCGACGACATTGCGCATGGAGCAGTCTCGTGGGATCAACTCTGTGAAGACCTGAACAAGCTACTTTTCCGGCTGAGGTATTGGAACATCTCTGTGAGTCTGCCGAAAACTGAATTTGGAAAACGGTCGATCCCTTACCTTTCCCACGAGATCAGTGCAGAAGGCATCCGAGCTACGCCGAAAATTGCAAAAGGAGTCCAGGATCTGCCGTTTCCAAGTACTTTGAAAGGAGTTCAGTCATTTTTGGGAAGCCATAATTACTATCACAATTTCATTGAAGACTTCCCGGTAGTAGCTGCTGTACTGTACGAATTGACGGACGAGCAAATACGTTCCAAACGAGATTTGTCCCGAGCCAAGGAGTCGTTCGAGATTCTCAAACGGAAGATTGTGTCGACTCCGTTGCTCCGACATCCGGATCGGACAAGACCTTTTGTCATCATTCCACAAGCTAATCAGTGGGCTGCATGCGCTGTGCTTGGGCAGGAGTACGATGGAGTCATTCACCCGGTACGCTATACCGGACGTGTTCTGAACGACGCCGAACTCCGGTACCACATCGCGGAGAAGGAAGTCATAGCAGTGCTACGGGTCCTCCGAGTCTTCCGGACGCTGATCGAGGGATGTCCTCTGGAAGTATACACCCGATACTCCGTTCTGAAGTGGATCATTCAATCCAAGACGGCGGACGGGAGGTGTGTTCCATGGGGAGTAACTTTGTCACATTGGAACTTGGATATCCGGAAGGTTAAGAAGGACGAAGACGGCTTAGCGGCGATCATGGGCGCTGGGATTACTCCCAGAGAACATTTGGATGAAGTCGCAGAGTCACTCATCCCGGCGAAGGGTCTCGTTAAGGCACCTCCGGTCATTAGCGTGGAGATGTTGGAAGACGACTTTGAAGGTGTGGTGTTAAGATTCGACGGAGCTGCGAAGACTTCGACTCGGAAAGGAAGTTGTGGTTGTGTCTTGTGGAAGTTGCCGGGGTGGTCCGTCATGGAAGCCCAAGGTTTCATCCTGGAGGACGTCACGGTGAACGATGCCGAATACAACGGACTCCTGAAGGGTTTACAAATGGCCCGTGAGAGAGATATCACAGAGTTGGTTGTCGTCGGCGACTCCCGGATTGTCATCCAGCAGGTCCAGGGTCTCATCAACTGTCATCAACCAAACCTGCAAAGGATGTTAGCCGAATGCGAAGCCATGAAGGAATACTTTACTTCCCTCAGATTGGTTCATGTCAGGCGAGATTTCAACCAGGCCGCTGACTACATCACTTCGAAGACGCTCGTGCTCGACGACTCCTGGACTGTCCAGGAGGAAGACGAACGACGTCACCTGGAGCAGGTACCTAAGATCCCTGAGCGGTTGATGAAGTCGCAAGCGAGTCCCGGAGTGGATATCCGCGTCCCAGAGAGTGTGGCTGATGTGAGTTTCCAAAAGGAGAATGTGGATGTTGGTTCCGAATCGGCCCCACTTCCAAACGCAGCTCAAGTCATGGCAGCCGTGACCCGGAGTGGTACGCACAGGGAAGCAAAAGACTCTTCTCGACCTCCTTTGGGACCGTTAGAGTATCAAGCCGAACGGTGGCGACGTATCAAAGTCCACCAGAGGAGTGAAGAATATCTCGCAGAGTTTGTGCGATTTCTGAAAGGAGATTTTGAGTCATTCTCGCCGAGACGTCTCCGGAAGATCAGCAAGGTTGCCGACTTGTTTGCGTTAGACTCTCGCGGTATTCTATACCGATTGGCACGGTCCACCCGAGATCGGCCCCGAGACTTCGCAGATGAGCCCCGATTAGTTGTACCAAAAGCCCTCCAAACGGACATGTTGCACTACGCCCACGAGGATTACCAAGGCGGCCACCAAGGCAAGACTCGAACCCATGAACGACTTCGTTCATAGTTCTACTGGCCTGGAATGTACGCGGATGTGGATCGTTTCGTGGAAGAATGTGTGGATTGTGCAAGTGGAAAGGGTCCGCCTCCGAATCCCGGTCCGTCCCCTGGAAACATCACCCCTCGACGACCATTCGAAGCGGTGTCGATGGACTTTGTGACACACATGCCCAAGTCAGCTCGAGGAAACACGTTCTTATTACTGTTCCAGGACATTTTCACGGGGTATGTCATGTGTAAACCCGTGAGCTCTACAACGGCTCAGGACGTCGCAGAGGCGTACGAAGAGCGCGTCTTCCGGAGTTTTGGAGCCAGCTCCCTGATCCGTCATGACCAAGATCCTCGATTCATGAGTGAAGTTTTCACTCGATTCCGAGAGCTTTTGGGGAGTCGACAGCGAGCGACGTTGGCGTATCGACCCCAAGCGAACGGTCAGCAGGAGAGGTCCGTCCAAACGGTGATTCGGAGTGTCCGAGCTTACATCACAGAAGCAGACCAAAGCGACTGGGACGACCACGCTGTAGGCTGATGTTCGCTCTGAACACGTCTTTTGATGCAACTCGTTTGGAGACTCCCTTTTACCTAGTTCACGGATGGGACGCCCAAGGGACGGTATCCGCGATGTTGGGACCTCGTCCTTCGAGCGTCCAGGAGAAGACGGCATACGAGTGGCGCCGCAAGTTTCAACGAGATTACAGCTACGCCCTCGCATGTGCGGAGGACCTCCAAGTCCAAGCGAAGAAAATGCGCTCCGACGTCCAAACGCAGAAGTGGAAGGAACTCACACAGAGGTTGAAGACTGGCTTCGAGAAGGGTGACGCAGTGTGGCTATACATTCCAAAAGTCCAAACGGGCTTGAGTCGGAAGCTTGCCCACATGTGGCACGGTCCCTTCCGGATTGACGAAGTGCATGACGACTTCCGGGTGCGGCTCAAGGTTGAGGGCACGGGTTACCGGGTCAACCCTTGGGTGCACATTAGCCGCCTGAAGCCACGAGCACTCCATCCGAAGCGTCCAGTTGAAGAAGTCGAGGTCGGAGAGGACGATGATTTTGACACTGCACTCCTCCCGGAAGACAGTTGGGAACCCGACTCTGGGAGAGACGAGTACGAAGTGGAAAAGATTCTTGACCTAAGATGGTCCAAACGAACACGGACGTCCAAGCGCAGTAAGGAGTATTTGATCAAGTGGGAGAATTATGACGATCCTGAGTGGCTACCTGTCTCTCAACTCAGTTGTGGTGTATTACTCTATGAGTTTAATCAGAGCGCCAAGGCCAAAGCCCGTTTCCAGTCCATGCAGGCAGGGGACGATCATCCCCGAGTGTAGCAGAATTCACCATGTTGAACCCGCTGGACTTGGATCGAGGATGAGTGAAGGGATGGCAACTGTTTTGAACAAAGAAAGATGATAAATGAGTGAACTGAGACTGATTTTGGAGAGACGAAGAGACCATGATGAAAACGAAAGTGATTGAAATTCCAGACGGCTTAACAGTTACGAAGATTTGTGGCGGTGCGCTCCGAAAGACGAACAAGCAAATAACAACACTACATCTGGAAGAGGACTGCTGGAAGCAACTCAGAGGGCAGCATCAGAAATGAGATCACGTTGGTCTGCAGGAATCAGCATGTCGCGGACTTCCACAGGAACATGAGCAATACGCTCATCGTCCGAGGCGCAGTGAGCCCATTGCAGACGGGCTGGTTCGGCGATGTCCAAAAGACGAAGCTGTTCCTCCAGCGAATGCGATTGGAGTGCTGAAGGATCTTCCAAGATCCAGTGACACACCTTGGCAGGATACTTCCAGATACCTGGCTCGTGGAACAAACTCTCGCGGACACCACTTTGCTTGTGGCGTTTGGACAACGTAGCTGCTCGCTTGCTCGTTGATTCTTGGGCCTTGCGGCGACGAGTGTGAATCTTGAATGCAAGTGAGTCCAAATCTCCCGGGAGGAATATGACCCAGTGCAGAGCGTTCCAAAAGGCGCGACTATTCCCATTCATGAAGTCGACCATTTCATCTAGAAACTTGACTTCCGCTTCCGAGAGGTCTTCCAAACGGTGAAAATACAGGTCTTTGACTCGGTCGTCATACATCTGACGCCAGGGCATCTTCTTCAGCAGGCGATGAAAGTCTTCGGGAGAAAAACGTGCCTTGAGTAGAACCAATTCATGACGATTCGGGGAGTAATTTGGAAGGCCAAGCGTCTGGGAGGATTTCGTGGAAGAAGGGTCCACATGTTTGACTCGAATCCCGTGGTGTCTCCAGGATACCATGCCGTCTTCGGGGGTCTCCACGATGGCTTTCTCGGCGACCGTCAAATCAGTGTAGTCCTTTTGGGCCAAGAGTGACCGGCTCCCACCCCGTGCATGTTTTGTTGGCGGTTGATCGACGCTGGGAGTTTGGGAATTCCGACGCTTGCGTCGTTTGGATGTCGTCCCAGATTCACCCACGGACTTCCCTTCACTGACCTCCTCCGCAGGCACCCCCTCGTCGGCTGCATTCCAATCAGCGTCCTTAGACTTGTCATCTTGCTCAGGTTCGAAGTCTTCCGGAAGGAGCTCTTCGTCCGCATCTCCCGTGGCCGAGAGTCCGCCCCAAAAGAGCGGTTTCACCTTTCGCTCCTCCATTTCATCCAGGAGAGCTTCTGCCGCGAGATAGTATCTCTCGGGGACGTACTTGGGCCAATAAGACTCGTTCAGCTTATTCCAGAACATCATCCTGGATAACATTTCCACGAGACTGTCTTGACAGAAGCGAGCATGAACTAGACGGTCCTCCTGGAGCCAGCTCACAGCCCCCTTGAGGAAGATCCCCGAACACATCAACTGCTGAACGTCCAAGCGAAGGTCATCCCATACGATCGGCCCCGGCAGAGATCCGCGAGCTTTGTCCATCGACCATACTGGGGGTGTCCCCTCGGGGAGACAGCTGGATGAATCTTCAACCCGCTCCGAGGGACGAAGCTGCGGGGCCGTTGGCACCTTGTGTGAACTTCGTTTGGAGGACCGCTTGGAATCAGGAGGAGTCGAGGAGGAGCCAGACGACCGGCGGCGGGACGAACGTCTCTTGGAAGGAGTTTCAGGCGGCGAATCGGGGTTGTCCTCTTGTTTACTTTCGCCATCTTGGTCATCTGGGCGATCCAAGCCAGTGAATGTTCCAGGCTGCGATAACGGGTCATCACCCGCAGTTGTGGCAATAATGGTTTGCCAACTCTGGGGGACGGGGGGACGGTCTTGGTAGTGTTGCAGAAGATCGCGGAGGCGCACCCAATTGTACGCCAAAGTGGAGTTGTCGCCCAAGAAGTTCATGAGATCGGTGACGTCAAAACGAGATTCTCGCACACGCCGATCCAGGATACGCTGATACACATGAGAATCCACGAGCTCCTGACGCAGCTTGGCCACTTCCTCCTGGAGACCGCGCTTGTTCGCATTATGCTCGTGGACCAATTCCTTCACGTCGTCCTGTTATCGCTCGGTGGTATAAGCAGCGGCGTCCGCGGTCTGCTGGTGTTCTGACTCCCATTGCGCTCGATCGAACTCATACGCCAGTTTTGCTGCGTGAAGTTGGTCTTGTGCTTTCAGAGCATCTTGCCGAGACTGGGACGGAGAAACGTCCAATTGACGACACACCCGGTGGTAGCGGTCCAACACGCGACGAAGGACGGACACAGTGGATAATGTCCGCTCAGCCAGCCGATCGGGGCCGTACTCCGCAAGGAGGGTAGCCATTTCATGCTGGGCAGGTATCGAGCGATGCATGGCCTCCAAATCATCCCCTGGAGCCGTACTGGCGCGAGAACTCAAAATCAAATCAGCTACCACCGGATTGTCGTCGGAAAAGAATTCGCGAAGGTCCAGCAAGTCGGCCTGATCCAACTCCTCCACTTGAATCAACGACTCAAGGCCCCCATACCCATCTCGAGTGTGGAAGCCTTGACGTTGATGATCTTGCAACGCTGGGACCCCCACGAGACGAGTACGTCCCAAGGACGACGAATCCATCGAAAAGTCGAAGCGGGTCGGAGCTTGCACATTTCCGTGCAAGTCCAACTCCGGCGGAGGAAGTGCATTTTGGGTCTCCAAGCGCTTGGCCTCTTGTTCTGTCAGGAACTGGCATGCTGTGGCACCTAGCGCGTGCATTCTCGCGGAGCCAGGGGGGATTACTGTACGGACCTTGGGTAAAACTATCACCTCGTCGGTAGCGGAGGCGCCAGGAGGGTCGTCGTGCGTCGCCCCCTCTGGGGAGTTCGTCGGACTGTCCTCTTCGCCCGCATCGCTCCCCTCCTCCTCCTCGCCGGCGTCCGACTGGGAATCAGCGTGCGAGCCCGCTGGGGACCCTGCCCGCGATGAAGAATCAGTTACTCGACCACCCTGGCCGCCCGCGTCCGCAGTGTCGGCCTCGCCTGAGGTGTCGCCTAACGGAACGCGCGTGGTGGCCGGAGGTCTCGCGGCAGCGTACGCGGGGCACATGGCGGTGGCGCGCTGATGGCAAATTGTGGTTTGGACTAGATTGGAACCCAGCGATCTTGGGTGCCGATGGTTGACGCAAGGTTCCAGAAGTTGGCGATGGGAAAAGACGCAGATGGAAAGTGATTTCTGCCAACTGCCGGGTACGACTGTCGTCTGGAGATACCCTCCGTTTGGAGTTCGTCCAATCGTGTAATCTCATCACAGTCTATCATCTCAGAGACCAGTTCCTCTATGAGAGACTGGGATCAGAGGGACGGTTGACACGAAGCGACCGAACCAAAATTGCCGAACTCCTCCACGCGCTCGGATCCGGGAGCCGGCATTCGCGGTAATAAAGCCCTAAGCACAAACAGACCCCAGAAGTCGGGTGATCAAGGATGTCCAAGAAGTCAAGCAGGGACGTGACGTCCAAGAGAAGATGTCCAAGGGGTGACGTCCAAGAGAAGATGTCCAAGGGGAGATGTCCAAGAGAATATATCGAAGGGAAGATGTCCAAAAGGAGACGTCCAAGAGAGAAGAGGTTCAAGAAGTCAAGCGGTGATGTGATCCCCAGGAGAAGAGCCGCAGAAGTGAAGTCACGGAGAGGGTGATGCCCCCAAGAGGAGTCACCATACGAAGTCCAAGTCAAGTCAGATCCCAAGATGTGTCAAGAGCGAAGTGTGGTACTTATGTACCACGGTCACCCACTGAGTCACACCCACGTGCGAGGATACGGACCCGACGTGTTGGACGATTGCGCGCCACCAAAAGTTGAAGCTGGGACGCGCCCCATACAAAGACCAAGATAAAAGAAGAATGTGTGTCGAAGATCGACGCAAGAGACTTCCAGCAGAGGTCCTATAGCTGGAGAGAGAGAGAGAAACTAAGATAACCATTAATAACAGAATCCGTTTTGCCTCAAGACCCGCAAGTGCATCGTAATTCCGAGCACGGGGGCGAGGCGAATATCGCCTGGGACCAGAGGACAGCAGCCTACCGCGTTTTTTAGGGACCGCCCCCGGAGGTCTGACTGCCCGACCGTCAACTTCCAGACACACCGACCGTACCAGGGGACGTGTGGGGATTCTCACCCAAAAAAGATCAAGTCACATTTAGGACGGGGACCCGGGCTCGCACACCGGGAGTGATCCGTTGCTATTCCATATTATTAGTTGGGAAGTACACTCTTTCGCAGAGGAACTTTATCCATTCCATATTAACTGCAGTCTAGGAGGTTTGTTAGTGATCGGCCCCTGGAATTATTGATAGATTACTGTGTGATAGGACTGTGTATTAGGTCTGTCTATTTTCCTCCAAACGGAGGTGGTGCGTGAGTCGAAGAGAAGATTATTGGTAAGGGTTCGTTTGGAGGTTGACCAGTGCCTTCCAAGCGGATAACCCTTTTTGACTGGAGCGTCCGAGGGTCCAAAAGAATAAGTGATGGGTAGTTGTTTGTATTTGTATTATGTATATTTGGGATTGGTTATCTCCACTCTGGGAGTGGATCTGGTTGGTAGATCACTACTTCTCACTAACTGTACGAGCGTCGTTCGGAGATACGTCCACGCTCAGTACTCTTATATTTTCTATACCCATATATTAACAACTCACTAGGTCCGCCGAAGATAAACGGCCCAAAAGGGGATTACGCAAGGTACACACGCCAACTCCAAACGAGGTTTCTCGTTTGGAGGTATACCCGCCTGTTCTCCTCCTGGAAGTTCTCCTTTTGGAGGGGGGAATAGGTCCCATCGAGGGTAGCACGAGAGCACTATACACCTGGGCGGCAAAAAGTTGTCACCGACTTCGCCACACTAATACAAAGGGGACCGAGGTAATCCTCGGTCGGTAGTAAAATATACTCCAAGGTACTAATACACCCCACACACACGTGGAACGATACTCTAAGTACCGCTCTAGCCTCTCGGCCTCGCCAACTCTTGGCTTGACCTCGGCGGACTATTAATTAATTAATCTCTAGTCCGTCAACGGCCATACCACTAAGCCAGGCGTATCCAGGCACTACAGCAAGCTAGCTAACACTTACCGGAGTCGGACTTAACCTCTGAAGACTTGGGGGGAAAACTGCTGATTTATTACTGAATATTCAGAGGCTCTGAGAGCCTCTGCAGATCACCCTATAGCTAATCCTAATCCTACATACAAATATCTAGTATAAAACGAATCTCGATGTGGCGACCTCTGTACACTCATCAATAATGACGGTGATTACTCCAGAGGTACCTCGAGGGTCGACCGAGGCTTCGGTCGTCCGAACGAGACTTCGGTCACCTGAACGAGGCTTCCATTTAAGTACGACCGAGGTTTTGGTCGCAAATAGCACTGAGTCTGCCCTATTTAGCCTCGGTCGGTATTTATTAGGTCCCGCCGAGGCCAAAGTCACTACTCGTCACTCTACCGAGGCAAATGTGAGTGACTGCTTGTCACCACGGCAACTTCTGTCTGTCAGCGAATCTGACAATTGCCTTAGCGGAGCGACCCGGCCGAGGTCACTTTTCGGCCGGATCTCCACGCCACACTACGGTGATCTACGAGGATAACCAAGGAGCGATGGCTTTGGCGAAGAACGTCGGCTACCAAGCTCGCACCTAGCACATCGACATTCGCTACCACTTCATTCGAGAGAAGGTGGTGAGCAACGAAGTGGAGCTGGAGTACGTTGATACCAAGAACCAGCTCGCAGACTTCATGACCAAGGGTCTATCGTCGAAGACGTTGCGCTACTTGATGATGCGGAGCAACGTTGGCCCCAAGTTCGAGACATCGAATTGAGTGGGGGTGTTGCGGTTGCACTTCGCTGTCTACAAGACTGGGTCCCGACCTCAAGGCACACGACCTGCGCGTGGCTGGCGCGTGCCTCTAGGGCCTGCAGTTGAAGTGAGACGAATGGTGCAATCTGATTGGCTGGGTTGGGTGTACCCGCCTGTCCAAGTGTGTCCGTTGCATTGGAGCGTGTCCGTTGCAATAGTTAACTGAAGCCAAACGAGGGAGATAGTAGATATACTGCATGAGTAGGAAGAAGCTAGCAGGACAAGGACATCTAACTCAAATGAATTCACTTTCGGATTTCCTTTCTACCCCTCATCGACTCCCAGGCGACGTCTGCACTTACAAGAAAATAGCTGCATTCAAGAGCTTGATAGCAAGTCGAAGACGTCATCCGCAGATTTCTTTTCGGCCAGCCACTTGTTGAGGACGATTTCTTCGAATCTGGCTGCCATGACAGCAACCACGTCCCTTCCAATTAACACCAGTTTCGCCAGCTCGGTGTCAGTGTAGTACGGCTTCAGCACAGACAATATGACATCGTCGGATTTTTTTCCTTCGAGATTATCCACATAATCCACCCAGGCCCGCAAATGCGCTCTCCACAACAGGAAAACCCCTTCGTCGTCAAGCTTTAACAATTTGAAACCATCAACAGCAGTTTTCTTCTCGTTCAGCCACTTTTCGAGTTGCGCTGCCTCCAATTTAGCAGCAATGACACTAGTGGTACCTCTTTTCGCCCTCATAATCATCTCGACAAGCTTGTCGTCAGTGGCTGTGAGCTTGTATGTCTTCAGTTTCCCAAGCAGCATATCGTACGGTTTTTCGTCCGGTTTCCCCACGTAGGCCACCCAGTTGCTCAGCAACGAGTTGGTCAAAAGGTTATCCACGTCATCGTCAAGCTTTAAAAGCTTTAAAAACATCATCTGCAGAGTTTTCATTGCGGAGCCAATCCGTAATCTGAGCCTCCTCCAGCTTCCCGGCAATACTGTGGTGTGTTGTACCAGACGACTGCGATGCCAACGTCGATGTTGTCGACGCCGCCGCCGATGGCTACACTGTTGTTACACAAACACCGGCAGCCGACACAGAACAGAAGACCCCGTCGTCATGAAGACTACATTAGCATTGCGCAAGCGCGAGTGCCGCGTCAGCAGCGGCACTTCATAATCAAGACAATGGTTGGTGTTGTAGATTGGGGTGCTGCCACAGGGCAGCCCCCATGAGGGAAGTACAAGTAGGAGTAGAACGGAATAACTGCTTGCCTAATTGAACTCACTTCGCAACTTTCTTTCAAGCGCGCAACGTCATAAAGAATTCTTTGACGCCAAGAACAAGCATCGTTATGCCAGGCATGGTGGACTACGACTACGACGCCGAAGGCGACGTCAGGATGACCGTACCGCAGCCGATCTTTGAGGTAGTGACCGCACCGGAGCTGTCGGTGTGGAGCCAGGCTGCCATCACGGCATTCATCAGAGCGCGCAGGCAGTATGAAACCAAGATCGCAGAGCGATGTTCGACCACGGGCGAAGTCCCAGAAATCGTGGCCAGAAGTATCCGGACGTCATTGAACCCCCGTGTGCTGGAGCATGTGGCTCACTACATTCTCAAGAAAGAGGTCGAGAATGTGACGGACGCTATGCTTCTTGCGGAGATGAAGCGGAAGGTCGGCGGCATGGTGAACGACCGAGTCCCCGACGTGTCTCGGCTCTTCACAGAGCTGAAGATGGACCTGGAAGAGGTCGACGTTGAAGCCCGGATCGCTAAGTATTTCATGGATTTCGACAGGCTGGTTGAAGACAACGGCCTCACGGGAATGTTGGGTCGTGGACCGGCCGAAGGAGAAGGGGGTAGGCAGCGAATGAAGATGAGATGCAAGTTGCTTCTCAAACACGTGCCCCCGAGATGTTGAACGTCGATCTGACGCGGTTGGTCGAGTTGACCCACCGGGAAGCGAAGGTGAACGACCTGGTGCTGCATGATTTGATGATCGAACGAGCGACTCGTCAACAGCAGTACTACTTGATGCAGAGCGAGATGAAACACAGTTCAGCTTTGCGTCCGAAGGAAGATAGCGGTCCGACTGGTGAGGTGCATAGTCGGCCAGCAAAATCGCAGCCCAAGCCGCCGATTGTCAATGGTGGTGGCCGAAGTGCCTCTGGTCCCCGGAAAGCTCCACGCGAAGGATGCTTGGTGTGCAAGGGGCCACATTGGGCTCGGGACTGCCTGACAGCGACTGCAGAGCAGAAAGCCAACGTCGAGAAGTTGCTGCGCGTTAGGCGCGGCCGGCAACCGGAGCGTGTTAAGCTCATCACTACGGATGACGCTCCTGCATTCCGAACCGCCGTCATCAACGGGGTGTTGGACGTACCATTTTGTCCAGACACTGGGTCGGACGCAAACATCATTGACAGGCCGGTGTTGGAGGAATTACGCGATGTAGTGCACGAGCTGCCTGCGTCGTTCCTGCGATCGCGTCTACAGGCTGTCTCCACCGTGATACGATATCGGCCCACAAGTTGTTCTCACCGGCAATGTGGTGGATGACATAGCGGCACCCAACCAGTGTCAGTGCCCACCGTTGCAGTTTGCCTATCACATGTTGTTTCACCTCGTGATCGGGCGAGAAAAGCTTGATCATGTTCGAGTGGTCACAATACACATGAAATCCTCCCTCTCGTACTAGCATGTAGTCCAGATCGGCGCAGGCCTTGACGATAGGGTAGCCTTCTTTCTCCACAATGGACCAGTTCCGCAGGGCTCCCTTGAAAAGACCACCACGGCATACAAGTAGCTCGTGTTGTCGCTCCTCAACTGGAACATCATCTTGCCAGCGACGCACTTGCGTCAGAACTAACGCATGACCAGTCAGTGAGGCGTCCGTGAACATACACACAGTGGCGGCCTTGTCAGGAAAAACGAGCTTGCAGGAGCGCTCCACCATCGCGAGCGTCTCCCGGTAGGCAGCTGCCTCGTCGTCGCTCCAGTCAAGTGAAGCACCACTTAGTTGCGCCTTGCGACGTCCTCGGGCCCGCATCACCTGCTCCAACTTCTCCTGCAGTGGTGCCGTGGTCCGGGCATAATCCACCATAGAGTCCCTCAACCAGTTGAGAGCGCAAAGGAAATGCTGAAGAGCGGCACCAGTGGGCGGCAGAGGCATCTGCCGCAAAGCTGCAAGTCGTTCAGGGTTATGCTCAACACCTTCACCATCAATAAGCTTCCCACACCATTCCACGCGTTTTTCAAAAAGCTTGCACTTCTTGGCGTTGAGCTTCAGCTTGCGCTGCCTCAAAATGGAGAAGAACTGCTCGAGGTTCTTGAGGTAAGCGCCGGCCGATTGTGCGAACAGAAGTACATCATCGACCCATACCAACACACTGCGGAATAGCAAGTCCTTCAGGATGTCGTTCATCTGGGCTTGGAAATGGACTACTGAATCACTAGCACCCTGGGTGACTCGTGTAGGGGTGAACACACCATCCTCCGTGACGAAACTGAACATCTCCTGGCTGTTGGGGTGCAACGGCATCTGCCAAAACCCTTTGTGAAAATCAAATGCTCCGAACCCGTAGTCACCTCGCACTGACTCCACCACCACGGCCAGGTTAGGCGCAGCGCCGGCCAGGGGCACTGTCATCCGGTTAACAGGACGGTAATCGATGGTAATCCTGAACTCGCGCTTCGCTACCGGCAATGCAGGACAAGACCATCGACTCTGGTTGTTTCTCACCACTAGCCCTGAACTCTCCAACTCCCGCACCTAATCCCGCAGAAACTGCCGCTGCGCCTCCGGATAGCGGCGCACACCGCTGCGATAGGGCTGAGCTCCTGCCTCAAGTCGAACTTCCAAGGGTTCAACATTAGCTGGCTCATCATGACCAAGCCGGAGCCGAAACACATCGGCGTAGTCGATTACAATTCTACGTAGCTCGTCACCACGATCAGCGTCGAAGCCAGCCTCGATAGCTTCATCCACAAGGCGATGCAACACGGTCTCCACCTCGTCATCCTCTGCGGTCCCCAACACTTCAACATGGGCGCTCGGGACATCGTCAGCCTCAGCTTCTGCAGCGTCAATATGCTGCTGAGCGAGCTGCTCGAAGACACCATCGAGGTCAACCCCGATCGACTGCAACGTCGTCTTCCCCAGCAACAGCTCCTCCTCGGGGGCATCCAAAACGAGACACCCGATGTTAGCCAATGCTAATGGCCCGGCTGCTGTCACGATCTGCAGGTCTATCTGCACCTTCTCACGACAGAGCATCACGCTGCCACCGACAGCGATCACCTGGACTGGCGGCTCAACACGCTCAACCTGGCTGTGAAGCGAGTGACCACTCGATCTGCACAAACACTGTCGGAGCTTCGACCTCTCCAGGACGAGCAGTTCGTGTGGCCGACGCTGGAAGATGTTTCGAAAGCTCAGGACAAGTACCGGCGAGACGCACCGGTAGGCACCGTTATGTCCGATGGATCGCTCGAGGTGGAGGGCACGTTGTGGGTACCTTCCAAGGCGAGAGACATTTTGAAGCGCTTACTTGTGGTAGCGCATTGCGGGGCGCAAGGCCACCGTGGCGTTCACGTGATGGTGGAGCTGCTTGATCGTCATTTCACGCTGTCAAACACACGACAAGTGGTGACCCGGTTCCTCAACGAGTGCCTGTTATGCAAACATGTGAAGGGTGGCGCACTCATCCAGCGCGACTGGACAGTTGATCGGCCGGTTGTTTCTCGCAATGAGTGCATGTATATGGACTATCTCTACCTTGGTGAGAGCTACGGTGAGGCAAAATACGTCTTGGTCTTGAAGGACGAGCTGACTCACTACTGTGAGCTCGTCTCTGCTGACTCTGCCAACAGTCAGACGGCTGTGGCGGCCGTGCTGGACTGGCACAAACGGTTTTGAAGTGTAGCGGGATCAGCGAAATCAGCGAGATCGCCAACCCAACTTACCAACTGCGCCCGAACACCGACTAACGGAGGGGGTACTCCGATCTGCCGTGACGTGTGCTGAACTGGGTCACCTTGTGTACCCGTCGGTAGGGCTGGATCTGCTCTACTGGTGTCTTCCAAAGTGTCAACGCCTTGAAGTCGAGACAGTCTTGGCGAGACGCGGGGATGGGGTGGAGCGGCGCGGAAATCTTCACGCAGCTCGCGGTTGAACTTCCAGATCAAGTGGTCTTGGACTTGGATCTGGCGGCCTGGATCTGGATCCGGCCGTGGGGTTGCCTTTGCGAGGTCTTGTCCTTTACGTTCCCTTTCGGGTGCCTTTCCTTGCAATGCTTGCCGCTTCCTATAGCGGGATCTGTGGTTGCTGAGCGTCGAAGACCCGACCGGCCAAGCTGTGAACTCCGGTGGATCTGGGATCCGCACTTGAGGGTAGATTACTAGGAGGGTCTAGATCTGGCCAATATATATTCCAGTCTTAACCGACGCTAGATCTCTTACCGCTACCTCCTCTTCTTCTTCTAGGGCCAATGTAGTTCCCGTTTCCAAGCGAAGGCGAAGGCGGTTGCGATGTCCAAGGCAAATTCGATACTGATTTATGCTTAAGTCCGATCCCATCCTATCTACCTATCCTTCTATCCAGCTATCATCCCATCGATACCAACCGGCTCTGTAGTCTCCCTTTACCTCCGTTATGACGTCATCCAGGCCTCTGGCGTGCTGTCATCGCTGAATCCGCAAATTGGGTCCCGGTATCAGATCTGATCCCGATCTGGGCTCCAGATCCAACTTCTCCGATCTTCTTCGGGCCACTTGATCTAGGCGACCGCCGCTGGTCCACGCTCGCTCTACCTTTTCGGCGCCCTGTTAGCGTCCGTCCTGCGCCTCCCTGCTTCCTCCTCTGTGTAGATCCCGCCAGGTCAGTGTTCCGTAATAGTGACCAGCCGGGTCCCAGTCTCTCACTTGTCAATCAACGGCGATCTCCGATTTCTCGGATCTCGATTCTCCACAATCGCTTCCTGCTGTTACCCAACTGACATCACTGCGAGCACTTTCCATCACTCCGGAGTTGGTTCCAACTTCACGACACTCTTATTCGCATATTCCGTCCTTTTGGTCCGCTGGCCCAAGATCCCATGTCGTCTGCGTCGCCTCCAGGATCGCCGAGCCAGTCTCCTCCGGCTGAAGCCAGCGTTGACGAGCTTCGCCGCCTCAACTTCTTACTGCGTGGACGCCTCGCGCGAGTGAGCGTCGATCTCCAGTCAGCCGCGTCCTCCCGAAGCGTGACGGCCGACGACCTGCATCGGCTCTCTCGCACTCTACTTCGGCAGACCCACGACCTCCGGACTCTGGAGACTCTTTACGCGGCACAGCAGCGAGAGGTGGGGCGGCTTCGCGCGGAGATCACTGCCCTTCATGCGCCAGACGACCCGGACGCCGTTCGCGATCCGGCCGTGGTCCAGCTCGAGTCTCAACTCCGGCAGAACGAGGCGGAGTTCCGCAACCTCGAGTCGCGCTTTGATCAGGCGGTCTTTGAGCGGGATACCCTTCAAGATCAGAGCGACCATTTGGCGGAAGAGGTGCGGCTGGCCGGCGAAGAGATTGAGCAGCTCCAAGAGGATCGGAACGATCAGGATCGCGCTCGTGAAAACGCCGAGCACGAGTTGCTCTTTACGGAGACCAGCTTGGCCCGGGCTACTGAGGCCTTGCAGCAAGCCGAGTTTCCGGCTGCAAGACTCGCCGAAACTTCGGGTACGACCCCCTCCGATCTGGATCGATTGGTCCAAGAACGAGACGCGGCTCGGGCTGCAGCCGCCCGTGCTAGTGACCACCTGGGCGCCGTGGAAGAAGATCTCCGGGGGCACCAACGCTCGTGACAGGATTCCTCGGCAGAGTTGAACCGTCTTCGAGCCCTCCAAGCGGCCTCGACAAACGATCTGAACCGTACCGTCCAAGATCGCGACGCCGTGCGGGACGACGCCGATCGCCTCCGTGGCGACGTTTCGGATCTCGGTGCGTCTTCTTCCTCCTCATTTTGGTCTTGACTTCTCTTACTAACCCTTCGATGGTGCTTCCTTTCGTACCTCTCACAGACGCCAAGTTGGCTGCTGCTAAGAAGGCGCAGGGAGTTCCAGCCAAGGAACTCGCGGGCGCGAAGCGTCGCCTCCAAGATTTGGAGCACTCAGTCCGAGTGCTGCAGCGCGAGCGAGACTCCGCCCGTGACGCACGCGATCAGGCTCAACGAGAGCGCGACACATTCCAGCGCGACCTCGACATCGCCAATCAGAAGATAGCGACTGTAGCCGCGGCAGTGGGGCCGATCTCAGTCGTAGATGTGGGTACCTCGGGCCCAGCGGCCGTGCTGCACTCCCTACGTAGCACGCCTGTTGGTCCTTCCGTGCCAGATCTTCCAACAAGTCCTCAAGATCGGGCTCCGGCTGGACCTGACGCTGCCACTCCAACCCCGAGCACCAAACGACCGCGTAGTCCACCGACGTCGCCCGGATCCAGTCCAGCGACTCCTGCCAAGCGTCGAGTGGCTCCTCTCTCTCCGGGGGACGACGACCATGGGTCCAAGGGGTCCAAATCAACTAGTGGGAGTGGTTCCAGTCCCGTCGATTTGACTCAAGACGACGGACATCTCGCCGACGACGACCGAGGAGGATCTGACGCCAGTGACGCCGACTCGGACGCTGGTTCTGGGGCTCAAGTTTCTGTTGGATCTGGTGGTGGGGGAAATTCCGACGCTAAATCGAGTAGCGACGAGGAGGAGGATGAAGATTCTGCCGAGGTGGCAAACGACCTCCTGGAAGACCAGACCCTGCAGGCTCTCGCCCAGTCTCGTTCCGCCGAACGTCGGCGGCGACAAGCATCTCCTCGTCGTGGTCCTCGAGTGGCTGGATCCGGTGCGTCGCCTGGTGGATCTGACGGTTCCGACCCTGATGCGGATTCCGCTCCCCGATCGGCTCCTAATGCTGACCCGCCGGGTGGCGCACCAGCTCCGCCTCGCCGTCAGCCTGCGGGAACCCCACCTCCAGATCCGATGAGACCCGTGGCCCCATTTGGTTCAGAGGAACTCTGTATTCCGGGGCGGGCTCAAGCACGCGCTATGATCCAGCGTGAGGTGGATCCGTGGTTGGCCGACCAGATCTCGGACAAGGCTATGGTCACCATGTTGATCAACGTGCTATTTCCTGCCCTTCCCAGTCGTCCGGTCTGGTTATTTCCACGGATCGCTCCCGTCGATCGGCGCCAATATACGCCTCAAGATTACTGCGTGGACTTGATCACGGAGGATAACGTGCGGGCTTTGCTGGACTCTCGGCCCTGGGAGGTATTGGAGAGAGCTGCCAACGCCGATCCCATCACCTTTGAGGACGATGTGGGAGGGTCGCAATCAAGCGGTATCAGACCCACGAGCCTGATTGCCTGCAGTCGTATTGGGAGTCCGCACACTCCTTCGTGATTACCCCCTCGATGATAAAGCAGCACCCCTGGTTGGAGACCTACAAGAAGGAGCGTAACAACCGTCGTTCATACGCTGGCGCCCACTGGAAGGCGTTCTTGGAGATCTTCATTGTGGCGATGCGCGAAGGCTGGTGCGATCTGGACCTGTTGTTGGACCCGTTCTTCCTCCACTTCCCCAAGCGATCTGAGACGGTGATCTGGTATCCAGGGCTGGCGTCGCGTCAGGCGAACCGTCGGGACCCCCATCTTCCTAGATCTGAACCCACCGATCTTCTTGAAGCTCTGGATGAAGCCAATTCGGAGGACCCGTGGCGTAACCACTTCCGTGACACGCCTGACCAGCACCCGGCCTGCTCGATCACCCGTCCCAAAGACAAATTCTTCGGGATCCAGGCTCAGGGCGCCCTGCCGACTTGATTCGCCCGATTTCTCGTCTCGCAGCCAAGTCCTTCCGGATCCAAGCTCCGGGTGCTACGCAGGTTCCGGATCTGCTCGCCCAGCCACTCACTTGTCGTCTCCCGTCTATAATCATTAATCCACCTACTTTGAGTAACCATCGTTTTTCTTTCTTCCGATCCGTTCTCTGATTTGTAGCTCGTTGCTCCGATCGCGGTCTGGACTTCGTGATTTGGCTGTCTTGCCTCTTCTCTTTTTCTGTATGTAAACATTCACTTCTCCTTCCTCCGATCTGCACCCTCCCTGCAGATCCGTCTCCTTTTTCTCACTCGAGCACGACCAACTCGTCCTCGAGGTCTCCGTCTCACTACTCCTCATGAGATTGCGTCACTCCGAACCGATTCCGACTGGTGTGATTCCGGAGGAATTCATGTAGCAACGCTCCGCAATTGAGATCCGCCTCGTCAACCCACGTCGGATCCTCATATCTTCGCCACTGCACCAGGAACTCGCGATAGACCCGACCGTACCGAGTCTGTTTCCCCGTCCTCATGTCTGTGATCTTTTCTACCTCATATTCATCTTCATCCAGATCACGGGCCCAGCTATCTTCAGGGAGGAGGGCTTCATCCAGATCTATATGCTCCGATCCTACGTCGAGCAAACGAGCCGTGGGCCTGTCCGGGAACGTCCTTACCAGCTTGAATTTGGAGCTGTGCACTACCGGGAACAGCCGGTATTCTGTACCAGCAGTCTCGATCTTGACCGCGTGTTCTCCGACCCTCTCCGCCACTCGGAAAGGGCCATGCCACAGGTGTGCCAACTTCCTAGCGTAACCTTCCTTCACTCGATCCAGATATAGCCACACATGAGACCCGATTTCGATCTCGTGTGGTCGAACTCCCTCGTTGTGACGAGTTGCCCGATCTGAGATAGCCTCTCTAATCCGCTCACCGACTTGAGATCTGGCCTGTTGGTAATATCGTTGGATCTGATATCTCCACCTCCGAGGCTCCCGATCCCGACGTGCAGTATTGCCCACCGGCAAGGTCGCCTCCAGTGTAGATCTGGCGTCCCACCCATGTACCAAATAAAACGGCGTTTCCCCTCGGATCCGATCTTGGGCCGTATTAATAGCGAAAGTGAGCCTTTCTGCGTATTCGTCCCAATCTCGTTGATCCAGCTCCTGCACGTACATCTTGAGTGCGCGAGTGGTCGTCTGCACCATCCGCTCGGCCGTCCCATTCGCCTGGGGCTGGTAAGCCATCGTAGCCCGCTGTCGTTGACCCAAGATCTTGTTGAAAGATCTGAAGAAGTCAGCCATAAATACAGGCTCCCGATCGTGTCGGATCACCTCGCTCGCTCCAAATATCCTGATCACACACTCCTCGTAGGACTCCGCTATTGTTTGTGCGGTCCTCGATGCGCTCGCCTTCGCAATCACATACCCTGCGAACAGATCCACCCAGATCAACAGCTCAGTGTTACATTTGTGCGACTTGGGCAGCGAGGGGTTATGGTCCATCGCAATGATCTGGAACGGATAGGTCGCTTGGATGTTGCCCGGCCACTCCCCTTGGAGTGTGGGCCGCCCTTTCCCCGTCTCGCAGTCCACGCACTCCCCGACGTAGCGCTGTACGCTGCGGTAAAGCCCTCTCCAATGGAAATGATCTCGAATCCGCTGATACGTTCGTCCGATCCTCCTTCGAGACTAGAGTGGTAGTGATGCAGCACATCCTGCTGCAGCGTTTCCGGGATCACCAGCCGCATCAGCCCATCACGTTCTTCCGTCGTCCGTTTGGCGGGCGGACAGTAAAACAGCAGCCCGTCCAGATCCACATCATAGTCGGACCCGACGGCATTGTAGGATTTGATATCTTCAGGGGGCAAATCATGCACGGCTCCCACCAGATACTTCTTCAGCCCGGCGATCCACACTTCCTCGTCTTGAGCTCGCTTGATCCGGCCAATCCGCAGGTCCCTCACTACTTCTTCTTGGAGCACTGCGGGGCGAGATCTGGGATCGCCGGCTGCTCTCGTAGCTACTGGGCAGATCTTGGCCGTGGGATGTTCCTCTGCTTCCTTCAACACCAGGATCTCCTCGAGGCGGTTCAGCGTCACCAGATTTTCAAAGTCGAAATCTTCTTCCACGTCAACTCCAGCTTGACGCTGTAGCGCGGCACCCGCCAGGCTATCTGCGCTCCTGTTCCAGTCTCGTTTGACGTGGAGCAGCTCGTGATCTGGCCACGCCAATAACCTGTCCAGCGCTTTCTGCCTCAATAACGTCAAGCCGGGAGCCTTGCAGTCGATCTCTCCCCGTACTTGTCGGATCACCAGATTAGAGTCGCAGCAGACCACCAGACATTGTTGGATTTCTCCCTCCAGCATATCCAAACACAACAATAGGCCTCGGTATTCAGCCTCGTTGACTGTCAGGCCATCCACATACTCCGATCGGGCCTTCACTACTGTCCATTCCGGCAATTTCCACAGGATCGCGCTATAAGCGCCTCCACCACGCTTAACGCGGGCAGATCCGTCAAAGCTTACCACCCACTGACTTTCCCCGGGGTACACCGTAGGGATCGGGGCCTGGATCTTGCGCCGAGGTTCCTTTCGCGGCGCGATGGCGATCAATGCTTGATCCACTTCGGCTCTGGGAGTGACGGTAGCGGCAATTGCCCCCAGGATCTCGTCTTCTCCTTTCGTGCACTTCACGATTTCGAGGGTCCAAGGGGATAGCAGAGCTGCCCACTGTCCGAGCCTACCCTGTAGATCAGATGCTCTGAACAACCAAGCTAGGGTCGAGTAGCGGGCCAGCACTTTGATCTCGCGTCCCACCAACAGGTTATGTCCCAGATCCAGGACACGCAGCAAGGCTAGCACCTCCTTCTCCACGATCCCGTAGTTCAACTCGTTCGACTTCAATGTCCGGCTCGCGAACATGACCGGGTGGAACATATCGTCGTGCCTTTGCATCAGGGCCGCGGAGATCGCCCAATCGTTGGCATAAACGACCACCACTGGCTGCAGCTCTGGTTGGAAGTGACGCAGGATCGGTGTGGCCGCCACCTTCTCCTTCAACTTGGCGAACGACTTGTGAGCTCTGATCCAACGTAGATCGGCCTCAACAGGTCCGTCGACTCTTCCCGTATCATCGTCTACGGCCGCTGCCAGATCTCGGATCCGAGATCGGTTCTCCGGCTTGCTCATGGCCGCAAAGTCCACCTCCCGTAGTTCGTACAACACTGTGGCGTAGATCGCGTAATCTTCAATAAACTTACTGTAGTAGTTGAGACTCCCCAAAAAGGATTGCATGGCCCGGAGTGAACCTGGGAACGGTAGTTCCGTCAACGCCGACAGATCCTTCGGGTTCGCCTCCAGTCCATGGCTCGACACTTTATGTCCGAGGTACTCCACTTGACCCTTACCCCAGAAACTTTTTACCACACTAATCGACAGGTTCCACTCGTCGCACACGTCGAGCAAGCCTTCCACCCTGTTACAAAGATGATCCCAGGACTCGGCCGTTATCAGAATATCATCAATATAGGATCTGCGCCATAGCACCGACTTCTTGCCGTCATCCTTAGGTTCGGAGGGTATCAGGTCCGGGTTTGTCTTTGGATCCAGCTGCTTCGGCACGGGATCCCCTTCCAGTCGCGGGATCCGCGTGAAGCCGTACAGCGCGTTGTCGAGCATCCGCTGATAAATCTGGGGGGGCATTCTTTAGGCCGAAGGGCATTCGGTTCCATTCGAACAGCCCGAAAGAGTGATGAACGCCGAGATCGCGCGCGCGCGGTCCGTCATGGTCACTACCCAGAACCCACTCGCCATATCTAGCGAGCAGTACCATAGCACCTTGTCCAGATCTTCCAGTAAGTCATTGATCAGAGGCATCGGGTAGATCATAAGCCTCGTTAGGCTGTTGACCAACCGGTAGTCAATACAGAGTCTGATATCCACTCCATTCTTCTTGATGATCACCACAATCGGCGAGGCCCAGGGTGAAGTCGATATGTTTATGATCCGAGCCCCAAGTAACCCCTTGATCAGATCCGAGAGCTTCTCCCGAAACTGAGGGGCTACTTTGCGCACCCGCTGCGCGATGGGCTTAGCGCCTCCCACATCGATGTCACAGACAATTCCTCTTGCCGCGGGGGGAAGCGCATTGCCTTTTCCGATGAGCAGGTGCCGGCGCCTCCAGATCAGCCGTCGCAGTCGATCTATCTCCTCAGCTGAGTTGACGGTCGGATCTCCCACTTGGATGTCCTCTATCGTCACATCCTCGGTCGCTTGCGTAACTTCAGGCAACACAGCCATCTCTGACTCCACTTCTTCGGCTCGGAGATCACCTCCTTCATGATAGCACACCTGTTCATCTTCCACCGGGACAGCGACTTCAGCGGTTATTCCTCCAGAGGTCGGATCCGACGGCGCCGCCTCCGGGGTCGGCTCTTCCAATTCCTTCCGACCTTCCTCCGAGACGCTCGCCGTTTCCATCGTACTCTGGCTCTCTGATTCGTTCACTGCTTCGTCTACCTCCAAACTTGGATCGGCCGTCGACTCGAGATCTCCATCCTGGTGGGTTCGTGTTAAGTCGTCTGCTTCCGCGACCGGATCTGGCAAATCCACCGCTACTTGGACGGGTGCTTCTGCTTCCGGATCGGGAAGGTTCCCAGCGACTTGGACGGGTAGGACAAATCTCTGCCCTCCCGACCTTAGTCGTTGATCGCTGCCTGGGTTGGGCTTGCGCAATATCGCCCGCGGGGTTGGGTAGGTTGGCCGTTCTACTGCAGGTAGATCTGGCTGTTCTGGACGTTGGTACTTCTCCGATACCTTGGCGTCCGTGGTTGCCTGTAGAGCCAGATTCTGCCACTCTAAGTAGCGGCGAGATCCGGCTGTCACGAAGCCTTGCAGTCGAGGCACCCGATCTCCGGCCAGCCACATCGCTATCCGTTCATCCCCTTGTAGGATCAGCTTCTTTTCTCCGATGTTCGTAATCGTCAAATATAACGCTTTGCCCGGTCCTCGACTTACTGTCGGTACCCATCGACTTCCCCTGGTCACCCACAACGTGTCCTGATCCGAGGTTTGCCTCCGCATGGGCACTTCCATTGAATGCCCTACGTCGATCTGCAAATGCTGATCCAGCCGGACGACTCTCGCCTTGTCGTTATACAGCTGACGTCTGCCGCTGAGCTGGATCCGCACCTCGCCGGGAGACACAGTGACCCATCGGCTAAATCCAAGCGGATCCCTGCAGGCACCATGAAGTCCATCCCCAAGATAGCTTCCTGGCCCGATAGATCACCAACCCAGATGTCGAACAGGTACACCAGATACCCTGCCAGCGTGATCTTGATCCGCGTCCTTCCGGCAGTCGAGTACACCGTATCTCCGATGCCTACACAGTCTTGACTCTGGCTCCTATCCACATAGCACCCCATTCGCTGGGCGAACGTAGTGTCCACGATAGACACTTCGGCGCCAGTGTCGAGGAGCAGGATCGCCTTCTCATTATTGATCTTCCCTGTGATCTTAGCCTGCCGGAACCATTTCCCGGGTGCATGATGCTTCCAGTATCCTCTCGATTCTCCGTGCAACAGATCTGGACTCGGATCTCCGGTTCGCTTATATACAGCCACGAGACTAGGCTGATGATTCGGGGGAATGTTTTCCCCTTCCGTAGGCGAGGACCAGAGATCTGGGTCCTGTTGTTTCCAGTATCCACGCGAGGTACCAGGGTTGAGATCGATCACTTCGGCGGCCTCCGCTCTGTCGAAGTCACCCGCTGGGCAAAGGCTGGATATGGCGGCAGTGCGTTTCCCATGTAGATCAAATGTATTATCACATAGATCTGGCCTTCTGCTAGCTCGATCTATTGATGGCTTGTTCACGTATGCATAAATGCAATACCTAGAGCGCTCGGCTCGTACCGGATTCCATCCCGGCGAGCGTCCTAGTTTAACATCTTCTCTGTCATCTCTGGCAACATCCCAGCGTGTTTAACTGGATCAAACCACTGCCGGATCTGGTTGTAGAACTCCTCCATCGGACACTTCCCCATGTCATGCAGTTCTCCACATCCTCGGCATACGAACAGACAGTGATCCACCGGGTGGCCTCTCTTTCCACACTTCTTGCACGTCAGGCGTCTCCAGCACCCCAGATCGGTGTGCTTCTTGGAGCCACAGTGAGAGCTTCGCCCCCGGTCGGTGCCGTCCGTTTGATATCGTGGCCTCGGATCTCCGGGTTGAGGGTCCGGAGCACGGCGATCCGACGATTCGCGATCCAAAGTCTTTGGCTCTTCTCCGGGCGGTGGGGTTTCCTCACTTGCGGCGAGGTAGATCCGGCGATGCTCGTCCCGGTCGGAGTCCGATCCGTCCGAGTTAGAGTCCGACTCCGAGTCCGGTGCTTGGATCTGTATTGCACGTACTTGTTTGGCCGATGCAGCTGGCGCTGGCGACGGGGCAGCTTTCTGCCGGTATCGGCTGGATCCAGCGGTCGTCTTTTTCTGGCGACTCTTCGCCCGGTCCAGAGCCCGCAGCACTTCCTCCAAATCATCTGCGTCCGACAGTCGTAGCAACGTCAGCTTGTCAGCCAACTCAGGGTCTCCCAATGTTTCAATGAAATGGTCCACATGTTCCTTCCGTTCCTTGGCACCACCGTCCTTGACTTTCAGTCGTGCTCGTAAACCCGCCACGTTAAGCCTGCGCAGATATTCTAACGCAGACTCATCCGAACGCTTCCGCGCTTGGTAATACTGGCGAGCCACTGAGATCCCAAACCCACAGTACTGGACTTGGAAGCTCTTGAGCAGTTCGGTCCACTTGTTGCGTGTAGATCTCGGCAGCTGTCGGTACCAATTCTTCGCCGGTCCTGATAGCAGATCAGCGAGGGTTAAGCACTTCTCTTCATCAGAAGCTTGGTCTCGCATAAAGGAAGACTTCACCTTGCTGATCCAGGCCCTCGCTCGATCCTCATCCTGGTCCTTTCCAGTGAATTCCTTCAGGTCAGATATAGCGGAGATTCGGACTCGTTGGATCAGTGTCGAATCCGAGGATCCGGCCGCTGCAGTTGCGACTGCTGCTGGTGCTGCTGTGGGGAGATCTAAATCATCCGGGTCATATTCCCACTGTAGTCTCTCCAAGTCGTCCGATCCGGCGGATTCCATCTCCACATCTCTAGTCCCTGGATTCGGAAGGGTCCTGGCTGCCAAGTTTGGCATGGCGATCTGTTGTTCGCGAAGGAAACGACTCATGGCCGCTTGGAAGTAGGACTCCATCTTGTCCACCGAGGTCGTAGCGTCTTCGCTCATAACTACGATATGGGGAGGGGAAGCCGTCGGCTTGTTCATCGTCCCTGGAGTCTTCTTAGCTTTGGCTCGGGTGGGCTTCGGTCGTGACATCTTGGATCTGGCTTGCAACATAGCGGCACCAGTGGGGCCTAGCGACATCCGTCGTGGTTCTGACGACGCGTCCGACTCCGCCTCAGCCGCTGACACGAAAGGTGAAGAAGTCCGGTCACCTGTGGAGCCGATTTGCGTCGGCGAGTCCGGGCTTGAGGTCATACTGGGGTTCGTCACCTTCTCTCCTACTATTACCTTCAGCTTGTCGAAGAGGTTTTTTGTTGACATCTGGAACATTCGTAGCCCCGGACGGAACAAGTCGTCGGCGCCGAATGCTCCCGCGACCAGTCCCGCCTCCCATAGTAGGTTCATGAGGATCTTGATCGCCTCCAGCTTATTGTCTGTCGAAGCTGGTGCTGTCACTGGTCCGAGTTGATCACCGATCAGCGTCGGTCGTAGGATCTGCATGATCGGGTCGTCGGTCATGAAGTCCTGGAGTTCCTTCCGGTGGTACCTGGACTCCAGATCTGCCTCCTTCCACATCGGGTTTGACGTCTCCGTCTTGACTCCGGCTGGAACTAGTCCGTCCTTGGGCTCGTCCTCCGGATTTGGGGCCTTGAGCGCCGTCCGCTTGGCGGGCACCTTCCCTTCCCACTCCCAACTGGGTTTCAACATCGGAACCCCTGCTGGCAGCTTGACGGGCGAGTCAGCGAACGCATACCGGTCTTGTCCGGCCTTAGTTTGTTTTGTTAGTGAGTCTCGATGTGAATCGAGACTCACTGGGGTACCTGGGGAGGAGGTTGAGGTTTATCTTCCAGATCCGGATCCGGATCTGCCTCCTTTCCGTCGATAGAGTTCCTCCCAGTACTCTGTCGATCTGCGGGTCTTGCTTCATTCAGCGGCGTCGTCGTCGATCCGAGGTCCGATGACGCCTGGTCCCCTTGCTCTATCTTCACTTTGACTTCTTCTTGGGACTCACGGTGAAATCCCGAGTCACCAGAAGATCCGGGCACGCGCACCATTGTGGTGTAGCGGGATCAGCGAAATCAGCGAGATCGCCAACCCAACTTACCAACTGCGCCCGAACACCGACTAACGGAGGGGGTACTCCGATCTGCCGTGACGTGTGCTGAACTGGGTCACCTTGTGTACCCGTCGGTAGGGCTGGATCTGCTTTTCTGGTGTCTTCCAAAGTGTCAACGCCTTGAAGTCGAGACAGTCTTGGCGAGACGCGGGGATGGGGTGGAGCGGCGCGGAAATCTTCACGCAGCTCGCGGTTGTACTTCCAGATCAAGTGGTTTGGACTTGGATCTGGCGGCCTGGATCTGGATCCGGCCGTGGGGTTGCCTTTGCGAGGTCTTGTCCTTTACGTTCCCTTTCGGGTGCCTTTCCTTGCGATGCTTGCCGCTTCCTATAGCGGGATCTGTGGTTGCTGAGCGTCGAAGACTCGACCGGCCAAGCTGTGAACTCCGGTGGATCTGGGATCCGCACTTGAGGGTAGATTACTAGGAGGGTCTAGATCTGGCCAATATACAGGTTTCGCAGTCAGGGTTATCTCCACTTTATCGCCTAAAGGCTCCGCTGTAAAGAAAATGTGAAGCCGAGGATGGATCATCTCTCGCAGCAAACCGCACATCATCTCCACTGCACAAGTGTCTGACTGGCCAGTAGCAAACCGGCGACCATGGACGAGCTCCTCCTGCTCCTTCTCCTCAACAAGCGCGATGATGCCGCCGTCGACACCGTAAAGAGTGCGCTCCTAATTAGCACTGTGCAGCCTGAGCGACCCATCATACCAGACTTGCGCTTCTGCTTACTGAAGCAGTCAGACGCAGACTGCAACCTGTTATTTCGGTTCGACGTGAGCGGTGTGCTGGCTCTGTGCCGTCCCTTTGAGCTCCCCGAGTGTGTGGTGACCAAGCACCGCGATAAGGTTCATTCCACAGAGGCGCTGTGCATATTGCTGCATCGACTGAGCTACCCCAAGCGCCTCTACGACATGATCAAGGTCTTCGGCCGCTCGATGGGGCAGCTCAGTCGACTAATTCAGCACATGGGTACGTATTAAGCATCATCTACCGCTTATAAATGTGAGTCCTAACAGCCATGCAGTGTTGTATCTGTACGACAGATACGAAGACCTTATCTACTTTCAACGCCGTATCTGCTCTGAGCGCATCGGACTGTATGCTGCTGCTGTTCGTGGCAAAGGGGCGCCAATGTCAAATGTGTTCGGATTCATCGACGGCACCAAGAACGCTGTGTGCCGCCCGTCGTCGCGGCCCGGCACCAAGAACCTGCAACGGCAGGTGTACTCCGGCCACAAGCGCGTGCACTGCATGAATTATCAGGCTGTTGTCACTCCAGACGGCCTGGCCATTCACTTCTGGGGCCCAATTGAAGGTCGAAGGCATGACATCACGCTCCTCTACGAGAGCAAGCTCATCGACTACATGGAAGAGCACCCAGATTTATTTGATGGGTATGCAATTTATGGCGACCCTGCCTACGGTGTGCGCAAGATCATTGTATCAGGCTTCAAGAAAGCAGGGTTATCAAGTTGCGAGAAGTTATTCAACTCGAAAATGAGCTCCGTTCGAGAGGCTGTCGAATGGAAGTTTAAGGAGCTTAAAACACTCTGGGCATTTATCGATTTTAAGAAGTCGCTACGTATTCGGCTGAGCCCAGTTGGTAAGTACGTTGCTATTAGCATGCTTCTATCGAACTGTCATTGCTGCTACAACCAAGGAAATCAGATTAGTTTGTACTTTGCGCTAGCACCGCCTAGTCTAGCGTCATACCTACAGCAATAAAGTGTTTCGATTTCTGACTAGCTAGTCTTCTGAGCTTGAATGATTGCCAAGATGCTCTCCGTCACGGCACTAACAAGCTTGATCATGTTTTCGCTCGCGTCACGACGAGCACGAGCGGCCTCTTCACGATCCTCCATGCGCTCATGAGCTCGTTGTGCGGCATTTTCCTCCCGAGCCGCCTTGTTATCCGCCACCTCTTTCTCCTTGAGGCAAATGAGGAGCTCCTTCAGCTCAGGTTCCTTTCTTTTCTTAGGCGGGGGGCTGTCGTCTTCGCAGCTCTCGCGGAGAGTCTCCATTGCTAGGCGCCTTGCTGTCAGCGAAGCATCCTCCTCTCGGGCACGTTTACGAAGCTCGGTCTCCTTGGCAGCTGATACACGAGCGGCATGATCATCCAACAGAGCTACTATCTCGTCTAAAATAGTAGTCTTCTCGCTCTCCTCCTCCGACACGCCAGACAACGTAGCAGCTTCAGCCGTAAGCTCGCGATGAGCCTTGACAAGCTTGTCGAAGCGACCACTTGCCGTCTTTCCACTCAAGTTGTCGCGTGGAAAGCTGTCGTCGTTGACCAGCGTCGCTGCAAGCTCGTCCCACTTTGCGAGGATGCCGCCACGAGGTTGCAGAAAGGGACGATCTCCTAGGGCCTGCCGGAGAAGGGATAGATCTTCTTCGTCGGTGAAGCTGCGGCGGCGGCCTTCTGCCATCTTGTCAACAAATGGAGAACTGCACTGATAAAGGTAGTGTGGCGCACAAAGTAAGTTTGAGGAACAAGATCTTCAGAATGGATGGTTCTGAAGCGAGATATCTTCACATTTCCCACTTTTGGCTTGTTTTTGTTCTCTTTCCCCTGCTCTAAGGAAAATGTGAAGGTGAAGTCATTTGCGAAACATCTCTAATATACATTCCAGTCTTAACCGACGCTAGATCTTTTACCGCTACCTCTTCTTCTTCTTCTAGGGCCAATGTAGTTCCCGTTTCCAAGCGAAGGCGAAGGCGGATGCGATGTCCAAGGCAAATTCGATACTGATTTATGCTTAAGTCCGATCCCATCCTATCTACCTATCCTTCTATCCAGCTATCATCCCATCGATACCAACCGGCTCTGTAGTCTCCCTTTACCTCCGTTATGACGTCATCCAGGCCTCTGGCGTGCTGTCATCGCTGAATCCGCAAATTGGGTCCCGGTATCAGATCTGATCCCGATCTGGGCTCCAGATCCAACTTCTCCGATCTTCTTCGGGCCACTTGATCTAGGCGACCGCCGCTGGTCCACGCTCGCTCTACCTTTTCGGCGCCCTGTTAGCGTCCGTCCTGCGCCTCCCTGCTTCCTCCTCTGTGTAGATCCCGCCAGGTCAGTGTTCCGTAATAGTGACCAGCCGGGTCCCAGTCTCTCACTTGTCAATCAACGGCGATCTCCGATTTCTCGGATCTCGCTTCTCCACAGTTTGGTATCCCGGCCATGTGGATGTCGGACAATGGCACGCATGTGGTGTAGCATCTCGCGGGAGAAGTGGGCGCACCAGGCGTCGAAGGAAGAAGACGCCGGGATGGAGGTCGACGGAGGTGAATGATGGACTTCGACGCGGCGGGGAAAACGCGACGAGGTTTGATGGGCGACGAGAGATGCGACATGAGTGATGGGCCGTGGGACAAGACGCCAGAATCCCGTACAACGCGCAATCACCCAGCGAGTCGACTCACTTGCCCGTTTCGGCGAAACGAGCCAACCCTAAACCCCGCCGAGCGAAATCCCGCCGAGCAAAACCCGCCGAGCAAAACGCGCCGACCCTAAACCCCGTCGACCAAAACGCGCCGAGGTAAGATCTTGATTACGCCACGTAAATCAGGTTGAAGGACGGTGGTGCAAGCACGACAGAAGTAAGGACAGGCGCAGAGCGGTAGGCTTAGTAAGCAGTAGGACATAGTAGCCAGTAGCCAGGACATAGGATAGGGTAAGGACTCAGTCCCGAAATTTCTCTGAACCACAAAGACCTCCCGTCTTCTCTTCGGTTCCAGGGGAACCACCAAGCGTCGGCAAGCAGAGCCGCCCCGATATCGCGGCCCCCCGTCGTTTGCCGGTTCGGGTGCTCCCCCCCCCCCCACAGACCCGTGCCAGACAACGGCACGTTAAACGTATACCGTTTAGGTGGCGCCCGATAACGCGCTGCTTAGGCGAAGGACCGCACTGACCTGATAAACGCCGTGCACAAGACCCCCCGTGTAGGCCCGATAACGCCACACAAGCCCCAGGAAACGCCGGCCTGATAACGCCGCACGCCTGACGGGAACGCCAAGGAAACGCCGGCCCGATAACGCCGCACGCCCGAGGCTCGACGCCCTAGGACAAGGAACAAGCGTCAACCAAGAACCCCCACCCCAACTCTGAAGCCTGCGAAGACTTGGGCCTATATTACGAAGATACGCTACTCAAGTACCGGGAAAATACTCGACGCGCCAGCGATACCGACGCGACGAGTTTGTGCGAGGACGAACTTACGGAAGACTTTGGTTTTCTGTGAAGGCGCTACTCCACACGCATTTCAAGTGTCAAGTGATGGAGGAACTCGCCGAGCGACTAGGGGCGGTTCACTCATTTGTCCCCGTGTATACGCCGTGGATCAACGGCACGGTTGAAAGAGCGAACAGAGACATCCTCCAAGTGCTGAGGGTTATGCTACTGGAGAACCAGCTCGACACCCGTAACTGGGCGTACCTCTTACCTCTCATCCAAGCTAATTTGAACCACAGCCCGGTACTTTCGCTGGGCGACTGCGCCCCTGTGGAGCTGTTCACTGGACTTCCAGCGCCGTCTACGTTAGACGTCGTGGTGACACCCCAGAACAAGCTGCCAAGGACATTGCCGCTGGAGAAGGACACTTTCCGCCAGGCTCTTGAAGAGCTACGAACGAGTCTGCACGCTCTACATCGTGTGGTCCGGGACCGGCGCGAGCGAAGCCGTACGGCTGCCATGGCCAGATCCAAAGGGACCGTGTGCAACTTCTCGGAGGGAGACTACGTGCTCTGGTCGCGCGTTGACAAGCGACTACAAGGGGACAAGCTGCTTGTGCGTTGGGTTGGTCCATTCCAGGTGGCCAAAGCCCTCCCGCACTCCTTTCTCATCCGCCATCTACTCACAGGAGCTGAGTATGATGTCCATGGGTCGCGATTTAAGATCTACTACGACGGGGACCTCAACGTGACAGCAGAGATCCGTGAGCATATCTCACTTCAAGGCATCGTGCTTGAAATTCGCGAGATCGTCGACCACCGCGTGACAGCGCCACTGGCAGTCTCGAGTTGCTGGTAGCATGGCGTGGCCTTCAAGACATTGAAAACTCGTGGGAGCCCGCCAGCGCTATCCAGCATGCCATTCCTGTGCTAGTGGCCAATTACGCTATGGAGAATGATGTACCGGAGCTGCAGTAGGCCGATCGAGGGTCAGATGGTTGCTGGCCGTCTAGTCATCTTGGAGGGCAGTGTGGTGTGTTGTACCAGACGACTGCGATGCCAACGTCGATGTTGTCGACGCCGCCGCCGATGGCTACACTGTTGTTACACCGACACCGGCAGCCGACACAGAACAGAAGACCCCGTGAAGACTACATCAGCATTGCGCAAGCGCGAGTGCCGCGTCAGCAGCGGCACTTCATAATCAAGACAATTGTTGGTGTTGGAGATTGGGGTGCTGCCACAGGGCAGCCCCCATGAGGGAAGTACAAGTAGGAGTAGAACGGAATAACTGCTTGCCTAATTGAACTGACTTCGCAACTTTCTTTCTAGCGCGCCATGTCATAAATACCCTTCGTGGACGAACTCTCCTTCGCCGCAATAAACATGTTGGCCGGAACAAGATCGTCCTTGTAACCCGCCTTCAGTGTCGATAGCATTAACTCGTCCGCGTTTTTCGGACTCAACTTAGTCACGTGGTCGACCCAGGAATGTAACGCTGGGCTTTCAAATAGTTTGTCACCGTGGGTGTCAAGCTTCAGAGTGGTGAAAAATCCCTCCGCGGTTTTTCCTTTGTCCAATCCAAACTTGTGTTGCACCTCTTCCAGCCTCTTAGCCACATCACCCAGGGCGAATTGCTTCGACGCTGCGAGAATCATAGCCACCGTAAGTCGCTCGAAGCGCCGAATACATTTGCTCGTCTGCTTGTTTCCCTTCCACTTTCGTCACGTAGGAGACCCAAGTGCTCAGTCGAGGGGAGTGAAAGAGATCGTTGCCTGTAGAGTCCAGCTGTAAAAGCTTGAAAATGTCGTCCGCGGTTTTGGGCATCCAGCTATCGACCAGTGCTTTTTCCAGTTTCTTGGCAATCGGAAAAGCATCTTGCTTTGCAATCCCAATCCAGCCTGCGATTTTAGCGTCGCTATCACGCGCCCTCATTTTCGAGAGCAGTAGCTTGTACGGATTTTCCTCAATCTTCTCCACGTAAGACACCCAGGTGTCCAGCAGCGGGTTTCTCAGAGAAATATGTCCGTCCTTCTCAATTTTCAGAGCCCGAAAGACTTTATCTGCAGTGTCTTCCTTGCTCAGCCAGTTCTTAATCTGAGCCTCCTCCAGTCTGGCAGCCACATCCTTCGTACTCGAAACTTTCTTGGCCTCTGCGATCATTTTCGCTAGACCTTCATCTCCGTGTTGGCTCGTTAATGTCAAAGCGATAGCCATGTCAGCCGCTTGAGAATCCTTGTAACCTTTGGTAACCGCACTAGTCCACTTCAGGAACTGCGGGTTTTCAAAAGGGTTGGACTTTGCATTGACCAGCTGCATCTTGGCGAAGTTCCGCTTCACTCTTCGGATTCTTCGACATCTTGTCAGCGAGCTTCGAGATGCCGGGGATGTAAACCTCAAAGGCTTTCTCCTCGTCGTCGAGTGAATGCTTGTGGACCCTCAAGTACCGCGTGGTTTGGTCGTAGTGCGACTCGACATCGTAAGCATGGTGTGAAGTCCAGGAATTGACACTGATCTTGGAGTTTGTGGCCCCTGGTAAAGCGTCGGTGAATGCGAACAGAATGGCAAGTGTCGCCAATATGACACGATACAGACGGACGTTTCTGTAGAGCTTGCCAGTCATGCCTGGAAACCGAAGCACGAAGGTTTGGAGACGGATTGCAAAGTGATACATTGTACCGGTGTAGTTATTGCCACATGATAGCGGGCTCGGATAGGCATAACGTTAGCGCTGATTATGCAGTTTCAACGGCCCGTAGACTGGTGGTGAAATGCATGTCATCACTGGAGTTTTTGAGCAGCAGCGTACACAAATGATAGGTGACTTTCAATATGGAAATGAGCCGTGTCCATGAAGCTGAGAGCGCAGCACACAGATGCTTGCTGCGTCTCCACCAGCTCTTCCACGCTTCTGCAGCAGCGTGTGTATTAACTATCGTCTACTTACTTTCCTTGGCTACGCAGCAACTGCTTCTCCAGCCTTGTAGCAAACTCCTTCGTCTCGTCGACCTTTTTTGCTGCAGAAAACATTTTTGTGAGCCGTGTCTTGGAGTAATGTGATTGCAGAACAGCTAGCATCAATTCATCCGCCTTCTTCTTGTCCAGTTTCGTAACGTAGGAGATCCACATTGTTAGCTTCGGGTGCGTGAACAACGTGATTCTGCCCCCGTCCAGATGTAGCCGATAGAAAACTGCTTCCGCTGTCATCGATTCGCTCAGCCACATTTCTTGACGCAATTTCAAGCCAAGTTCCTTCGTCTGGCTGTTTTCGATTACATGGGAAACCATGGAGTTGATTTTTGATTTGTCAAAGCGATTCTTTAGTACCGTGAACATCGTCTTGTATGGGTCCACCTTGTCCAGCATCATCACATACGAGACCCACGTATCGAAATCACGCGACTCAACAACGAACTGGCGATGCCGCTTTAGGAAAAAATCAAATACATCATCCGCAGTTTTCCTTTCACCCAGCCACTTCTTCAACGCTGCCTTCGTCAATCTCGCGGCTATCTCGTCATTATGGTCACGTCCGAGAGAGAGCATATGTGCCAGCTTTTTATCGCTATAGTACCTGTCGGCGGTTTCAACACCGACAGGATAACATCATCCGACTTGTGAGGATCCAGCTTCGTCGCGTACGCCACCCAGGCTCGCACACGCTGTTCCCACAACAGGAGATCCCCTTCATGTTCAAGCTTTAACCATTTGAAAACATCAGCTGCGGTTTGTTTCTCGCTCAGCCACTTTTCGAGCTGAGCTGCCTCCAATTTACCAGCAATGACACTGGTACTGGCGTCTTTTTTCGCCCTCATAATCATATCGACGAGCTTATCGTCAGTGGCTGTGAGCTTGGGCGTCTTCAGTTTCCCAAGCAGCATAGCGTATGGATTGTCGTTCAGTTTCTCCACGTAGGCCACCCAGTTACTCAGCAGCGGGTTGGTCAAAAGGTTATCCACGTCATCGTCCAGCTTTAAAAGCTTGAAAATGTCATCTACAGACTTTTCATTGCGGAGCCAATCTGTCATCTGAGCCTGCTCCAGCTTTCCGGCAATAGCCTTCGTGGAGGAACTTTCCTTTGCCGCAAGAAACATTTTAGCCAGAACAAGATCGTCCTTGTAACTCGTCTTCAGCGATGACAACATTAGCTCGTCAGCGTTCTTCGGACTCAACTTAGTCACGTAGTCGACCCAGGAATGCAACGCCGGGCTTTCAAAAAGCTTGTCGCCTTGGGTGTTCAGCTTCAGAGTGGTGAAAAATCCCTGCGCGGTATTCCCCTCGATCAATCCAGCCTTGTGTTGCACCTCTTCCATCCTCTTAGCCAGATCGCCCACGGCGTACTGCTTCGACGCAGCAAGCAACGTAGCCAGCTCATCGTCACCGTAAGTCGCTCGAAGCACCGAATACATTTTCTCGTCTGCTTGTTTCCTTTCCATCTTCGTCACATAGGAGGCCCAAGTGCTCAGTCCATGGGACTGAAAGGGATTCCTCCCTGGAGAGTCTAGCTTTAGGAGCTCGAAAATGTCCTTCGCGGTTTTGGGCTTCCAGCTATCGAGCAGCACATCCTCCACTTTCTGGGCAATACTCGACTCAACTCCTTTCCTCCTCGCCGACCCAACCAAACCCGCGATTATATCGTCGCTATAACGCGCCCTCATTTTCGACAGGAGCACCTTGTACGGATCTCCCTTAATCTTCTCCACGTAAGACACCCAATTGTCCAGCAGCGGATTCCTCAGAGAAATATGTCCGTCCTTCTCAATTTTCAGAGCCCGAAAGACGTTATCTGCGGTTTCTTCCTTGCTCAGCCAGTTCTTAATCTGAGCCTCCTCCAGTCTGACAGCCATGTTCTCAGTACTTGGCACTTGTTTGGCCGCTACGATCATCTTCGCTAGAGCTTCATCTCCGTGTTGCCTCGCCAAGGTGTAGGCGATAGCCACGTCAGCCGCTTGAGAATCCTTGTATCCTTTGGTAACCGCACTGGTCCACTTCAGGAACTGCGGGTTTTCAAAAAGGTTAAACTTCGCATTGGCCAGCTGCATATTGGCGAAGAGCTTGAATACTTCCTCTTGACTCTTGGGCTTCTTCGACATCTTGTCAGCGAGCTTCGAGATGATGGGGATGTTAACTCTCTCCTCCTCGTTAAGAGTGTACTTGGGGGCCCTCAAGCGCCGCGGGTTTTGGCTGTAACGTGACTCGACATCGAGAACATGGTGTGAAGTCCTGGAATTGACACTGATTTTGGAGTCTGTGGCCACTAGTAAAGCATCGGCGAATACCAACAGAATGGCAAGTGCCACTAATATGACCCCATGTAGACGCACAGTTGTCTTAAACTTGCCAGTCATGGCTGGAAACGGGAACACGAACGTTTGGAGACGGATTGGAAAGTGATTCAAAAGTATGAAGTACTTGTCAGGTGGTGCTGACTTGTATTACTACAAGATGAGGGATTCGGATGATTATTCACCTTCAATTGCACTTCGAAGTATTGGTAATATTTCTCACTTTACCTGTGGCTTCGGGTGGCCACACAATTCATCGAGGCTCGCAGTGCGGCACTGCCGGTGCAGTCGGCAACTGGAGCCAACTACCGTATTTGAGATTTCATACGTGATACCCTGGGATTATTGAAGTCGTCATGTTGAAATTGTGCACGAGATGGACAGGCTCAGACGTCAAAAAGGATACAATGTCACAAGGCAAACATCATTGTATTTGAGCAGTGTTAGGAGCAGCATAGAACTGAATGACATCCCGCTTGAAGCGGTAGGAGACGGCAACACGCATGAATCGCTTGGGGGGCTTCCCCACTCCAGTGGTCCGCGTCCTGCCCAGACGCTGGCCCGGGGCACGCGGCATCGTGCTTGGTGTTTTGCGAATGACTGGCTATCTAGACTCCGCTTCGGGCCATCAGCCCCCTGTCATCTAAGAGATCTAAGCCGGTGAGCTGGTGAAGAGCCGGTGGGTGATTGGCTGGAACAAGGTCTGCTCTAAGACAAAGCTCTGCTCTTTGAAATCTCAAATACGGTATAAACTTAATTTATTTTTAATTTAATAGTGATAAAGAAGCTAGCAACGCAAATATGCTTCGGGGGGATTATTTTTCGGTTCGTCTGCGGGTCGGGTTTCCGGATCTGGGTTTTTTCATGTTAAATTACAGACGTGCGCGCCTAATACACCCAGTTCATGTCTGTGCATTTCTGCACCGGTGGGCACGTTTCATTTCCAGATTGAAAGTCACTTGGAGTTTCGCGTTAGCGAAACAAAGGTATCTAAACGAGTGAAGAAAGCAGCACACAATCACGCCCCGGGTAGGCCACGGTCCCAGCTGCGTCACACAGCAGCTCGCGACAAGATTAGCTCGGCTGCCTCGCAGTCTGAGGCAAGCGTCAGTAACGACCAAGAACCCGAGCTCGGCAGTCGTTCGGAGAGTCGGCGGCGCAGTCGCCAACTTGCCTCGCCGGACACGCTCGACTCTCCAGGGCCAAGACTCAAGCGCGCCCAGCTCACAAGTCAGCGCTGGCCCAGTTTAGAACCCACCACACCACTCCCTTAAAAACAGGCTGCCTCGCCTCACCTCACTCTCCGAGGATCGGCGAGCCATGCCTTCACTAATCACGAACGACTGCCTTTGACCCCAACTCTGCTTTCGGAAAGCTGTTGATACTGCATTTCACTGAGCTTTCCCAAAAAGAGTACCGATTTGCTGATCCGTCCCAAAAGAAGTACCTGTCCCAAAATGCCGGCACGTTTTCGACAAGACTGTCCAAAACGTCCCCCACGGCTGCGGCGTTCGAAGGTGCGTAGGTCTGGAAGATGATATAATCTGGAAATGCTGATTCGTGTCCAAGAAGCTGAGAGTGCATCACGCAGAGCGGTGTCTCCACCAGCGCATCCAATCAGCGCCCCTGCAGCAGCATGTGTATTAACTATCGTCTACTACACTTACTTTCCTTGGCTACGCAGCAACTGCTTCTCCAGCCTTGTAGCAAACTCCTTCGTCTCGTCGACCTTTTTTGCTGCCGAAAGCATTTTTTTGAGCTGTTTGTTGGAGTAATGTGATTGCAGCACACCTAGCACCAACTCATCCGCCTTCTTCTTGTCCAGTTTCGTCACGTGGGAGATCCACATTGATAGGTCCGGTCGCTTGAACAACGGGACTCCGACCCGGTCCAGATGTAGCCGATAGAAAACTGCATCCGCTGTCAGCGAATCGCTCAGCCACATCTCTTGCATCAATTGGCTGCCAAGTTCCTTCGTGTGGCTGCTTTCTGTTGCATGGGAAGCCATGAAGTTGAGTTCTTTTTTGTCAAAGCGCTTCTGTAGTACCAAGAACATTGTTTTGTACGGGTCCTCTTTATCCAACTTCATCACGTAGGAAACCCAAGTATTCAAATAGCTGCTCTCAAGAGCTTGATCGCCACTCCGCTCCAGCACGAAGTCGAAGACGTCATCCGCAGATTTCTTTTCGGCCAGCCACTTGTTGATGACGATTTTTTCGAATTTGGCTGCCATGTCTTCATCCACGTCCCTTCCTGTTAACACCATTCTCGCCAGCTTGGTGTCAGTGTAGTACGGCTTCAGCACAGACAATATGACATCGTCGGAATTTTTTGCATCGAGCTTAGTCACGTATGCCACCCAAGCCCGCGCATTCCATCGATACAAAAGGAAAATTCCTTCGTCGTCAAGCTTTAACAATTTGAAAACACCAACCGCAGTTTTCTTCTCGTTCAACCACTTTTCAAGCTGCGCTGCCTCCAATTTACCAGCAATAACACTAGTGGTATCTCTCTTGGCCTTCATAATCATCTTGACGAGCTTGTCGTCGGTATCTGTAAGCTTGGACGTCTTCAGTTTCCCAAGCAGCATAGCGTATGGATTTTCGTTCAGTTTCTCCACGTAGGCCACCCAGTTACTCAGCAATGGGCTGGTCAAAAGGTTATCTACGTCATCGTCCAGCTTTAAGAGCTTGAAAACATCATCTGCAGACTTTTCATTGCGGAGCCAATCCGACACCTGAGCCTGCTCCAGTTTTCCGGCAATAGCCTTCGTGGAGGAACTCTCCTTTGCCGTTAGAAACATCTTGACCAGAACAAGATCGTCCTTGTAACTCGTCTTCAGAGTCGACAGCATTAACTCATCAGCGTTTTTTGGACTTAGCTTAGTCACGTAGTTCACCCAGGAATAAAACGCCGGACTCTCAAAAAGTTTGTCGCCTTGGGTGTTCAGCTTCAAAGTGGTGAAAAATCTCTTGGCGGTTTTCCCCTCGTTCAATCCAACCTTGTGCTGCACCTCTTCCAGCCTCTTAGCCACATCACCCAGGGCGGATTGCTTCGACGCAGCGAGCATCATAGCCAGCTCATCGTCACCGTAAGTTGCTCGAACCACCTTGTACATTTTCTCGTCTGCTTGTTTCCCTCCACTTTCGTCACGTAGGAAACCCAACTGCTCAGGCGAGGATAGTAAAAGAGATTGCTGCCTCCAGTGTTCAGTTTTAGGAGCTTGAAAACTTCATCCGCGCTTTGGGGCATCCAACTGTCGAACAGAACATCCTCCACTTTCTTGGCAATACTTGACCCAAGAGCATCCATCTTAGTCGACCCAATATAACCCGCAACTATATCGTCGCTATAACGCGCCCTCAGTTTCGAGAGCAGCAGCTTGTACGGATTTTCCTCAATCTTCTCCACGTAAGACACCCAATTGCCCAGCAGCGGGTTCCTCAGAGAAATATACCCGTTCTTCTCAAGTTTCAGAGCCCGAAAGACGTTATCTGCGGTTTCTTTCCTGCTCAACCAGTTCTTCATCTGAGCCTCCTCCAGTCTGGCAGCCATGTTCTCAGTACTTGGCACTTGCTTGGCCGCTACGATCATCTTCGCTAGCGCTTTATTACCGTGTTGCCTTGCTAATGTCAAGGCAATAGCCATGTCAGCCGCTTGAGAATCCTTGTATCCTTTGGTAACCGCGCTGGTCCACTTCAGGAACTGCGGGTTTTCAAAAAGGTTGGGCTTTTCATAGACCAGCTTCATCTTGATGAAGAGCTGGAATACCTCCTCTTGACTCTTTGGCTTCTTCGACATCTTGTCTGCGAGCTTCGAGATGACGGGAATGTTACCTCTCTCCTCGTCGTCGAGTGTGTGCTTGCGTGCCCTCAAGTGCCGCGTGTTTTGGTCGTAATGGGAATTATCGTGAAAATCTTGCTATACAGCTCTAGTCCTGACGCTGATCACCTTGTAGTCTGTGGCCACTGGTGAAGCATTGGCGAATGCCAACAGAATGGCAAGCGTCACAAATATGACCTGATGGAGACGAACGGTTGCGTTGAACTTGCCAGTCATGCCTGGAACCCGTAGCAAGAAGGTTTGGAGACGAATTGCAAAAGTGTATGACAAGTTGTTGTGAGTGTTGCTGGCTTGTTATTGCTTCATTCGGATGGGCAGCGCTGATTATGCGCTTCATTTGTTCGTGATACCGTCGAGTGACATAAGACTTGGGTAGCGGTGACAAAACGGATGGATATTCGAGACAAAACTCATCCACATTCAAATCCTGTCAGTTGCATGCTCCTGTCACTTTTGCTAAGCCTACCAAACGGCATTCAAGGTTACCTATGACAAAAGATAGTTTTCACTCAGAAGTTAAACTCGGTCACACTGGAAGTGTCGATCGCGGTATTGGTGCCGCTAACGACACCAACGAATTGCCTTGCTTCAATGGCTTCTATCATCTCCATTGTCAGCCGCTTGCATCCGTACGATTCTTCGACGTCAGCTTGTGCTTCAGGCGTAAACTCGGCGTACCTATGAGGCAGGTAGCTATCTAGCAATCGCTCAAGCGTCTCAGGAAGCATTGGGCAAAGTCCGGCATCATCGCCGCGGTGGCTTGATTCGTAAAGCTGCTGGGTGAAGATCGGCGTGCGGTCCTCCGAAAATTTGAGAAAATGCTCCACGTGAAAATAAAATTGCCTGACGTCGTCGTTGGTGACACGAAGCACTTGTTCAGATAGACTTCGCTTCAGTTGGCTTTTGCTCTCACCAGTCACAGCGGTATCAGAGCGCGCTCTCCAAAGTCGCGACTTCAAGAGCCCAAATACCTCTTCAAGAGGATTGAGAAAGGGTGAGTACACGGGCAGGAACTCAAGCCCAATCTTTTCTGCGACTACACTGCCTTGCAGATAGTCGGTAACGAGGTCCCGATGATGAATGGAAGCGTTATCCATAATGAAAGCGCGCTTCCTGCTTGCCAGTCCTTTCCGCATATATGCAGCCATCATCTCCTTCATGAATGACAAGCAGCTCTCACCGGTAACACTGCCTTCTATAATCTCGAAATAGAGTGTCCCAAAGGAAGGCGAAGCAGCGTAGAGCAGCGTAAGATGCTCGGGGTTGGTGCTGTATGGCTCATCTGGGACAGTAGGAATCCAACCACGAATTGACCACGCTTTCCGCTTCGTGCACCGGCTCAGTTTCATTTCGTCAAAGTACACAGCTTCGTACAGAGTGTTTTGCCCGTATTTTTGGGGCATCGTAGTTGCGTAGACGTAGCGATCTTCAATTGCACGCTCCGAATTTCGGTCCCTCGGAAACCGCCGAAAATCACCGAGTCTAAAGCCAGCTTGGTCCTTGAGACGTCGAGACATAGTTCGCGGATGTACAGTGACACCGAATGCGAGCTCAATAAATGCACACGTGCGCTTCAGTGACGTGGTGTTGAACAAAAACTGGAAACGAGCTGCAGCGAAAAGCATTTCATGTGTCAGCTTTACCTTGCGCCCGGTCTTGGTTGAACGCACGGGTTTTCGCTGAACGTGCCGAGACACAGTGCTTTGCGATGCCCCAATGCGCGCCGCAATTTCCACTTGAGTCATCGTCCCAGCCAGCTCCTCTATCACAGCATGATCCGCCTCTGAGAGCCTCGGTTGTTTCTTGCCATACCCAGCAATTCTCCGAAGTTGACTCTCTTCTAACGCTGATGCCTCGTGCTCGCCTCCTTCCACAGCCAATCGTAACTGCTCAAGTTCGCGCTTCTGCCGAGCTCTTTTACCCTCCAGGCGCTCAAGCGCCTTCTCCGTTTTCTCCGAGTCCAACTGGGCTTTTTCATAAGCCATCGTCAACTCCTCAATTTTTCTTTTTGAGCGCTGCCGCGCATGCTGCTCCGCAACTTGCTCCTGTCGCTGCTGGCGCTTGCGTTTCAAGCGCTCTCGGAGGATAGCTTGGCGCGACTGGAGATTAACGTGGGCCAGGTCCGGGTCCAGTGCTACCTCGGGGGCAAGCCTGGGGAGGGACGAAGGCAGCGTGCGGGGTCTTCCAGGGGCCATCTTGGGGTGAGTGGGCGATGTTCGGCGGTGAGAGTGCGCGATGTTGCAAAATGAACTTTGTGAGGTTGTGAAGCGAGGTAGGGCTATTTTGCATTTTTCTAGAACTTATTCACCAGTTTTGTCACCTCCCACATGGATGAGTTTTGTCTCGAATATCCAACCCAAGTCTTATGTCACTCGACGGTACTGCGAACGTAACGTTATATTTTCGTATGGAAATACCGCACAAACCTGCTGCAAAGAGAGACCGTAGCAGAGATCTTTGTGCTTCATTTTCTGAACTCTACGATGGAGCTTCGTCGTAACAATGGAGGCAGCGTCAATTCCTGCGGCGTATCGTGGCACGGGTTCCGCGGCAAAATTTTCCCTCATCAGACGGCTTCTACCTCGTTGCCGCCGCTGCAGCGTCGACGAACTTGACTTCGTCGTCCGTGTCGATCATCAGCACTATGCTTGCCTGCGTCATCATAGCCCAAGTGACGAGAGGAAGTGGGAGAGTGATATCCACCATTCTAGCCATCCGATCTATACATCTAGAAATCTGTTGGACCGACAGAAGTGCGGACTCGAGTTGTCTAGAAGTGGCCGTTTTATGGGAATCTGTTCGAAATCTGTACAAAATGACCGCGACAGATACCACGGGAATCGGTCCAATCAATTACTACCAACGAGGTAGAAGCCGTCTGATGAGGGAAAATTTTGCCGCGGAACCCGTGCCACGTAGTATTTGGTGAGACCACTTTTTAGTCAGACCCAACATGATTAAATAGCGACTGAATTTTGCTAAGCCCGAAGGTGGCCGCAATGAATCCTCTGGTAATGTAAAATAGATTACGGATCGAACCGTTTTATAGGTGGTTTGAAAGGCATCCATTGCTGGCCAGAATGTAGCGTACTAGCGGTATGCTATCTCCAGAGCTTCCGAGCAGAAGCTCACAAAAATGACTTGTGAGTCCAATCAGGAAATGGTCTGTGCCCAAAAAGCTGAGAGTGCATCACGCAGATGCTTGCGGCGTCTCCATCTGCACATCCACGCAGCGCAGTGTGTGTCTTGACTATCGTCTACGTAGTACTTACTTTCCTTGGCTACGCAGCAACTGCTTCTCCATCCTTGTAGCAAACTCCTTCGTCTCGTCGACTTCTTTTGCTGCCGAAATCATTTTGGTGAGCTGTTTCTTGGAGTAATGTGATTGCAGAACAGCTAGCATCAATTCATCCGCCTTCTTCTTGTCCAGTTTCGTCACGTGGGAGATCCACATTGCTAGGTCTGGTTGCTTAAACAACGAGATTCCGGCCTGGTCCAGCTCTAGCCGATTGAAAACTCTCTCCGCTGTCATCGATTCGCTCAGCCACGTCTCTTGAATCAATCGCCAACCAAGTTCCTTCGTGTGGCTGCTTTTTGTTGCATGGGAAACCATGGAGTTGAGTTCTTTTTTGTCAAAGCGCTTCTGCAGTACCAAGAACATTGTTTTGTATGGATCCTTTTTATCCAACTTCATCACGTAGGAAACCCAAGTATTCAAATAGCTGCTCTCAAGAGCTTGATCGCCACTCCGCTCCAGCACGAAGTCGAAGACGTCATCCGCAGATTTCTTTTCGGCCAGCCACTTGTTGAGGACGATTTTTTCGAATTTGGCTGCCATGTCTTCATCGACGTCCCTTCCTGTTAGCACCATTCTCGCCAGCTTGGTGTCAGTGTAGTACGGCTTCAGCACAGACAATATGACATCGTCGGAATTTTTTGCATCCAGCTTTGTCACGTAATCCACCCAGGCCCGCAAATGCGCTCTCCACAACAGGAAATACCCTTCGTCGTCAAGCTTTAACAAACCGAAAACATCAACTGCAGTTTTCTTCTCGTTCAACCACTTTTCAAGCTGAGCTGCCTCCAATTTACCAGCAATGACACTGGTACTGGTATCTCTTTTCGCCCTCATAATCATCTCGACAAGCTTGTCGTCAGTGGCTGTGAGCTTGGACGTCTTCAGTTTCCCTAGCAACATCACGTAAGGATTTTCGTTCAGTTTCTCCACGTAGGCCACCCAGTTGCTCAGCAATGGATTGGTCAAAAGGTTATCCACGCCATCGTCCAGCTTTAATAGCTTGAAAACATCATCTGCAGACTTTTTATTGCGGAACCAATCCTTCATCTGAGCTTGCTCCAGCTTTCCGGCAATAGCCTTCGTGGAGGAACTTTCCTTTGCCGCAAGAAACATTTTGGCCAGAACAGCATCGTCCTTATAACTCGCCTTCAGAGTCGAAAGCATTAACTCGTCAGCGTTTTTCGGACTCAACTTAGTCACGTAGTCGACCCAGGAAAGCAACGCCGGGCTCTCAAATAGTTTGTCGCCTTGGGTGTTCAGCTTCAGAGTGGTGAAAAATTTCTCCGCGGTATTCCCTTCGTTCAAGCCTACCTTGTGTTGCACCTCTTCCAGCCTCTTAGCCAGATCACCCACGGCGTATTGCTTCGACGCAGCGAGTATCGTAGCCAGCTCATCGTCACCGTAAGCCGCTCGAAGCATCGTGTACATTTGCTCATCTGCTTGCTTCCCCTCCATCTTCGTCACGTAGGAGGCCCAAGTGCTCAGTCGAAGGGAGTGGAAGAGATCGCCGCCCCGAGAGTCCAGCTGCAGAAGCTTGAAAATGTCGTCCGCGGTTTGGGGTGTAACAAGTCTGATAACGCCAGCTTGCCAGCGGGCTCGTATTGCTGTGTGCCTGCTGCGGGGGTCTTCCAGTAGTCCGTCGACTGAAAGCAACTTCAACACCTGTTGGCCACCGCAAAGCAGCCGGAACTTGCGTTCCTATTTATTAACGCAGTGCATGATCTTCTCTGCAGCTCGTTCTCCTCCTTCGGTTCGTCCTTCGTCGGTTCGTCCTCATCCTGCAGCTTGTCCTCCTTCGGTTCGTCCTCATCCTGCAGCTTGTCCTCCTTCGGTTCGTCCTCATCCTGCAGCTTGTCCTTCGTCTGCGTCTCAGCCTTGTCCTACGACTTGTCCTCGTTCTTCAGCTCGTCCCCGTCCTACAGCCCGCCGTCCGACCTTGCGGTCGCTGCCTCGCCCAGCCATGCAGTCGGCTCGGAGACGTCGATGTCGCTCTCCGTCCGGGTCTTCACTCGTCAACGGTCTCTGCCGGGCCGTGCCTCTCAGCGTCGCACTCCTTTCGCCATGTGCCCACGCTCAACTCCTGGCGTGAGCGCCAGCACCTCCACTTGCTCTCACCCGGGTCAATCTGCAACTGAGCTGCCGCCAGCATGTACGGCAGCCGAGCACACCATCCGTCGCGCGCCCACTTGGATCATTCACCACCGCTCATTCCACAGGATCGCCAGCCGTGGCGACCCTCCAGCCCGAAGGTCGTTCACGTGCGGCTCACCGCCATTGCTGCGCTGGATCTCTGCCGCTGTACCCATCGACCTGCTGCCTCACTCAGCGCCACTTGTACAGCACTGTTTGTAAGATCAGGCCCGTCCGTAGCCCTAACCCGTTACACGCCTTCTTCACTCCAGGGTCTTCCACGACCCTGGCGGCCTGGTATAACGCATCCTTGACAGACTGAGTCAGCTCCGGATACTATGAGTCATCGTCTACCCTCGTCAGGACTCGTTGTACTTGGCCTCATCGTCGCTGTCCCAGTATCACCTACTCCGACTTGATTCTCGTTTGCCTTCCGCATTTTCGGCCTCTCGCCGTATCGGTTCCCGAACGGCAAGCAGTCGCTCGCCTTCATCGCATACTTCCACAGCATCATGCTCTTGAGCGTGTTCATGCACTCGTTGTCGTCGTCCCCCTCGTTCTCTGCATGCCCGCTTTCTTCTGCTTCGACTCTTTCGTCTGCGAGCCCGCCTTCTTCTGCTTCGACTCCTTCGTCTGTGCGCCCGCCTTCTTCTATTTCGACTCCTTTGTCCACGCGCCCGCCTTGTTCTGCTTCGACTCCTTCTCTGCGCGCCCGCCTTCTTCTGTTTCGACTCCGTCTGTGATTGACTACCACACCCTCGCCCGGTCGTTGTCCTATTGTGACTTCGCTGTCGTCGAGGAGAGAGATTGGCCCGAGTTATCGTCTCTCTGACACCTTCGCCGCGTTCGTACACGTCCAAGAGTGGGACCCACGCCAGCATACTGCTGCGGCTACGGATCTTCTCGTGACCTACTGAACTTGCGTGTATTTCTTCCTGTAGATCTGCAACTCGCTGCTAACGCGACGTCGATCAGCTCGGCCACACCGCGCACCTTGTCCGGCGATAAATCATCTCGCTGTTCATCTTGCAATACTTCATCTTGCAATAAAAGGATCGCCGACCCTCGACGTCCGCAGTCAACATCCCGTTCTACGTGTCGTTTCCGTGCTCCGTCATCACCAATGCATTCATTGAGGGTGTCATTATGCTCCAGAGTCGCTCGCACATTTTACACTTCTCGTCGCACTACATCACGCTCCGTTGGATTTCCTCCGCACCTTACTTCAAATTGCGCACGACGGACAGCGGTACCTTCATAGCCACCACGACACTACTATTGCTCTTCATTGTTGGTGTGTGAGCCATTACCACCATCATGTTCTGCCGCCCACGTCTGCGTTATGATATCAACTGTCGGCTCAGTAGACTGTCGATCGCCTGCTAAGGCTCGACCAGCAACGCTGCGCCCACTGCTGCCGGCTCCAACGACGCCGATTCACTCCGTCTTCTCCGACGTCGTGGGTGCGTCAATGCTGCCCGTCGTGTCCAACACTAATTGCGCAGTCACCCATCCCTCGTCGTCCATTCCTCGAGCTACTCTTGAACTTGTGACAGCGATACTGCGCACATTACAGGGGTTATTGACCGGCTTCTACGGCTAACCACCCGCCTTCTCAAGATTGCACGAGTTCATCTGCTCACTCTGGCATCTCTTTGGCCCCGTGGTTTCGCAATTTTTCCAACCCTGAGAACTCGCAATTCAGCGTCTTCATCGCACGCCCACCTACGTAACGGCGGGGTGCGACTCCTTCTTCATGAAGTCCGTCTTCCTGCTCTCGAGATGCATCTCGTTCATCACTAAGCGCCTTCATCACCACGAAATGCGCGCGTTTAATCGTGACGCCCGCCTTCTTCATCACAATCTGCGGCTTATGACACGAACTTCTTCCTGTTCGTCAGCTCACACACTAACTCGCCGTACGTGTTGCTTGAGTCGTCTAACAGCATTCGGCATCACCACAGCGAAGGTTAGACACATTCGTGCAGCAGCTCGCCGCACCTCCCCATCAGGCATGCATGTGTCGTAGCTCATCAAATGCTGCGCCAGAGTCACATCAACAGTTGCAGCAGTCTGTAGCAGAAACCCTGGTAACCGTCCTCTTCCTCCTCTCAGCATCAGCACGTCGTACCGTCAGAACTTGCAGCACTTGTCGTCTCTCTTCTGTCTCGTTCTCATCGTTCTCGTCGTTCTCATCGTTGTCGTTGTCTGCTTCACTGTCTATCGTTGTTCGACTGCCCTTGTGCAACGTTCAGTCGCCAGATCCACACATCTTCGTCTTCGTGGGTATTGGCTGCTGCTGGAGTACTCGTCCGCCATGCACCATTCGTCGTGCCACCAATAGCCCAAGCACATGCCGTTCACCGCGTTCGCTCACCATTTTCAGTCACTTTAGTCGCCACTACCAAATTCTTCGGGCATGTTTTAAACTTCGGGCCACCAGCATTTAGGGCACCAGTAGGCAACTGCGTCTGCCGGCACTCAATTCTCCAACGCACATTTCGTTTCTGCTAGCTCTCAGATAGCTCCTGTTCCCCGACACTAATGCTCGACCGTAAGTAGCAAGTAGGTGAAGGCTATGGCCATTCCCGATACCACGACCAGCACTTCCTCACCACCCACCTACGCAAACCGCATGTACCGACGACCGCCACCAACTCGTGACCATTCCCGATGCCACGGGACGTTCGCCTGCATGCAGACCTACGCCTCACACTCGCCTCGTTCCTCAGTCGCTCCCCTCAAGACACGTCTCCATCTCGTACAGCTCGCAAGCCACTGCGTATGCAAGCCGCACCGTTCGTACAACCTTTCACGCGCGTTTCACTCCGTGGACAGCCTCATTATTCGTGTCCAACGTAGTGAATTCTTCATGCTCGTACTCAGCAAACGTTCATCGTCTCGTACTCAGTCATCTGCTCGTGCTCGGTTTATCGTCTTGCACTCAGACGCACTGATCAGTTGTTCACTCATCGTCTCATTCTCGTCCTCGTCCGTTATCTCGTCCACGTCCTCGTCCGTTTGGTATTGAGCGTCTCATACTCATTTCCGAATACCATCATAAGGGCGCTAGCAGGAACGTTGCTCGTCTCCTACGCAACCGCTACACCGCACTCGCCATCCTCGCACACTTTGCACGTCTTCCGGCTCCATCCCTCAGTCCAAATATGTATACTTTAAGGCGCTAGCAGGAAAGTTGCTCGTCTCCTACGCAACCGCTACACCGCACTCGCCGTTCTCGTGCATTCACAAGCACGTCTTCGACTCTGTCCTTGAATTGACCCAACTGCTTCACGAAATCCAGGCGCCAGGAGGAAAGCCGCTCGTCACCTACGCGACCGCTACCCTGCACTCAGTGTTCTCCGCGCATGTGCACGTCACTCACTTCAATCCCGGATCCGCTGCGCTCTTGTTGGTTAATCTCCATGTTACCCCAACTATCAGATCATCCAAAGTCACTCATATTCCACTCACCCCCACACTTTGCGAACACCACATATGCCCGCGTCGTATAGTTCTGGTCTGTTGCAGATTGAAGAATCACAACCAACGCCATGTCCACTCACATCTACGCTCGTAAATCGCACGTCGGTCGTAGTTCTGAGTCTGTTGCAGACTGAAGTACACTCATGGCACCTCGCCCACTCACCTCCCACGATCGCTGCACGATCATTGCGCAGTTTGTAGACACACGTCAGGAATGACACTCCTTGACTTCTTCAAAACTTCTGGTTAAGTTCAACATCGAAACTTCACATCGACTCGTAGCCCCCGCGAAGTTATCATTTTCGCGCTCGTTAAATCCCCAGCAGCCAAAAGCTCCCGAGTACACGTTCAGGACACCACAAGAATTGGCGAAGAAAGCAGCCACTTCTGGTTCCGCATTGACTTGTTGCTCTTTCGTCTCCGCACGATGCTACCGTCCACACCAACTTCACCCGCTTCACTTCCACCGTCGGCGCCAGTCGCCGTAAGCCACTGCCACGCCATCTTCATTGCCAGCCGCCTCGCGGCCGTGCTCACTGTCGTCACATCAGCCACTGGGTTGCTGGCAAAGGACGTCTGCCATGATTTCCGTCCGAGCTGCCACTGCCACTTCCAAGGCGTACACCGGTAACTCACGCTGCTCTGTCAGTCAGGTTGACCGCCGTGCAGCACGTATTGTTTATCGACGCGTAGTACGCCGTCTTCACCTCACCGCTGGACGACTTCAAGGTGATTGACTCCCTGCTTCGAGTCCGTCGGCTGACTTAGCAGGCTGCTCCGCGTCCATACTGCTGTCGCCCGCGTCTATTTCGTTACAGCGCGATCTCGAGCATTCTGACCGCCTTCTTATCAGGGTCGTACGTCCCCAGCCCGTGTTGCCATGATTGTTGTTGTAGCTGGTAATCTCTATCCAACGTTTTCTCGCCCAAAACTGGTTCAATTCGCCACTTCAAATCGACCAACTTGTCAATCTCGTTCTCATATGTCGTTGCCACTTCACCAAACTTCTCGATAGGTGCTCAATTTCATCATTTTGGCCCCTGTATGATCACCATGTGACAAGTCTGATAACGCCAGCTTGCCAGCGGGCTCGTATTGCTGTGTGCCTGCTGCGGGGGTCTTCCAGTAGTCCGTCGACTGAAAGCAACTTCAACACCTGTTGGCCACCGCAAAGCAGCCGGAACTTGCGTTCCTATTTATTAACGCAGTGCATGATCTTCTCTGCAGCTCGTTCTCCTCCTTCGGTTCGTCCTTCGTCGGTTCGTCCTCATCCTGCAGCTTGTCCTCCTTCGGTTCGTCCTCATCCTGCAGCTTGTCCTTCGTCTGCGTCTCAGCCTTGTCCTACGACTTGTCCTCGTTCTTCAGCTCGTCCCCGTCCTACAGCCCGCCGTCCGACCTTGCGGTCGCTGCCTCGCCCAGCCATGCAGTCGGCTCGGAGACGTCGATGTCGCTCTCCGTCCGGGTCTTCACTCGTCAACGGTCTCTGCCGGGCCGTGCCTCTCAGCGTCGCACTCCTTTCGCCATGTGCCCACGCTCAACTCCTGGCGTGAGCGCCAGCACCTCCACTTGCTCTCACCCGGGTCAATCTGCAACTGAGCTGCCGCCAGCATGTACGGCAGCCGAGCACACCATCCGTCGCGCGCCCACTTGGATCATTCACCACCGCTCATTCCACAGGATCGCCAGCCGTGGCGACCCTCCAGCCCGAAGGTCGTTCACGTGCGGCTCACCGCCATTGCTGCGCTGGATCTCTGCCGCTGTACCCATCGACCTGCTGCCTCACTCAGCGCCACTTGTACAGCACTGTTTGTAAGATCAGGCCCGTCCGTAGCCCTAACCCGTTACAGGGGCATCCAGCTATCAACCAGTACATTCTCCAGTTTCTCGGCAATCGGAACAGAGTCTTTTTTCGCAGTCCTAATCCAGCCTGCGATTTTAGCCATGCGCTCTCATTTTCGAGAGCAGCAGCTTGTACGGATCTTCCTCAATCTTCTTCACATAAGACACCCAAGTTTCGAGCAGCGGGTTCCACAATGAAATGTAGTCGTTCTTCTCAATTTTCAGGGCCAGAAGGACGTCATCAGCGCTTTTTTCCTGGATCAGCCAGTTCTTCATCTGGGCCTCTTTCAGTCTAGCAGCCATGTTCTCAGTACTTGGCACTTGCTTGGCCGCTACGATCATCTTCGCTAGAGCTTTATCACCATAGTGAGTTGCTAAGGTCGATGCGATAGCCATATCAGCCGCTTCAGAATTCGTCTTGTACCCTTGTAGTACTGCGCTAGTCCACTTCTGGAACTGCGGACTTTCAAGAAGCTTAGCCTTTTCACTGGGCAATTTCATCTTAGTGAAGAGCTGGATTACTTCGTTCTCATTGCTTGGCTTCTTCGATATTTTTTCAGCGAGCCTCGAGATGACGGGAATGTTAACTCTCTCCTCCTCGTCGAGTGTGTGCTTGTAAGCCCTCAAGTGCCGCGTGTTTCGGTCGTACCGGGAATCGTCTTGGAAATTTTGCTGTGCACCGATCTTCTTGGAGTCTGTGGTCTCTGGCAAAGCATCGATGAATGCCAACAGGATGAAGAGCGCCACTAATATGACCTGATGCAGACGCACGGTTGCCTTAAACTTGCCAGTCATGCCTGGAAACGGGAGCACGAACGCTTGGAGACGGATTGCAAAGTGATACAAGTACAGTATGGACTTGCGAGTGGTGCTGGCTTGTCATTGCTAACGGTACAGGATCGGGTCAGGGATTCGGAATCCGAATTCCGAATCGGATGGGCATAGTGCTGATTATGGAGCTTCATTTGCCCGTACTACTGCGTAATAATTCTCACTATGACGGTGGCTTCGGGTGGCTAAATAATTTTACAGGGGCATCCAGCTATCAACCAGTACATTCTCCAGTTTCTCGGCAATCGGAACAGAGTCTTTTTTCGCAGTCCTAATCCAGCCTGCGATTTTAGCCATGCGCTCTCATTTTCGAGAGCAGCAGCTTGTACGGATCTTCCTCAATCTTCTTCACATAAGACACCCAAGTTTCGAGCAGCGGGTTCCACAATGAAATGTAGTCGTTCTTCTCAATTTTCAGGGCCAGAAGGACGTCATCAGCGCTTTTTTCCTGGATCAGCCAGTTCTTCATCTGGGCCTCTTTCAGTCTAGCAGCCATGTTCTCAGTACTTGGCACTTGCTTGGCCGCTACGATCATCTTCGCTAGAGCTTTATCACCATAGTGAGTTGCTAAGGTCGATGCGATAGCCATATCAGCCGCTTCAGAATTCGTCTTGTACCCTTGTAGTACTGCGCTAGTCCACTTCTGGAACTGCGGACTTTCAAGAAGCTTAGCCTTTTCACTGGGCAATTTCATCTTAGTGAAGAGCTGGATTACTTCGTTCTCATTGCTTGGCTTCTTCGATATTTTTTCAGCGAGCCTCGAGATGACGGGAATGTTAACTCTCTCCTCCTCGTCGAGTGTGTGCTTGTAAGCCCTCAAGTGCCGCGTGTTTCGGTCGTACCGGGAATCGTCTTGGAAATTTTGCTGTGCACCGATCTTCTTGGAGTCTGTGGTCTCTGGCAAAGCATCGATGAATGCCAACAGGATGAAGAGCGCCACTAATATGACCTGATGCAGACGCACGGTTGCCTTAAACTTGCCAGTCATGCCTGGAAACGGGAGCACGAACGCTTGGAGACGGATTGCAAAGTGATACAAGTACAGTATGGACTTGCGAGTGGTGCTGGCTTGTCATTGCTAACGGTACAGGATCGGGTCAGGGATTCGGAATCCGAATTCCGAATCGGATGGGCATAGTGCTGATTATGGAGCTTCATTTGCCCGTACTACTGCGTAATAATTCTCACTATGACGGTGGCTTCGGGTGGCTAAATAATTGTCCTCGCAGTACCGGTGCCCCCTGTAGTCGCCAATTAGAGCCACCCATGTACATGTACAGTATTAATACAGCCCTCAAGGGATTCATTTCACGGTACTGCGTACACCCGCGTAAGCGTGTAAGCGCTTGTTACCCGTTAAAACATTCGTGCCACCTGGGCAATCAATGGTCCGTGATAGAAACAGATTGGTGCTTAGCAACCACCTGGCAATCGGGAGCACAGTACCGACTTCCCTTTGTTATGGCATATAGTAAACGTACGCACATAGACCGGATACTCGCTGGACTGTCTACATGAAGTGTTCCCTTGATATGACCAGGAATCTATTGCTGCTCGTTATCTACATGTATTGCTGCTCGCTAACGAAGCCGCATTTTTCCGAAGCTGGTGGATATACATATAGTAGTAGATGCTTCTCCATCAGACCAAGTTGTATGGTCCAAAAGTGCACGTTTGAAAGCTTTTAGCTCAGTTTGGGTGCTGTATGTGATAACTAAGGTTGCACCGGTGCTCTTCCGATTCGTCCTCCTATTGGCTAATTACCGGTGTATGCCATAACAAAGAGTATGTCATAACAAAGGGAAGTCGGTACATGTATCCAGAGCTGCATGATACATGTAGAAATTGAAAACAACGTCAAGGAACCATCCGTGTGCGACATGCTTGCCGATCGCCCCCCTCGCCTTCAAAACGAGTAAGCTCAAACAGTTGAAACCCAATCCGGACACTTTAACCACAAATAAATAATCGTATTCCCAGCGCAGCGACGCAGACGACCTTGTATTTTTTAAATTTATTTTAATAATTTTGCTAAAATAATATAATCGTGATAAAATGTTAGCAACGCAAGAGTGCTCAACGGACGGGGAAGTCTCATGTACTGTCGTTTAATTTATGAGAACTTTACCAGGTTCAATTCTTTTCTTTTTGGCACGTTCGTGATTTTCTTCAACAACTAGGTCACAAAACCAAAAAGGCGTTCAATCACGAAATGATAGCTCGATTTTCTTAAAGATGCAAACCCTTACTGTATGACTAACTTACAGATATATGACTAGTGAACTGGACATACACCACATTTATAACGATCAGTGGCGTTAAGGATCAGACCGTCACTACGATAATAGTTAACCTTGTAACTGATCAATTTGCTGTTTAATGTAATTGATGTAGACTCGTAACAAATCACCAATGCACCTTCAGTTCACAAAGTTTCTCCAAAACATTTACGCGGTGAAAAGCATGCGTGCTGTCCTCTGCATCGTTTCGAGGCGTCGGCGGGACGTACTCCGAGGCGACACTGAGATTAAACAGGCAGCGGGGATGGCGCGACGTGCGTCTGGACATGGCGCTGTTGGCTCGACGGCGGAGGCTCCCGCGGCGCAAGCGGATGGCTTCGCTGCTGTCGATGCCACTGGTCAACAGTGCGTTAATATTTTAGAGAAACGTTGTGATCGGGAGTGTAGGTCTGCAAAATGCGCTACGACTAGTGTACTGCTATATTCCACCACGTGTAGACTAGTTACTAAGTTTCAGAAAGCAAGACTTCGTCTAAAATCAATATCTCGATGCTCAAGTCAGCGGCTCAACTTTTGATTATTAGATACGTAACAAATCATCCACTAAGTTTTCTACTTAATTTGATACCAAACTTAAGAAATAGACCAATCTTTGATTTGGTTATGGGTAATTGGTTTAGGGGTCTACTGTGAGACGACGTCGTCTCACATAATCGTTGTAAAACTGACATATTTATCTTTACATGTAGAGTTATCGAGAGACAAATCAAATTTCGGACATAATTGGACATCGGACATTTGAAAAATGAGACTAAATACTTGTAGAAAGCGTAAAACCACTGAGTCGATTGCTTTACACGCGTTTTCGACAATGTACAGCTCGTTAAGCTCGAGAATTGATCCCATGAAAATGAAGAGAAACTACAGTTGGCAATGGACGTTTGTTTCGGATTTCTTTCCTTTTGAAGGGATTTTTTCAACAGAGCGTAAAGTTGCTAGCATGCAACTGTTATTATGTAATAATGATTCGATAACGTCGTAAACTTTGTATAAGGGCCGTCAGGGTCTATTATCTTAAAATCTGCAGCGGATTTCTTAGAGATACCGCCACGTATTAATTAATATTATTAATACTTCTTCTACTACTAAAATACTTCGAAGTAGTTGCCAAGAAATGTCAGTTCCCGTTCATCTTAAAAAATATAGAAGAGAAACCTGCTGCGTACATTCGTGTATACCAAATGTTGCAATGTTTCATTGGGTTTACCACTAAAAGATGCGCCACTAAACCATATTGTCTCCGCAACTTGCTTCCGTTCACTAAGCGCCGACTGTCTGATTTTCCAGCGTTGCAGCAACTGCCTTCATTTCGTCCACCCTTTTCACTGCTAAAAGCATTGTCCTGGGCTGTCTGTTGGAGTAGGGGGAGACAGTCGGCGCTCTGCTTCGTTACCTCCGGTACGTGAGTCCTGCCTAGAGCCGATTTAATCATAGGCAGGAACCTATTGACTCAACTCTTTTAATTTCTGGGCGAGCACCTTGGTACTGTCGACTTTTTCCGCATTATCAAGCATCGTTTTCAATGCTGCTGTCTTGAAGCGTTTCTGCAGTACCGTGAACATCGTCTTGTAAGGGTGCACCTTATCCAGCATTGTCACATAGGAGACCCACGTATCCAAATCGCGCGTCACAAGAACGTGCACGCCATGCCGCTTCAGGACAAAGTCGAATACATCACCCGCAGATTTCTTTTCACTCAGCCACTTCTTCAGCACTGCCTTCGTCCACTTCGCGGCTATCTCGTCATTGTGACCATATCCGAAAGAGAGCATCTGTGCCAGCTTTTCATCGCTATAGTGCGGTTTCAACACCGAGAGGATTACATCATCCGACTTGTGAGGATCCAGCTTCGTCACATACGCCACCCAGACCCGCACACTTGGTCTCCACAACAAGTGACCCCCTTCTTCGTCAAACTTTAACAAACTGAAAACATCAGCCGCGGTTTGTTTCTCGCCCAGCCACTTCTCAACCTGTGCTGCCTCCAATTTACCAGCAATGGAACTTGTATTGGCCCCTTTCTTCGCCTTCATAATCATCTCAACAAGTTTGTCGTCCGTATCGGTGAGCTTAGACGTCTTCAGTTTCCCTAGCAACATCGTGTACGGATTTTCGTCCAGTTTCTCCACGTAGGCCATCCAGTTGCTCAGCAATGGGTTGGTCAAAAGGTTATCCACATCATCGTCCAGCTTTAAAAGCTTGAAAACATCATCTGCAGACTTTTCATTGCGGAGCCAATCTGTCAGTTGAGCTTGCTCCAGTTTTCCAGCAATCACCTTCGTGGAGGAACTCTCCTTCGCCGCAAGAAACATTTTGACCAGAACAGCATCGTCCTTATAACTCGCCTTCAGCGTCGACAGCATTAACTCGTCAGCGTTTTTTGGACTCAGCTTAGTCACGTAGTCAACCCAGGAATGCAACGCCGGGTTTTCAAAAAGTTTGTTGCCTTGCGTGTTCAACTTCAAAGTGGTGAAAAGTCCCTTCGCGGTTTTCCCCTCGTTCAATCCAAACTTGTATTGCACCTCTTCCAGCCTCTTAGCCAGATCGCCGAAGGTGTGTTGCTTCGACGCAGCGAGCATCCTAGCCAGCTCATCATCACCGTAAGCCGTTCGAAGTACCGTATACATTTGTTCGTCTGCTTGCTTCCCTTCTACCTTCGTCATGTAGGAGACCCAAGTGCTCAGTCGAGGGGAGTGAAAGAGATTGTTGCCTGTAGAGTCCAGCTTTAGGAGCTTGAAAATTTCCTCCGCGGTTTTGGGCATCCAACTGTCGAACAGAACATCCTCCACTTTCTTGGCAATACTTGACCCAAGCGCATCCATCTTAGTCGATCCAATATAACCCGCAACTATATCGTCGCTATAGCGCGCCCTCATTTTCGAGAGCAGTAGCTTGTACGGATTTTCATTCATCTTCTCCACGTAAGACACCCAATTGCCCAGAAGTGGGTCCATCAAAGAAATACGCCCATCCTTCTCAATTTTCAGAGCCCGAAAGACGTTATCTGCAGTTTCTTTCCTGCCCAGCCAGTTCTTGATCTGAGCCTCCTCCAGTCTGGCAGCCACATCCTTCGTACTCGAAACTGTCTTGGCCTCTACGATCATTTTCGCTAGAGCTTCATCTCCGTATTGCCACGACAATGCCGAGGCCATAACCACGTCAGCCGCTTGAGAATCCTTGTATCGCTTGGCAACCACGCTTGTCCACTTCAGGAACTGCGGGTTTTCAAAAAGGTTGGACTTTTCATTGATTAGCTTCATCGTGCCTAAGAGCTTGTATGCTTCCGCTTCACTCTTCGGCTTCTTCGATATTTTTTCAGCGAGCTTCGAGATGACGGGAATATTAACCCTCTCCTCCTCGTCGAGTGTGTGCTTGTGAGCTCTCAAGTGCCGCGTGTTTCGGTCGTACTGAGCATTGTCTTGTAAAGTTTGCTGTGCACTGATCTTCTTGGAGTCTGTGGTCGGAAAAGCATCAGCGAATGCCAACAGAATGGCAAACGCCACTAATATGACCCCGTGTAGACGAACGGCTGCCTTAAACTTGCCAGCCATGCTTAGAAACGGGAGCACGAACGCTTGGAGACGGATTGCAAAGTGATACAAGTACACTATGAACTTGCGAGTGGTGCTGGCTTGTCATTGCTAACGGTACAGGATCGGGTCAGGGATTCGGATGGGCATAGTGCTGATTATGGAGCTTCATTTGCCCGTACTACTGCGTAATATTTAATATCACTTACTTCAGTTTGTTGATGCCGGCCGGTGCTTCTCAATTTCAGATGGCGGGGGATACTGCCCATGTTTTCAAACCATGTTTCTATTATAATAGTAAAAAACCTCTCCCAATTTCGAGAGAAGTACAGTACCGGTATCTTGTACGGATTTTCCTCGACCATCTTCGCGTAAGACACCCAAGTGTCTAGCAGCCCGCAAGCATCTGCGTACTGCACTCTCAGCTTCTTGGGCATGGATCATCATTTCCAGATAAGGAGTCACAAGTTGTGTATACCGGTACATGTATTTCCAGATTAGAAGTCACAAGTTGTGACTCACAACCATCTGCCAGATCTACGCACCTAAGAACGCCGCAGCCGTGGGTTCATTTGGGACAGTCTTGTCGAAAACGTGGCGGCATTTTCGACAGCTCTGTCGGTGTTCCGGCAACTTAACATTCGGCAACTTAGCAACTTCAACAAGACCGTGCATAGGGATCAAGTGGTGCAACTGCTGCGCGGCGGCTACGAGCTGAGCCTATCGCTTGCCGGCCTTAGAAGGGCATGCGCACGTCGCCACCACTCGCAGCAGCGTGTGTGTTGTCGCCGCGATCACACTCTACTGTACCGGCAGAGAACTTTAGATCCTGGACACAGTAGAACAAAAATTGACAGAAAACGTAGAAATTCCCGCTGGTCCAAAAATATATTCCAATGGAACAACGCGACGGACCTAAAAATTGGAGCAGCCGCTGGTAATTTATTCGTCATCTATCTGAGTTTTATCCAGATTTTCCTTGTTCCAAGATTTCCAGCATCTAAAGTTCTCTACTGTCGTCTCCTTATTTTCCTTGGCTGTGCAGCAACTGCCCCTCCAGCTTCATCTCGTCGACTTCTTTAGACTTCTTTTGCTGCCGAAATCATTTTGGTGAGCTGTTTCTTGGAGTAGCGTGGTTGCAGCACAGCTAACATCAATTCATCCGCCTTCTGCTTGTTCAGTTTCGTCACATGGGAGATCCACATTGTTAGCTTCGGCTGCTTGAACAACGTGGTTCCTGCCTGGTCCAGCAGTAGCTGATAGAAAACTTAGTAGCGACTGAATGTTACTATGACCCGCATTGGATCCTCCGGTATTTTTAAATAAATTACGGATCGAACCGCTTTATAGGGGCTTTGGAAGGCATCCATTTGACACTTGGTCAACGGATCCGTGTTTCCTCCCAAGTGCCCCTACCAGTTTAGACAGCTTCGTTGAGTCATGTAGACTTCGAAGTGGAGGAGTACAAAGAAGGACTCAGCATCATTGGTGACCTCTCATGTGTCCAAACACGTCAAACACCTCCAAGTATTTGAGCTTCAAGCTCCAAGCTCCCCAGAACCTAGGTATCAAGCCACCAAGAACTACGCCCACGGTGGCAACATCGCGTAGGCAGTGCCTAAAGAATTTGCATGTACAGGCCTTTATAGTTAGCGAATAACATAGGTAAAGGTTCTCTTCCACCACCAAGGCATCCATTGCTGACCAAAATGAAGCGTACTGGCGGTGAAATACATGATAAACTTATCTCTAGAGCTTAGGAACAGCAGCCCACAAAAATGACTCGTGACTCCTAATCAGGAAATGGTCTGTGCCCAAAAAGCTGAGAGTGCATCACGCAGATGCTTGCGGCGTCTCCGTCTGCACATCCACGCAGCGAAGCGTGTATATCGACTATCGTCTACTTACTTGCCTTGGCTGCGCAGCAACTGCTTCTCCAGCCTTGTAGCAAACGCCTTCGTCTCGTCGACTTCTTTTGCTGCCGAAATCATTTTGGTGAGCTGTTTCTTGGAGTAGCGTGGTTGCAGCACAGCTACCATCAATTCATCCGCCTTCTGCTTGTCCAGTTTCGTCACGTGGGAGATCCACATTGCTAGCTTCGGTTGCTTGAACAACGTGGTTCCTGCCTGGTCCAGCTGTAGCCTGCTGAAAACTGTCCCCGCTGTCATCGATTTGCTCAGCCACATCTCTTGAATCAATCGCCAACCAAGTTTCTTCGTGTGGCTGCGTTCTGTTGCTTGGGAAACCATGTAGTTGAGTTCTGTTTCGTCAAAGCGCTTCTGTAGTACCACGAGCATTGTCTTGTATGGGTCCTCTTTATCCAACTTCTTCACGTAGGAAACCCAAGTATTCAAATAGTGACTCTCAAGAGCTTGATCGCGACTCTCCTTCAGCACGAAGTCGAAGACGTCATCCGCAGATTTCTTTTCGCCCAGCCACTTGTTGATGATTATTTTTTCGAATTTGGCTGACATGTCATCCGGCATGTCCCTTCCTTTTAGCACCATCTCCGCCAGCTTGGTATCAGTGGTGTAGTATGGCTTCAGCACAGACAATATGACATCGTCGGAATTTTTTGCATTGAGCTTAGTCACGTATGCCACCCAAGCCCGCGCATTCCATCGATACAAAAGGAAAATTCCTTCGTCGTCAAGCTTTAACAATTTGAAAACACCAACCGCAGTTTTCTTCTCGTTCAACCACTTTTCAAGCTGCGCTGCCTCCAATTTACCAGCAATAACACTAGTGGTATCTCTCTTGGCCTTCATAATCATCTCGACGAGCTTGTCGTCGGTATCTGTAAGCTTGGACGTCTTCAGTTTCCCAAGCAGCATAGCGTATGGATTTTCGTTCAGTTTCTCCACGTAGGCCACCCAGTTACTCAGCAGCGGGTTGGTCAAAAGGTTATCCACATCGTCGTCCAGCTTTAAAAGCTTGAAAATGTCATCTGCAGATTTTTCATTGCGGAGCCAATCCGTCATCTGAGCCTGCTCTAGCTTTCCGGCAATAGCCTTCGTGGAGGAACTCTCCTTCGCCGCAAGAAACATTTTGACCAGAACAACATCGTCCTTGTAACTCGTCTTCAGAGCCGACATCATTAACTCGTCCGCGTGTTTTGGACTTAGCTTAGTCACGTAGTCCACCCAGGAATAAAACGCCGGGCTCTCAAAAAGTTTGTCGCCTTGGGTGTTCAGCTTCAAAGTGGTGAAAAATCTCTGCGCTGTTTTCCCCTCGATCAATCCAACCTTGTGTTGCACCTCTTCCAGCCTCTTAGCCACATCACCCAGGGCGGATTGCTTCGACGCAGCGAGCATCATAGCCAGCTCATCGTCACCGTAAGTTGCTCGAAGCACCTTGTACATTTTCTCGTCTGCTTGTTTCCCTTCAACTTTCGTCACGTAGGAGACCCACGTGCTTAGTCCAGGGGAGTGAAAGAGATTCCTTCCTCGAGAGTCTAGCTTTAGGAGCTTGAGAATGTCTTCCGCAGTTTTGGGCATCCAGCTGTCGAGCAGTACATCCTCCACTTTCTGGGCAATAGTCAACTCAAGCACATCCCGCTTGGCCGACACGATTAAACTCGCGATTATTTCGTCGCTATAACGCGCCCTCATTTTCGAGAGCAGGAGCTTGTACGGATTCTCTCTTGTCGTCTTCACGTAAGATACCCAAGTTTCCAGCAGCGGATTCCACAACAACATGTGCCCGTTCTCCTCAATTTTCAGAGTCCGAAGAACGGAATCTGCCGTTTCTTTCCTGCTCAGCCAGTTCTTGATCTGAGCCTCCTCCAGTCGGACAGCCACATTCTTCGTACTAGGCACTGCCTTGGCCTCTACAATCATTTTTGCCAGAGCATCATCTCCGAGCTGCCTCGATAATGTCAACGCGATAGCCATGTCAGCCGCTTGGGAATCCTTGTAGCCTTTGGTAACTGCGCTTGTCCACTTCAGGAACTGCGGGTTTTCAAAAAGGTTGGACTTTGCATTGACCAGCTGCATCTTGGTGAAGAGCTTGAATACTTCTTCTTGACTCTTCGGCTTCTTCGAAATCTTGTCAGCGAGCTTCGAGATGACGGGAATGTTAACATCAAAGGCTCTGTCCTCGTCGTCGAGTGAATGCTTGTGAGATCTCAAGTGCCGCGGGTTTTGGTCATACCGGGAATTGCCTTGGAACGTTTGTTGTGCACCGATCTTCGTGGAGTCTGTGGCCACTGGTAAAGCATCGGCGAATGCCAGCAGAATGGCAAGTGCCACTAATATGACCCCATGTAGACACACGGCTGCCTTGAACTTGCCAGTCATGCCTGGAAACGGGAGCACGCAGGTTTGGAGACGGATTGCAAAGTGATACAAGTTGCTAGCTTGTATAATACCGGTACAAGTACTGTGAAGTAATTGCTTATGATGCTGGGATTCGGATGGGCATAGTGTTATGGAGTTGTATTTGCTGCGTAATATTTACCACTTTCAGATGTTGATGCCGGCAGCACATACATATTGTATTCCGACCGCGTAGTCGGGATATCCATGACTACCTGGAAGTTCTTTGAACGACCTGATCAAGCGCAGCCTTCGTCTGTACTCCGATAAAGTGCGTAAGCAGGAGTAGACCACAGGTAATAAAATTTATTATTGTGAGTTCTAGTCGAAGTTTCCGAACGCGATTGGTTGAATCGACCAAGCCAAAGCGCACAAATCGTATAGCTTACAGATTAAGTACGAATGTAGCCATGGCATGCGGCTCCTCGGCTTTCTCTGAATCTGACTTGGAAATTGTATTGGAGCGATTCTGGTGGGGTCTTGAAACCGATCCGATTCGGCAAATTTGGACGGAGTTCACAATACCTGTGGACATTTTTAAATGACATTAACATGTACCGGTATGTAGAATATGTATAGTGTTGGTTAATCCGTGTATAACGGAAGCAGCGATACTCTCGCGGATATAAGCTCAGTGCAACATATTTGTGCGCAACAAAGTGAGTACGATTTTGTAGACCTGTTCAAGAAGGCTTGACGACGTGGTCGTCGTTGGCGTTAGAGCAACACCGCGAGCAGTGAGGGATCAATCTTGCTCCTTTGATTGTGCATACTGTGTTTATCGGTGATGAAAAGACCAACTCGTTTGGGGACCGAACCGATCTATTAAGATAATCCGCTGTAGGTTTTGGAATAATAGACCCTGTCGAGGGGAGCACATATTCCGAACACGTGGGCGGGGTATCCGTGACTACCGGTACCTGGAAGTATTTTAAACGACCTGAAATCGCAGTCGTGTTGATGGCCGACAGGTTCTGGCATTTCCCTTGGTTTTACCAAAATACATTGAACGGGTGCACGCTTCCACAGCTCGCCACAGCTTGCTGTGTGTCCAATGAACACGTATCAACGTATCTCGTTGGCGCCGAGCAACTCGAAGAGAACCCGAAGGCGATCGAGTTCGTTGACAAGATCACCCCGACAAGATCGATGCGAATACATGTATAGCGTCGCTCCCAGTGTGCCAGAGATGGATCCTCTTGCGTTCCTGCACAGGTAACACTTTCGTTGTCGTAGCAGAACAGTTGACCTATTGGGTGACCAGGCACTGCTAGCGCAACTTGACTGCTACGAAGGATGCAGATATAGGTAATATCATGGAGAAATAAATTGCTTGTTGTCGCCATTTTGTTTCTAGTAATGCCATGAGGCTTTATTTGGTTCAAAATCGTAACCCAGCGGGAGGTGATGTGATGAGAGAGGGGGGACAGCTACAACTCAGTCCGAGCTTGCGAATGTCTGAGTTTGCCAGCTCTTTTGGGGTTAAGAGATACCGTCACGTATTAATATTGGAAGAAATATTGAGTTCCCGTTCATCAGAAAAAATATATGCAAAACCTACTATTATACCAAATGCTGTGATCAAAAGTGGAATCCTGCATCTTTCATTGGGTTACCACTACTACTGTAAATGCGCCAATAAACCATACTGACTGTCTGTCTATCCAGCGTTGCTGCAGCTGCCTTCGTTTCGTCTACCTTTCACTGCTACAAGCATTGTCCTGAGCTACCTCTGGTACGTGTGTCCTGCCTAGAGCCGATTTAATCAAAGGCAGGAACCTATTGACTCAATCTCAACTCGTTTAATTTCTGGGCGAGAACCTTGGTACTACCGACCGTTTCCGCATTGTCAAGCATCGTTCTCAATGCTGCTGCATCGAAGCGATTCTGTAGTACCGTGAGCATGGTCTTGTAAGGGTCCACCTTGTCCAGCATCATCACATAAGAGACCCAAGTATTCAAATCGCGCATCTCGAAAACGGACTCGCGATACTCCTTGAGGACATAGTCAAATACATCATCCGCAGATTTTCTTTCACCCAGCCACTTCTTCAACGCTGCCTTCGTCCATTTCGCGGCTATCTCGTCATTATGGTTTTGTCCGAAAGAGAGCATCTGTGCCAGCTTTTCATCGCTGTAGTACGGTTTCAACACCGAGAGAATGATATCATCCGACTTGTGAGGATCCAGCTTCGTCACGTAAGCCACCCAGGCTCGCACACTCGGTCTCCACAATAGGTAAGCCCCTTCGCCTTTAAACTTTAACAAACTGAAAACATCAGCCGCGGTTTGTTTCTCGCTCAGCCACTTTTCAAGCTGCGCTGCCTCCAATTTACCAGCAATGGAACTTGTAGTGTCATCTCTTTTCAGCCTCATAATCATATCGACGAGCTTGTCGTCAGTGGCTGTGAGCTTGGACGTCTTCAGTTTCCCAAGCAGCATAGCGTATGGATTTTCGTTCAGTTTCTCCACGTAGGCCACCCAGTTACTCAGCAATGGGTTGGTCAAAAGGTTATCGACATCATCGTCCAGCTTTAAAAGCTTGAAAACATCATCTGCAGACTTTTCATTGCGGAGCCAATCCGTAATCTGAGCCTGCTCTAGCTTTCCGGCAATAGCCTTCGTGGAGGAACTTTCCTTCGCCGCAAGAAACATTTTGGCCAGAACAGCATCGTCCTTGTAACCCGCCTTCAGTGTCGACATCATTAACTCGTCCGCGTGTTTTGGACTCAGCTTAGTCACGTAGTCGACCCAGGAATGCAACGCCGGGCTTTCGAAAAGTTTGTCGCCTTGGGTGTTCAGCTCCAGAGTGGTAAAAACTCTATTTGCAGTTTTCCCCTCGCCTGCCCAGACCTTGTGTTGCACCTCTTCTAACCTCCTAGCCAATTTGCCCATGACGTACTGCTTCGATTCAACAAGCATCATAGCCAACTCGTCGTCGCCGTAAGCCGTTCGAAGTACCTTGTACATTTGCTCGTCTGCTTGTTTCCCTTCCATCTTCGTCACGTAGGAGGCCCAAGTGCTCAGTCCAGGGAACTGAAAAGGATTCCTCCCTCGAGAGTCCAGCTTTAGGAGCTTGAGAATGTCTTCCGCGGTTTTGGGCATCCAGCTCTCGAGCAGAACATCCTCCACTTTGTGAACGATATTCGTCCCAACCACTTCCCGCTTCGCAGAACCAATTAAACTCGCGATTATATCGTCGCTATCGCGCGCCCTCATTTTTGAGATAAGTATTTTGTACGGATTTTCCTCGACGATCTTCGCGTAAGACACCCAAGTGTCCAGCAGCGGGCTCCTCAGAGAAATATACCCGTTCTTCTCAATCTTCAGAGCCCGAAGAACGTAATCTGCCGTTTCTTTCTTTCTCAGCCAGTTCTTGATCTGAGCCTCCTCCAGTCTGACAGCCAAATTCTCAGTAATCGACACTTTCTTGGCCTCTACGACCATTTTTGCCAGAGCATCATCTCCGTGCTGCCTCGATAATGTCAAGGCGATAGCCATGTCAGCCGCTTGAGAATCCTTGTAACCTTTGGTAACCGCGCTGGTCCACTTCAGGAACTGCGGGTTTTCAAAAAGGTTGGACTTTTCATAGACCAGCTTCATCTTGCGGAAGAGGTTGAATACTTCTACTTGACTCTTCGGCTTCTTCGACATTTTTTCAGCGAGCTTCGAGATGACGGGAATGTTACCTCTATCCTCGTCGTCGAGTGTGTGCTTGTGAGCCCTCAAGTGCCGCGTGGTTAGGTCGTAACGTGACTCGGCATCGTAAGCATGGTGGGAATCAACACTGATCTTGGAGTCTGTGGCCACTGGTAAAGCGTCGGCGAATGTCAACAGAATGGCAAGTGTCGCCAATATGACACGATACAGACGGACGATTGCGTTGAGCTTGCCAGTCATGTCTGGAAACCGAAACACGAAGATTTGGAGACAGATTGCAAAGTGACACCAGTAATTGCCAGTGCTGCTGGCTTGGGTTCGGATAGGCATCACGCTGATTATGCGGCTTTAATGGCCCGTAATAAAGTCTGTACATGTATGCAGATACAGACTGGTGATGAGATGCATGCCATTTCTGGGGGTTTTGAACAGCAGCGTATTGACTTCCAATCTGGAAATGCTCCATGTATGCTGCGCGGGGAGCACGCAGGTGCTTGCGTATAAATGACTCATTAGCTCAGCATATACAACACACACATCGCGCTTCGTCGCCCATGGAGGCATCTGCGCGTGTCTGTAGAGATGCCCCACGGGTGAAAAAAATGTCGAAGGCATCAAGCGAGGCGGCGCTCGTCAGGAGGTTTCGCAGCTCCGCGTCTGGGTATACAGCGAGCGTCGGCAGTGTCGCGTCCGGCATCTCTATGATTGTGTCGTGTCGGCAAGTGAAAGTGACATTTTGACGCATTTTTGACATCATGAGTGGCTCAACTCGTAGCCGTAGCTGCACCATTTGACCCCTATTGGCCTGCCGCACGGTCTTGTTGAAGTCACGAAGTTGCCGGATGTAAAGTTGCCTCAATGCCGACAGAGATGTCTGCGATCACACTCTACTGTACCGGTAGAGAACTTCAGATCCTGGACTAAGTCGGGGTTTTGGAGCAAAACTTGACTGAAAACGCAATCCCCGCTGGTCCAAAAGCATACTTCTCTGGCCCACTTCAAAATGACGATTTCGGGTTTTCGGCAAAATATCGAGAACGAAAAGTCACCTGCAAAAAATAAAGGTAGCGTGCAAAAGGTCTTCTTTTAGCGCACACGCGCATATTTTTTATTCTATCGTTACACAAGTTTTTTCGAGTAATATCACACCTTCAAAGTCGTCAATTTTGGGTGCCTATAGGTTTTTTTTCGCAGTTCAATCAATATTTAGCGATATTACACCAGATTTGAACGGTGGGCATTTTGTATCGATTGCAACAGCTGGACACGTTTTCGCGCCGTAAGGGCATCTCCACCGCAGCGTTTCTATCCTAACACCAAATCAGAATATAAAGCCGTAAATGGCCAGTTGCGGATGATAGCAAAAAACCTCAACCCCACCGCATATCCTCAAACCAATTACAAAAACTACTGATCACAGCTGAATCTTTCCGATGAGCAGCGACACGGATGAAGACGCAGAGCTTTACAGCAGCGACGACGAAGAAGTGCGTCGCTCAGAGGACCTGAAGAGACCTATCATCGTGTGTGCTAAACCTACATGTGTGTGTTTGTGTATAGGACTTCATTCTCCTGCTTCTTTCTGCGCAAAGAACCCCGCTAAAGCGCAAGCGAGGGGGGTCTAAACCGGGCAAGGCAGCAAACCTCGACCGAGACTTTGAAGCTGCTCATGCGCGACTCTGGAAAGACTATTTCAGCGAAAATCCTACCTATCCAGCGGGGCTCTTTCGTCGGAGGAACCGTATGAGCCGAGATCTTTTCGTGCGTCTCATGGACGCAGTTGTGGAGCACGACCGAGACTTTGAGCAGCGTGTGGACGCTTTAGGGAAGAAAGGTCTCACCCCGCTGCAAAAGTGCAGTGCCGCGGTTCGGATGCTAGTGTATGGGTGTGCTGCGGACTCGCTGGATGATGTTATTAAGGGGGCGGAGAGCACGCTTCTCGGGTACACTAAAAAATTTTGCAAATCTGTGGTCGACATTTTTGAAAGTGAATATCTTCGTGAGCCTACTCGTGACGACATCGAGCGCCAGCTAGAAGCTTCCGCTGCGCGCGGTTTTCCTGGCTGCATTGGCTCGCTGGATTGTATGCACTGGGCGTGGGAAATGTGTCCGACGGCGCTAAAGGGACAACTAAGTGGAAAGGAAGGCAAGCCTACGGTCGTTTTAGAAGTTGTTGCAGATCAGCGCATGTGGATCTCGCACTTTTTTTTCGGCTGTGCTGGTTCCAACAATGGTAAGTAAATGTGTAAGTGCTCCTCTGTATTATGTTCTGATAGTATTAACATCATTCGTTCATTTATATTATTGTAGACATCAACATCATCGACAGATCACCTCTGCTTAATAATCACGTTATTAGGCATGAGCTGTACGATTCGTTCACATACGTTGCAGCAGGAAAGGAGTTCCATCAACTCTACTATCTTGTAGATGGAATTTACCCGCCATACGCGTGCTTTGTGGCTACAATTCGTCACCCGAATACACAAAAAGAAAGACTTTACGCAAAGCGGCAAGAAAGCATGCGGAAAGACGTCGAGCGCACGTTTGGCGTTTTACGTTCAAAGTTTCGGATTCTCAAATTACCAAGTCGCATTTGGTTCGGCAAGGATATGCTGTACGTCATGAAGGCCTGCGTTATCATTCACAATATGATAATCGAAGATGAGTGGGGAGTACCGGGACTGGAAGACCTGACACAGCGAAACGGCGACATGGCGTCTACAACATCGTGCTTCGATGAAGCGAGCAGCGGGGTATGTGAGAATGAAGCGTTGGATTTGGCAGAATTTATTACGCGAAGGTACAGTATTCAGTCAGAAGCAGACAACGCTGTGCTGAGGGAAGCGCTCATTGAGAATTTGTGGGAGCTAGAAGGCGCACGAAAGAATCTTCGTTAGTTGCAGGGCCTCATGTTGATTGAGATAGCACTATACCTGTAAACAAGTTGGCAGATTCCGCCTCATTTTCGTCAGTATCACGATCGGTATTGGCTTGTTGGTGAACAGTAGACCCCTATAAAATACAAATGAGTTAGAATTGTTTTATCAGTGCCCGTACAACGAATACATCTCAACAGTATCGACCTGTTCTAGTTCCCTCAATATCCGCTCCTTTTTCAAGCGGATAATGCTCAATGAGATCTCGTCCATACCGTCCAGAGAGGCAAAAATAATTCGATTTTGCTCCCGCTCTTTCAGTAGCAAAAGCCGCTGCTCTTCCAATTCCGCTTTACGTTGAGAAGTCCGGGCCATTACTACAGCCGCATCCGCAATTCTCCCGTTGCTTTCTTCCAGCGAACGCTGCTGCTTTTGCCTTTGGACTCCAACAGCTCTGATCTCCTTTTCCGGCGCTGGAATAGTAGTGTCGGAGCTGTTATTTTGTCGCTTCCGACATGAGGTGCCACCGCTGGCATCCGGCAGCTCCTTCCATTTGGGCTCGTCTCGTAGCTCTCGCCACGCTTCTAGAAAATCGAAGTGGTCGTCATGCAGTCGCTCGAATAGCGTCTGCGCGTCGACAATGCGGTCCTCCTCCGTTTTTCCGCTCTGGTTCAACTGGATAACGGAAGCAATACACCCGCAAAACTTCCCAACTGCCAGGCGAAGCAACTGCCAGCGTTTCATAACCGAGTTTTGAGGGCGCTGAAAGCGGTCGTGGCGGCGAGGTCGCAGTTCATTGTACTTGGCGGCAACTTTCTCCCAGAATAGATCTCCTTTCTGGTCTGTGGCAGTAATACCATCCTTGGAAATGGCTAGCCACGCCTTGGCCAACGCCTTGTCCTCCGAGTGATCCCAGTTTGGTCCGCGCATTCCCGTTTTCCCGCCACTATCGGCCGGCGGCATTGCGCTCTTCCACCGGCGTCTCCGACTTCTAACGTGGTCTGAAAAGGGGGCACGTTTCCTGTCCGGTGGGACGTAGCCCGGTTGTAGGCCCGCTGCATTCAAAATGTCACAATAGCTTCCGGACACGACGATTTGCTTCATGTAAGCAAACATGGAAGCAAATCGATCGGATTTGCTGTCCGCCCGGTAATTTATTAGCTGATATCCCAGTTTGCTGTCTGCGGTGGAGATAGCAATCCGGTAATTTATCGCAATTTGCTATCGTATCAGCAACCCAGGGGTCGCGGTGGAGATGCCCTAAAACGCGCAAATAGCCGCTACTCCAAATCGAGGTTTTACTCGACGATACCACGTTAAGTGTCTTTTCGGCCAATCATAGGAGGATGTGCACGCATAAAAAACCCCAATCATCATTTTGAAGTGGGCCGGAGAAGTATTCCAATTGGGCCCTTCGTTATTCCACTGGACCCAAGTATTGAAACATCCGCTGGTAATTTATCCGTAATCTATCCGAGTTTTATCCAGATTTTGCTTGTTCCAAGTCCAAGAGATGTTCCAGCATCTAAAACAATTATTCTGCATGTAATGGAACAACGCGATCGGCCTAAATATTGGGATATCCGCTGATAATTTATTCGTCATCTATCCGAGCTTTATATCCAGATTTTCCTTGTTCCAAGAGTGGTTCCAGCAACTAAAGTTCCGTCACCTTACTTTCCTTGACTACGCAGCAACTGCTTCTCCAGTCTGGTAGCAAACTCCTTCGTCTCGTCGACTTTTTTTGCTGCAGAAATCAATTTTGTGAGCTGTTTCTTGGAGTAGAGTGGTTGCAGCACAGCTAGCATCAATTCATCTGCCTTCTTCTTGTCCAGTTTCGTCACGTGGGAGATCCACATTGTTAGCTTCGGGTGCGTGAACAACGTGATTCTGGCCCGGTCCAGATGTAGCCGATAGAAAACTGTCTCCGCTGTCAGCGATTCGCTCAGCCACATCTCTTGATTCAATTTCCAGCCAAGTTCCTTCGTGTGACTGTTTTCTATTGCATAGGAAACCATGGAGTTGAGTTTTGATTTGTCAAAGCGTTTCTGTAGTACCTTGAACATCGTCTTGTAAGGGTCCACCTTGTCCAGCATCATCACATAGGAGACCCACGTATCCAAATCGCGCGACTCAAAAACGAACTCGCCATGCTGCTTTAGGACAAAGTCAAATACATCATCCGCAGATTTCCTTTCACCCAGCCACTTCTTCAACACTGCTTTTGTCAATCTCGCGGCTATCTCATCATTATGACCATGTCCGAGAGAGAGCATCTGTGCCAGCTTTTCATCGCTATAGTGCGGTTTCAACACCGAGAGAATGATATCATCCGACTTGTGAGGATCCAGCTTCGTCGTGTATGCCACCCATGCTCGCACACGCTGTTTCCACAACAGGATACCCCCTACGTGTTCAAGCTTTAACAAACTGAAAACATCAGCCGCGGTTTGTTTCTCGCCCAGCCACTTTTCAAGCTGTGCTGCCTCCAATTTACCAGCAATGGAACTTGTACTGGCCCCTTTCTTCGCCTTCATAATCATCTCAACAAGCTTGTCGTCCGTATCGGTGAGCTTGGACGTCTTCAGTTTCCCAAGCAGCATAGCGTATGGATTTTCGTTCAGTTTCTCCACGTAGGCCACCCAGTTACTCAGCAGCGGGTTGGTCAAAAGGTTATCCACATCGTCGTCCAGCTTTAAAAGCTTGAAAATGTCATCTGCAGATTTTTCATTGCGGAGCCAATCCGTCATCTGAGCTTGCTCTAGCTTCCCGGCAATAGCCTTCGTGGAGGAACTTTCCTTTGCCGCAAGAAACATTTTAGCCAGAACAAGATCGTCCTTATAATTCGCCTTCAGTGTCGACAGCATTAACTCGTCAGCGTTCTTCGGACTCAACTTAGTCACGTAGTCCACCCAGGAATGCAACGCCGGACTCTCAAAAAGCTTGTCGCCTTGGGTGTTCAGCTTCAGAGTGGTGAAAAAACCCTGGGCGGTGTTCCCCCCGTTGAATCTAACATTGTGTTGCACCTCTTCCAGCCTCTTAGCCAGATCGCCCAGGGTGTATTGCTTCGACGCAGCAAGCATCGTAGCCAGCTCATCGTCACCGTAAGTCGCTCGAAGCACCGAATACATCTTCTCGTCTGCTTGTTTCCCTTCCATCCTCGTCACGTACGAAAACCAAGTGCTCAGTTCATGGGACATAAAGAGATTCCCGCCTCGAGAGTCCAGCTTTAGGAGCTTGAATATGTCGTTCGCGGTTTTGGGCTTCCAGCTGTCGAGCAGTACATCCTCCACTTTCTGGGCAATACTCGACCCATCTACTTTCCCCCTCGCCGACCCAACCAAACCCGCGATTATATCATCGCTATAACGCTCCCTCATTTTCGAGAGCAGCAGCTTGTACGGATTTTGCTCAATCTTCTCCACGTAAGACACCCAAGTGCTCAGCAGCGGGTTTCTCAGAGAAATGTACCCGTCCTTCTCAATTTTCAGAGCCCGAAAGACTTTATCTGCAGTTTCTTTCTTGCTCAGCCAGTTCTTCATCTGAGCCTCCTCCAGTCTGGCAGCCACATCCTTCGTACTCGACACTTTCTTGGCCTCTACGATCATTTTCGCTAGACCTTCATCTCCGTGTTGCCTTGCCAACGTGAATGCGATAGCCATGTCAGCAGCTTGAGAATCCTTGTAACCTTTGGATACCGCACTAGTCCACTTCAGGAACTGCGGGTTTTCAAAAAGGTTGGACTTTGCATTGACCAGCTGCATCTTGGCGAAGAGCTTGAATACTTCCGCTTCACTCTTCGGATTATTCGACATCTTGTCAGCGATCTTCGAGATGACGGGAATGTAAACATTAAACGCTCTCTCCTCATCGTCGAGTGAATGCTTGTGGGCCCTCAAGTGCCGCGTGTTTTGGTTGTACCGGGAATTGTCCTGGAAAGTTTGTTGTGCACCGATCTTCTTGGAGTCTGTGGTCTCTGGTAAAGCATCGGCGAATGCCAACAGAATGGCAAGTGCCACTAAAATGACCCCATGTGTTGCCTTAAACTTGCCAGTCATGCCTGGAAACGGGGGCACGAAGGTTTGGAGACGGATTGGAAAGTGATACAAGTATGTGTGAAGTGCTTATTTGTCAGGTGGTGCTGACTTGTATTACTGCAAGATGAGGGATTCGGATGATTATTCACCTTCAATTGCACTTCGAAGTATAATACCATATCGTATTAATTAATAATATTTCTCACTTTATAGGGCTGTGGCTAGCCGGACAGAACAATCAATTGTTCTGTGTATTGTTCTGTGTGGTACAGAACGACGCACAGAACAACTTCGAGGTGTACAGTAGTTACCGCAATACAGTACTCTGTGCACAAGTGAACGCCACACATCGACTTCATAACCAATGCTGAATAGACCACTTTCATCTTCTTCGAGCGAGTGGAGAAACATACTTCAGTAGCAGTTGTGAAGAACGTCAACCGAACATGTCGCTCCCAAAACCATAACCATGTTATTGAGAAGCACTGGATACACTTATAAAATCGGGCAAACAGTTTTGTGTTGTTTTAAAAATGTTAAGCGAGTGTCGGAGACATTGGAGTCTGTAGTATCTAGAGATCCCGTCAGCTTTCCCGTTCATAGCGATGAGTAATTCAGGTTAACTTCAAAAACAAGAAGTGAAAGCGGACCAAAGTTGCGTACGTCATTGATGGGTGTCCAGCAGCTCGGTTACTAGGGATTTTGATTCATCGTAGTGCAATTTGGCGCAGTTTGACGTATCGTGAATTCGTGAATTCTTGTTGCCGCCGTTGAGTTGAACTTGGGCGTTGGTGATGTTGAACGGGACGTTGATTACGAAAGTCAACGCTAGCATGAACGGCGACGCGACGTTGGTCCCCGTGATCCGTCACACCACCGAACACGTACGACATAGCTACAAGCACCACCCGGAAGCGCAGACGAACGACCTTGCTGAACACGGTGGTGAGCGCTGCTCGAACCTCGACATTTGACACCATCACGAGGTCCATCGGGAGTGGATAGAGCCACAGTATGCGGCGATTCAGCTACAAGACACGAAAACAACATCCACAAACACCATTTAGAACCATATTTTACCAACATGCAGCCACAGTTGCTCACCTCAACGATCTCGATCTTAGCGAGCTGCCTGAGCATGGCACCATCAGCCGAGTGAAGCTCTCCACGCGCTAGAGCGCATCACCGGGGAGTTGAATTTCTCACCATGCGTCGATGTTGCTGCACTTGTCCATAACGCACGAGGAATTTCATACTCGGCGGGCAGCAACGAGGCGATCGCGTACATGCCCACAGTCCATATCGTGGTGAAGCGTCTCGAGAGCGATTGCCACGTCGCCACACAATGCGCGAGCAAGTGTGCATGTTCATATCAGCCACTTCGACCAGCTTTTGCTAGCTCAAGACACGGGGCGGAGGGTAGCACCCATAGCGATACAACGGTGAGCTGGATCACGAAGTCTTGCAGAGCTTGGTCTCAGCGACACCGAGCTCGAGAATATTCGGTCGTTCGCCAACTAGCCGATCTCGCCTAATATGCCCGCGGCATTTCCTGCGTAGCGGAAGCAAGGCCTGCTCCTTTATGAGTGTTCTCCGGGTTTAATATCGACAATGAGATCGGAGTCGCACCTCTCTTCTGGATCTCTTTCCGCACCTCGTTCAGCTGCGCTAGGCCGCTCTCATGCGCCTCTCTTGAATGTTCATGATCAATCACGTTCTGCTTCTCCTGCTCCACCTCGTCAGCCATCCTTTCCAGCATTCGCAGCGCCTCCATCCGCTCCCGCACTGCTTTTTCTCTAATAAGCAAATTGATAAACCAACCAAGGGGCGAGCCTCTATACCGCAGAAGTACTGAGCTTAAATTAATTTAGAACTTTTCAAAGTGGTACTTAATTTAGAGCGCTGGACACCTTCACAAGCAAGCCAAAATCCATATCCTCGCGTATTTACTTGCCACCACCTCAGCGCCGAATAGCGCCGCTGTTATACCTCTTCCCACCCGCGTACTAGGTATGCTAGCATCGAAGAGGGGTAACACAGTTAAAGGTCACGAGTGAATATGCACCACAATGTGGCCGTCAATCTAGTATAATTATATAATACCTTCGACTCAGCGACCGAAGCCACCGTGGAAACACTGCACTTAGTCGGCGCTCACGTGGATGTCCTCTCCTCATCTAGAGCCCCAACATGAAGGCAACGGGTAGTTGCACCGGTGATACCAGTGTGAAGGTGACGTATGATAACGCAGCTCTGAAGCGCATGACCCGTCAGCAATGATCCGTACGGGTCTCGCCGCCCGGACGGCCCCACGCGTGAGTGCAATCTCGGGAGTTTCAGATTACGACACGCCTGCGTGGTTGCGAGATCGGTAAGATCGGCACGACCGACAGGTCCAGGATCTGCCAAGTACAGAACCCAGACGGACTAGATAGCCGGAGACAGATTACAGATTAAGAGAAACAAGGTCAGTTTGGAATCGGCTTAGTAGAGAGCTGAGCGGCCCAGCAGAGGGCCGACCGAGATCAAAGTTAACTTTAGTTCCATCAGAATCAAGCTCCGCGCCAAGACCAGCGCGTGACAACATGGAACTCCAAGATGTGAACGTCGACGACGCATCGGACCGGGGCCAAGGCCAAGAGAGTGCGAGCGCTGACGTTGATGAGCTCACGGAGCGAGCTGCCGCGATGCAGTTGGAGAGCGCCCCCTCGCCTATGCCGCGATCACCGGGTCTGCGGCTGCAGATACCGAACCCGTTCGAGCCAAGCGATCAGCCCGTCACGGACGAGCTCATGCAGACGGTGAGCCCCGTGTCTAGCGGACAGCGCGTGGCTGCCGCGCCGGCGTTGCCTCAGCCGCCCAGATTCGAGGGCCGCACTATGCAGGATCGCCGAAACTTTATGCGCCGGTATGAGACATACCTGACGGCCATCAACGCGCTTCAGACTCAGTGGGGCGGCGCCTTCGCGATGCCAGTTGGTGCATGTATTGAGTCAAGGACGAAGCGAATGGTAGCGCGATATGAATTCAACACGGCTCCACATCTGATCACAGAAGAGCAGTGGATTGGATACTTCATGAAGGCCAACACGCCCTCGCATGTGGACTACGCGTCGGTGGACGAGGCGATGAAGAAACTTCAGATGCGGACGACCTGGCCTGAGCCGGAGAGTAGAATGATGAACCTCCAGGCTGATCTGGAGGCTGTATTGGATCAATTTAACCTAACCGAGGTGGCATTTGAGCATGAGCAGCGACGGATTGTCAAATACTTGGCGAATGCCCTAGCGCCCGCTAGTTTCAAGGCCGCCATCGCCACGAAGCTAACGCTCCACGAGAACAAAAGGTACAAGAATGAAGTGGTGCCGTTTTGCGCTTGGGTGACAACCCTCATGCGCGAGTTCATGACCTGGGAACACGCTGCCAGAGCTGCAGCGACAGCTGGGCAGTCGAGTCAGTCAACGCCACGGGGTACAGGACGTGGAAATACTGGAGGCCGCGGTAACGGTGGGAGTCGCGGGGCTACTGGCGACCATGGACAACAAGGTGGACGCCGTGACGGCCGCGAAGGACATGAGGGCCGCGATGGTCGTGACAGTCGCGGGGTATCGCGAGTTGGCGTTTCGACTGCCTCGCCTATCACGCGCCGAGATGAACCCAGGCTAACGCGGGGGGCGTGTCTTAAATGTAACTCGCCCGCCCATCAAGTGCGCGAGTGTCCAAGCTGCCAGCCTGGCGAAGCTACCCAATTACTGAAAGCAAGGCGTGAGAGGCATGATGCTGCGCAGAACGCTGCCATGCGTCGTTTTGATGTTGTGGAGCCGGACAAGCCCACGACGCAGCGTCCGTGTGAGGACAAGGGCACAACGGATGCTGAGGTGGACGGCGTGTCGGTAAAGGCCCTCCTATTGGACTCGGGGGCCGATACGTCGCTCGTGGCGCGGGGTGTCCTGGATGCCATCAGGGTTGTTGGCCGTGAGGTGTCGGTTAGTGAGGTGGATGTTGTTCGACTCAGCCCGGTTGGTGGGCGTACAATTGACGTGCACCGTGAAGTGATTTTCCGCGAGGTTGTCCTCACCACGTCCGCAGGACCCTTGATGCTGCGTAATTTGAAGTGCTACGTCGAGGAGGCGAACGACGCGATGGACTTGACCGTCGGCAGACCCATTATGGAGATTCTTGGGTACTCCACTGACAAGTTGCTCGTTGAGGCTAGAGACGCAAGCCCGGAATGGGAGCTTGGATCGACCGCGTCAGCAAACCCTAGCGAGGACTCTGCTGACACCGCACTGCAGCGCATGTGCAGACTGCAAGTGGGAACGCGTGACCCACCGATGTCTGAAGACGAAGCGGACGGTATTGAACGGCATGAGATCCGGACGGCGCTGCCGAGTATGCACCCGACGGACCTAAAGGAGGTGGTGAAGTACTTGGAACGAAAAATTGAGATTGCCGAGCAGATGGGTTTGACACTCGACGGACGCGCGAAGCTGCGTGCCGTCATGCGTGTTAGAGTCAACAATTTTCGGTTGGAATTTGGAAATGACCCACCGGTGCGGGTGGCACCCATGCAAGTTCGTCTGAAGGATGATGCTCGACCTGTCCGTGCGCAACCACGACGGTACTCCCCCAACGACCGCGCGTTTCTGGACCGACACACCGCAGCGCTGTTAGCGCACGGACTCGTGTACAAGAACCACCGGAGCAGGTGGGCGTCAGCTCCAAGGATCGTTCGCAAGCGAGAGCAGGATGTGGACCCGACAGCGGATCCAAGAATGACCATTGATACGCGGAGTGTGAATGAGAGAACCGAGCCCATGTCGTGGCCCATGCCGGTGCTGGACGTGGTGCTTGGGGAGCTTGAAGGTGCACGAGTTTTCTTCGTCCTTGATTGGTTCCGGGGGTACTGGCAGCTCCCGCTTCACCCCGACTCACAAGAGCTCTATTCCTTTGTCACTCACCGGGGTATCTACACTCCGACGCGCGTACCGATGGGGGCGACCGACGCGGTGGCCTACTGCCAGGGCGTGGTCGAAGAGATCTTTGGCGACCTGGTCGGCGACGGTATATTGGCGTGGCTTGATGACATCCTTGGCTACGCGGAGAACGAGAGTGCGTTGTTGGAGCTATTGGATAAGGTTCTATCTCGATGCGAGGCATACGGTCTCAAACTCCACGCGAAGAAATGTCAGTTTTTCGCCACGGAGGTTAAGTGGTGCGGCCGCGTGATTTCGGCGGCTGGGGTTAAGCATTGCCCGGAGCGCGTGCAAGGCCTCGTTGACATGCCACCACCCCGGACTGCGGGGGATCTGCAACAGTTTCTATGCGCCGTTAATTGGATGCGTCAGAGTATACCTGAGTACACGCGCATCACGGCCAACCTCTATGACGCTTTGGAACGTGCTGCCAAGATCTCGGGCTCGCGAAAGAAGAACATGCTCGCGAAGATCCGCCTGGACGACGTCGGCTGGGGTGACAAGGAGATTGCTAGTTTTGAGAACATCCGCGGAGCGTTGCTTCGGATGGTGCCGCTGGCGCACCCGAGCCCGACAGCCGAGGTGGCGTTGTACACCGACGCCAGCCAGGATTTCTGGGGAGCCATGGTCTCTCAGCTGGAGCCACTTGAAGTCAGCAGACCGTTGGAAGACCAACATCACCAGCCCCTGGCGTTCTTGAGTGGTCGCTTTGTAGGAGCTGCTGCGCGCTGGCCGACCATCGAAAAGGAGGCGTTCGCCATAGTGGAGGCTACACGCCGGCTCGAGTACCTGCTCTTGAGGCCGAAAGGATTTCGCTTGTACACCGATCATAGGAATCTTGTGTACATCTTCGACCCGTATGCAACGGATGGAGCCATGGCGAGATATCAGGCTGATAAATTACAGCGTTGGGCGATGTCGTTGCTGTCGTTCCGGTATGTGATTGAGCACGTGCCCGGCGACGCCAATGTCTGGGGCGACCTGTTGAGCCGCTGGGGCGCGGGATCGACCCTGCAGGCCGAGTGCGCTTCCACGCGCATTGCCCGTCTTGCTGTCATCGAGCGTGTGTCGCCTCTGGAGGACCAAGAGTTTGTGTGGCCCACGGAGGCGGAGATCCGTGTGTTGCAGCGCGGAGCAAGCGCGCGTGAGCGCGACCAACACGGTGTGCACTGGGACGACGAGAGGGAACTGTATGTGACCTCCGCGGGACGTGTGTGGATCCCAGACGCTGCCGTCGAGATGCAACAACGACTGTGTGTAGTTGCACATGCCGGAGCGAGCGGTCATCGTGGCGCCCGTGCTACGACGCAGGCTTTGGCGATGGTGTTCTTTTGGAAGACGATGTCGACCGATGTTTCGGCATTTGTCAGTGGCTGCTTGCACTGCATGGCCACCGCTGGTGGCCGGATCCCACGGCCGTTTGGGGAGACGCTGCGGGCGACCAAGCCCAACGAGATCCTCCATTTTGACTACTTGACGATGGTAGAAAGTGAGAGCGGGCTGAAGTACGTGCTAGTTCTGAAGGACAACATGAGTGGATACGTGGAGTTGATCGCATGTCCGAACCCCACGGCTGACTATGTCTACACTGGGTTGATGGACTGGTTCAAGCGGTTCGGCGTAGTGCTTCAGTGGGTTTCTGATCAAGGTGTGCATTTCCGCAACCAGGTGATTGAACGCCTGCAGCGCGCCCTGGGTGCGCAGCATCACTTTACGACAGCCTACACCCCATGGGCTAATGGGACTGTGGAGGTTGTAAACCGGGAATTGTTGCGTGCAGTCAAGGCACTGCTGAGCGAGCGTCAGCTCCCCGTTCGGGACTGGCCGGCGGTACTATCGATTGTGCAAGGAGCTTTGAATGCAATGCCGGCTGACCGATTGGATGGTAAATCACCGCTCACTGCGTTCACCGCGCTGCCTGGTGCTGTCCAGTTGCGCAGCATTCTACACCCGCATGACCCCGTTCACGCGACCGTGGAATGGGTTCACGAGCAGATTGTAACCCATCTCTCCAGCGTTCGTGTCGCCCTCGATGGGCTTCACGCTGAAATGACCGACGCTAGTGAAAAGCGTCGTCGAGCGGCTCGCGAGCGCCATGCGCGACGCCAGGGCGTCCAGCTTCAGAAGTTCAATGAAGGCGACTTTGTGTTGGCTGCTACCGCCACGGGTCGCAGCGGCCACAAGCTTGCACTCGTCTGGCGTGGACCGAAAAGAATTGTTCGCGCCTTGAATGACTATACGTTCGAAGTCCAAGACATCGTGGCTCCGTTCGAGGTTAGCACCCGCCACGCTTCTCGCCTCCAGTTGTACCGGGACGCCGCTCGTGGGCTGGAAGAAGACCTGCAGGAACAAGCAATCTATGGCGAGGGTGGTCATCTAGTGGAGGCACTACGGGACTGCCGCCTCAGCCCGGACACCCATCGGTGGGAGATCCTCGTCAAATGGATCGGTTTAGATGACATCGAGGCATCCTGGGAACCGGCCGAAGTGATTCGGCAGGATGTCCCGTTGTTTTTCGACGCGTTCACAGACGCTGAAGCCGGAGGCTCGTTACGCCGCCAAATGGTGACTGCACTGAATGCGGACCGACAGCGCTCTACCGCGCCGGCCGTGGCCCGCCTTCCTCGCCGTCGGGCTCGAGCTGTACGCCCGACCAGTGACCCGAATTAACCTTCTCGGTTGGAGGGGGAAGTGATCCGTACGGGTCTCGCCGCCCGGACGGCCCCACGCGTGAGTGCAATCTCGGGAGTTTCAGATTACGACACGCCTGCGTGGTTGCGAGATCGGTAAGATCGGCACGACCGACAGGTCCAGGATCTGCCAAGTACAGAACCCAGACGGACTAGATAGCCGGAGACAGATTACAGATTAAGAGAAACAAGGTCAGTTTGGAATCGGCTTAGTAGAGAGCTGAGCGGCCCAGCAGAGGGCCGACTGAGATCAAGCAAGACCATTCGGGGTCGGCAAGAGTATCGTTATAGTATCAGCATGGGCAAGGGCCTGACGCGTGCCGACGGCAATATCATCGTGTAGAAGGATCATATCACGGGGGTCAACCATCACTTGGTTTGGGGTGGTGATGCCATTTCCATGCAAGGCAACAACGGTGACAGCACAGCCATGGAGAAGATTTGGCTCACATCAAGATCTCGCGTTGTCGGCCGGCAGTTCATTTCGACCAACAAGGCGAGTACCGACTCTATGGCCATCGGTAACTCGGACTTCGACGGAACCACCGAGTACTCGGCATCGTGCGACGGACACCACTAGTGGCCGTTCATGATCTACGGCATGACTCGGTTCAGCATGCTCAACAACGACATCCACGGCACCTCTCGGGCCGTAAGCCGGCGATGGGGGTTGAGAGTGAAGCCAATGTTGTTGCGCACGTCGCCAACAACTTTTGAGGCAACAACACGGGTCACGCGTTTGAGATTGGTGCGAGGGCAACAACTTCGGCAACACAACAATGCAGGTGTTCACCGGTACGGATTGCGCACTGTATGCCGCAACTAGCGATGACGAATGCAAGATCTCCCTCGGGAGTTTGTGTGCGGCCAAGGAGCAGGTGGCTAGCGGTGGGATCACGTCAGGCAACGGAAAGACTGTGCTGAAGACGGTCAAGTATCTACATCTGATGAATACGCGCCGGGTTCCACCAAAGGTCGAGATGCTCGCAGCAGCAACACCAAATCAACCGTTCGAGACAGCTCGCAGCAGACGCAAGAGTCTTCTCCGGCCAATGGATTGCAGCAGGAGCAGCAAAAGCCCTCGCAGGTCGAAGCAGAAGCAAAAGAAGGCCGACAAACTCGGGCTTGCCTGCTACACTGAAGATATATTGTGCAAGTATTAATAAGTAGTTTGTGTGCCGAACTACAAATCTATAGAACGTATAACATTTAAAAGGGTAACGTACCAATTGTCAAAGGTATTGTTCTGTGTGCTGCTCTGTAATTGGACAGAACATTGTACAGAACGTTCTGTGCGGCTAGTTTATAGGTTAACTGTGGGTCGGGTGGCTACATAATTGTCCTCGCACTATCGAGGCTCGCAGTGCACCAGCACTGCCGGTGCAGTCGGCAACTGGAGCCAACTATAAACTTAATTTGTTTTTAATTTAATAGTGATAAAGAAGTTAGCAACGCAAATATGCTTCGGGGCGATTATTTTTCGGTTCGTCTGCGGGCCGGGTTTCCGGATCTGGGTTTCTCATGTTACAGACGTGCGCGCCTATACACCTTTTCAACTTCAAAGCTGCAAATTCCAAGTTCAATACTGCAAAATGTAAGTTCAATACAGCAAATCGTGATCAGAGGCCGATGTGAGATTTTATATTTAGCTTACTCGGGGATGGCGCTCGAAGCGCTGCATCGGCATGAGTGCCTCGGTCCATTAGATTTGGTGCGAAGCGCTTCGCGCCACACGTGCACTGTTCCCAGTTCAAGTAGATAGAGCCTCACATGGGTTTTGCACGATTTGCTGTTTTGATCTTACATTTTGCAGTATTGAACTTGGAATTTGTAACTTTGAAGTTGAAAAGGTGTAGACCGTACCTTCCAATACACCCGCTTCATGTCTGTGCATCTGTGGGCACGTTTCCTTTCCAGATTGAAAGTCACCAGGCATTTGCGTACACTGCTGGTCAGTGATGACATGCATTTCACTGAGCTTTTCCCAAAAAGAGTACCAGGTACCGATTTGCTGATCCGTTCCAAAAGAAGTACCTGTCCCAAATGCCGGCGGCTGCGGCGTTCTTAGGTGCGTAAATCTGGAAGATGGTATAATCTGGTAATGATGATCCGTGTCCAAGAAGCTGAGAGTGCACCACGCAGATGCTTGCGGTGTCTCCACCAGCACATCCAATCAGCGCCCCTGCAGCAGCGTGTGTATTAACTATCGTCTACTTATTTTCCTTGGAGAAGCTTCTCCAGCCTGATAGCAAAATCCTTCGTCTCGTCGACCTTTTTTGCGGCCGAAAACATTTGTTTGAGCTGTTTGTTGGAGTAGAAGGATTGGAGCACAACTAACATCTTCTTATCCGCGTTCTTCTTGTCCAGCTTCGTCACATGGGAGATCCACATTGTTAGCTCCGGTCGCTTGAACAACGTGCTTCCGACCCGGTCCAGATGTAGCCGATAGAAAACTACATCCGCTGACATCGATTTGCTCAGCCACATCTCTTGAATCAACCGCCAGCCAAGTTCTTCCGTGCGGCTGCTTTCAGCTGCATGGGAAACCATGGAGTTGAGTTTTGTTTCGTCAAAGCGTTTCTGTAGTACCTTGAACATCGTCTTGTAAGGGTCCACCTTGTCCAGCATCATCACATAGGAGACCCAAGTATTCAAATAGCTGCCCTTAAGAGCTTGATCACGAACCCGCTTCAGCACGAAGTCGAAGACGTCTCCCGCAGATTTCTTTTCAGCCAGCCACTTGTTGAGGACGATTTTTTCGAATTTGGCTGCCATGTCTTCAGCCTCGTCCCTTCCTGTTAACACCATTCTCGCCAGCTCGGTGTCAGTGTAGTACGGCTTCAGCACAGACACTATGACATCGTCCGACTTGTGAGGATCCAGCTTCGTCACGTACGCCACCCAAGCTCGCACACGCTGTTTCCACAGCAGGACAGCCCCTTCATGATCAAGCTTTAACAATTTGAAAACATCAGCCGCGGTTTGTTTCTCGCTCAGCCACTTTTCAAGCTGCGCTGCCTCTAATTTACCAGCAATGGAACTTGTACTCGCCTCTTTCTTCGCCTTCATAATCATCTCGACGAGCTTGGCGTCAGTGGCTGTGAGCTTGGACGTCTTTAGTTTCCCCAGCAGCATCGCGTACGGTTTTTCGTTCAGTTTCTCCACGTAAGCCACCCAGTTACTCAGCAATGGGTTGGTCAAAAGGTTATCCACATCGTCGTCCAGCTTTAAAAGCTTGAAAATGTCATCTGCAGATTTTTCATTGCGGAGCCAATCTGTCATCTGAGCCTGCTCCAGCTTTCCGGCAATAGCCTTCGTGGAGGAACTTTCCTTTGCCGCAAGAAACATTTTAGCCAGAACAAGATCGTCCTTATAATTCGCCTTCAGTGTCGACAGCATTAACTCGTCAGCGTTCTTCGGACTCAACTTAGTCACGTAGTCCACCCAGGAATGCAACGCTGGGCTCTCGAAAAGTTTGTCGCCGTGGGTGTTCAGCTTCAGAGTGGTGAAAAGTCCCTGCACGGTTTTCCCCTCGATCAATCCAACCTTGTGTTGCGCCTCTTCCAGCCTCTTAGCCAGATCGCCCAGGGCGGATTGCTTCGACGCAGCGAGCATCATAGCCAGCTCATCGTCACCGTAAGTCGCTCGAAGCACCGAATACATTTTCTCGTCTGCTTGTTTCCGTTCCATCTTCGTCACGTAGGAGGCCCAAGTGCTCAGTTCATGGGACTGAAAGGGATTCCTCCCTCGAGAGTCCAGCTGTAGGAGCTTGAGAATATCTTCCGCAGTTTTGGGCTTCCAGCTGTCGAGCAGTACATCCTCCACTTTCTGGGCAATACTCGACCCATCTACTTTCCCCCTCGCCGACCCAACCAAACCCGCGATTATATCATCGCTATAACGCTCCCTCATTTTCGAGAGCAGCAGCTTGTACGGATTTTGCTCAATCTTCTCCACGTAAGACACCCAAGTGCTCAGCAGCGGGTTCCTCAGAGAAATGTACCCGTCCTTCTCAATTTTCAGAGCCCGAAAGACTTTATCTGCGGTTTCTTTCTTGCTCAGCCAGTTCTCGATCTGAGCCTCCTCCAGTCTGGCAGCCACATCCTTCGTACTCGACACTTTCTTGGCCTCTACGATCATTTTCGCTAGACCTTCATCTCCGTGTTGCTTCGCCAATGTCAAGGCGATAGCCATGTCAGCCGCTTGAGAATCCTTGTATCCTCTGGTAACCGCGCTGGTCCACTTCAGGAACTGCGGGTTTTCAAAAAGGTTGGACTTTGCATTGGCCAGCTGCATTTTGGCGAAGAGCTTGAATACTTCCGCTTCACTCTTCGGATTCTTCGACATCTTGTCAGCAAGCTTCGAGATGACGGGAATGTTACCTCTCTCCTCGTCGTCGAGTGAATGCTTGTGGGCCCTCAAGTGCCGCGTGTTTTGGTCGTACCGGGAATTGTCTTGGAAAGTTTGTTGCACACTGATCATTTTGTAGTCTGTGGTCACTGGTAAAGCATCGGTGAATGCCAACAGAATGGCAAGTGCCACTAATATGACCCCATGTCGACGCACGGCTGCCTTAAACTTGCCAGTCATTCCTGGGAACGGGAACACGATTGTTTGGAGGCGGATTGGAAAGTGATACAAGTATGTATGAAGTACTTATTTGTCAGGTGGTGCTGTCTTGTATTACTACAAGATTAGGGATTCGGATGATTATTTAGCTTCACTGTCAATTGCACTTCGAAGTACTGTATTGGTAATATTTCTCACTCTAAACACACGTGCATTGTCCTGAGGCTCGCAGTGCCAGCCAACTGCTCTGTAGTAAAAAGCTTGGTATGCACGTTTTATTTCCAGATTGGAAGTCACCAGTCATTTATGAGCACTACTGGTCAGTGATGACATGCATTGCTGCCTATCCTCCCAGAGTTTTTGACCTCTATCCGACGATCCAGCAGTGCTGGATCGTCTGGCATCGTGCTGGCAGCACGCAGGATAAATGACTCACTACATGTAGCTCAACATATACAACACACAAATGCACACAAATTATCACCAGACCACGTATTTTGCTCCCCGCGTCCTCAGTCCGTCAGTACGAAGGAATTGACTTTATTAATCACCAGAGCTCGAGTAGCTAACTGCTCATAAGACTGAATGAAGATCAGCCCATTTTCTTCATCGCACGGTCCTTTCGGTTGTGGTTCGCCACCTTGGCCTTGTTCTTGTCTTTCCTTGCTCGTTGGCGCTGTATCTGCTGCGGTGTTAGTGGCTCGTCTTGCTTCTTCTCTTCCCCTTGCCTCTTGTCTTGTCGTCGAGTAGATTTATGCTTTTGACCTGAAGAACCTTGTGACGGACCCCCAGCAGAGCTTGGCCGCGAAGGCCTATGCTCAGCAGACTGGACACCTTCTTTCTCTTCCTCTTCTTCATGGTCAGCACTGAGCGGGGTTTCACGGTTCCGGTTGCGCATGCCCTCCCAGAATGCGTCCTTCTCCTCCTTCAAGCGCATCCGGCGGTTCTGCTCACGAATGGCATCTTGGTCATCAGCACTGCCGCCATCACGGATGCGGAAAGACACGAAGTCGTCAAACTCGTCGTTGTAGTCATCGTCGTACTCGTCAAGCGTGATGCCGTCATCTCTGCCGCCGTATGCACCTTCACCAATCGGCAGATCCCCGTGCTCATCTTCTTCTTCGTACATGCTCACAAGCTGCTTCATCTTCTCCACCAGTTGCTGGTCCTTCTTCGCAATCTGGGGGTCGTAGGTCTTCTCCATCGTCTTCTTGCCCACCCACACTCGACTCGGGTCCAGCTTCTTGGATTCTTCCACCTTCGGTGCAGGTGCTGGCTTGCCAGTGATCTGCGCCTCCAGCCGCACGAACTCCGGGTCGGAGCGCTTTAAATCCTGGGCCACGTCGATGAGCACCGGCGGCGGGTTGCTCTCCAGCAGGAAGTTGATCACGACTTCCACCTGCAGATTCGAGCTGAGCAGGCAGAGCTCGACGTAGCCGTCGCCAAGATCAGGGAAGAAGTCCTTCACCTGTAGCACCATCGGGGCCAGAACTGCCTCCGTGTCGTCATTCTGCGGCGCTGCAGGCTTCGTCTCCTCCAGTACCGGCACTCCCCACTCCTTCGCGTCAGCAGACAGCGATGCCTTAGGCTTCGCCTCTGCGGTCTGGTCATCTGCCAGCAACACGCGGCGTCGCGGGAGTCCCTCGACCACCATGTCCAGGTACGAGAAGGTCTCCACGTCCAGTTTGCAGCGGTCGAAGAAATCCGCCACCTTGTCCTTGTACTCGCACAAGTACCACAAGTCGCTCAGGAACGACCCGTGCTCCGCCTCATCCTCCAGACAGCCGTTGCTCAGGGCGTGCAGGCCGGCCAGCAGCTCCTCTCCACTGCCAGAGCCTTCAACCTCCTGCGTCTCCATCAGCAGATCCACGCAGCGCGCGAGCACCTGCAGCAGCGTGTGTCTCGTCTCCGCGATGAGCGGCGCCTCCTGTGCCTGTACCTGCCGCTGCAGTGCCGGCAGCGCCGCCTCGTAGAGCTGCACCAGTCCGTAGAGCATGGACGTCTCGTGCTGGGCCAGCTCCGTCTCCAGGTCGGCGCCGGCCAGCAGCAGCCGCTGAGCCACGGAGTCGGCGGAGCACAGGCCGGCAACCGACAGGCTCAGCTCGTAGCCGACGTGCAGCAGTTGCACTACTTGACCCCTGTTGACCTGCTGCACAGTCTTGTTGAAGTTGGTAAGTTGCTGGATGTAAAGTTGCCGTAAAGCCGACAGTGATGTCGAAAATGCCGGCACGTTTTCGACAAGATTGTCCAAAATGACCCCCACGGCTGCGGCGTTCTTGGGCGCGTAGATCTGGCAGAACGGAGCCACGCGCGTCACGTGAAGCAGTCCACAGTCCTCGGCCAGCGACAGCAGCGCTGCGCTCTGCGTCACGCGCTGGAAGATCGTGAAAACGGCACGTGAGTCGGCAGCCAGCGATCGCGCAGCCGACACTCGCGCTTCCTCGTCCATGGAGGCGTCTGCGCGCGTCTGTAGCGACGACCCACGCGTGAAAAAGGCGTCCAAGGCATCGAGCGAGGCGGTGCTCGTCAGGAGGTTCTGCAGCTCCGCGTCTGGGGCAGCGGCAAGCGCCGGCAGTGTCGAGTCCGGCATCTCTGTGATTGTGTCGTGTCGGCAAATGACGCCGTCACTTTTCGACATCTTTTTGACAACGTGAGTGATGGTCATATACCGGTATACCGACCTGCCACCGAATCCTCAGTCCCCATTTCCCTTGAAGTGTGTGTCACCCCCCCCCCCTCCCAATGAAGTCCTTCCCCACAGCCTCGCTGCTGCCCAAGGAGGAGACGCTGGCCGACCGGTTCCTGAAGCAGTTTCCCTCCTATGACGGTCGCAACGCCGTCGTGGCCATTTTCGACACGGGCGTGGACCCCGGCGCCGTCGGCCTGCAGTCGACGCCCGACGGCCGCCCCAAGATCGTGGACATCGTGGACGCCACGGGCGCCGGAGACGTCGACACGTCCGCAGTACTCAAACCCACAGACGGCAAGTTGACGCTGGCCAATGGCCGCGTGCTGACGCTCAACCCGCAGTGGCCTCCGAGCCAGGACGGCACGTACCACGTCGGCAGCGTGGCCGGCTTCCACCTGTTCCCCGGGCCGCTCGTGGCCCGACTCAAGACGGAGCGGCGGGAGAAATTCGACGTCGAGCAGCGCGCGGCCGTCAACGACGTGCAGCAGCAATTGGCCCAATGGGGGGCCGTCAATAGCCCAACAACCAGCGACGCAGCTCAGCTCCGAGCCAAGAGGGACCTGCAGACGCGGCTGGCCCAGCTGCAGGAGCTCAGCAAGAGCTACGAGGACCCGGGACCGCTCTACGACGCCGTCGTGTTCTTCGACGGTGTCAAGTGGCGCGCGGCGCTGGACACGACGGAGACGGGCGACTTCACGGGCGTTGCGGCCCTCACCAACTTCCGAGACGAGCGGCAGTTCGCCACCTTCTCGAACGAGTCGCAGCTCAACTACGTGCTGAACGTCTACGACGAGGGCAACACGCTGAGTGTGGTGAACGACGTGGGCGCCCACGGCACCCACGTGGCCGGCATCGTGGCCGCCTACTACCCGGAGCAGCCGGAGTGCAACGGCGTCGCCCCTGGCGCGCAGATCGTCGCCGTCAAGATCGGAGACGGCCGGCTGGGCAGCATGGAGACGGCCTCGGCCTTGAGTCGCGCCATCCTCGCGGTCATGGACGCCAAGGTGGACGTGGTCAACATGAGCTACGGAGAGTACGCGTCGCAGCACGAGTACGGGCGCGTCGTGGAGCTCAGCAACGAGCTGGTCAACGAGCACAACGTGACGTTCGTGGTCAGCGCCGGCAACAACGGGCCGGCGCTCGGGACGGTGGGCGCGCCCGGCGGCACCACGTCCAGCATGCTCGCGGTCGGAGCCTACGTGTCGCCCAAGATGATGGACGCCGAGTACAGTATGCGGGACAACGACCTGTCGGGCATCGCCTACACGTGGTCCTCGCGCGGCCCGACCTTTGATGGGGATCTGGGCGTGAATATCTGCGCGCCGGGCGCAGCGATCGCCCCCGTGCCCAACTGGACGCTGAACAAGAAGCAGCTCATGAACGGCACGTCCATGTCGTCCCCGAACTGCGCGGGCAACATCGCGCTGCTTGTCAGCGGATTGAAAGCGCAGGGCGTCGAGTACACGCCGTACTCGATCCGTCGCGCGCTCGAGAACACTGCGGTCAAGGTCCCCAACGTCGAAGTGTACGCGCAGGGCAAGGGTCTGATCCAAGTGCTGCCGGCGTTCGAGTACCTCGCGGGCAGCAACGGCTTCGACGGCACGAAGAAATTCCCTCTGCACTACGAAGTCAAGACGTCGTCGGGCGACGGGAATGCGCGCGGGGTTTTCCTTCGGGACAGCGCTGACTTTGCCCACGACAGCACCGAAGTAAACGTGACGGTGACGCCTGTTTTCCACAAGAAGGCAGTGCAGGAGGACAAGGTGCACTTTGAGCAGCACGTGCGTCTTGTTCCTTCTGCACGGTGGATTGATGTTGGCCGGAGTTTGGCCTTGATGCACGGCGGCCGCGCTTTCAAGGTACTCGTGGAAACGAAACATATCAGCGCTGGCGAGCACTACGGGGAAATCGTCGCTTACGACACGAAGAATGAGACTCGAGGTGCCCTGTTCACGATCCCAGTAGTCGTCATCAAGCCCGAAGATGCCTCATCGGTGGTCGTCTATCAGAAGAAGTTCCAGCCTGGTGACATTTCTCGTCGCTTCATCACGCCTCCAGCCGGAGCTACATGGGCGGATATCATCTTCACTCGTGCGAGCTCGAATGGTGAGCGTGAGGTGGAATCCAACGCGTCAGGCAAGTTGTACATGTTCGACGCGATGCAGTTCCAGCCTTTTGTGCGCCAGAGCCTGTCATCCTTCCACAAGGCCTTCTTCCTCAAGCCTGGACAGGAGCTCTCCTTTAGCATGGATCTACTGGGTGGCCTGACAACCGAGTTCTGCTTGGGTCAGTTCTGGAGCGCACTGGGGGACTCGATCGTTCAAATTGAGATCCGCTTCCACGGCATCAAGCCCGATCAGGAGAAGATCGTAGTCACAGGCGGCGAAGAATCGCACAAGGTGCTCGTCTCGAGCTCTGTGGAGACGGAGACCCTGGCCCCGAAAGTGAGTTTTACGAAGTACGTGCAGCGCATCCGCCCGAAGACGGCGGAGATCACTCCGTTGAGCTCAAGCCGCGACCAGTTCCCCGACAAGCGTCAAGTGTACCAGCTCATCCTGACGTACCCGTTCACAAAGAAGGAGGCGGGCAAGGTGGTGCCGACCTTGCCGCTTCTGAATGGACGTCTGTACGAGTCACCGTTCGAAGCGCAGCTGATGATGATCTTCGACGACAAGAAACAATATCTGGGCTGCTCCGATGCTTACGGCGACGAAACGACTCTGAAGAAGGGTTCCTACGTTGTTCGAGCTCAGGTTCGGCACGAAGATGTGAGCAAGCTTGAAAAGCTGAAGCAGATGATGCTGATCCTGAATCACGAGATCAAGGAAATCCCTGCGTCGGTGTTTGGTCACCAAGACGATGTTGCGCTAGGTGGCAAAGCACTAGACAAGAAGAGCTTGCCCACCGGGAAGTACGTGCCCCTCTTCATCGGGGAGCCCGCTCATGACAAACTTCCAGCCGGAAATGCCGTCGGAGACGTTCTCACGGGCAAGATCCATTTCGGACAGAAGGACGGCGCCATCAAGGGGTAAGTCGCCTGCGTTTGAGGACGCTACTCCGTCCTAATTGTTGCCTAATACGTATGTTGTTGATGTTGTTGTTGTTGACAGGAGTGGCAGACGTCCTGGTGGTTTCGACATCTCGTACGTCATCCCACCGGCGCCCACCCCCGTGAAGGAACCCGAACCGGAAGAGCCGAAGGACGAGCGTGACGAGGAGGAGATCGCGAATGAGGCCGTGCGCGATCTGCTACTGGAGCGGACGACAAAGTTGATTGGCAAGCCTACCTTCTTGCCGGCGTGGCAGCGCCTCGTGGACCAGTTCCCGAATCACGTACCAGCGATGCAAGCGAAGCTGCACCACTTTGACGCCGAGGCGAACAGGTCTTCGCAACTGGCAGATGTGATCAAGGCGGCCGACGCCGTGCTTGCTCTCATCAACCAGGACGAGCTGGCGCTGTTCTTCGGTACGCGAAGCGTCCCTGGCGATCAGCCTGCAGCGACGAAGAAGCTGCGCAAGGAGAAGGAGAAAGAGAAGACGATTCTGGCCGACGCCCTTGCACGCAAGACTCGCGCACTGGGCGACTCCGGTCAATGGGACGACTTCCTCCTCGCGTACGCCGATCTGCAGAAGTGGGAAGACGTCGAGGCATCCACGTACCTGCATGTGGCGCTGCTGCACGACCGCCACTTTGGCGCGTTCGGCCTCGCACTGCAACGTCTTCGCAAGGTGCAGGACCTGGAGCAGGCGGACAAGACCAAGATCATCTCGGACGAGAAGCTCGCGGCGGAGATCGCCAGCACGCTCGCCGCGCTGGCGTGGAAGCACTGGGCTGCATACGAGGCGAAATGGGAGCGTCGCCGCTCACCGACCTCGTACAGGATCTTCTAGACCAACAAACCAGCAGTCGTGCAGAGATAACGTCGTGAAAATACAGATCAGCACAGAGCTTGCATTGAATTGGCAGGCTTCTTGCATGTTTTGGTGCGATGTCCTACAGATAGATAGAGCTGTACCGTTGTCTGGACCTGTAGGCTGAATGGGTACAGTATCCGGTAGGTACAGTAAATCAGAGGGTACAGTGCGTGGTATTGCGATCTTCCTGCAAAATTGTGCTCATTCTCGCATTTACCTCGTCCGACGCACCCCAGTCGTCAAAGATGGAGGTGTGTTCGCTCGTGGCCGAGTTCGTGATCCCGGAGCTGGGCGAGGCCATCACGGAGGCGCTGGGTAACGCGCTGGACTTCGTGAAGGAGATGAAGGAGAACGAGGAGATCTGCCGGCGCGTGTACGAGCGCATGAAGTTCGTGCACGAGGAGCTGTACAAGATCACGGACGAGACGGCGCTGCGGCAGAACCGCGTGCTGTTCATGTACGGGCGCACCATCTCGGACTTCCTCAAGTTCCTCAAGCGCCAGTCGCAGAAGAGCCTCATCAAGCGGCTGGCCAGCAACCGCAAGGTCGTGGCGGCCGTGCAGGACTTCCACAGCGACCTGGACGAGCTCTTCAAGCTGCTCAACATCGCGCACATGGTGGAGATGGCCAAGTGGAAGAAGGAGTGGGAGGAAGACCAGAGACGCATCCGCCAGCAGATGGCCGACATCCTCTCCAACGGCCAGAGCATCCACGCCGAGATCCAGAGCTCGGGCTCGGCGCTGCAGGAGGGACTGGCCATGATCAAGTTCGAGCTCGAGCACAAGAAGGAGCAGAACGACCCGGAGCAGCTGCGGCTCATGCACAAGGCCTTCAAGAAGGTCGTGAGCACGTCCAAGGCCAAGGTGCCCGTCGTGCCCGCGTGGTTCATCAGCAGCGACGACGTCGAGTTCGACTCCAAGGAGGCCTTCGACTGCGGCTCGTACGGCTCCGTGCACCGCGGCATCTGGGGCAAGGGCGCCAAGGTCGTCATCAAGTGCCTGCTCATGGACGACGACCAGGCCATCAAGTCCTTCTTCAAGGAGGTCGAGGTCTGGCACAAGCTCAGCAACCCGCACATCGTCAAGCTCTTCGGCGCGTGCCACGTCAGCACGCCCGCCTTCTTCGTGTGCGAGGACGCCATCCACGGCAACTTCGCCGACTACTTTGTGAAAGACAAGAGCGAGATCTGGAGGCTCTTCCACGAGGCCGCCGTGGGCTTGGCCTATCTCCACGACCAGAAGGTCGTGCACGGCGACCTCAAGTGCAACAACATCGTGATCGGAGGCGACGACATGGCCAAGATCTGCGACTTCGGCTTCTCGTACATTCGGAGTCAGTCGGTGGGGCTCAGCGCCAAGGCTCAGACGGATACCGTGCGCTGGAAGGCACCCGAGTGTCTGATGCCTATGGGGGAGCCTGGAGGTGACGCGGCCCACAACCCGCGGTTCGCCTCGGACGTTTACTCCTTTGGCATGTGCATCATCGAAGCGTTCTCGGACGAGCCGCCGTACGCTCTGGACGACGACGACACTGTATTGGAGAAGGTCTTTTCTGGAGAAGGATACCCGCGACCGGAAGGACTTAAGGACGATGAGTGGGCTCTGGTGCAGAAGATGACGGACCCCGACTGGGAGAACCGAATCGGACTGGCGACGGCGGTTGATGAGCTCGAGAGGTTCGCGGACCGCGAGAGGGACGCGCACCAAGCCACACAGGAATGTACCAGCTGCTCCATGAGCGTCCCGGCAGGATTCAAGTTCTGTGGCAAGTGTGGCTCGCCATTGGGGGCTGCGCAGGCGAATATTGCCGCGTTGGCGTGAGTGTGGAGGTGTTTACTGTAAGTACAGCGGAAATGGAATGAAAGTGCATGCATCGCTGACTCAATGGGTACAAGTCACACTTGCAAAACACACGTTTTTGCCTAGAACGAAAAAAATGACCAAAGGTACACTGGTCGCGTCATTGGCAAATCAATTTGGAGGTTGCGGAAGCTAGCAACACCCTTGGGTGTTGCGGTTGCTGACGAAGGCAGAGTTTCCTAATGCAGTAGTGTAACTATAGATAGATCCGGCCAGGAGCTCGGGAAGAGGGAGTTCAAACTCCCCTCATTCTCAAATCTCCTCGCCGCAGCTAACCCGCCACGCCACGCCCTCAGGTGATGGCAGAATACAAGATATTCATTTGCCCCAACGAAGCATTACTGGAAAGTTGCTGATGATGAGCAACTACGGTACAGTAGTCAGGCTTGAAGCAATGATGGCGGACTAAGAAGTCTCTACAGTACCACAAAGAACAGTACCATGCACTGGAAACTCTTGTTGCCCTTGTCGTGTGCGAAAGCTTGTTTGGTCATCAGCATCAGGCTATTCGATCCAGCCATCACATCAGAAGCCTCACCCCAAATGGGAGTTCATGGATATAATACAACTACATGTACCGCGAAAAGGACCTGGAGGGGGAATTTCAAGAAGTGGGTCGAGGATAAAAATTCGAATCGCCTGCTTCGATAGATCGTAACGAAAGAGAATGCGAGGGGAGGACTTCGAGTCGATGGAGTATAGATCAATAAAACTCATCAGTTGTGTTCCCATTAATACTGTATGAGCACCTTGAACTCCACGCGTGACCACGCGACGATAAATTAATCTTCGCAATCGCCCATTGAAAGTCGACTGATCTAAAAGTTGATAACAATCGTCTCTTACTTACTTTCCTTCGCTGCGCAGCAACTGCTTCTCCAGCCTTGCAGCAAACTCCTTCGTCTCGTCGACCTCTTTTGCTGCCGAGAGCATTTTTGCGAGCTGTTTCTTGGAATAGAGGGGCTTCAGCACTGAGATCATCACTTCATCCGCGTTCGCTGTGTCCAGCTTCGTCACGTAGGAGATCCATATTGTTAGCGTCGGTTGCTTGAACAACGAGATTCCGACCCGGTCGAGATGTAGCCGATTGAAAACTCTCCCCGCTGTCATCGATTCGCTCAGCCACATCTCTTGAATCAATCGCCAGCCGAGTTCCTTCGTGTGGCTGCTTTCTGCTGCATGGGAAACCATGGAGTTGAGTTCTGTTTCGGCAAAGCGCTTCTTTAGTACCAAGAACATTGCCTTGTATGGGTCCTCTTTATCCATCTTTTTCACGTACGAAACCCAAGTATTCAAATAGGTGGTCTCAAGAGCTTGATCACCACTCTCTTTCAGCACGAAGTCGAAGACGTCGTCCGCAGATTTCTTTTCGCCCAGCCACTTGTTGAGGACGATTTTTTCGAATTTGGCTGCCATGTCTTCATCCACCTTTCTGCCTGTTAGCACCATTTTCGCCAGCTTGGTGTCAGTGTAGTATGGCTTCAGCACAGACAATATGACATCGTCGGGATTTTTTGCATCGAGCTTCGTCACGTAAGCCACCCAGGCCCGCAAATGCGCTCTCCACAACAGGAAATACCCTTCGTCGTCAAGCTTTAACAATTTGAAAACATCAACCGCAGTTTTCCTCTCGTTCAACCACTTTTCAAGCTGTGCTACCTCCAGTTTACCAGCAATGGAACTTGTGCTCGCATCTTTCTTTGCCCTCATAATCATCTCGACAAGCTTGTCGTCAGTGGCTGTGCGCTTGGACGTCTTCAGTTTCCCAAGTAATATCGCGTACGGATTTTCATTCAGTTTCTCCACATAAGCCACCCAGTTGCTCAGCAATGGGTTGGTCAAAAGGTTATCCACGCCATCGTCCAGCTTTAAAAGCCTGAAAACATCGTCTGCAGATTTTTCATTGCGGAGCCAATCCGTCATCTGAGTTTGCTCCAGCTTTCCGGCAATAGCCTTCGTGGAGGAACTTTCCTTCGCCGCAAGAAACATTTTGGCCAGAACAGCATCGTCCTTGTAGCTCTTCTTCAGCATCGACAGCATTGACTCGTCAGCGTTTTTTGGACCCAGCTTAGTCACGTAGTCGACCCAGGAATGAAACGCCGGGCTCTCAAAAAGTTTGTCGCCTTGCGTGTTCAACTTCAAAGTGGTGTAAAATCCCTCTGCGGTTTTTCCCTCGTTCAATCCAACATTGTGCTGCACCTCTTCCAGCCTCTTAGCCAGATCGCCCAAGGTGTATTGCTTCGACGCAGCGAGCATCCTAGCCAGCTCATCATCACCGTAAGTCGATCGAAGCACCTTGTACATTTGCTCGTCTGCTTGCTTCCGTTCCATCTTCGTCACGTAGGAGACCCAAGTACTCAGTCGAGGGGAATGAAAGAGATCGCTGCCTCGAGAGTCGAGCTGTAGAAGCTTAAAAATGTCGTCCGCGGGTTGGGGCATCCAGCTATCGACCAGTACATTCTCCACTTTCTCGGCAATTGGAACAGCGTCTTGCTTCGCATTCCCAATCCATCCTGCGATTTTAGCGTCGCTATCATGCGCCCTCATTTTCGAGAGCAGCAGCTTGTACGGATTTTCCTTAATCTTCTCCACGTAAGTCACCCAATTACCCAGCAGCGGGTTCCTCAGAGAAATGTACCCGTTCTCCTCAATTTTCAAAGTCCGAAGAACGTAATCTGCAGTTTCTTTCTTGCTCAGCCAGTTCTTCATCTGAGCCTTCTCCAGTCTGGCAGCCACATTCTCAGTACTCGACACCGTCTTGGCCTCTAGGATCATCCTCGCAAGACCTTCATCTCCGTGTTGCTTCGCCAATGTCGAGGCGATAGCCATGTCAGCTGCTTGAGAATCCTTATATCCTTTGGCAACCGCGTTAGTCCACTTCAGGAACCCCGGATTTTCAAAAAGGTTGGACTTTTGATTGACCAGCTTCATCTTGGCGAAGAGCTTGAATACTTCCTCTTCATTCTTTGGCTTCTTCGACATTTTTTCAGCGAGCGTCGAGATGACGGGAATGTTAACTCTCTCCTCGTTGTCGAGTGTGTGCTTGTGGACCCTCAAGTGCCGCGTGCTTTGGTTGTAACGTGACTCGACGCCAAGAACACGGTGTAAAGTTCTGGAATCGGCACTATCCCTCTCGGCATCTAAAGCATTGACACATGCTAAGAGAATGACAATCGCCACTAGTACGGCGTGACACAGACGCCCGACGGAGCTGAACCTGACAGCCATGCCAACCCGGAAACTGGAGCCGAAGTGTTTGGAGGCGGATTGCGAAGTGGCAGGACATCAGACGGTTATGGCAATTGGACAAAGCGGCAACGGCTGCCGCTTTTCGCAGGATCTATCAGGATAGACAACAGGAGACGCATAGGTACATGTACGTAACGCAATTCGGGATGACCGATAAAGACGGGTGTCGAGAAGAGAATTTCGAGATAGGATACTGAATGGAGACTGGGTCCAAATCAAACTCACTTCTGGACAAGATCAAACACTTTTGGATCACCATCAAACACAAAAAGTCGAGATCAAAACTAAACACCTCTCGATGACACAACCAAACAAACGCAGGGCAAAACCAAACAAAAAACCGGGCACAATCAAACACCTAGCCCGGACCCACCCACCGTTGATCGCCCACAGTATTATATAGAGATTCATATGCGGAAGAAGGTATGGATGGTTACGGTACTACTCAAGACAGTACCGTAACTATGCATTACGAGTTATTCTTGATCAACCCGAGTTATTCTTGATCCACCGAGTTATTCTTGACCTAGCAAACATATAGAGGTTTGTATGCAGAAGAATGTATAGTTACGGTACTATCCTAGACAGTACCGTAACTGTACATTACGAGTTGTTCTTGACCCAGCATATTATATGGGTTACATAAATATAACGCCGTGTGGTCAACACAAAATAACGTTTCTGTTAGCATATGTTTATCATGAGATGGTCAGGAGCAACTTAAATGACTTCCTGCAACTTTATATTGTCAATGGTGCCGATCGGCATGCATTTTCAATGGTGATCTAATCAGTGCCGTGGCCAACCGCCAATCGCCGTGTTTTCCTCTAACTCGGGCTGGATTAGCTTATTTCACCTCAATTCATCCACACCATCGCCATGCTTATTTCGGCAACGTCTTGACAACCCATAATTAACAATGGAATTAGATAACCCAAGACATAATTAAGATCGAGATAGGATTAGAATTAGGCCATAATTATCACGGCAGAATTAGTGAAGGCACAATAAATAGTTTCTCTCTAACTCTTGCGATTTGCATGTTGATTCACATTTTGCGTAAGCCTCATCGCTCTCATCCAGTACACATCATCGCCAGGGGCACCTACTTTCCGGGTCAAAAGGCATACACTGTGTTCGTCGGCGCGCGTGTCTGCCTCCATGCAACAGCACTGCGTTCGGCTACTATTTCATTCCGTGCAAACATTTGGTCGCGGCGCTGGAATTTCTTAAGTATCAAGCAAGAGTTCTGGGGGTCTACAAGACAGGGGTGTTCAAAAAGTCACATGCGAATCGGTTACAGTAGCGATGCTACTGCAACACCCAGTCGGGGACTGCATCAATGTCGACATCACTTGCCGACACGACCACAGAGATGCCGGACGGGGGTCATTTTGGACAGTCTTGTCGAAAACGTGCCGGCATTTTAGACATCTCTGTCGGCGTTGAGGCAACTTTACATCCTGCAACTTCGGGACTTCAACAAAACCGTGCGACATTTTGACGCATTTTTTATTGAGAGTGACTGCTGTCCCCGACTGAAGTAAGCTTATACGCCTTGTTTACTTCTGTCCGGAGGGCATAAACGGTGCGCATAGCAAGCGCAGCGAGCCGAGCCCCGCGCGAAGCGCGGTAGGGTAACACAGAGCGAGCGTAGCGATCCGATCCCCGCGCGATACAAAGACTAAAGAGGTATGCTTGGTAATGCAAAGAGTGTCTGAATGTGTATGAATCCAGAGGGCGGGGGGGGGGGGTGTTGCCACGAGTATTGGCTGTGATCTTTATATTAGCCGAGGTTTCACTCTCATTTTCGAGCGTTCGATCAACCCCCGAATATTTGCGTTCTCTCCACCCGACAAACTCGCAGCGGAATAGCATCGTCCCTTTCCTTCAGCAATTATGGTTGGCCTCTCTGCCAAGCAACTTCGTACGAAGAGCTTCACCCCTGCTTGATCTCCACGAACAGAAGCCCATTGCCGTCCCCCCCCCCCCCCATCACGGACGCTGTGTTCGTCGCGTTCATGACGAGCGTGATGCCCTTGGCCAATACCACGATCGGTGCCATATCTGGTGTCTTCATCTGATGAAGAACCCAGATATGGCACCGATGAAGGTCATCTTGCCCGCCCCTAACACCTTGATCGTCACGACCCTGGTGAGCGGCATGAGCGTGGTGATCTTGGACAATACCGGTATCATCCTCTCGCTCAGTAGGCTACCGAGGAACAACGTGAGCGCGCTCAACTTGCGCCACTGACAGCATTCACGTGTCGATCCATAATGCTCTTGAGCTTTATTAGGCTGGGATGGGTTCCCCAGTGGTGGTCGCTTGAATAGGGTACTTCAGGTAGCAGCATCGACCGAAAGCACGGTGGTGAGTCTGTAACTGCGAGGGTCGCCAGCTACAAACGTGTACAAATAGTATTCCACCGTATCACCGAACCTGAAGGTAGAGTGAACGTTCGTGTTCTAGAAGTGGTAAAGTAGAACCCACTGAAATGCCGTTGGTACGAAGGTCGGATGCACATTTGCAGGGGGCATACAGAAGAGGACGCTGCAGTGCTAGCAATGAGAGCTAAATAATAAAAGCAAACGCATGCCATACGGCCAAACATTTGACTGCACGTGTATGAAGGTGTGTGTGGAATAACCGACCATCTCGGTACAGGCTAGGGCTAGCCGGTTCATACACGTTTAGCCCGAATTGACCGAATTCATACCTCTTTGGTTATTTTCTCCTTTTTTATGGTATATCAACTCATATCGGGTGTCTTCCAAAACCTGACGAAAGGTCACGCATTGAAGTTTAATCACGGCGAATTGTTTGGTGATTCTAACGACTCTTAAGTAGCAACGTGATTAAAATAGAGACTGAACTTCACTATACCCGCGCTCCGGTAATTAAAACAAAATTACGGATCAAACGGTTTTATATGGGTTTTGGAAGGCACCCATGATTGGGTACCTTCCAATTCCAGATCGAAAAATACCAACGACCTACATACGTGTTTTGAAAACTAATTCTGATCACGTGTGGACTGTATCAATGATCACTCTTGAACTCTTCGACCCTTGAGCACAGGTTGTGTGTCATGTCGGCCGTGTGCTAATTGGTCGCGTCCTTCGTGGTGCGTGGGGGCCTCATAGTGGAGGTGCTGGGCAACATCATCTCCCTGTGCCAGCAGCTGGAGGAGAACGAGGAAATGTGCTCGGCGGTGCACGTGCGGCTGCCTGTACGGGCAGTCGACCGCCAAGTTCCTCTCGTTCCTGGAGAAACAGGCGCGCAAAAGCTTCATCAAGCGGCTCGCCAATAACTGCAAGGTGCTGGACGCCATCCAGTAGTTCAACGAGGACATCGACGAACTGTAAGGTTACAAGCTGCTGAACCTCGTGCACCTGCAGGAGATGGCTAAGTGGCACCGCGAGTGGGGCGAGGAGCGCCGCAAGCAGGAGCAGATGCTGCTGAGCATCGCCGCCAACCAGCAGCAGGCTGCTGCCAGCAGCTGAGCGCCGACCTGCAGAGCAAAGACAACAACGTGGTCGAGAGTCTGGCCATGCTCAAGTTCGAGATGACGCACAAGAAGGAGCAGAAGTCGCAAGCGGACCTTCAACAAGATCACGAGGACGTCCGGCGCCAATGTAATCACCCGTGCCCGAGTGGTTCATCTCGAGCGACGACGTCAACTTCGACACCAAGCAGCAGTTCGACTGCGGCTCGTATGACCAGACCCTCCGAATAAATAACTGTATTGCAATTTTTACGGTATTGGAACTTGACAATAACTTATTCTGACGAAATTTGCGTAACGTAAAATTATTTATTACCCACAGCTTCGTAAATAATTAGTAATTTCGCGTCGCTCGATTTTTCAGCCGCAAAGCATACGCTTTCGCATCATCACCACGGGATTTTGCCAGTGAATCGGGAGGCGGTTCTCTTTCTGAAGGAGAATAGACGCTTCTGGAGTTCTAGCACGGTAGTGAAGGTAGCTAACTCTGACTTGCAATAGATGTTCTGGTAACTGATATTGCTTAGCATTGCCAGCTCACCAGCAATAATTTATTTTTCAGGAAGAGTGATCTTGATGCAGTAACTTATTTTCTAGGCTCACGGCAATCCGTATGAGGCGGTATTATCGGAAGGTCTGGTCGTGACCAGGGGCACGTGGGGCAAGGCATCAAGTCGCTGCTCCTGGATGACGACGACCAGGCCAAGATGTCTTTCTTCAAGGAGGTGGAGCTCTGGAGGAGACTCAACAACCCCCACGTGGTCGAGCTCTTCGGCGCGTGCCACGTGAGCACGCCCGCATCGTCGTCAAAATCGTGTGTTTTGCGGACCACTTCGTGGAGGACATGAGCGTTTACAAGACTGACCGTGTATGTCCGGGCTGCAGTGCCGTGGTGGGTGTTGAATTCTCCTTCTGCGGAGCGGACGGACGGACACCTGGTTGGCAACACTGTTGACGCGTCTGCGTAAGGAAGGAAGGGAGACTGGCCATTATAATCGTCGTGTTAACAATTACTCAGACAACTACGAAGTAAATCGCGCAAAGAAGGATGGTATCCAATCGATTGCATTGCTCTCGGTCATGGACCATGACTCATGGTCATGGATCTCAGCTTGCACTGATCCCCCGCTATGCGTTGGCGCGGTAAAAGTCTACATAGTTGAGAAGAACTCCTGTGCTCCTGTTGTCAAAATCTGACAAAGGGATAGGCGCTACTCCTGGCAAATTTAATGTGCGAGGAGCCAGCATCGTGTCTAGTTTGTTGGGAGTTATGCCATCAGCCAGCCACCTCTTGAACTGCAGCGCCTGCAGACTGCTGATGAGATTCTTGTTGGGGCCGGAACGGATTAGCGCCGCAGAAAACATCTTGGCCAGCTCCAAATTCCCAAAGCGTTTCTGTAGCTCGATGATGACAGCGAATTCGTCCGGTTTCTCGTCGAGCTTGTTCAATTTGGTCACGTAGGAAACCCAAGTGCTGAACTCACCAGTGTCGAAGATATTTTTCCCTTGTTGGTCGAGTTTGAGTAGTTGGAAAATGTCGTCCGCAGTTTTATCCTGGCTTATCCACAGCTCCTTCTGCAATCGACCAGCAAAAGGCTTCGTTCGCGGGAGTTTTTGCGCGGAAATGAGCATATTCGCCAGACTTTCATCGTTGTAGCCCGTCTTCAGTACCGACAGCATGAGCTTGTCCGGATTCGTCTTGTCCAGCTTCGTCACATAGGATTCCCAAGTACTAAACATCGGGCTCTCAAAAAGCTTGTTTTCTTCTTTTTTCAAATTCAAAAGCTTGAAAACGGACTCGGCACTTTTCCCTTGGTCCTGCCACCTGTTGAATAGCGCGTCTTTCAATTTCGCGGCGACGCTCGTTGGTATATGGTCTTGCTTCGCCACCATAAGCATACTCGCGAGGCCCTCGTCCGTGTAGCGAGCTGTCAGCGTGGCAAGTATCGACTTGTACGGATCCTCCCCCAGCTTTTTCACGTAGGATACCCAGGAGTTCAAGGCTGGGCTCTTCAAGAAATCATTCGTTTTGGGGTTCAGCTTGAGAAGCTTGAAAGCATCGTCTGCGGTGATTGCATCGCTGACCCATTTCGTGAACAATATACTTTCCTGCCTCGCGGCAATGCTCTGCGCACCGCTGGTTTCTTTCGCGACAGTGAATATGCTGGCCAGAACGTCATCATCGTATCGGTTCTTCAGAACTGAAAACATCAACGCGTCCGGGTTTTTAGCATCCAGCTTGGTAGCGTACGAGACCCAAGTGCTGAACACCGGATTCTCAAACAATTTGACCCCTTCGCCGTCCAGCTTCAGCAGTTTAAACACGTCGTCGGCTGTTTTCTTACTGGCCAGCCAGTTCGCGAGTTGTACCTCCTCCAATTGGGTTGCAAGATTTCGAGTAGTAGAGGCCTCCTTCGCCGCAACCAGCATACGCACAAGTGCCTCATCTCCGTATCGAGCCGTGATCGTTGAGACTATGACTGCATTCGCTGCGTCCGGGGTTTTCTTGTACGACTTGGTCACCGACTTGACCCATTTGTGGAAATTGGGACTCTCGAAAAGGTCAAATGTTTGTTCATGAAGCTTCAGCTTGGTGAAGAGCTTGTTCGCAGCCTTTTGCTTGTCTGGTGTCAGGATTTCCACGATTTTGGCGACGCCGGGAATTTCGTCGAGACCCCTCTCTTGTGAACTGTTGTCTTCTTCTTCCAATGTCATCAATACATTAGACCGTAGGCGCCGATGCGTTTGCGCGCCGTTATGGTCTTCTCCGAAGGCACCGGCTGAAAAAGACGTGGCTGGCCCAGAGGCCGTAACCTCAGTTATCGACGCAAAGCATATCACTAGTGTGACAGCAGTTGCCAATATGGCGAAGTAGCACTTCTTCACCATGGAGCACCAGGGTTCGACTTGAGCGGTTTCGAGAGCGGATTGCAAAATGACGAGAGTCCAAAGGCAGGCTTGTTGGTGTCCCAGGATGGGATCGAGCAGCCAGGGCTCAGCCCGCAACGTGCTGATGCGGAGGTGGGAGCTCCGCCAAACAGCTCCTCATCACCAGCATGTGCCCCAGCCAACATACATATGCGGTATCTACTTCAAAAATCCTAAAAAAACACAATACACAGAATATGATTTTAAAGTTTACAAGAAATGTATCTACTTTCTCATACAAACGAGCAAGACAAAGTACAACAAAACCAATTTCAAGAATCCGGGGTCTGATCTCCTGTACTTCAAAGATAAGTCGTTTAGGTACATATTTGTACAGTACATGCACATGTATTATGTCAAGTCATCTGCAATGTCATTGTACGGGAAGGTTTCCCACCATCCGACTTGTTGAGTGATTCATGAGGAAATATAACAAACACATGTAGGAATCTGACAAGCACAATAGCCCATCTCCCACAATAAACACGGACAGTGCAGCCGGAGCCGCCCTTCCGGCGCTGTGCACTGCTGTGCACGGCAGTGCAAATGACACGACGGCGTCACTATCTGACGGCCTGGATGGCGCGCCACACTACGCCACACTACATTGAAATCTTCCCTCAGCTGCCAGCAGCAACTAGCAGCGCCAGTCACCGCTGGCAGAGCGTCCTGCGCACGCACGTCGAAGATGCCAGGCCTGAGCGCGTCTGAGCTGTCCCCACAGACGCTGTATCCTGGGGATACAATAGAGTATTATTGCCGCGCTTTCGTCTGGGGCGACGCACGAGGCCGCCGCATAGCGGTAGTAACTGGCGTCGACGCCAGCGCCGCCGATTTCCCGATTGCAGTCAACAGCCAGGAGGTTATCCCGCCCGACATGATGATGAGGAGGGTGGCGGACCGCTTCGGCGAGCCGCTCCCGCCCGACGCCGCCAAGTGGCGAAAATTAAGAACCTACAAGTTGATTAGTGGGTCGTTTGCGTCGCCTACGAGGGCCTGCGCTCTCAAAAAGCTCCTCGAGGGCGTTGTGGAGGCGTCAATGGCAGCCGTTCGCGAGGCTCTTGGCAAAGTGCCAGAGGAGATCGTCCCCGAGAGTCCTCAGTCCGACTGCTCCAGCCCGATGCTGCCAGACTCAGAACGCGAGGAGCCGCCCAGCGCACGCGTTGTAGACCTGACATGGCTTCCGAGCCAAGAAAGCGAGATCTACACCCCTCCGGCCCATGACACAAACGAGGAAACCACTAAAAAGTCGTTTATTAACGAAATTATAAACCTGGTGTCGTCCCAGGAGGAGGACGCCACGTCCACGGGCCCTGTGGCGAGCTCCCCGCTTGATGCTAGCGACGCCATGGTCGTGGCGGCGGGTACCTACATGAAGTCGATACCGAGTCGCCACGACCGTGGCAAGATCAGGAACCAGCCGAAGAAGCGGCGTGTGGAGTGGCTGGTGCCCAGATCGCGGAAGCGTAAGGACTTGGCGAAGTCCGCCATTACTAGAAGCGGGCAAGTGATCTACCACGCCAAAACAGTGAAGGCGGCTCAAATAAAGAGCGTCCTCCGCTCTCCAGAGGTCAAGTGGAGACTTCGCAACCTGCACGCGAGGCGACCGTCGTTCCCCGAGGATCCTGTGCAGCAGACTACACTACCTATTGCAGAAGTTGCGTGGCCCGGCCACATTCTGCGCATTGAAACATGCGCAGCTAGCGGCGTCACTTTTCGTGACATCGGGGCGTTCGACCCGTGCGAGTGCGCCGGGGACTGTTTTCTTGACTCGTGCAAGAACGTCGCGAGTGCGACGTTCTGCACTCCTAGCTGCTGCCAGCTCGGGGCGCGCTGCAGCAACGCGCCGCGCACTCTAAAGACCCTAAAACTATTTGATACTGGGCGAGTAGGCCTGGGCGTGTACACCACGACCAATTTGGACGTCGGAGACGTTCTCGGGGAGTACTGCGGAGAGCTGAGCGAGTTTCCGGCCATCGTTGAAGGCCAACCTGACCAGGCCGTCAAGCAAAACAGTGGTTTTACGTTGCTGTACAACACGAAATCCACGAAAAGAAACTACGTCTACGTAGATGCCCTAAAGAGCGGCTCCATTACTCGCTTCATTTGCCACGCGTGTGACCCGAACGCTACGTTCGTGGAGCAACAGAACCGCTCCAGCGTCAAGGTCATCGTGAAGATGATCAAGGACGTTAAGGCTGGGGCGCAGATCACCGTCAATTACGGAAAGGAACGTTGGTTCACGTGCGCGTGTGACGACTGTTGGCAAGTAAAAGACGAGGAAGTCAACGACGAGCAAGAGGCTCGAGCTAGTGCAAAGTAGGAGTAGCACCGGTTGCATTACGTAGATATATCTTACTTCTACAATATCATGTATTCATTTGTATTTCAAAAGGAATGTATTAGAAAAAATGAAACTTACTCGCTCTTGAGCCTACCGAACTGGTAATACGTGTCGAACTACACACTCGGATCACCCTCCACCTGTGTTTCCTGCGCGCTGGGTCACTCGAAGCTGAGCGCCGGTCCATTTGAGCGCGGCCGACCGGTGTTGTCGATCACAGACACGGTCGTCCGTTTACGCTTGCGCCGAGACACGAGGATGTCTCTACCACTACTGTCCACGTTAGCAGTACAACGTAGAGCGAATAGTACATGTATGCACGACCCAAACACGAACCAGTAGTTGCACGGGCACCATTGCCGCTCAACATCGACCGGCCAACCACCCCACGGCTGCATTTCAACCTCCATCCGGGCATAATTTGCCCCCATTTGTGCCGAGACGGCAATTCCTTCTTCACTGCGTTTATTAGGGGCCACTATGACCCGATGAGCGCGCAGCGACACGACCAGTAGGATAGTTTGATCTCCAGTAAGCGAGCCGTCGACAGTCTGGCCTTCGGCCAGGCCTAGTAGGTTAGCCCGCTTCAGCTCCGAGACACGGCGCGCGAGGGTTGCCGTCGGCACCACGCCGAACTCAAAAGCACGCACGCTACTAGATTGGTCCTGACAGCACGCACTGAGCTCTCTCAGAAGAGAGCCCATCTTCAACCGCCTACGTACTTCAACCGCCTACGTAGTGTGTAGTCACGCTTTAATAAAGCGTTAAAAGTCTCAGCTGGGTTGTTAGTCGTAGCAAACCCGGGCGGCGTCATGTACGCCTGCCAGCTAGTAAAATTTCCAGTCAACCACTGGCCACACATGTACTTAGCGAAGGGTAGAGCTCCAAGCTCTCGAACCCACCGCTTCAAAATAGCGTTCCGCATGCGCAAAAAGTCGGGATGCGTTCTAGCAAAGTGTAGGTCATAGATATCGCGTAGGATGCTAGCTTGTGTGCCCGAGGAAAATAACTTTACGTGCTCTTGAACCTTCTTCATGACGTGGAAGAAACACATCAAAAATCTGTAGCCGGGGTTGCCTCCAAATACGGCTGCAAGAGCATTGCACTGCGCTCTGTCTCCATCAGCCATTGCATATTGCACCACTAAGTTTTTCTGCGTGACCCAGTAGTAGAGTCGACGCAGTGACAGTAGAGCAGCCTCGAATACAGGTTGCGTCTCTTGAGAGATAATAAACAGCGCTACCAAATGAAATCGGCGCGAACGGTCCGACAAACCTATCACTAGGACAGGGTAATCGCACTGGTTCATTTTGTAGGTTGCATCCAAGTGAAAAATGAAGCTGTCCGTAGGAACTAGCAACCGTAGCATCAATGCCTTCGTCGAGAGGCCGATAATGAAGGGCCTCTCGTCGGAGCCATTGCCTACGACTGGCTTGCCAGCGTTGTCCATCAGCCAGCCGAACGTGAAGGGTTGAGTCATCAGCTCAGACCCGTTGAATGCATGTTCGTGAATCCATGCCCTTAGTTCATCAACGCGGTCGTGGTTCTCCATCTTTGTCCGCCCGTAATGATTCACAAAGTTCTGTACAGACTTCAGCGGCGGCAGCTCCTCGAGAGGGGTGCCGAACTTGCGAGACAGGGCGTGGCGGATCCGCATCGGGCGCAAGTGATTCTCAGCGAGCTCACGGCAGAAGGCCTTCTGCGTCGTCGTGAGCTTCTTGCGCCTGGGGGACGACGCAAGCGTGTTGTGGTCGCCGAAATCGAAGATCGACACGTGCTCTGTCTCCAAGCACGTGACGATCTTCCCGCGCCACGCGCACTTGACGCCACTTGCCTCGATGCACGCTTCGGAGCTGCACACAAGAAGGCGGTAGCGCATCTTGTGTGCAGCTTCAGGACAGAGCGTGCACGCCATCGTCTGGCTCTTGTCGATGTCAAACGACTTGAGAGACGACACCACCGCTTCCCCTTCGGCGGCGTCGACGCGGACAGCCTTCTCGCGCCAGCTCACACGCCTCGGCATGATCGCCAGACGTGCGCTCAGTGAACTCGGGGAATGGTGTGGCTCCCACAAACAGTGCTGTGGACCACTTGTCTTAGAAACGAGCGCTGGTTGGCCAGCTTCCACCTAACCGCGCCCCGCTTGCGCGCTTCGTGCAAACGCGTATAAACTAAACAATCTATTGTGCTGGCACAGCACTCTGTGGTGCTGACCAGTTTTTATGGTGCTGCGACAGACCCACTGTGCCATGGCTGCACTGTTGTGTGCCAGTAATGCGTTCTCGTGATTCATTCGGAGATTGGAGGGCTGGTCTCTGACAGAGACTCTCTGTGAGGAAATACCATGATCCAGTAGAAAAGTACTGGATTGCCCCCCAGACCGTCATGAAAACAAACTACTGTCACAGTAGTTGTTAAGTTTTGAAAACGTATATATTAGAACTCGTTTGTGTGCCTTCGGTATGCTATTTGAGACGGGCTCTTCGTGTTGCTGCGAGTTGCCAGGCACCCGAGAATGATGAACGCTTCATCGCGACAGAAGGCCAACAACGTCAAGAGCAACGGCACGAACGCACCCAACGCCGCTGTCCTTGTCCCCGCCAACACACACGTGAAGCCGACTAATGCCAGGCCACGGCTGCAGAAACACAGGCATCGAACGCCACGACCACCATCGCCAGCCACTGCTTGCCGGTCCGACCCGGCCAACTCCTGCTTGATGCATACATTAGATAAACGGTCACTAAAGTGCGGTTTGATCCCGCGGATCGGGGCGAAACTTCCTGCACTCCAACGCTCTCGTGTTCGATTGCTGTTGAACTCGTTCACTTTGCACCCAATAGACAGCAGTTATTAAGAGCATCTCCAGCGGTAGGACTTATTTTTCGGTCCTATCGAGCCCTTAAGACCACGAAATTTAAAATAAGTCGGTGTTGATAGGACAGCTCCTCACCGGGAGGATGTATTCGCCGACTTAACTAAATACTTGACCATGGATTTTCGTCCCGAGCAGCTTCGATCATCGAGCCCCGATCCGTATAGTGAAAACAAGTCAGAGAGGTTAGAATTCGAGTCTTATTTTAAGACCGAAGAGTCAAAGTATAGACCCTGGTAAAGTTAAAACCCGCGTTACAACTCACCGGTGGGACCGATAAAACTCTCTCACGACCCAACGGTGTTACTTTTACGATAAAACCAGTGTTAGAGCTTACCGCTGGAGATGCTCTAATAGCACGTTGCGTACTTAACGTTAGCAGATTTCTACGATTTCTACCGTGCCAAGGGAAATAATGTCGGTCTGGGGGACAATCGAGTACTTTTCTACTGGATCATGGTAATTCCTAGACTCTCTCTGTTCAACACAGTCAAGAGACCAGGCCTCCGATCTCAGAATGAATCACTCAAAAGTCATATGGTGGGAAACCTCCTCCTTTGTCTGTGAGGACGTTATCCATGACAACTTCGCAGTCCACTTCATGGAGGACAAGAGCGAGATCTGGCGACTCTTCTACGAGGCGGCCGTGGGGCTGGATATAATCCGGCCTCTTTATTTGATCATTCCCTCGATTAGCTTAATGGAGGTACATGTATGCCACGGCAAGTTTAGTGAGGCCCGTTGAGGTCCAAGTGCAATGAAAGTGAAAAGGGTTAAGAAGAATCTAGCTATCCGCTATGGCTAGTACAGATGTCCCCCTCCGCATGCGCGGTGGGGTTGCAAACTCGATTTGGCAGGGAATTTAAGATGGCAGACATCACTGCTTATTTGTAACTTCGGAAACTCGCATCAGATATAACGGGGTATGTAATTATCGAGGTGCGCATCATCTGATTGCGTGAACTGCTTCGAGTGCAGAAAGCCTTCAAGCGAGAAATCGGTGAGCGACTGCCGGTACTCGTCGCGTTCCCAACCAATGACAAAGAAGTCCGACTCCACTGACGCAGTGTTGGAGAAAGTTGTTGCCAACGCTCCACAAAACTGCTGAGCACTCGATGTCGCCCTTCAAACTCTTGCCAACCTTCTTCGAACTGTGTTGTGCTGTCACTGCACGCCTCAAGCTTATTTTTAAGCACAGTATCCGGTTATCGACACCACGGACATAGTGTCGGTGTCGTTGCTAGGATCTTCGGGTAAGTACAGCGCCACTCGTACGAGCTCTCCCAGCAAGGACGCAGACAGCGGCAAGAGGAGCTCGGGCAGCGGCACCGGGTGGTCCCCGCTAAGCTCTAAAACCTCGCCCCGGTACCTCGGCCAGTGCCGTGCCGAGCAGGAGGAATTGCTGCAACGCATGATGCTTTCGACCAGCGGCGGCCTACGACGCCCGAACAACACGAACCCAGGAAGCGGGTGCAATACCGGCGGCGTGCAGTCGACGAGGACGCGCCCCGACATTACTCTCTATGAGGGCTAGCAGCACACACGGAGTCCTGTCTGCGGGAAACATTACAGTATTAACCTAAGTATAAATCGTTGGGGTGCGTTTGCTGAAGGCGTTGCTGGTCCCACTTGGCAGTGCTTGAGATCGCCACCAAGATTGCAGCACTGCGGTCCCTAATGGCTGGAATCAAGCCGTTTTTTTTTTGTTAACACCACCGCGGAGGAACGCTTGACTTCAATCCGTCCTCTCTCGCAGATCCACATCGCTATTCTAACAGCGCGGGCGAGTCTACATGTATTCGTTCGGTGTGCTTCTCCTAGCGTACATGTAGTCGCCCTACAAGAGCCTCAGCTCACGCATCCTCAACTTTCTGAAGCCCAAGACTTTCGGAGGCGTGGTGCCGCGACAAATAAGCCATCCAGCGCTGCAGATAGGGGGTCGGTCCGACGGAGACTGTAACCGAGGCAAGCAAGTCCGGCGGCATGTCGTGCTTGAATGCGCTCGATGAGCTGGCTGGTTGAGGCGCCAAATTCTGTTGTGATTCACCAGGAAGCGTAAAATAGGATATATATATCGACTTTTAGACTCGCAAGGGGAATGTGCTCAGCCGGATCAAATGCTCTTGGCTCTGGAAGGACTGGAGACCGCTAAGTTATTTAATATATCAATAGTTGACTGATGTTGCCAATGCTCTGGTGTCTTCTGCCTATCTCAATCGAGGTTGATCAGGCTTCTTAACTGAGGGATTGTGAGGGAAACAGTTCGATTTCCTCAAATAGAGAGGCCTGACTATAACACATCCACTCGCAGAAGGTGGTGTACGGCGACTTGAAATACAGCAATACAGGAGGTACTCTCACTTCCGACACTGCCGATAACAAATGACCTCTATTATTGTCGGCACTTTCAAATATTAGATTTAGTAGGTAATTTTCGCGCGCGCGCCAAAACCCATTCTGAACGACTCGTTCCGAACGAGGCGCTAAGCACCATTCGAGTATTTGCGGCGACCAGCACAGTACAGCCATGGGCAAGTGGATGACCATAGACAACAAGCGAGAGCTTATTCGTAAGCATGCAGCCACACCAGCCATGACGCAGGCCCAGCTAGCCAAGTGGGCTAAACAGGAGTTCCGCCTGCGAGATTCTCCTGCTCGAAACACAATTTCTGACATACTTCGAAACGCAGGCACCATCATGAAGGAGGCGTACGGCCAAGGCAAGCGCCGCAAACCCCTCAAGGTGAAGGCGCCTGCGCTTGAAAGAAGGCTAGAAGGCTGGATCGAGAAAGCTGAGCAATGTGGTATTGCAAAACACACAAATCGTCAATTGTGGGTCCTCGCAAACAACCAACAACAATAGCCGAGCTAGTCGGCTGAGTTGGCCTGCGTGGGGTCTCTTTCGGGTCCCCAACGGTCCGGCCCAGCCGGGACAGTAGGTGGCGTGTCTTCGCCGAGTTCCAACCAACTGGTTCACTCTCCAGAGACTCGCCTGAGCCGGGCAGTCTCCGTTCACAAAACCCGTGCCGTCCACCAAAGGATGGTACAGTCGCGGGCCGCCGAGTGCAAAGGCAGCTCAGCTGAAAGATTGCGGTGCCCTGGGACTTACAGGCCCACCGGCTCGCCGAGTTCGGCGAGACTTTTCTTCGCGCTTGGCGAGACTGCCCCTTCCGGGCCTACGTAATCTCTTGGCGCTACCTGTTGGTACCTTACAATCTATGCCTCTCAGGTACCAACGGCAGACATACCCCGGCCCTATGCAGGGACTTACCGAAGAAGTGTACACGTGTCTTGGACTAGGAAAATTCTGCTCTGTTCGTTTGGTTATATCTTTCGGGCGCCCTGAAGGGGCGCCTCTACTGTTCCTGAGTTCCTATACAAATATCTAATGAAATAGAGTGGTTTCGGATCTCGGCCGACCCTTCGCCGAGTTCAGCGACTCCTCGGGTTCAGTCTGTCCGGATACTGAGCTTATCCGGATCCTCGAACTCGGCTGGGCCGGATACTGAGCTATCCGGATGGTACTCTGTACCCTCCCGCCGAGTTGTCACCGTCGACTTGTTATCCTAAGCTGCTTCGGTACCTTGTACCAGTGTGTGCCACAAAACTTGACGTTTCCTACACCACAACTGCCCCGGTCATGTCCCGAGCCGAGCTGGTGAGGGTCCTGACCATCACTCCGGTAGTCTCGTCCAGTCTCCAACATTTCCAACGGTCTCCACACTCAGCTTGATGCCGTCGTCTGGTGCGCCCTCCGCGCCGTCGGTAAGCTCTCCATCCTCGTGTGACCCTGTCTTGTTCACGTATGCTCACTTCGTTGCTTTCTTGTTCACCAGTCTTCGACCGTGGCTTCCGCCGGATCTTCCGCCGCTCCTCGAGATGAGGGGCAGCCTGCAGGGTCGACCTCTCGGCCGTCCCGGGCTTCTGGGGTCAGCGGTGAACGGGATTCTCCCATCATCGACCTGACAACTCCCCAGGAGTTCGACCGGGAGTCCGAGGGGTCTTCTCGCGCTTCCTCTCCCCGTCCGTCGAGTCCGCGTGGTGGCACCACTTCGGACACCGCTGGCTCGGGCCAGTCGGGCTCGACTGGACAGGTGAACCTGGCGTCTCTCGAGGACTTGATCCGCCAGGAAGCTCACTGTCGCCAACAGGAGAACGGAGACCTGGCACGGCTTCTGTCGTTTGCATTTACACATCCGGTCCCGCCAGCTGACCGACTCCAACGCCGAGCTCTGCTGAACGCGCGATCGGTTGCGGAGCTCGCTCATATCCTGCGTGGGCAGTATTCTCCGCTGGGTTCGGCTCAAGTCGTAGCCGACCTCCGCCAGGAGCTCGGTGTCCTGCAGACTCTTCAGGGTGATCAAGCTCGCCGACTGGATTCCTTGGCCTCGGAGAACGCCGAGCTCCAAAACAAGGTGAAGGAAGCTGAGCTGGAACGCTCGCTGTGGGAGCGCGAAGCCAAGAAGGCCTCCCCTTTCCTTACTTCTCTTCGCAAAGCCTTGGCCAAATCTGAGGCGGCGCTCAAGTTGGCTCAGGAGAAGCAAGTCCAGAAAGTCAAGTCGGCTTTCAAACACTCGGCTGACCACGCTCTCCAGATCAAGAGGTTGGAGGAAGAAGTCGTGGCTCTCACGAAGGCTCTTGCGGATCGAGATCACGCCTACGCTGAGCTCCACGCGGTGTCCACCAAGCACTTTGAGCAACTTCAGGAGTCGACTTCACTCTTGTTGGATGGTGGCTCTCAGCCTCTTCGCCACGCGAAATCGGTGATCGACAGCCAGCGTCAGGTCATTTTGCGCCAGAAGCGTGTGATCGCTCGGCAGGGATCGATCCCCATGCACGATCCGCACATGGCTGCTGCCGCTGGAGCTGGGCTGGACGTTCCCGGTCTGAGTCCTGCCGATCTGCAACTAAATGCCCGACTCTGTCGAGCTTTGGCCGCGCGGTTCCCGGAGGTGATGGATATCCCCGCTGGGGAAACTCGTGCGGTGGAGTTGGTTATTCACCCGCGCGAAGATGGGGCTGCTTCCACACCGCCGGCTCCTTCGAACTCGGCTGGGTTGCTTGTCGGCTCGGATTCTCGTACCCCTGGAGTTTCTTCGGGTGTCGACACATCCACGCTGACCAGCTCTCCTGCAGTTGCACCTCCCGGAGTTCCTGCTCAGCCCAGCTCGAGTGCCCCAGTCCCGCCGAGCAAGTCCATCGACCAGTTGCGCCGGGCTCGGCTGGACACTCTGACTCCAGCGGAGAAGCTGCGTCGATACTCCAACCCTAAGTCGTCAGCTGCGGCTGGCTCACGCGTCAAGCCTCACGTTCCGCCTCCTCAGCCGTACGCTTGTCCGCTTCCCGGGGAGGAGGGGTACGCAGAGGCGGCCAGTCAGCTGGACGAAGCCGCCCGAGAGGTTGGATTTCCTCCAGCTTCCTCGTCGCAGCAGGAGTTGGGTCTGGATAACTCAACCTCCGCCGAGTTCCAGGAATTCGCCGATGTGGATGACTCCTCCCTGGACTTCGATGGGTCAGGTTTGCAGCAGATCTCATTGGTGCCTTACGCGGTGTCTCCGACTCCTTCTTCTGCGCCAGCGACGTCATCCGTTGGGACTCCTTCTCCTCAACCTCGCGTGCTCAATCTGTCTCGGGGGATGGCTCCTCTGTCGGTCTCGGCTGAGCTTTCTGGAGTAACTCCGGTCGACGTCGTGGTCGATCCGGTGGCTACTTCTGCCGAGTCCGAGACGGTGACTCTGAGTGCGGCTTTGGCGCTCCCCTCGACAGCTGAGTACCCCACCTCAGTGAGGTGGGTTCCACCGGAGTCGTCGGGCTCAGCTGACTCGGCTCGTCCATCGGGATCTGTTGCCTCGTCGACTTCTGCTCCGACTTCTTCCGGCGGGTCGCCTCCTAGCTCGGCTGTCGCTCCATCGGTATCGGTTGTTTCGTCGACTTCTGCTCCGACTTCTTCCGGCGGGTCGCCCCCTAGCTCGGCTGTTGCTCGTCTGCTGGCCTGTTCTTCCCAGGCTAAGTCCGCGTCATCCCAGAATCGAGCGCCCTCTTCTTCGTCGGCGTCTTCCACTGTTTTGACTTCGGCTCCGATGGTCTCCTCCACATCAAGTCGGCCTACCGTTCCCCCGGCTCCGGCAGCTATGACCTCTCCGTCGGGTCGGCCGATCCGCGCCAAGGCCGCCACTGCTCGGATGATCAGTGCCCATTGTTTGGAGGTGCTGGAGACGCCGGATTACGTCGTTCTCGGCTCAGGTCGTTCGTCCGGTTCGCCGGACGGCTGGTGGTTCCCCGACTGCTGGGACTTCTGCGCATCCCCTCTCGGTATCTGGAAGTTCGTCGATAGCTGGGTCGGAGTACGAGGATGATGTTGACGGAGCTTCCGCCGGTTCGTCTCCTGCAGCGCCACGTAAGTCGTCGGGCAAAGGCCGACTCCGCCGATCCCAACGCCATTCGGAGGACGAAGTCGAGGATGACGACTCTGATAGCGCTCTGCTGAGTTCTTTCCGCTCGAGTTCTTCTGCTCCCCGCGGGAAGTTGCAGAGCTACTTGCAGGCCGGTCGGACCCCTCCTGGACCTCCTGCTGAGTCGGGTGATAGTGGAGATGCTTCCGAGGATGATTCCGGTGCTCGATCGCCTTCGAAGAAGCGCAAGCGGAAACACAAGAGTAAGCGCAAGCACAAGCACAAGCACCATCACTCGCGTCGGTCTCCCAGTCCAGTTCCAGCTTCGTCGACTAGCCGTCACCAGAAGTCCAAGAAACGCCGGAAGGGCTCGGTGGATGTGCCGGTGGGATCGGGCTCGGTTTCGCTGCAAGCCTCATCGAGCTCGACTCCAACTGTAGCCAGCTCGACTGGACCTGTCCGGATCCTGTTTATTGACTCCAAGGCACACGATCGTCCTGAGTTGCCGGAAGTTCTTCGTGTCCCGCTATCTCGACTTCGCACTCGTGCGTCTCAAGCGGCTTCTCGTGATTCGAGGATCACTCCTCAGTTGGCTCGGTTGCGGACTCTCCGGTTCGTGCATTATGGATCGGCTCGATGCTGGGAGGCCATTCTCGCTAAGCAGACTGGGCAAGTGTCGATGGATTACTCGTCCGGAAAGCCTCGTGTTCCAACGACGCGATGCTGTCTCGACGGGATCAAAGCCTTCGCGGATGTGTACAACCCCAACCATCCAGCTCAGCGTCTTCGCCGACTTCTCCCGGATTCCCCGTTCTTCCTCTCGCCCAAGGCTCTGGAAGACGCGCGGACTCGGCTGGCTAACTCGACTAAGCCTGTCGGGTTAGTGGAAAAGCTGGCTGAGGTGTTTGTCAAGATCCGCGGGGAAATTCCCGATTTTGGAGGGGCGTCGAACTCGACCCGTGATGATCACCCGACTCGATTTTTCGTAGCGTTGTACGAGCGTGGTCATTGGTTAGTGGAATCGAGTGTGATGATGGGGCTGCATCCGGCTTACCACGAGGGTAGCACTTACGACGAGGTCGCCGAGATGCACACCCTTTGGCTCCAGTATCGTCTTGCTCGGAAGCGTCGGAGTGATGCCCCCCGGGCTTTGATGACTGTCCTCACCGAAGATCTCTACTCGGCTGAGATGAGGATGTTGAACGGACTTGCTGCTTCGGAAGCCGATGCGGAGCTCTTCTTCGAGCCGTCGGTCCCGTTTTATCCCTTGGTCAACCTCTCGTGGATTCCGTCAGGCAAGGACTGGTGTGATGCAGCCGCTTCGGTGGATCGATTCGAGACTTGGCGTACTTGGTGGCTGACAGACCCGGCGGAGCACCCCTACAATACCTGCTTCCGTACCCGAAACTTGGAATTCCAGGTCTTCGCCTCCAAGGGTGTTGACCCTCGTATTGTTGAGGACTCGGTGGACGATGACGTCGACTTGGATGAGCCTGCTCCGCTCCGGATTTCTTCAGGTGCTCGGATTCCTGTCAATCGAGAAGGGATCCATATTTTCGAGGGGCGTGAAGAAGGGGAGCTCGGCTGGTCGGCAGATGACCCGGACCCAGTGTCTGGTGGCGAATCTCCCAATGTGCGCGGTCCGTCTCCGACTCCGTCACTTTTCGGTGGAGAGTCTCCTGCTCCGCCTTCACCTGCCGCGAACACCGACTCGGCTGACATTTCTCTCCCGGCTGCGGAGTCGATGAGCGTCTTGGCTGACGTCGCTTCTGCGGCGACTCTTTCTGGTTTGTCCGGTTCGCCGAGTGGTTCTCCTCAAGCTTCTGGATCCCCGAGCTTCTGATCTTTGACCACTCTCTTTTCATAGTTAATGCATGTAATACATGTTGACACAGTAATTGTCTTCGACTCGACTCAGCCTGTTGTCTTCACTGAGTCGGCGGGTTTCTTGGTTTTGACGCAGTATCTTCCTTCGGCTCGACTCGGCCTGCTGTCTTCACCGAGTCGTCGGGTTCATTTTCGTGGAGTGCTAGTCCTCGTCGGCTACCTGCACCATTTGCAGCCGGTTTGCGCGCTTCTTGTTGCGCAGATAATCAAAAAGCAGTCCTCCACAGGAGAGATTCGACAAGGGCTCCCAACTCGGCTCTTCATAGCCTACCCACTTGACCTTGAATTTACGCTGAGTCTTTGCCGAGCTCGTCGAGAGGGGCAACTCGTCATCCAAAATAGCTTCCACTTCGTAGCGATCCGCTCCTTCTTCTGGTTCCCAGCTGTCTTCAGGTAGTAATTCTTCGTCAAAATCAAATCGTTCGGCTCCGTTGAGTTCTGGTCTGAGCCGAGTTGTGGGTCGCTCTCCATTTTCCTTTACTGCCTTTAGTCGTGACACGTGCACCACTGGGTAGAACCGATATCCGCTTTTATCTGGTAGCTCGAGCTCGTACGCAAATTCTTCGACCTTCTTCTTGATCCTGAAGGGTCCGTGCCACCTGTGAGCCAGTTTCTTGGTCAATCCGGGTTTCACCCGTTCCATGAACAACCACACTTGGTCGCCTTCCTTGAACAGTGACTGGGTTGACTCGACTGATGATTCTTCCGGATCTGGTTACTCGGCGGACCTTTCCCCAGATGTCGGCAACTCGGCTGAAGGCCTCTCGGGGGTCGGCAACTCGGCTGAGTGCCGATCCTGTATCGGAACTGTCCTCCTTTCGACTCGGCTGAGAGCTTCGTTGTGTTCTTTCGCCCTCCTTGCTTTCTCCTTCAGTTGGAACTCGGCTGCTAGACGTAAGGCCACATCTCTCTGCCGGTTGCTCTCTCGGCGCCATTCCTTGGCCCCCGTCGAGTCACTCTGCCCACGGTGTCCTTGTTTGATTGACTCAGTCATCGCCTTGAGCGTGGATCGGGCGTCCCAACCATGAACCAAGTAAAATGGTGTTTCTCGCCGAGTTGAGTCCCTTGAATTGTTGATAGCGTGTACCAGTTTCTCGGCTATGTCGTCTCAGTCCGCCTGCAGCAGATCTTCTACGTACGCCCGTACCGTCTGGATCATCGTCTTCACCGATCGTTCCTGTTGGCCGTTAGCTTGTGGCCGGTAGCTAAGCGTCGCTCTCGATCTCGACTGCATCATCTCAGAGAACTTCTGGAACACCTCGCTCATTAAGCGAGGGTCGCGATCATGCCGAATCAGTGAAGGTGCTCCGAATCGGCGGAACACACATTCTTCGAATACTTTGGCGACCTCGAGTGCCCCTGTCTCGCTCATTGCCTTCGCAATCACGAAACCCGTGAAGTGGTCTTGAAACAATAGCAACGCCGTATTTCCTCGCGTCGTCTTAGGCAGTGGGATTACAAAGTCGAGCGAAACGATGTGGAACGGTCGTTCTGACACCAGGTTTCCTGGGGAGTATCCTTGAAGGTGCGGCTTGCTCTTGCTCGTGCTGCAATCTTCGCATGACTCCACATGTTTGATGGTGTCTGCATAGAGCCCGACCCAATAGTAGTCGGTGCGAACTCGGTGGTACGTTCTGACCATGCCTTGGTGTCCTCCTTCGAGGGAGTTATGACAGTTCTGCAGGACTTCATCGATCAGCGTCGTTGGCACTACTAGCCGGAGCTTCAATTCGTCGTCAGTCGGCTCACCTCTTCCTCTTCGTCGACCCACATAGTATAGTAGCCCATCTTCACTGAGAACAAAGTGATCGGCCACTTTGCCGGCGTTGTACGCTCTTCGCCGAGTCAGCTGGTCGATCTGGCCCCTCAGGTACGTTTTTAAGTCAGCCCATCTGCACTCTTCATCCTGGGCTTTTGAGATGCGGTTCCGCCTCTCGGCTTGGACTGCTACGGGGTCGACATCTTGCGCACTCGGCGTCCATCCTGGCTCGGCTGCAGCTTCCGCAGGATCCACTACCCTGTGGACTTCTGGTGCCTGGTAGGATGCTTCGTATTCGTTTCCTTGGCCCTCTCGTGGCTCTCTGGACGTCTCTCCTGCCCCAGGGGTCTTTTGTGACTCTTCAGCCGAGTTGTCTTCAGCCGAGCTACGTGCTTCGGAATCTTCAAAGTGAACTCGGCGTGCCTGATTCCTTGTTACCGCCGCAATGTTTGCCGTTGTTTCACCAGTTTTCGCCGGGTCTCGGTCCGCATACAGCACTTCTTGGATCCTATTGAGTACTTGCAACTCGGCTTTTCGTCCGGCGTTCAGAATTACCCGCCCGGCTTTGGCCTCCAGTGCCTCCGTGGCGAGGGCATCTGCTGAGGCGTTGTAAGTTCGTAGAACGTGCAGGTATCGCGTTGAGCCGAGTCGCTTCGTGAGTGCTTTGTGGCGGGCTAGTTCAACCTGTAACGTATCCTTCTTGCAGGCGATCACCCCCATGGATTGCTGGATTGCAAGCCGCGAGTCTCCGACGATAATCAAGTCGGTGATGCCCCGGTCCAATGCCGCCGCGACACCGCGGTTCATCCCGGTGTACTCGGCTATGTTGACCGTAGTGGACGAGAGGTGCGCACTCGCAGCGATCTCAATGTCCCAAGTTGGTAGCCGCCACAGAATCCATGAACAGCTGCCGTAACCTCCATTCTTCTCCGTCTTAGCTGAGCCGTCAAAGGATAAGACATGGCCCACGAAGTCACTAGGCACTCGTGCGTAAAGCAATTCTGGATCCATGCGGACGCTAGCTGAGCCCTTCGAAGGTGGGGCGATATGGGCCAATGACTCATCCAGTCCGATTGATGGTGTGATAGACGCTTGGAGGAGCTGAGCAAAGTCGGCGTCTCGTTCTCGGTCTCGCTTGATGATCAAGTGATGCGGTGATAGCAACACAGCGAAACTAACTTCCCGGCCGTATAGGAATTTCGAGTTGAATACCCACTCTAGCGTTGAAAACCGAGTGTAGACGTGAATAGTCTTGCCGACTAGTAACGTGTAACACACCTTGAGCAGTTGTAACAGCGCCAGTACTTCCTTCTCGGCAGGGAGGTAGTTTACCTCATTATCTTTCAGTTCCCGACCGCAGAAGCGAACTGGGTGAATTTTATCATCATGGAGCTGCATCAGTGTGCTACTTAAAGCCCACTCGTTGGCGAAAAGCATGACGTGGACATCCTTCGCCGAGTCGAAATGGCGAAGGATCGGAGCCTCAATTACCTTCTGCTTTAACTCGGCGAACGAGGCTTGGGCTGCTAATAGATTGGTGCTTGAGCCGAAATCGTCTTCTTTGAGCTGGTATAGTACCGCACCGTACACCGCCAGGTTCTGAATGAACCGGCTGTAGTAATTGAGTGCGCCCAAGAAAGCTTGCATTCCCTTCTTGTTCTTCGGGAACGGGATCTCGGCTATCGCTGCTAGTTTCTTCGGGTCGGCAGCAATACCATCAGGAGTGACCACGTGCGATAAGAAGTCCACCTTCGGCTGCACAAAGATGCTTTTTGTAAAACTCACGCTGATTCTACACTCGGCGAACCGGGTAAGCAGTCGATCCAAGGTCTCCAAGCAGTCGTCAAAGTCAACCCCACCGAAACAAATGTCATCCACGAAAGAACGTCGTCCAAACACCGGTACATGACTCGACTCGTCGGGTTCTCCTGACAGGAACATATCTCCGTCTGATCCGTTAACCAGGGCCTGTACCGGGTCGGAGGTGGTCAACGCCGAGTAGTCAGCCTCGAACTTCGTCAAAACACCCGGTCGTTCGGTCATAGCCGAGTTCCGGGATCGCTGAGCGGTCATGGCTGACTCGGCCGAGCGCATTCGCTCGGCGAAAGCTATCCAGCCACCCTTGGGTTGCATGAACCCCCACAGCGCGTTGTCGATCAGTCGTTGGTAAATCATGGGTGCATTCTTTAGGCCGAACGGCAAACGCAACCACTCAAAGTGTCCCAAAGCGCATACAAAAGCTGAGATCCGCCGAGCTCGGCTGGTCATCATCACGGCCCAGAATCCACTCGCCGCGTCGAGAGAACAGAACCACAGGTAACCCTCCAACTCAGTGAGGAGATCATCCACCAAGGGCATAGCATATTCCAGCGCCACCGTAATCGCGTTGACCATCTTGTAATCGATGCATAATCGGATGTCGATGCCATTTTTCTTGAGCACAATCACAATAGGCGATGCCCAAGGGCTGTTCGAGAACGCCACCAACCTCGCCTTCAACAGTCCTTTCAGCAACTCGTACAACTTCTCGAGGTGCTTGAGAGGGACTCGGCGAGCACGCTGTTTGATTGGAGCGTGGTCTTGGACATCAATATCACAAACCACTCCATATGCAGGAGGTGGTAGGGCGTTTCCGCTGGATATCATGATCTTGGCGTGACGTCGGAGCACCTTCACCAGCTTTTTCTATTGCTCAGTCGAGTGGGTCGATGACCGGACGTTGTCTCCTTCATAGTCCAGTACAGTCGACTCGGTAGTCGTCAGATCCGGGAGGAAGGCCAGTTCATGGACGTAGTCGTCTACTTGAATACACGTGGGTGTATGTTCCCAGCTGCTCCCTCGCCGAGTTGCTTTGTCGTCGTCGCCAGGCTCAGTGGACTGGATGTCACCCCTGTCGTCGACGCGGTAATCTGGTACCCTTCTTCTCGCACCAGGTCGGTGAGGGCGGCTAGGAACCGCAACCTCAGATGCTCGGCTGGGTCCTCGTCTAGCAAATCGTCGTCGATGCTCAGTAGTCTCCACTCGGCTGGCGATACTTCGGCAGTAGCGCTCCTCACTTCAGCCTCTTTACATAAGGCTCGTGCTTCCGACAGCAGCTCCTCCACTTCGGCTATCCGATGTTTGCCCCCCCGGAGGGAGAGGTCCGGGGTGTTCCGATCTGCCCCGTCTTTGATCTCCGGCTGACCCGTGTCCACAGATTCAACTATGCCAGGATCCCATCTGTCACCCCTGTCTAGGGTGGTGATCGGGCAGCCATTGCCAAGAGACAGTGCCTCAGGGTCAGCTGATAAGCATACCCAGTCATTTGCCGGGGCTTCGGAATCACTTGATCCACTGCCGTCGGACTCGGCTCCGAGTTCCGATTCGTCCCGGGAGGCTGCCAAACTCGGCTGGTTGTGCTGGAGTTGCTCTGCCTCGGCTTGGAGGCGTTCGAGCCGTTCCCACTGTTCAGCGCACGATAGTCCCTGCTGGTGAGTCCCATCTGCAGCCTCCGGTCGGGATCGGATGCCCGCCGGTGTCTCATAGTCGGGTCGGTCGACAGCTGCGGGTTGGTGGCTTAGCCACTCAGCATACAGCCGCTGTTCCTTCTTTAGCAAGTCGCGATCGATCGCCGAGTCGTAAGCTAGTATCTGCCAGTCTCTGTACTTGGTCGAGTCCACACGCACGTATCCCTCGGTGAGCGGTAGAACTTCATGTGGAACCCACTGAACCACGGGGAAATGAGCAGGGCAGGACCCTGGTTTTTCGCCCGTGTTGGTCAGCAAGACTCGGCTGGGTCGTCCTTTGCGCGTAAACCTCACCGTCGGCACTAGCTTGTTGACTCGCCGAACCCATAATTCGTGCGTGGTATCATCCGGCGGCTGTCGCTGGAGCTTGAACTCGGCTGTGAGCCGACTTGCAACGCTCACTGTCTCCGTTGGTCCCCCGCAGATGGTGTTGCCATACTCGGTGTCCTCATGTGCACTAGCCGACTTGATCAGGTTAATCTCAATCTCGTCTGGCAACTTAGCCTTCGAGTTGTACAAATCCAACCTGATTCCAGCTGGGATCATGAAATCCGTACCCAGGATCAAATCTACCCCGGCGTGATGATCCATAATCCATACCTCGAACTCGTAGACAATCTCCCAGCCGAGTGTAACTTTCACCATCGCCCGGGTGGTTGTCTCGACTTTGGTCTTGCCAATCCCTTGTACATCGATCTTCAGGTCGGCGTTCGCCAACCGCTTCAATCGCAGCTTCGTGGCAAACGACTCGGTGACTGTCGAGACATTCGCTCCGGTATCCAACAGTATCTTTGTCCGTTCGTTGTTGACCGCCCCCATGACCAGAGCACGCATTCGAATCCGGCGGTCAAACTTCCTTGACGACCACCAGCCGAGTCACTCGCCTGGCAGCAGCCTCAATTTCTTGGATTCCCCGATCGTGACTGCAGATCGTCGGGTCATAACCGCACTCGTTATGGCCTGGGCTGAGTCTTCTGCCGACTCAGCTGTCGCATCGCTGTCTTCCTCTGTACCACCGGCCGCATCTCCACTCGACTCGGCTGGCATGCTCTTCCTCTCTTCGTTCTCCTCCCTGCTCTGCACATCGTCTTCCTCTCCGTCTCTCTCCTCTCCAGGCCGTTCTGCTTCACCGACAAAGGCGAACACATAGTTCGCCTCGATAGCTGTCGGCTGAGCTGACTGTGGCGGCCCACTTTTACCCAACCCAGTCGAAGTTGGCGAGCCGCCTAGTTTAAATCACCAGGCGAGTAGAGGTCTTGGAGGTCAGCCGGGACAAGGGATTTGTCGACCGACGACTTGACGAACTTGGTGAGTTTCTCGAGTCGTTGAAAGAGTTCACAATTTCCCGCGTCATGCACTTGCTTGCAGAACTTGCATCGTCGCCGGCAGAAGTGGGCGTCATGGCCCTCAGCACCACAAGCGACGCACGGGCCGTACCGCCGACGTTCACCCGACTCATCGCGACGAGGCGGGTATCCCCTAGACTCGGATCGCCCAGGGGATCGCGGAGCCGAGTTCTGGCGTGCCCCGCTCGAACCTCCTCTGTACGACGGAGGCTTCGACTCGGCGGCTGTTCCAGCGTCGATGTAATCCGAGCCTGAGTCGGACGACGACTCGGCTGCGGCATCCCTGTCGCTTCCGTCGCTGAAGGAATCGTAGAAGTTGGTCTCGTGACTGGCGCGACGTTCATCGAGAGCGGCCCTGAGGTCTTCGACGCTGGCATCAGCCAGAGTGACTCGACGTTCGCGATCCTCGCTGCGACGTCCCCGTCGGTCTTCGCGTCGGTCGCGGTGGTCGTCACGGCGCCTTTCCCGGTAGCCATCACTGCGTTTTGACTCGATGCGTCGGGTTCCATCATCGCGGCGTGACTCGCGAACTCGGCCAGTCGCTGTACGGTCTCGCTGCTTCTTCCTCTTGTCGCCAAGCAGCTTCTGGTTGATGATTTTCTCCACGCGCTGGATATCGCTGAGTCGCTGTGGGTACAGTTGGTCCATCACGGCGTCATCCCCGCAGTGCAGCAAGAAGTGTTCAACGTGGCTTGCAGCTTGGGGACCGCCGGCTTCGTACTGGATCTTCGCTGCTCGCGCATACCCGTTCAACCTCAGGAGGAAGTCGCAGATGTGCTCGTTCTCCTTTCGCCGAGCTGAGAAGTAGCGTGTCTGCGCCGTCTGGTCGTAGTGCGAGCAGTAATAGTCCAAGAACGCCGAGCTAAGCAGACTCCACTTCAGCTGAGTCTTCTTCGGGAGCTGTCGAAACCAGCTCTTGGCTGCTTTCCCCAAGCTGAGCGAAAACGGTTCACACCACGAGTCGGTGGGCGTGCGAGTGCCCTTCATCTCGTAGATGAATCGTTTCAGCCACTGCAGCGAATCTTCGGACCGATTGCGTTTTCCTTCGAACGCCGCGATCTTGTCCAAGGGTGCGTGAGTACGCACTTCACGGATGTTCGAACGGCTCCTATCCGGGTCCTCCAGACTCAGCTGTTGGATGTAGTGCTTCGGAGACTCGTACGGATCGGCTTTGGCGTCCCACGTATCATCTTCGTCGTCGTACTCGGCTGCGTCGCCCAAGTCGCGGGATTCGTTGAATCGTGTTGCTCCGCGAGGTGGTGACTGCATGTTCGTATCCCCAAAGTAGGGAGTACCCCCAGAGGCGCGGGAGGCTTCTCGACCACGGTTGACGTCCGGGGTTTTCGGAAGCGGGATTCGACTCGGGTCGACTGCCATGACCGCGGACTCGGCTAATGGTCTCTGGAGCTCGGCCGCTGCGTCCGCCGAGTTCGTGGACTCGGCTAAGCGCGGTACCCTGGGCCTGGCGACGTCGGGCATGCGTTCAAGACCGAACGCCGCTCTCAGCTTTCGTTTCCATTGCATGATTTCGTTTCCTGCAGACTTGAGCGTCCATTCTTTCTGGTCTCTTAGACTCGGCGATCCCACGCACCGGTAGCCCATGGCTCGGAGGAAAGTCGACGTCTCATAGCACAACTCGTTCATCGTTGTGCTACTCACCGGGTGAGTTAACTCGGGGCCCAGCACTGGCCACTTGGCTTGCGCCATCGCCCTCGGCCCGAACTTCGACATCCATCCTCCGGTTGCTTTCATTTCTTCGCCTAGTCTGGCCAACACTTTGTTGGCGCTCGGCGTGTCGGCGTTCCTCGTAGCACGAGGAACCAGTGGTGGGCGCTGGCTTGGTACCACATCTTGGTCGTCGTCGCCATCATCTTCGCCGAACTCGGCTACGAGACTGCGCTCCACTGGGCGCGGGGTTCCCATCTTGGTCACTTGGAGTGACATTTCTTCCGCATCATCTTCCTCATTCATCTCGGACAAGAACTCTTCCTCGTCTTCGCTCTCGTCCTCCTTCTCTTCACCTCCATCTTCACTCACATGGCCTTGGTCGTCGACGTCTTCGAACTGGACTCTCGGCGTGTCATCCGGCGTCACAATCGCCGCTGCCACGCTCGCCGAGTCCGGTCTCGACAGGGTCGGGCCCCTGGCTCTCCCAGCCGGGCTGACGCTCCTCGAGGACGATCCCTTGGCCATCTTCTCTCTCTTCTTACTCGTAACTTGAACTTGGTTAGCTGGTACCTAACAAACACAAGCACACCCCTGTTCCCGGGTCGCGGCACCAGTTGTGGTATTGCAAAACACACAAATCGTCAATTGTGGGTCCTCGCAAACAACCAACAACAATAGCCGAGCTAGTCGGCTGAGTTGGCCTGCGTGGGGTCTCTTTCGGGTCCCCAACGGTCCGGCCCAGCCGGGACAGTAGGTGGCGTGTCTTCGCCGAGTTCCAACCAACTGGTTCACTCTCCAGAGACTCGCCTGAGCCGGGCAGTCTCCGTTCACAAAACCCGTGCCGTCCACCAAAGGATGGTACAGTCGCGGGCCGCCGAGTGCAAAGGCAGCTCAGCTGAAAGATTGCGGTGCCCTGGGACTTACAGGCCCACCGGCTCGCCGAGTTCGGCGAGACTTTTCTTCGCGCTTGGCGAGACTGCCCCTTCCGGGCCTACGTAATCTCTTGGCGCTACCTGTTGGTACCTTACAAGCTATGCCTCTCAGGTACCAACGGCAGACATACCCCGGCCCTATGCAGGGACTTACCGAAGAAGTGTACACGTGTCTTGGACTAGGAAAATTCTGCTCTGTTCGTTTGGTTATATCTTTCGGGCGCCCTGAAGGGGCGCCTCTACTGTTCCTGAGTTCCTATACAAATATCTAATGAAATAGAGTGGTTTCGGATCTCGGCCGACCCTTCGCCGAGTTCAGCGACTCCTCGGGTTCAGTCTGTCCGGATACTGGGCTTATCCGGATCCTCGAACTCGGCTGGGCCGGATACTGAGCTATCCGGATGGTACTCTGTACCCTCCCGCCGAGTTGTCACCGTCGACTTGTTATCCTAAGCTGCTTCGGTACCTTGTACCAGTGTGTGCCACAAAACTTGACGTTTCCTACACCACAGCAACGTGGTATGTGTCTAAATCGAAAGGTCATCACTCGGAAAGCTAAAAAGCTGCGCTTTGAGGTGGGGGGCCCCGCGCTCGATGTGGGCTTGTCTGTGGGTTGGATGTCGGCATTCCTCAACAGGCATGAGCTTCGCTCTCGTCCAAGACATGGCTCGGCTAAGCCCGACGTCGTACGCCAAGGCCGCCATGCTCTCCACGAAGTGACAGACCTGTATGACCCTCAGGACATATACAACATGGACGAGACGGGTCTAAACTACAAGGCCGCTCCGACGCGCAGCATTTGTACCTCGAAAATGCCGGGCGTGAAGAAAGACAAGACCCGCATTACTTTGGCTTTGACAACCAACGCCGATGGCAGTGACTCTTTGCCAGCGCTGTTTATTGGGCGTGCCGTGAAGCCCCGATGCTTTGGGAAGAAGACAGCTGAGCAGCATGGATTTCTGTACAGGAAGACCAACAAGGCCTGGATGAACAGCAAGGTGTACCAGGAGTGGCTACTCAACCTAGACAGGGAGATGCAAGCTGCACAGCGCCACACCCTTCTCCTTGTAGAAAATGTGTCATCGCATGCGCACGGGGATCTCGTGTTGACCAATGTGCAGGTCGAGAGTCTCCCGCCCAACATGACGACGCACCTACAACCGCTGGATGCTGGTATCATTGCAAGTTTTAAAGCTCGATTCAAGTCGCTACAGATCGATCAAGCCATCGACAGATTCGACGCTGGCGAAGATGTCGATGGACGCACGGTCTACAAGGTAGATCAGCTCCAAGCGATGCAGTGGAGCCAGGAGCTGTGGGAGACGACGCGCGCGTCTACGATCGCGCATTGCTGGCAGAAGACAGGTCTAACAGTCCCCCTTCGCGGTATTGCAGAACCCGATGCTGAGGACGACGTCGTACAAGCCGAGAACTGCGACGAAGATGTAGTTGATGTCATGCTGCGCGTAGCTTCGATTCAATTGTAGGTCACTAACCTCACAACAATTTATATAGTGCACAAAACGTACTGAACATATGGTGTCGGAAGTGGCGGTATATTCTGTATCCTGGGAGACCAGCTTGCTGGTTTACCAGCCTCACAAACTTTAATTCGTCACGCAATGTATTCCCAGTTACAGGTAACGTTCAGAAGACATCGAAATCGCAATTAGCGAGGTTGCAAAAACTACTGATGAGCGAAAAACTTCTGAAGAGCGAAAAGGAAGTTTTGATGTATTTGGAGACCGCCGACCGCAGTGCAAGGAGCTCAGTGGTAAAACAGCAGTGCAAGGAGCTCCGCGGCAATGAGAGTTAACACCATTCGCATCTACTGCGCCTGCTCCGCAGCCGCAGTATCTGCGCAATTTCAAGTGAGCGCTGCGTTACAAGAAAGATGTACAACCCGTGTCGCGAGCAGATACTGCGGCTGCGGAGCAGGCGCAGTAGATGCGCAATTTCAGCTACGCTTTGGCTGAGAGACCACGTTTGATATATCGTACCTCACACATGAAATATTATAGTGAAATCACGAATTGATTCTGCTTGAGTTGGCGCCAGTATCTATGATCTTTGTAGCCACTTCACCGTAGAAATATTTGGCCGCAGTTGGGGTAATTTGTGGCGGCTGAATGACGCATTGCGGTGCAGTATATGAGGACTGCGGCATTTTCACGAGATTGTATTTTTGTAACTACTTCAAGTATAATACAACAAAGTCGTGCTTCGCACGAAGAGAAGCTCTGAAATTTTAGCTGCGATAATGTGGTGATCGAGTGCTAATTAACGGATTTCACCGAATAGTACCCGGTCTTGTATGTATTCCCCATAAGCCCCTATATTTTGATCGGTTTTGAAGAGGGGACTTATAATCGGGTAAGGTCTTGTATTTTACGTATCTCGACTCGAGATTCTCGAGACTGGGGGCTTGTGTGGCTTCAGGAACTGCAGCTCTAAGTAGCAGGCCTGGTCCTGTTTGCACGAAGGCGAATCCCCACCTGGAGAGTCATGCAGCGATCCCGTCTTGGGGTGGTTTGTGCCTGCTGCCAATGCCTCGCCAACAAATAAAACGTGAAAAGTCACAACTCTACGCTCCAGCTCAAGACGCGGCTCAACATCAAAACGTGCTACACTTTAACCCCTCCGCGACCGACGTTGTATCTTACTGCATGTTAGGTTTTATTACATGTTGTAGGTACAACATGTTCAAACAGAGCCACTATGGAGCATACAAAGGACAAGATAAACGTCGGTTCACGGAAAGGCCACGAATTGTTTTTATGCGAAATGTACAGGGTTAGGGTAGTTTTACACATATGTACGATAAGCAAGCAAACGGTTGTGGTTGGCCACACGGCAGTTTTGGTGGCTGCCGAGGCTCCCCCTCGCTTGTCATTTCAGAAACCAAAGCCGACCAAGACAAGCAAGGATGGAGCGTCGGGCCACGCGCGCTGAGACGCGCGACCACATGGAGAAGCTCGAGGACAAGACCCCAGCAGAGCGAAAGCAAATCATGACCGCGTTCAAGGCCACTCTCGTGCAGCCCAACAGCGAGCCGCCGGTGCGCGCACGCACGCGCGCACGTCCGTCTACGCAGTCACCCGCCACCTCGCCAGCTTCAGCACAGTCGCCTCAGCCCCCGGCGGACCCGAGCCTGACTGTTGCGCGCACTGAAGGTGTAGCCGCTCGTGTTTCACCACCGGCGAGCACGCCCTCTCACTCTGCGTCGCGCCCTCCGCTTCCTCCCTCGATGGGAAAAGCGGCTGCGTATGCGCTAGCAGCGCTCAAGCGCCAGGCCGGAGAGCAGAGCGCGCGCTCAAGTAGTGCTGAGAAGCGACCGGCGCACAAGAAGCGCGCCGCTGCAACAAGCGAGGGATCGGCGGCTCCGGTTGCAAAAAAACCGCGGAAGAAGACGCCGAAGCAAGCCGCCGCTGCCGAGAAGCGCGCGGCGGACATCAAGCGGAAGAAAGCCGAGAGCGCCAAGCGCAGCGAACAAGTCGCTGCTGCTACTGCAGCGGGGAAGGCGGCGAAGCGCGAAGCGCTGGAGCGCATTGCCGCGAAGGCGGCTTCCAAGAAGGCGACCAGCAAGTGCAAGACCACGATGCAGAAGAGGCAGCAGTGCACCAGCCCACTCAATGAAGAGGAATCTGCACCAAGGTACGCCGCGTGAACATGTTGAATATGTACTTTTAGTGTTCTAAAAAGACGTTGTATGCGATGCAGCGACTGTGGATCGCGTGACGCTCAACTAGACGTCGCATCGCGTGATGCATTGGGTTCGTCAGGTACCAGCAGTGGCGAAGAAGAGTTGGTGTTGGCGCAGAGCGACAGCGAGGAACCCCAGCCACGGCGTAATGGGTACACACGCTCATGTATAAAACAAATCAACATGTACAGTTAGCTAACATGCTGTATGATATTACTTTGAATTTAGAGCGGTGGACGTGAACATCGTGGCGCAGTCCGAGTTGAACGCCAACGACTACGCGGCCCTCAATTCGGACGGTGACGATTCTGTCGGTGACAGCAGCGAGGACTCGTTTTACGAGTGGTCAGAGGACGAAGTGGCCGAGCTCGACGAGGAATCCGACGACGACGCAGAGTCGGAGTCGGGCGGAGGATCAGACGAATTGCTGACTCCCGGGCACCTGACGCGTGCTGAGATGGACAAGTTCGCGCGCAACAAAGGGCTCGTGCGGACGATGAGAGAGGAGGGGTGGCACTACGGTACGCAGGATGCATGAACGGTAACGCGTTATTGCTTACAAACTAAGGATACTGTACTGTACAGAGGGCGAGCCGCGCGAGGAAAAGTATCCTCACCTGGTGGAGTCGAGCGAGTCCGGACCCTCCGCTGCGGTCATGGATCTGGCGGAGTCGCCGCTCGACCTGTTCATGTTCTTCATGCCCAAGAAGCTGTGGCGCAAGGTGGCACGAGAGTCTTCCAAGTACCACACCCAGAACCTCGTGACGCGCGTGCACAAGATGTTCGCGCGCCAGAGCGGTCCCCGCGCCAAGACCAAGGACGAGCTTATGGAGCGGGAGGCCAATACCCCGGACGTCAAGCCGCACGAGATCCTCCGCTGCATCGGCCTGCTCGTGGCGCGGATGCTCAACCCCCACCGGCGACACCTGTACGACCACTGGGCGACATCATCCGTGGGGGCTGTAGCTCCGGGGACGTTCGGCCGCTACATGCCCCGCAACCGCTTCTCTTTCGTGCTGAGGAACCTGCACTTCACCGACAACGGCGACGCGAGGGCTGGCACTGATCGGGCGTGGAAGGTGCGATCAGTGGTCGAAATCATGCAGCGCACCTTCCTACGTGGCTACCAGAACCCGTCCGTCATCGCGTTCGACGAGACGGTCATACCGTCAATGAACCGCTTCAACCCGATGCGGCAGTTCATGAAGGACAAGCCGCATCGCTGGGGCACGAAGCTTTACATGACGTGCTGTGCCCACTCAGCGTATTGCATCCGGTACGTTCAACACGAAAGAATGCCGAGCGATTGTTTTTACTACGTGGAACATGTTGTATCTGACTGGGTGTTTTTTGTTTATCATGCTATATCTGCAGCCTTGAAGTTTACTGCGGAAAAGGCCAAGGCGCACGCGTGACCACAGAAGATTCGGATGAGGCCTCCGCGGACCCGAATGCGGGACCGCAAGCGGTTATCCGCAACCTGGACGCCGTCCTGCCGCCTTCCTAGCGTGGTACGTACCACGCAGTGGTTACGGACCGCTATTACACGTCGGTGCAGCTTGCCTTCCAGCTGCTGCATCGACGTGTGTACCTAATCGGCACCATCAAGATGGATCGGATCGGGTTCCCGAACCTGTTGGTGCCTCCCGGCACTAAGACCAAGAAGCCGTCAGTAGTGAGACCCCCCGAGATTGCACGGGGCACTACCACCACTGTAGTGGCTAAGAACTGCCCGAAGCTCACCGTCTCCCGATGGTGGGACAACAAGGCAGTCTTTGTGCTCGCGACAGGAGCGAGTACACGAATGGAGACGTGTGGTAAGTATGTCATGGTGTGTTTATTGACTGTTCTGTTCTAATAATATGACTGTTCTGTTCTAATAATATGACTGTGTGCGTTCAGAACGACGTGTCCGCGGCGGGTCACGGGTGTCGCTACAATGCCCCGCCCCCGTGCGCGACTACCAGCGCTGGATGGGCGGGGTAGATATTCACGACCAACTGCGACTCCAGCGGTACTCCCTTCAGCTGCAGGTCCGCATGCACAAGTACTACAAGTCTTTGTTTCTGGGCCTCGTCGATATGGCGATCGTCAATGCGTACATCGTCTATCGCGAGACCCAGAAGAAACGTAGCGAGCCCCCAGCGGATCACAGCCGATTCCTGCACGAGCTGCAAGCCCAGCTTCTCGAGATGACCGCCGAGGATTTCGAAAACCCTGTAAGTCGAAGATATCCTACATGTCATCACGTTGACTTATCTGACATACTGTACATGTAGACCACTGCGACGCCAGCCCAGAGCTCTATGCTGAAGCCAGTACCGCGTGCCCACGAGCCACGTCAATGCGAGGAGTATCAGGTCTTGAAGGACGGGTCGCGTCGTCGCCGTCAACGGCAGTGCAAGGTCTGCTCGATCTACAAGACCAGCATCGGCCAGCGACAACAGACGAAATATTACTGTGGAGGGTGTAGCCCTACAGAAACGAACAGGTATGTTGTGAATGGTGTGTATTCGATTTACGCTCGCTGCTGATCTATTATCTATGATTTTGCTAGAATCTTCTTGTGCACGACCGTGCGGCCGCATACACGCGGCAATACTATGACGTGCCACCAGATTTGGCACTACCGGTGGGCGAACGGAGCCAAGCGGCCGTCTCCTCGGCTCGGCCGCGACATTCAGCTGCGCGCCACAGGACAGCCGCAGCGCGCGCGACGCACATCTGCTTCAGGGTGCGCAACGCGTGACAGAAACGCGAGGGCGAGTAGCGTTGACGCGGGTAGCGATCCCGAAAGTGTGCAGCAGATCGACGCTGACGCTGACAGTGATGAGGGAGCGTACAGCAGCGCGGGATGTGGCGATGAGGTATGCAGCAACGCGGGGGTCGACGAGGAGGTTTACATCAGCGCTGTAGTGTAGGGTAACATCGAGGACTCCGTGTCCGTGACGGAGGGTGACGGCGAGGCGCGCAGCAACTCGAAGGTATAATTACTAATGAACTGTATGCCTTTCACTTGAGGTTCCTTTTACTTTTGAGTTGATTGCTATCAAATGTTTGCAATCCACTTGAATACATACTGGTAATTCAGCATCTTTGCGCTCATGATTCGTGCCTGGGTGGTGCATTTGGTAAAAAGGCCATGTCGAACACGATTGCAGAAACTACATGATGGAGTACCGTACTCGTTCATACAACGTGAACGGCCGATCATACTGTAGATGGTTTTTCTGGTGCAACGAGAGAGTGTCGCGTTTTACAGAGCTGTGCGCGGCCTCCATACAAACCCTTAATACAGGCTGGCTTTAACAGGGTGTATCTTACAACATGATTAATTTTGGAAAAACCTCATCGTGTATTCCGGTCGCGGAGGGGTTAAGGAAAATATGCGAATATCTAGACATTTGTCTCGCTCCGATCGACTTCACTGCCTCGGAAAGATGGGTCGTACCGTCATGGTTGTAGTTATAGAGTTGGAGACCGTGGCCGGTGATCTATTTCCGAGCGACTTTCTTCTTTAGGCGTGGCAGTACGATGGAGGAGCTCCAACTCCCCAAGTGCTGATTTTCTTTCTCCCTTAAAAAATTAAATTATTTGCGTCAGCCTCACCCAATAATATTAGTATATTATTGATATATCTATTTGTTGTCACTGATGATTGTTCATCATTGTTGTGCAATGATCAAAAGTGTTGGTGTTGATTCAACACTGAGGGTGACGGAGTCACCCTCAATCTGAATGTTCTTCCACCCGCTGATAGAGTAGCGCTTACTTGCAAGAACATTGAGCTTCGTTTAGCTTCAGATAAACAGCTCTGTGATAAGAGCCGATGTTGAGGACGAACGTGGACGCGATATTCTTTTGAAAAAAATATCTTTAGAGGACCGGTCTTTTATTTCGTGCAGGTCTTCTATTTATTGAAGCCAAAGATGAAACCCGACCGCCTACCGGTCTTGTATTCGGTGAAATCCGTTAGTTAAGTAAAAAGAGAAAGCGTTGCTACGCTGTGTGGACGCAGTCACGCAAGCTCTAGTTGTTCTAGTCGGCGGGTTTCACTTCGTTCACTGAGCCGTACTGCAGGCGCGAGCAGCAAAGTGCAGCCATCTAGCCTTTTTGCCGTTCACTAAAAATGCCCGGCCATCTCTCTGGGGGATATTTTGAAAAATATATCGTCATTTCACTGTCCGCAAGCTGGCCAACGCCCACTGCCTGCTCGTGTCGGTGTTGCAGTGCATCCGCAGCATCAGCAACACGAACGGCCTGCCCTCCAACCTGCCGGTGGTCGTGTTCATCCTGGCCGTGGACGGCGTGCTGGCCATCATCGAGGACCGCCGCCGGCACCTAGCCGACAAGGAGGCCAACTTGGCCCAGTGCCACGTGCTCAAGCAGACGTTCACGCCCCTCAGGGGTTACGAGCATGTCTCCCTCTGCTAAGAGAACAATGTCAGTACAGTAGTTTGGTTAGTAGTACCGCGAGCACGTTCGAAATCTACCGCCCAATAATGTGCCCCGTGCAGCTCATGCTTCCACGCGATGCCATTGTTTTGCGCTTTACCTCAATCTGAAATTGAAGCTCAAACCTCATCGAAAGCTACGATTCTGTAGGTTTTCAGATTGCATAAAAATGATCGATATGAAGCTGAAATCTCAACTCAAACGCGTTCCTAAAAGTCTCTAATACTCAATCTTACAGCAATGTCATAAACTAATCAAACGTGGTCTCCCAGCCAAAGCGAAGCTACCTTGTCCTCATTGCCGCCGACGATAAGGCCAAGGTCTGCGACTTTGGGTTCTCGTACATTCGGAGTCAGTCCGTGGGGCTCACCAAGAAGGCACAGACGGACACGGTGCGCGGGAAGGCGCCCGAGTGCTTGATGCCCATGGGAGTCGCGGCCGATGCGCCAACGAACCCGCGGTTCGCGTCGAGCATTTACTCGTTTTTTATAATTTTCAGGTGTATTGTGTCACTTACTCTTTCGAATGGACTCTAATAACCATCCCCAGCAAGTGATTTATGCTTGCCAAGTCGTGCAACCCCCCGTTGCTGCCTCCTCACTCATCTGTCTTTCTTACTGCACTATCTTGGACTCAGTTCCTCCGCTGGGCCTCGCTCCTCTCGCCACCTTTGCACATCTTCTTGAATCCGCTCTTCAACCCCCTTTCGAATGTAATGATCCGCCCTCACTTCCGTTGTCATCACCATGCAACTAGCCCGGTTGTCCATGGCTGTGTTCGCCAGCCAGTCTGCCGCCTTGTTATTCTTCCGGTAATGATGCTGCCAGCTCGCAACTTTGCACCGATCCGCTAGTTTCCTCGTAATTCTAAACCAATGTTGCATTTGTTTGTGCTTTGGCATCTTGCGCTCTTGCATCATTCGAATGATCATTGCGCTATCTCCTATCACGTGTATGCTGTGCCACTTAGCCTCCACCGCCTTCGTCAACAGGCGATGCAGCCCCACAAATTCCGCCACATTGTTGGTGATTGATGGCTGCCCCAATGCCGTGGCCGCCGCCCACAGCACCTTATCACGTTCTGGGTTGACCCCCAACTCCACGATGACGCTGCCGCCTCCGCCTGGCCCCGGATTCCCCCTCGATCCGCCGTCAAAAAACCCTAGCCGCTCCACTTCCGCACCCTGCTCAGCTTGCGCAACGATTCTGCCGTTCCGTCCTGTAAGCACTTCCAATATGTCCATTTTGATATTCGACCTCCGCGTCAGTGGATATAATCCTATCCGGTAGCGATTAATCGCATTTTTAAGTGTATGTACGTGTTGGTCTGCAGCCTCTTTCGCTGATTTCGGGCTCCTCCCGTCCGGAAACATTTTGTTCACATTCCATATCCATATGGCTGACACCGTCTCCGCACAGCAAATCACCCAGATATCCTGAGTTATCGACTGCGCTAGATCCCACGTTTCGTCATCTTGCGTTCTTCCCCACTCCACTAACCATGACGGTAATGTGCGAACCTTCATGCTGAATATATCGGCCAGTGCCATCCTCCTGTGATTTGGAGTTGTCGTGGTGTTCGAGTCCCTTGGTTTCCATAAATTCATCATCGTGGTCCAAAAACGCTTCGCTACTTCGCACTCCCATACTAAGTGAGCTGTTCCGGCCGTCCTCCGTTCTCCGCAAGACACACAGCCATAGTCCTGCGTCTCCTTATTCCAGAGCCGAAGCCTGTCGTGTTTGAGCCTGTGTAGATTTTGCAGCTGATACGCCGGCACTCCTTCCATTGTTTGTAGAGTTTTCCATGTCAACCTGCCTAGTGCTTCTGCTATTTCTGCATGTTGACCTGCCCACTGCTGCTGTCTGCTTTCTGCCCTTCTTTGCGCATCTGCCCTGCGATTCCTCAGATACAAAGCTCGGTACTGCTTTCGTGTCTGCGACCATCTCCGCCGTCCTTCCCATAAGGGTTTCATTCTTTGAATTGCTGGATGTGGCGTTATCCACACTGAATGGTTTGGCACACCCAGGTCTTGAGCAATTGCTTGCTCAGTTGTCATGTCTTCCTTTTCCCTGTGTACACTCCTTTTCATTGCCCCCCACGAATGTATGACATCTCCACTGTCACTGTCCACCTCGAATACATGATGCGGGTCCTCTAGTCCGTGATGTACCTTCATGTACCCGTGCGATGTCGGTTTGAATACCAACTCCGGCCATGTAGCTATTAAATTCAGGCATAATTCCCTGAATTCGTGGGCCATCTTACTTGGCATGTGCAGTTGTTGCTGCACTGGTGTTAATATGATGACGCCTGTCTCCATCCAGGTGACTCGAACTATGTCTTCAATATTCTTGCCCTGTATCCCGTGGATCAAATGTGTGTATTGGTTCCAGTGCCCCCTGAGCCCTGTTGCATCCCATAGCTTCACCTCCTGCAGTCGTAAATTACCGAAGCTGTCATGGATGAAATCTCCACGACTTTCATTTCTTGCTCTCCGAATAATTGCCACGTTAAGCATCGCAGTATCCCGTAGTTCACATTTGAGTCCTGCGTTGCACCACCTCGTGGTCAATCCGTTGCTGTACCTTAGCGCTATTCTCAATTTCCTGCTCTCATCGGCTTGTTCCTCCTTGCTCTGCTGTTGCTGCGCGAACATGTACTGTGCCCATGGGAGCCCCGTTCTCCATAAGTCTGCCCCTATTTTTTTTCTGTGGCACCCTATTAACCGGTGTTAATTTTTTCTTCTGGTTGCCGGTGCATGTTTGGAGTACATCCCCCGTAATTTGTACCACCTTGTGCTCCGTCAAAGCCCAAGTACCTGCCGTCATCGATCCCATCGCTACCAATTCTGCCCTGATGTTGGGCAGTCCGATACCTCCCTCTTTCGTGGGCTGTTCTGCTTGCACCGCCGATATCCATCCTGTTGGTGCCTTATCTGGCTCTGCAAAGCTGGACTTCCACACGAAATTCCTGATTCTCTTATCTGCTTGCTTGATGTGCGCCTCTGTGGGCCATGCGTGTCTAGCTACGTAGAGCAATTTGGGTACTATAATTGCCGACGCTATCATTGCCCTCTGTTGCGCTGTATTGGTTTTCCCAGTCGCGAGAGTTAACCTTATCGTCAGTGCTGCGAACGCTCTTTTCCACGCTTCGTCTGTTGTTGTGGACACCCCCGCGATATGTCCCAGATACCTGGTGGTTTCCGTTTCAGGCACTCTCATGGCTGTTGAGTTCTGGGTAGACCCCGCTTCTCCTTCGCATTGTGGTTCTGTTCTTCCTAACGTGATGGCTGCCGATTTCTTTACGTTCAATCGCAGTCCTGATACTTTTGAAAACCTGCCAACTGCTGCAATTGCCTGAGTCTGCATGAACTTGCTTTTCAGGTATATTGCGGTATCATCCGCGTATCCGGCAACCTGCAATTTGAGCTCGTCGACTTCATCTGTGAGTACGATTCCCTCCAATCTGGGATCTGTTTCAATTTCATCATACATGATGTCTGCTGCGATTATGAAAAGCAGTGGCGCTAGCGGGCACCCCTGCCGTATTCCACTCGTCACTCCTAATGGCTTTGAAAGCATGCCGTTCGCCATGAACTGCACCCGTGTTCCCTTGTGTATTGCACCCACAACCGCGCAAAATTTTGGTGGGAATCCTTTCGCCTTCAATACTTTCAGTAGGAAATCTCTATCCAAGGAGTCGTAAGCTTTTGCAAAGTCTAGCATTAGAACTTGCGCATCACTACACTCCTGCTTCTCTCTGCAAATCCGTTTGGCGGCCTCGAATAAGTCGATGGCCTCGTGGATGGTTCTTCCCGGCACAAAACCGAATTGTGTTCTGTGCACTAATCTGGATATGTAGTTGCGAACTCTCCAGGCTAGTACGCGCGTGAATATTTTGTAGTCGGTATTTAAAAGTGCTATCGGGCGATAATTAAGAGGATCTGCTGTATCACCTCCCTTGCTGATCGAGAAAATATACGCGTCCACGAACGTTTTTGGTGTGATTCCATTCTTCATACACGAGTTGAATATGCCGGTGAGCAATGGCGCTATTTGAGTGCAGTGATCCTGATACCAGTCGTTGGGCAAGTCATCTGGACCGCATGCTTTCCCTCTTTTGCACCTCTTGATCGCGGTTATCACTTCCTCTTCTGTAAATTCGTCGTCTATGTCAGTCATGTCTGGTGTTTCCCAGTTCACCTTGATCCTGTCTAGATACTGATCCAAATTCTCTCGTTCCTCCGCTTCTCCGTTGAATATTGGCTCCCAATTTTCTGCCAGTATCTCCGCTTTTTCATGTGGCCCCCATTTGGAATCACTTATCTTCGAACGTAATGTTGGAATTACGTTGTCTCCAAATTTGGTGCATATTCTTCTGAAGAAATGCTTTGTGGATGCCCTCGAGCTCCACGCGTTTCTGTTGATTATAACTTTCATCCTCACACTTCTTCTGTTCTCCTGCAATCTCCTTATTTCGGCAAGCACGGATTCTCGCTCGTCTCCTGACCCCTTCCCTCCAGTGTAGTCACAATTCTCTAGCTTCTTTTTCAGCCTCCTTATCCTGGTCCTGAATCCATTCGTCATTTTCTGCCTCGTCATCTTGTGAAAATCGCCCATTTCTTTCGTTAACTCCGTCTTAAATGTATCCCATTCCATCACAGCTTGACACTCGGTTGTTTTGCTCAATTTAATCTGCAACTGCTGTAGCCGCTCTTCTATCATACTTTGTGATGCTGCTTGTGCAAATGGTGGCGGGGGATAAATTCTTGTCCGTTTTTTTATTCGCACTGGCCCTGATGGTGGATACATTTCCAACAGTACCCCCCTGTTTTTGAATTTGTATTTGTTGCGGTTTATAAGGCTGACTACTCCCGAAGTCGCGCTCAGCAGCAACTTCGCCTATGGAGAACGGGTTCCTAGGAACACGTCTCCACGGTAGTATCCTATATGCATAGACACCCGCGTGCGGGTGCCCCTATATATGCTGTGCTAATATAAATGTTGTCTCGCCCTACTGCTCCTCTTCTTTTGTCTCACCACGGAGACTCTGGTGTCTACCAGTGTGCCATAGTTGACCTCTCTCGCGTATGTGATCTCGGCGGTGTTGTAGTCTTCGAGAGAGGGAGGCTTGAGTGTCGCGAGTCCATTGAATTCGTCGTGTTTTAATTCCTCTGTTGACGTCGATCAAGAGTGACCGTCGGTCTTGTTGCGCAGGCGCTTCGTCGTTCTTGGTACAAGTGAATTTCCAGTATTCCTGAAGTGCAGTCCACGTGCAGTGAAATACTTCCTTATGTAATTGTTGTGCCGAGGTTTGCGTATATGAAATGGCTCGGGCCCAGGCAACACTGCGACGGGTCATAGTTGGAAATCGACACCACCCCTTTGGTGCATCGTAAACCCCGAGCTCCAAGCGATCTAGTTGGTGACGCACCTGCGACCACCACAACGGCACGCTAAATGCACACGTGCGAGTCATATTCCAATCGAAGATAGGGTGCCGAAGCGAGATACATTCCATCTCACTATCCTCCCACTCAGGTAATAGCCATTCATCCGAGAAACTATGTTGTAGTACCTGGGTCCATTTCGGGATGGAGTGCCTAGCAAAGGCAGTCGCTTGTGACCCTCGCGCTAACACCCCGATTAGAATCGCGGTTGGGTTTCTAGCAAAGACGGAGCTGAAAGTCTGGCACTGGGAGGGCTGCATGATGGAGTATCCAGTGCACATACGGAGCTCTCCTGCAGGAATTAACAGTACCCCCCTGTGGTCCGTATGACATGGCGATTCCTCTGTCGTTACTCCGCGTACTAGCTTCCCCGCCGCTGCATTAACATATATTCTGTCGATTCTACTTGTTGACACCTTTCCACTCGCTGATGTATGCTTGTACGTGTGGAAATGTTGCGCATACTCTCTGCGATCATTCTTGTTGTATTTGGTTGGAATATTGCGAAATCCTGTGTCCGTCAATCCGTTGCCTTCTATGAATTGCTGTAACTCTTTAGCCCCCTTGTCTCCTTTTGAGTTGCTGTTGTATCGGTCAATTCGAGTCTCAGTGACGCAGTTGAAGTCTCCCCCGCATACCACTTTCACGTTGTCTGGTAACTTTAGAGACTTGAGCTGGTTGTAGAATGCGATTCTGGCGTCCCCTTTGGATGGGGCATACAGGTTAATAAACAGGAAGGACTCTGTTCCAATATCTCCTGTGACCATCACTGCATTTTTACTCCAATTTTCTTTCTGCCATGGCTGTACATTTTTGATTGCGCCGTATGGATTTACTAAGATCGCTACCCCCGCACTTCTTTGCTTTCCCGACGACCAAAACGAAAGTGTGGGTGCCACCGCCCGCTTGTATCCCCATAATGCTGCATACTGCTTTTCTGCGGAGCTGTGCTCCCCCTCATTGAGATGTGTCTCTTGTAGTAAGATAATATCTCTAGTCCCCCGCTCTCTATTCTCCTTCAATCCTTGCAGGTGTCGCCCAAGTGCTTGCATATGGGTCTTCAACCCTCGAATATTGTAGGTCGCTACTCCAATGGTTCTGTCAAGTTTGTGCTGATGCTGTTGTGTTCTTTGGTGTTTCTGCGTTTGTCTTCTCCTCTCAACTCTGATAATTCGCCCGTGTAATTTGAAGTTGTTTCTGTTGTTTATTTCCTTTTCTTCTTTTGTTACCTTTGAGAAGTAGCTGGTCAGGTGCGTCTGCGAACGCTCTTGTCCATTTCCGCTCCTCTTGGCCTCTTTATTCGGTGACTCCCCCAGATTTGATGCCAGCTAGGTCGTCGTCTGCTCCGACCTCCTTGTCCTCGCTGTCTTCTTCGACCGTTCCTCGTCGTGCATTCTCAGTTCGCCCACGCGCATCCTCCGCCAGGTCACTTTCTCGCGTGTCTTCCTCGCTGATCCCGGCATCTTCGCTCCCTTCTGATGCATTGGATGGGGCTTTCAGTATCTCAAAATCTTTGCAATCATTTTTTGCCGCCTTGGTGATGGCTGTGAGCTCCTTTTTGGCTGCCGTAGCGTTCTTGTATACGTCGTAGGGCACCCTGTCCATCTCCCATCCGCCATGCTGCTGCAGTATATGATTGATTTTGTCGAGTAAGTGCTCTTTGCTTTCTGTGTATCGCCTGTATCTGTCTCCATCGTATGTCACCGCCTGAAAGTGATTACCGCTCGTCTTCCATCTTAAAATCAACACAATAGGGCACACACCCACTTGAACCAATCGACGTAGTCTCTCCACTGCTGCTTTCGTTTCCATTGTTGTCACGGTTCCGGTCTCCACCTTTTCTCCAGTACCTAGGTCCATGTCACGGTAAGCGTATATCTGGACGTGCACATTGCCATCCTTCTCCACATCTAGCACATAAATCTCGTCCCGTGCGTGTATTGCCATGCCTTTGATGTGAGCGGCTCGCACCCAAAGCTCTGGTGATGCTTCGACCCGCACTGATCTTCTTCGTTGCTCCACGTAGTGATTCGCTAGTACTTGTAATTGGGTTTCTACGCTCAGACTTGTCGCGTGTGTGTGTCCACTGGCGACCAACTCCGTAGTCAGTTCCTTTGGGTGTAGCACCATTTCGTCCCTCAGGTTCGCGATGATCCCGTTCATGACTTCCTTCTTGAGCTCGTTGGTTTCTTTCACGACTTGTGCCTTTAGTGGAATGTGTCCTCTGCTCTGATTGTTGAAAGCAGCGTGAAACGCTAGCCAGCCACATTGTCCGTTCGCTACCACATCCGTAACACTGCCGCCTAATATCTGCATCATTGTCTCCACTTGCAAGCCAGGGTCTGTTGGCGGCACCGTATGAAGAAATTGACAGTCTTGCGAGCCTCCGTTTTCTGAGTTGACCTTGTCGTCGGTCTCGACATCTCCACTTGTAGTATCCGCTTCACGTAGCACCTCTGTGCTTGCTTGCATTGAGGTCGCGTTATCGCTCTCTCCTTCTGTCGCTGTGTTCTTGGTCGGCACATTTTGCAGATACTCGTGAATATAGCTTTGCATAGCTACTTTCCCCACCTCTTCTGCTCTAGCATGTGCCCGTTTGAATGGCGATAGTGACCGTGTTGCACCCTCTCGCTTCTTCTCGTTTCTGTTTTCGCTGGTATCCTTTAAGATGCCCTTGCTCGGTCGACCAGAGATCCAATTCTCAGGTGCCCTCCGTTTGGGAGAGGAAGATGCCGTTCGAAGTGGGCGCTTTTGTTCACTGTGAGACCGCTGTTGCACTTCTCCTGATTCCTGCTGTCCTTGGCCTTCCACCGCCACTCTGTTATGGGTTTTTTCCTTGTTATGTTCTACTCCGAGAGGATTTTGCCTTCTCATCCATCCTTTCCGTCCTTGTGCTTTCAAGATTTTCCTCGTCGGTGATCGCCCTCTGGTTGGGGAGGGTGACTGCTCTGCCTTGTCTTGAACTGTTTGGTTCTTCTCTTGTTGGTCTGGTGTGAAATTGGCTGATTCTCCCATGTCCACGTCCGGAATCTCCTCATCCGTCTTCGTCTCCTTTCTTGTTTTCTCTTCCAGTTCCACTGTCACCGCATTCCGTCCCGCGCCTGGGATACTCTCGTAAATGGCTGTCGGCTGATATTCTTGAAAAGTGTTCGTGTGCTTCCCTGCCTCCGCTCCGCTCGCGCCTTCTTTGTGCCCCACTTCTTTTTTAATTGTACTTGCATTGTTGACCTCCTGGGGCAGTCGGTGCTGTTCCCATTCCTGAGGTAACTCCGACCAGTCTACTGTTTGTTTTTTCTCTTTCCGCGCGGGCGAGGTACGGATGTTTTGCTGTTGCTTCTTTGCATTGACACCTTCTGGAGTTTCGTTCATCTTCCCACTGACTTCTCCTCGAATCATCGCTCGCAATTCTTCTAAAGTTGTAGGCGTCGGCATCCTCCCGGCCTCCCCTCTCTTCTTTTGTATCACTGAGGGCAACTGCCCCGCTACTCGCATGGTGTGCTTGGCCTTGCTGTCTTCCATACTCTCCGCTGCAACCCTGCAATATTTGTTAGGGTGCTCTGGAGACCCACACTTAGCACATGGCCAATTGATATACACCGCTTGATGGTGTATCATCAATTCCACATCGTCAATTTTGATATAGCCCACCTTCCTCAGCTTTGGTGGACACGCCGCTGCCTTGATCGAAATTCGCCACTGCTTGTCATTCATGCCCGTGTCCTTGGTTTCAGTATGTGCCATCGTGTGCACGTTGAACCCCAGCTTGGTTGCAAACAGCCAGTATAAGTCCGTCGAGGTCATCGCTCCTCGCCTCAGCACCGCTGTGTACGTGTAGTAGTCGAGCTGTACTATCGCATTCGTAAGCTTTGCCTCCTCTCTCTGACTGTCATAATCAATCAGGGGGAGTAGTTTCATTGCCAATGGTAGCTGCCAACCCTCCCATTTCTGAGCTGTTTTCTTGCCTTTGAAGTATACTGTGAGGACCCTGGTGTCCACGTCCAACGTGATTCTCGACAGATCTGTTTTGAAATTCACTATCTCTTGTTTTTGCGATGTTGCAGCCTCTGCCCCCATGTGTATCTGCGCCAACAGTACTTGCTTGGACATGTTTTCCCCAAACCTCTGTCCCGGAGCAAGGTGGGCATAGAGTGGGTACTCAATTGCTTTGAATATGTCGATAAAGCGCGCTATCTCTTCTCCTGTCATTGTCTGCACCAGAAACCTCGGCGGATGTGGTACTTCCAGTTCATGCGTCAATATCATCAACAGCGCTCTATCCTCCTCTTCCGTGCACCTCCTTGGAACGGCCAGGGTCTCCATGGGCGTCATGCAGAGTTCGTACAGTTTCTTCAATTCCTTAGATTGTGAATTGTCCTTGTGTTGTAGCCCTTTGGCCACAGCTCCCAAGTACGATTTGGGTGTGCTCTTTCCCCCGTTGTCTTCGTCCGTTTTGTTGGACTCCGCATTGTCCACAAAAGTAAAACATCGTAGTCTTGTCTCCAATTCATCTTGTTTGCAATTCTCCTCCACGATCCATGTCGTCATCAACTGCTGAAGTCTCTGGACGTGCTTTTTATTGTTCTTGTTCCAATAGCTCCTTAGCCGCTCGTACTGGTGCCTCAGTACTTCTGGCATCTCATCCATCCATGCTGTCTGTCGTTCTTCCTCATTGACTTGTGAGCCCTCCTGTTGTGTCAAGCTGTTGTCGCTCTCTTGGACTCTTCTGTCTCTCGCCAAGTCGTTCAGACGGGTGATCGTGTCCCACACGTACTCCGCAGATGATTTGTTGATGAGGTAGTTCACCAACTGCTTGAACACGACGGAGCCATCACCTTGATCGACGTTGCTGAGTCTGACCCCTTGACCCTTGTGTTCCTCCTCTTGCTTGCGATCAGCAGGCCTGACTCGCATTGGTGACTGCTTTCTAGCACTTTGTTTGTTGCCCGGCTTGCGAGGCTCCCTTCCCCTCTGGTTCTCTTCTGCCGGTTTCTGGTGTTTTCTTGATTCTCCTACCGTCTGCCACCCTCGAGTGTCCTCGTTCCTGCTCGTCATTGTCGCCTACCCGAGTGTGAACTTGGCTCCTCTCCGTTCAACTTCGTAAGCGCTCGCACTGTCCCCGCTCGCCTACACAGGCTGTGGTCCTCGTGCGGCGTTCTCGTGCCGCTTCCTGTGCGACTTGTCAGTTGTCTTCAAGATTGTATACCTCGGGGGTTTCGGCGCCCTTCCACGCGCCCCCCCGAAGTCCCTGCTGTATCCGGCCTTGATCCCACGCTCTAGACGTGAGCAGGAGCCGGTCTATTTGGAAGTGCGTCGAGCATTTACTCGTTCTGCGTGTGCGTGATTGAAGCCTTTTCGGACGAGCCGCCCTACGCTCTGGACGACGACGACACGATCTTGGAGAAGGTGTTCTCTGGAGAGGGCTACCCCCGCCCCGAGGGGTTTGCGGACGAGTGGGCACTCGTCAAGAGGCTGACAGTTCGTCGGCAATCACGGAGCTCAAGCGGTTTGCTGAGAGGGAGGAGCTGCGCAACAGCGTCGACAAGGCTGACCGTGTATGTCCGGGCTTCAGTGCCGTGGTGGGTACTGAATTCAGCTACTGCGGAGCATCCGGACACCGGGTTGGCAACATTGTTATCGCGTCCGCGTAAGGAAGGAAGGCTGGCCATTATAATCGTCGTGCAATTACTCAGACAACTAAATCTCGCAAAAAGGATGGTGTCTAATCGACTGCTTTGCTCTCGTCCCCCGCTATTTATTGGCTCGGTAAAAGTCTGCATAGCGGAGATTAACTTCTACGCTTCTGTAGTCATATCCGCCAAGAGTCAGCATCGTGGATAGTCTGTTGGGATGTATACCTTCAGCCAGCCAGCCCTTGAACTGCAACGTCTGCAGACTGCTGATGAGATTTTTGTTGGCATCGGACCATTTTAGCGCATCAGAAATCATCTTGGCCAGCTCCAAACTCCCAAAGCGTTTTTGTAAGTCGGAGAAGACAGCGAACTCGTCTGGTCTGTCGTCGAGCTTGTTCAATTTTGTCACGTAGGAAACCCAAGTGCTGAACTCACCACTGTTGAGCAAATTTTTCCCTTCTTGGTCGAGTTTGAGTAGTTGGAAAATGTCGTCCGCAGTTTTGTCTTGGCTTATCCACAACCGCTCCTGTAAATTAGCAGCAAAAGTCTTCGTTCGCGGGACTTTTTGCGCGGCAACGAGCATATTCGTCAGCATTTCATCGTTATAGCGCGTCTTCAGTACCGACAGCATCAGTTTGTCCCGATTCTTATCTTCCAGCTTCGTCACATAGGAGACCCAAGAACTTAACATCAGACTCTTAAAAACCTTGTCACCATCCTTATCGAGGCGAAGAAGCTTGAAAACCTCGTCTGCCGTCTTACCATCGCTCGCCCAAGTTTTGAGCAGCACTCCCTCCAGTCTCGTAACATGATAGTTGGTAGGTCTGCTTTTCCTCGACGCTATAAGCATATCAGTGAGGACTTCGACACCGTATCGAGTTTTTAGGACCGAGAACATCGCCTCATACGAGTTCTTCCTGTCCAGTTTCGTCACGTACGAGGCCCAAGTACTAAACATCAGGCTCTCAAAAATCTTGTCACCATCCTTATTCAGATTCAAAAGCTTGAAAACGGACTCGGCATTTTCCCCTTGGCTCAGCCACCTGTTGAACTGCGTGTCTTCCAATTTCATGGCGATGCTCGCTGTTGTATGGTCTTCCTTCGCCATCACAAGCATACTTGCGAGGCCCTCGTCCGTGTAGCGAGCTGACAGTGTAGCAAGTATCAACTTGTACGGATCCTCACCCAGCATTTTCACGTAGGATACCCAAGAGCCTAAAGCTGGGCTCTTCAAGAAATCATCCGTTTTAGGGTTCAGCTTGAGAAGCTTGAAAGCATCGTCTGCAGTTTTTCCGTCGCCGGCCCATTTCGCGAATAATATTTTTTCCTGCCCCTCAGCAATGCTCTTCGTGCTGCGGGTTTCTTTCGCGACAGTGATTATGCTAGCCAGAGCGTCGTCATCGTATCGGTTCTTCAAAACTGAAAACATCAACGCGTCCGGGTTTTTGTCATCCAGCTTGCTAGCGTACGAAACCCAAGTGCTGAACACCGGATTCTTGAACAAATTGACCCCTTCGTCGTCCAGCTTCAGCAGTTTGAACACGCCAACTGTTTGCTTACTGGTCAGCCAGCTCGCGAGTTGCACTTCCTCCAATTGGGTAGCAAAACGTTGCGTGGCAGGGGCCTCCTTCGCCGCAACCAAAATACGCGCAAGAGCCTCATCTCCGTAGCGCGCCGTGATGGTTGAGACTATGACTGCATTCGCTGCGTCCGGGGTTTTCTTGTACGACTTGGTCACCGACTTGACCCATGTCTGGAAATTGGGACTCTCGAAAAGGTCAAATGTTTGTTCATGAAGCTTTAGCTTGGTGAAGAGCTTACTCGCAGCCTTTTGTTTGTCGGGTGTCAGTTTTTCCACGATATTGGCGACGCCGGGAATTTTGTCGAGACCCCTCTCTTCAGAACTGTCGTCGTCTTCCTCCACTGTCGTCCATATATTAGACCGTAGGCGCCGATGCGTTTGCACACCGTTATGGTCTTCTCCAAAGGCACCGGCTGAAAAAGACGTGGCTAGCCCCGAGGCCGTAACCTCAGTTACAGACGCGAAGCATATCAGTAATGTGACAGCAGTGGTCAATACGGCGAAGCAGCACTTCCTCGCCATTGAGCACCAGGGTTCGACTTGAGCGGTTTTGAGAGCGGATTCTTTCTAAATGGCAAGTCCATTGTTGGTGTCCCAGGATTGGGAAAGATCAGTGATCACGCGAAGTTTTGACAAAGCAAGACGAGTAAACTGATCACGCGACGTTTTGGCAAGCAAGGCGAGTAATCCTTAGTGCTGCATTATTATTACAGACATATCCATCGATATTCGCAGGGGTTTACAAAGTGATTTCACAGGGAATCAATCAACAACACGACTAGTTCTACGTAATGATTGACTGCTACATTTCCCTTTACTGTCGATCGGATACATCGTATCGGAAGGTATATTTGCGCATATCAAGGGGTACGTGCAGACGACGATGAATTTCAATATAAAGTCGCGCTTCGCACGATGAAGCTCTGAAAGTAAGAAATTCGGGAGAAACTGTATTGTTTGTTGTTCATAATACTACATTTTTTTTACCATCGCCAGTGGATTTACCTCTCTTCATGTTCACAAACCATTGACCAAGAGGAGCACCGCACCATCTGCATCGTGCCAGTCACTGTGTTTCAAATGCAAGTATAGTCCCAAACCAGTTCTAAATGCAATTTGGTGGAGGGACGCACCACGTGAATGAAGTGGTGGAAGAGTATCTTTACTTATGTTATTCGCAAACTAAAAAGGCCTGTACACGCATATTCTTTAGGCACTGCCTACTCGATGTTGCCACAGTTGGCGTAGTCTTGGTGGCTTGATGCCTATCTTCTGGGGAGCTTGGAGCTCAAATACTTGGAGGTGTTTGACATGCTCCTTCCTTGTACCGGTACTTCTCAACTGTACTTCGCAGTCGACACGCCTCAACGAAGCTGTCTAAACTGGTTGGAGCACTCGGGAGCACCACGTGAACGAAGTAGCAGCAAGCCATATCAGTTCTTGCTATTTTAGTAAAACTAACTAAATTATTAATTAGCCTTTGCGGTTGATTGGCTACACGTGCAGGCAACTCTTACGTATTTAAAAGGAAGTGCTCTATCCCTTCGCGCAACCTCCAAATCTCGTACCTAAACGAGGTGGGCGTTACAAGCCACATCCCAGTAATTTATCATATTCAGAGGGTATTATGATTCATGAAAGTAACTGTAGAGTATATACATGGTTTTTGCGCGAGACCTCTATGAACTAATATCATCTATCACCAATAAATTACCAGGTCATAGTGTTTTTGAGGAATAAGACGTCCACTCGGATCCCTCCTCAGCTCTGAAATAAATTTCAGAGAACAGTTGTAGAAGGTCGTCATCAAGTCGCTGCTCCTGGATGACGCCCAGGCCAAGACGTCCTACTTCAAGGAGGTGGAGGTCTGGATGAGGCTCAACAACCCTCCACGGCAGCTGCCGTTGGAGCGGTATGCGACATCGATGTCGGAGACGCGGCTCCAATCGCTCAACGAGTACGGAAGATCGCGCCCCAATTCCGTGAGAAGGTATCGGATCTGCTCAAGGGGCTATTATCGGCGAAGATCATCCGACATTCGACCTCCCCCTGGGCGTCGCCTATCGTGATGATCATCAAGAAGAATGGCGTGGACATACGGTTGTGTATCGACTATCGACTAGTCAACGGTCTCACCAAGCTGATGATCTACCCGATGCCGCTGATTAATGACCTGTTGGAGGATCTGGACAAGGTGTTGTGGTATTGTTCTTCGGATATGGCTAGTGGGTTTTGGGTGGTGTCTATGACGGATCGAGCTCGTGCGATCTCGGCATTCATCACCCCTTTCGGCCTTTTCGAATGGAACCGTATGCCCTTCGGACTGAAGAATGCGCCTCAGATTTACCAAAGGCTGATCGATAATGCGCTGTATGGGTTTCTGCGGATCCCGACCGTGGCGGATCAGGACACACTGACGGATCTCTTCGAAGAGGGGCAGCTCGAGGAGGCGGGTGGATCCTCTGTGTTGGGGCGACGATCGTACATCGACGACATCCTGGTGACGGCTGGATCCTGGGATCTGCTGTGCGATCGCGTGAAGATGCTGTTGGAAGCGTGTGATAAGTGGAACATCTCTATTAGCGTGGTGAAGAGTTTCTGGGGGCTGAAGAAAGTGGACTACTTGGGCCATCGCGTGTCAAACGAGGGGCTAGAGGCCCACCCGAAAGATTTGAGCGCCCTGACGAATCTACCTTTCCCGAGTACCCTGCGCGCTATGTAATCATTCCTGGGTAGCCTGAACTATTACGGGCGGTTCATCGAAGACATGGCGATCGTCGCCTCAGTACTATACGAGCTCCGAGAGGGAGACTTCGCCGCCATCCGAGATCGAGCCGGACGCGAAAGGATTAGTCCGACCAGGGTGGCCACGGCGGGACAACAAGATGACCAAACGACCGCGCATCCTAAGTGGGCTGAAGCGGAGGCGGCGTTTTCGAAGCTGAAGGAGAAGATCGCGGTGACTCCAATCCTCAGACACTTCGACACAGAGAAACGACCAGTGGTGATCGTCTACGCCAGTGAGTGGGCAGTATCAGCCTCGCTGGTACAGGATCACGACGGTGTGTACCTACCAGTCATGTTCACGAGCCGTACATTGAAGCAGAACGAATTAAACTACGGGATCGTGGAGAAGGAGGTGTTAGCCCTCCTGCGTATGTTGGATCTTGGTTACTCGATGCTGGCAGGTCGACCCATCCAAGTGCTGGCTCGACACTCTACGCTGGCCTGGCTATTCCGAGCCGCAGGATTGCAGGGACGGTTAGGCCAGTGCGCCGCTCTATTGTCCCCGTGGACCTTGGAGATCACCAAGTGCACTCGGGGGGAATATGAAATCCTAGGAACCCTTGCTGTCGCGATCACACCCCGTTCGGAGGTGGACCAGGCTCTTACGGCCATCGCCCCTCGCAAAGAACCGCGACGATCTGTGGACACCCCGGTACCCACGGTGGGACAAGAGGAGGTGCTCCTGGTGGCTTGTTTTGATGGATCGGCCCGGGTCAAACGAGGCGGAGGAGCGTTCAGCGCGATCCTTTGGAGGCTGCCGGAGTGGACAGTGGTCAAAGCAGCCTCGGGGTGGAAGGCAGACATGACTGTTAACGAAGCGGAGTACAGTGGCCTGTTACTCTGCTTTGACCTGCTAGAAGATCAGGATCGGACGCGCCTAGTAATATGCGGTGATTCAAACTTAGTGATCCGCCAGATGAAAGGGGAGATCGAGTGTAAGGCTCCCGCGCTGACCCTGCTAAGACAGAAAGCCTTACACCGATTGGGGGCGTGGCTTGCTCACGATTTACTACATGTAAAGCGCGCGTGGAACGCGAGCGCCGACAGCCTGGCGAGTGCAGCCCTGCAGCGAGAGGCGGGAGTCGTAGTACAGGAACAGGACTGGGATGATTTGGCGACGTTGAACAGGCTGCCGGAAATATTGACAGCCCCGGCGGAAGAAACTACGCTCAGGATCTCCGCCATGACCACCCGATCCCGTCGAAGTGTGCCCAGCCAGGAAGTGCGCCGTCCGCCAGTTGCGAGTAGATCGGATCCGGCAGGGACAAGACGAAGAGAAGTGGATCGCGAATCTGAAGCACTATCTGCGAGGACATGTGGCGGATCTGGAAAAAGAAGAAGCTCGCGCGTGTAGTAACCTCGCAGACGACTTCGAGATGGACGAGCAGGATCTGTTATATTACTGTCCCCCCTCACGAAAACCAGACAAGGAGAGGGACGGACTGCTGCGTTTGGTCATCCCTGAGACTTTGCATCAGGATCTGCTTCACCATTACCACGTGAGCCTGGAAGGCGGCCACCAAGGGATCAGCCGTACCTACCAGAGGATCAAAGATCGCTTCTACTGGCGGGGCCTGTTACGGAGTGTACAACGCTTCATAGGAGAGTGTGTGGACTGCGAGACGGGGAAGGGTAGACCGACTCTCCGCGGGGAATCGCCCGGCAACGTGCAAGCCACCTACCCTTTCCAGATCTTGGCGATGGATCATATTCCCTCGCTGCCAAAGTCGTATAAAGGGCATACCGAGCTCCTAATCTGGGTAGATCTGTTTACTGGGTACGTCATCGCTAAGGCGAGCGCGTCACGGACCGCTCAGACTATTGCCGAATCGTACGAAGAATGCGTCGTCCGGCGCTAGCGAAGCAATCCGACACGATCGAGAGCCAGGCTTCATGTCCGACTTCTTCAAAGCCTTTAGCAGGATCCTGGGCCAAAGGCAGCGAGCTACTATGGCCTACCGACCACAAGCTAACGGCACGGCAGAACGAATGGTCCATACGGCGACGAGAGCACTCAAGATGTATGTGGCCGACGAAGACCAGCGGGATTGGGACGAGTATGCAGAACGTCTGACCTTTGCTGTAAACACCGCTCACGATCGGATCCGAGGTGACACGCCTTTCTTTCTAGTCCACGAGTGGGATCCCAGGACTACGATCGAGGCAACGATGCCTCTCGGCAGCACCCGGCGGCGCGATCGAGACCCACGCAGATGGCGCTACAGGATCCAGAAGTACTATCAGCAGGCGAGGGCAGAGGTCAACGAGAGGCTGAAGGCGGCAATCGCGGACCGAGCCGATCGGCACAATGAAGGGGTGGAGCCGCATGCTATAGCGGCCGGGTCCCGGGTGTGGCTGTATCTGGACCGAGTCAAGGAGGGCTACGCGCGCAAACTGGCACACATGTGGCATGGCCCGTTCCGCGTGAAAGAGATGGTGAGCAACTTCGCAGCTCGGTTGGAGACAGCCGGAACGGATTACCGCCTCTTCCCAGTGGTCCACGTGTCCAAGCTCAAGCCTGTGAGGGTGTTCCCGGACCGACCAACGATGGGCCTGACAGCAGGAGACGGAGAACGTTTTGACTTCGACGAAGCCTTGTTACCTGAGGAAAGTTGGGATCAAGAGCTGGAAGAGGGTGGATACGAGGTCGAGAGGATCAGCGATGTGAGGACCGGCCGACGCACCCGCTACGGACGTACACTCAGAGAGTTCCAGGTACATTGGCGAGGTTATGATGATCCCACGTGGGTGGACGAGGCGGATCTCAACTGCCGCGCCCTCCTACATGAGTTCCTGCAGGATCGCGCGAAGCAAAGTCGCTTCCAGGTCATGCAGTCGCATGAGGAAGCGTAAGGGGATGATCCTTGCCCGCGAGCTGGTCGCGGACATATATGAGTCGGTAGAAGATCGGTGGGGAGGCCACCGATGAAGCAAGGAAGAGGGTACCTGCTCCAACAAGTTGGTTGGTGGGGTGGATGAAGCGAGAGAGAGGGTGCCGGAAGGCGGCATACCTGAGGGAAGAGGTACATGTATACATGTTAAACAACCAGGCACGGATCAAGATGAAGTGAAGTGTAAGACCGACGGAGTTGACGAAGCAGGGAGCTGGGAGCGACTTACAAGCGAGATGAAGGAGTCGGATCGGGTCAGTGATATTAACGACGTTACGACATACGGGGATTGGCCACGACTACCAGGACTCGGGCTAGAAGAAACTGCGAACAACTACATAGCGGATGGGGCCGAGGGGGTGAACTTCAGACGAAGGCGACGGATCTTGAGCGCCGGGTGAGAGCCGGAGTTCGTGCGGTAGTGGTTGCGCCAGGCCGACGCCTGATCGCAGTCGCGGAGTGCGGATCTCAGACTCTTGGGCGCGGTACGGCCTTCAGCAAGGGCCTCACGCCCGGGAAACCAAGTCGCTTCCTCAGACTGCTGGGGGGAGCGCAGGAATACGGGATCCAGCAATATGTCCAGATCACAGCATCCCGTTCGACGAATCAGTTCGAAAACCCGGTCTTCCCAAGTTCGGAACTTCTCTCGCGCATGAGAGCTGCGGTTCTTGCGCCCCGAATAGAAGGAGGCTGCGCAAGGCTCGGCGATCTGCTTGGAGCGAGGAACTGGGAAAGAATGGGTGGACTCCCAGATCGCATGCTTGTGATCCTTCGTCAGAGCACGGAATTCGTCAGTGATCTCGGCCAGAGGGGGACAGCGGTCAGGATCGAAGGTCAGCGGCTTGGTAGAGTCAAAATCCAAGATCTCCCACGGATCGTTGAGGTAGAGATCCGTGACGTTACGCTCTGTGATCAGCTCGGGGAGGTATAACGCTGGATCGAGCTGTCCAGCTCGGCCTGTCCGTTTGGGAAACAACCAACCCGGAGGGAGAACTTTCTGACTGATCAGGATCCGGGGAGTGATGGTGTCGAGAGTGAGCACGCGGATCTGTGCAGGCTCCCAAGGCACTACGTCAGAGCGCGGGATGTCGCGGGACTGATGAAGGCCAGGAACGAAGACACTCACGGGAGCAAACGGATGGAATGCCACCATTGCCTCCTCACTAGCTTCCGGCGTGGCAGGATCCGCCAAACTCTCGGTCGACACACTCTCAGTAGCGTCTCCAGTTTCGTCACTCCGATCCAAGACGTTGGGAATAGCAGCAGATCCGCTGTCGCCACCAGGGACACTGGAAGAACTCCGGCGGCGAGCGCCAGCACGAGGCCGAGCGTCTGATCGGGATCGAGCGAGGGCGACTTGGAGCCGCTCGTCATCAGAGTCCTCGAAGATGATGTCGAGCTCAGCCGAGTCAGGCGGAGGCGAAGTTGGGCCATCTACCTGGGACGACTCGTCATCAGACCGTCAAAAATCGCATCCGAGTCCTCTGAGGCGACAAGAGACCTAGGCTTTTGAGCTACGGAGGTCGTTGGTGGCCCTGCCGCTCCAGATCCACTGACGTCGACGGCCGGAGAGGAAGGCTCAGGATCCCTACTAACGGGAACCGCCACAGCTGGACCCGCTGTCGGTCCACCCGAGTCTACCACTGGAGGGGGAGTCAGAGGGATACCTGGGCTAGGAGCGGTTGCAGAGGGACGAAGCTCGGGGTCCGCTTGATCCAGAGGTGCCGCAGACACAGCGGGATTCTTGGGCACAGGACTGACATGGGAGAGCGGGGTCTCCACCCCAACACTGGAATGAGCCGATCCTACCTCCGATTCGTCTCCACTGGACGAGGGATCAGATCCAGGAAACTCGTAATCGGATCCTCCTTCTTCAGTAGGTAGATCGGCAGCGAGGAACGGCAACAGCGCAGGCACGTCACCCCCCGGAGAAGGGCCCGACGCGGAAGCAGATGCGTCGGCGTCTGCCCAAGGTGAACTAAGACGAGCCCGCTTGCGCGGGGAGGAGCTTGGATCCGTTGGAGAAGGAGACGGGCTACGCGAACGCTTCAGGGATGCGCGGACGTCTGGAGTAGGAGACGCAGCTTGCCCGCCGCGTTCAGCAGGTGTACCCTGCAGAGCCGTGGAGGCAATGAACGCCAAACGGTTGAGGGCACAGTCCCGTTCCTCGGCCACCAAAGCGTAGCTGGAAAGGAGATCTTGACGCTCCTGGCGGAGGGAATCCTGCTGATCTTGGACCCGATCGAAATCCTGACGCACCAGCCGGTAAGAATGCTGCATGTCAGCTATCTGGGCCAGAAGGTCGCGGTTCGAATCGTAGTATTTCTGCCCCTCGCGGTTTGCCTCGTCACGCTTGGATACCGCCGTGTCCCGATCCTGGGACGATTGGTTCAACTGGGCGGTGAGTTCGGTCACCCGAGCGGACATCTTAGCCTGCTCTTGGCGAAGTTGGTCCCGTTCTCGCTGGAATTCATCCCGCTCTTGACGGATCCGCCCGACTTGGGCGATCTCTGCCTCGTGGTGGGACGCTCGAGAGTTCACGTGCTTAAGACTCCGCACGGCTTCGTCCCGATCTTGGATCAGGCGGTCCCGCTCAGCGTTAAGGCCCCGACAAGCTTCTTGGGCGCCTTGGAGGAGATCTTCTGCTTTTGCGTGCTGGCGGCGGGCCGAATTCAGCTCACGCGTAAGATCTTCGACCTTGCGCTCAGCAGCCTGCAACCGGACGTGGCCATTACCACCACGCAGAGAGTCCAGCTCCTGCGTCAACTGTTGGATCTGACGCTGAGCCGCCTGCAGCCGGTCTGTATGGCGACCGTCGCGGAGCGAGTCGAGGTCACGCCGCAGCCCCTGAACAGTGCGGTTGGCGGAATCCAGCTTTTCCACCGTGCGCTCATGCACACGGTGTAGCTGCGCCCGACGATCGTTGGCCTTGGTGTGCAAACGTTCGAGCTCAGCTATCTTCTCACCACGTACGTGGATCTCCAACCGCGCAGCCTGAAGATCGGCCGCAGCCGCTGATCCGGCAAGTTGCTGATGCGCTTGATCAAGGTCACGCCGAAGCCGGCGTTTCTCCTGACTCAACGCGGAGTTATCCAGCCGTCGATGCGCGCGATCCAGGTCACGTCGCAACTGGTAGTTCTCTTGACCTAGAGCGGATCTGTCTCGACGGCGACGTGCGTGATCCAAATCATGTCGTAGCTGCAGGTTCTCGCGATCCAGCTCTTCAGCCCGCGCTTTCCACTGGGAGTAGTAACGCTCCAGATCCGTGTGAGACTTGCGCAGATCCGCATGCTCCCGCTGTAGTTGGGACAGATCCTGGAGGTTCGTATCCCGCGAGGACTCTGCCGTGTCGAGACGGGGACGGAGTTCTTTCAGCTCCTGGTGAAGCCGATCCCACTCGTCGCAGACGTTCAGCAGATCCTGAGTGAGCGGATGTGGAGGGCGTGGCGCCTTGGCCACAGGGAGAGGCTTGTCTCGAGTGACTTTGCACGCCCGAGGTACGCTCCGCCAGGCTGAGTGAGATCGACTGACTTTCGTGGGGCGAAAGAGGGTGCTCCAGACCACCCGCGGAGGGCCTCGATCCGAAAAGGGGCACCGCTCCACACTGACGGTGTATTGGAGCAGCCGTGCGAAGGAGTCGGCCGAGGTTTCCTCGAGGATGCTGTAGCGGAGTCTGAGAGCTGCGAGCTCCTTCAGCTCGTCTCGAAGCTGCTCATTGACTTGCCTCGTGTCGGCCTCCTGTTGCCCCACTTGCCGAACTCGCTTTTGCGACACGTCGTAGCGGTGTTGCGCGAAGTCCACGAAGGCGCGCGCCATATCCCACGAGGGCGGGCTTGCGCATGGAGTTCTTCGTTGTGGCGGCGCGCGTGGATCAGGGCTCGGACCGCTTGCTGGTGCTTGGACAGGAGCTCCCGGTAAGCGCCAATGAATGTATGCGCGGAAGACGCCGCAGTTTGCAGGGCGCGCAGATCCACTTCCAGCGGAGTAGCGGCCGCCGACAGATCCGAGGGTGCTTGATCGCAATGCTTGCAAGGGCGAGGGGGCTGGGTGGATTGGCCCCTCCCGGCGAAGACAGCAGCACGCAGGTCGTCCCCGGTGTCCGGAGGGGCGTCAGGTTGCACGTCGGAGTAAGACATGATCGTGGACAGCGAATGGAGCCAAGCGACACGATGCGTTGCCGTTGTGCGGTAGCCACAACGTGTCGGGGACGGACGTGGTATTGCAGTGTGAGAATTAGAGAGCCCGATCGGCAGTTGGCGCGAAGCTCCCAGATGGATGGATCCTGACTACGCGACATGCAGGTTTTAATCCGGGACGGATCGAGACAACCGTCCCATAAAGGTAAGATACGGGACGGGTCGCGAAGGGGATCCCTTAAATGTCGGATATGGGACGGATCCCGATGCTACTCCATATTAGACGGATCCGGATAACGGATCCGGATCAAATGGATCTGAGTCGATAGTTATATTAAGATGTAGGTCAAACGGGAGGCTCAGAGCGCTCGGAAGGAAGAGGTCCAGTTAACACTTAAAATCAGAACCGAATTTGCACTGGAAGACTCACTTGGTTATAGTATAGGGGATTTATATTGGCCCCATACTTAGATCAAGTGTATTTTGGTTATCTTCCTGCAACACGTGGCAGCTCCTGGATAGCTTGGCCAGGCAGCACGCGCCCTTCGAACTCTCAACCCCCTCAAAGATCCCGCTATTGGAAGCGGTAAGCAACGTAAAGGAACAAGGACAACCCCGCAAGGGAGCAAGGAACCCCCCGCAAAGGAACAACTCCGGATCACGCATTTCTATTGCGGATCCACAAGGCCTGCTCAAGTAGATCAAGGCCGACCCCATCAGGATCCCGTGCGCAGGAATACCCGAGCGGATCCACCATCCCCACAAGGACGTCCACCGCTCACAAAGTGCGCATCTCGTGTCAACGAGAGAACTGTACCAGCCCGCCGACGGGTACACAAGGTGAACCACTCAGCAACTACACGGCCGTCGGAGTACCCCTCCGTTAGTCGGTGTCTGGGCGCAGTGAGTGCGAGTCGGGATCTCTAGAAATTCTAGCGGATCCGCTCCACCACACTTTTACGGGAATTCTTCTTATTCCCGTAGAATCGGAGCTCATGGAAGAGCCCGATGTAATAATCACGTCTTTGATCCGTCGCCGGATCAACGTTGAGCTCCTTGGCAGCATCGTCATCAACGATGGCGTTGCAGGAGTACAACGCGTGTCTGCTGACCGGCGTGGTATTGCCGTAACGAGATCGGATCTCGCTCGGAGACAGCATCCACGGGTCGTGCACCGGATTAGAGCGCGACGTCACAGTCGCGAACGGAGTTGTCGTGTAGGATCACGCCAGAATTATATAAATATAAGGCACACTTCCCAACCAACAACACCCACCAAGTCACTAAGACTCAATGAGCTTGTTTGGGTTAGAACTTGAAGGACCAGGAACTTTCCCTTGCACCGGGTTGATGTTTCCACTGTGCACCGTGGTTTCCGCGGGTCAACCAACAACCCCAGCGTCACTAGCCACGAGCAAAGGCTAGCACGCTCTCACGCAAATATACCTCGCAAGCCCTCAGAAGGAAGGGTCCCAGCCAATTACGGCTTGATACGAGGGTGTCGGAGCTATACTCCGACGGGAAGAATAGGAGGGGTGCGCTCTCGCTACCCCAACACACGGCGACAACTCGCCACAATCCAACACCGGCCACTACAATCTCTTGGCCTTGCCAGGTGGGTGAACACACACTACGATACTAGTAGGCGTGTCCTCCGACAGTCATAATCCTTCCTACCAGGTTTATCCAGTCGCTACGTGTACTTACCGATAGCCTGACTTCTACCTTGCGTGGTTGAGAGGAAAAGCTGTTCTGTTATTTGTTGCCCAATGGGCTTACCTGATTTGTCTTGTCTTTCCTATGCTCCTATACAAATATGTAGTATAAACGCGTTCGTTTTGGGTCGCTCTGCGTAACCCACGCTTCTTCGCAAAGATCTCAGTCGTTTCGGTCCGCCACCGACGACTCAAACGACTCTTGGAAGGGTCGCCGTCGACTCGATCTCGCCTGAACAGTCGCCGAAGACTCGGACTCTCACTAAGGTACGGATCTCTCCTGATTGGTTGACGCGTCGTCGTCACCCCTCCGGCTCCAGCGTTGTGTGGACCCCATCTTCAACTGGGACGTGTAGACGTACGACGGTCACCATCATTCTGATCTGCGACGCCGTGATACACGCGATGTGCATCATCGTCCCGTCGGCCAATCAGCGTCGAGAAGAACACCGGAGAAGGTTCTTGACCGGAATCGACTCTGCAGTTGCCGGCACCGACTCCAATGGGGTCTGGTGCGTCGGCGCTGTCCGACACCACAAAGCTTGGTCACCGGCTTACTCTCGCTCAGCGGCAAAACACTACACCACAACTGCCCCCACCACGATGCGATCCATGGCACTGGCGAGCGTCGTGGTGCCAGACTTCTTTCGTCATCCTGGTGAACTTGGTGATGTCGTAGCGTCCGGCGACACACTGGTGAGCGCGCGTTGTGCGGTGAGCGGCGGTCGTGCAGGCAATCATCGTCCCCATACTTGACCTTGGTCTCCTGGATGCCCGGATGGTGATAGAGACGTCGGCAAGTTGCTGCCACCCGTCATCCAATGTGGTTCGCGATCGATGCTGCTGCTGCCATCTTGGTAAGCTTGCACTGCCGCATGGTCGGTGGCATCATTGACTTACGGGGCACGTAGTACCCTTGCTGCGTCTCATGAAGCTTGTTGCTGGAGGTATACCATCCACAGCGTCCGCATGCTTCTCCAGCGGCTTGCCTGGCTCGCCAACGTCGTCCCGTCAACTCAATTTACGACGATGGGACGGTACATCCTGACCGTCTGTGCACTTCCATCTGCTTATTCAGAAGCAGATGTCAATCACTGCCGTGACACATGACAACCGCATAGACGAGTCGGATGAGTCAGCAAAAATTGTCGGGTCCTCGCATTCAGTCCAGGTGCCACAGGACCATTGTGCGGTTGGGCTCGTGATCATTCTCGTAGTAGCTGTTCATGTGGTAGTCGATTCATTATGCCGGCGTGTGCTGCTGGTTTGGACGTTCTCGACGCCGTTGTAGCCTTCGCCAGTCGTCGTTACGGTAGACCAATCCTGCAAGCACCAATCAAGCCACGCCCAGCAGCCGTAATGGGTTGACCACGACTCTGAACATCGTATAAAGCCCTGACAGACATCCCATTGTGTCTAGTTCGTCGCCAAGTGCTTCACCATGAGTCATTACAAGTTCCTCGCTGCTTCAGCAGCTCAGCGGTCTTCAGCACTCCTTGCCATGCCCCAGGTGAGCTCCGGCGAGCCTTCGAGTCATCGTCAGAAATCGCCAGTCGTCCACATCGGTCCCAGAATGCTCGATATCAAGTCAGCGCTGCGGTTGAGTTGTCGTGGCTTGCACAGAACCCTTTCAGGCGTAAATCTTCGTTCGCGTTCACTCCATGAAATATACAAATCTGCAGTAACCATTTTCGTCTGCGTACCTGAGCTGCATTGCCCCAGGTGCAGTTCATCGTGACTTAAGTTGTCGCTGCCTGGTCCTAAGCCGTATCACCGGCTGTGACCATCCGAAGACGTAGTCCATGTCGTGTACACTGATTGCTTGTCGACAACTGCGTCTCGCTGATAACTTCCTTGTAATCTCTAGACAATTTGCCTCGTTCCATGTACGGCCAGATGCGGCTGATCCACTCGATGCGAGATTTCGGTGTGCTGTCGTCCTGCCCATGGTCTCCATGATTTGCACTGCTTCCACCAGTCGCAGACCAGTGAGATTTGTTGTCCGCACACCCGATCAGCTCCTTGTTGAACTTGGCTTGTGAGTGAGTTACCGCCCGAATGGTACGCGGCTCACCACGCGTGGGATCAGCGCAGGACATGCACTTGAGAGAAGTGTCATCGTCCAGAATTTGAATAGACCCCCCAGAAGCTGGATTTTGCCTATCCGGTTCCTCCGATGGTGACTCGTAAATAGCTTCATGGATTCGGTTGAGGTCGTTGAGCTCGGCCTTCCTGCTTGGGTTCAGGACCACTTTTGACACCTTTGCTTTCAGTGCTTCAGTCGCCAGTGAGTCCGCGGCAGCGTTGTACTCTCGAAGAACGGGAATGTAGTTTACCATTCGCAGCCGTGCCGTAATCTCGTTGTGGCGGCTTTGTTGAGTCACTAATGGCTCTTCTTGGTCTACAATCACCCCTAGAGATTGCCGGATTGCGAGCTTCGAGTCCCCGACGATGATCAATTCTTTAGCATCGTGCTGTATCGCTGCGAAAACACCATTGTTCATCCCCAAGTACTCGGCAATATCGCATGTGGTCTTCTCGAGGTAAGCACTCGCGGCGATTACTATTTGCCATTCCGGTAGGCGCCACAAAATCCACGAGCAGCTACCATAGTCGCCATTCACCGAGCCACCAAATGACACCAGGAAGCCATTATAATTATACGGCACACGGACGAACGGGAGGTGCCGGGCCATAGAACTTGTCGGAGGACTGCTTGGCGTTGTACCTTCGTCGTTTGAGGCATCAGCCTCTTCCATGTTCAGGGCGCTGATCACCGACATGTGCGAAATCTCCGGTGAGTTAACTGAAGCGTCAGCGGCGTATCCGGAGACTGGGTGAGTTGTCGGTGCGTGGTCAGTCAGGGTGTTTGGCTTCGAGTGACCATCTTCGTCATCCTGCGTCGGCTCAATATTATCTCGGGTTGCCCCAAGATCCGCTTGTAGGGCGTAATCCTCCAATTCAATGCCCTTCATGGCATGTTCGAACAGGTCTCTAACGCCAGTCCTTGAACCTTCAACTCCTGCCGAGTGCAAGACTCTGATTGCTGACACGAACATCAGCTCGAGTGTAGCCAGGGACGAGTCCGTGATGACAACAGGGGTTGAAGGAGTCGTCGGCGATAGGTAGGGGTCATCTTTCGGTTGCACATTAGTTGCATCGGCATCCATCAGTAACTCTCGGACTGCTGCTGTCTCCGCACACACGTTCGGATCGTCGTCAGTAGAATTCTTCACTGGTGTCGTCGTGTCATCAGCGGCGACCAGGAATTCATCTTCAACGCCGTGAGATGTCGATGTTGGTCCTTCACCTTGACACAACTCGTCAGAGCAATCACCCCCGCGCATGCTAGGCTTGTAGTCGTCACATGCCTCCTTTGAGTCGTCGTCCGTGCGACAAAATACCCCTGTTGGTGTTGGGTACTGTCGTCGTTCTACCGCTGGTGGCTGGTTCGCTAGCCATTGTTCATATAGCTTAGCTTCCCACTCGAACAGAGTCTTGTCCCGCACTGCTGCGTATGCTAACACTTGCCATTCAGTATACTTCGCGGAGTCCAATTGAACGTAACCTTCAGTCTTCGGCAACGATCTAGTCGGTGCCCACACCACAATCGGCAGGTGGATTGGGCAGCTTGCCAACCTGTTGGTGATGTTCGTCAGCCGAACTCGGGTGGGGGTTCCTCTCTTGAATCGAGTCACCGTTGGTATGGATATCTCTCTACGCCGGACCCATAGCACATGAGTATCCCTTGGGGGGTTTCGACGAGGTAACCGGAACTCCTTCCATTCCCGGCCCGGTATTTGTAGCACTTCAGTTGGACCGCTGGTGACGTGGCTTCCTTCAGCCTTGTCGATCATGTTCAAAGTCTTGATCAGGGGTATCACCACTTCATCCGGAAGTTTGGCTGTTGCAGTAAACAAATCCAAGCGGATTCCAGCTGGAATCATAAAGTCCGTGCCGAGAACCACGTCGACTCCGGCGTTGTGGTCCATGATCCAGACGTCGGAGACATAGACGCGTTCCCATCCAAGAGTAATCTTTACGGATGCTCTGCGAGTCGTCGCCGTCTTGCCTTTAGTTATCTCCTGGACTTCGATGCATCGACCGTGATCCGGGATGTCGCGGAGTCTCAACTTCTTGGCGTACTTCTCTGAGATGACGCTGACATTCGCACCTGTGTCCAAGAGGATCCGTATGCGAGAGTCGTTCACGGCTCCATTCACTAACGTCCGCATCCGCACGCGCTTGTCAAACTTTTGTGCCGACCACCATCCCATACGTTCTCCAGGTAGTAGCCGCACCTCCCCCGCGAGTTGACGCTGCGGTGCCCCTTGCGTTACACCAGCCATCCAGTCTTCAGTGGTGTTTTCCATCGATCCACCGTCACTTCCTTCACTCATGTCACCATCGCCGAGGCCGTAGCCTCTCTCTTCTCCAGTTTCCGTCGTATTCACACAATCATTTTCTTCATCGGGCCATTCGCTCGAGCCTATAAAAGCGTAGATTGTAATGGGCTTACTTAGCCCAATACTTTAGCTTACACGTGAGCGCACGTGTATGAGGAAGCGTAAGGTGTATTTAACTTAGATTAAGTATACTTGTATCCACAAGTATAATTAATCTAAATAAAGGTACAAATAGTAGCTTTTGCGGTAAAATGAGAACTGAATTGTTTGTTAACTGTGGCTTTCCTCCTAAAACTGATATCTATAAAGAGGGGTCCTGCCAACGAATGGTTGGCAGAAACCCTGACCTAATGCTTGAGTATTACTGGTAGAAAGACCCTGCTTTCTGACCAATAGGACTGCTTCCTATTATGAATGGTGACCACACTGCGATGTGGCCCACCTGAATGTATCCACTTAGTGCGTGTTGCACTAAGGTGAGGTTAGCCGAATGTGTAGCCCCGCTACACCATCCCCCCGTTAGGACTTGATGTGCCGGTCTCGACACATCAATCCAAAGTCTTCTTCGGAGAGAACATCGTGCTCATTTCGAAATGAGCACGCCAACGACGCAGACTTCCGACGAGCATGCTGCACCTGCAGCAATCAACACAGTCGTCACCAACAAAGCGACGACTGCCGCATCTCCAGCCTCTTCGGCGTCCGTCGTCACTTCCTCTGTGACGACGCAAAGCTCCCCCAAGCGTACCATCTCGGTTGGGGAGTACCACAAGTCGCGCAAGATCACCTATGCCAACGAAGCCCTCTTCGATGGCATGGAGGACTTGAATGTCGACAATGATGTCGACATGGAGGAGGGCGAGGAGAAGCAAGACTCCTCGTCCACAGGGCGCAATGAAGCTAGCGTGGGGACTCGTCGTCCTCGCGAGGACGACTCGGACGCTTCGAGTTCCAAGCGCTCGCGTAGCGGCAGGGATAGGCCGCTCGCAGATGCTGGGGCGTTGTCTACGCCGCGGGGTGGAGACGATGACGACTCCACTCCGTCTGCGACTGTGACGTCGCGCACTAAGCCGGTGCGCGACCCGTGGATGCCGTCTCCGAGCGAGATCCGATCTCGCTACGGCAATACCACGCCGGTCAGCAAGTACGCGCTGTACTCCTGCAGCGCCATCGTTGATGACGATGTCACCAAGGAGCTCGATTTGGATCCGGCGACGGATCAAAGACGTGATTATTACATCGGGCTCTTCCATGAGCTCCGATTCTACGGGAATAAGAAGACTTCCCGTAAGAGCAAGGTGACAGAGTGGGAGGCACTCTGTCAAAGCTGGGGCGCGTTCGTTGAGAACTTCAACCGCGACCCGGCTGGTTACCGTGAGCGAGTCCGCTCTGCGAGCGAGCGCTACGAGCGCTTCTCGAAGCGGCCCAAGATTTTGCGGCTGCACGAAGGTGCAGTCGAGGCGGGGATTCCGTGCGCAGTACCGTCTGGCGTTGCGTGCGCGCAGTGCCGACCCGGGGCAGTGCGACTTTCTGAACGGGACCTTCTCGGGTACACTGGTGTTAGTGTGCCCGTGGAGTTGAAGACACTGCGTGAGAAGTTAATCACGCAGTTGCCGTCCGAGAGTGCTGAGGGTGAGCGCAACACCCAGCCGAGGGCTGTAGGCGACTACAGCTCTCGCTCAAGTTTTACGCCCTTCGGCGGAGCTGCTGGTGGCGGGCTTCGTACTCCGTCACCATTTCCGGAACGTCGCTCATCAGGACGTTCCGCGGCTCCCACGTATCGTGGTCAGGAGAGTATCCTAACCAATGAATACGAAAATGAACCGGACCTTGGGTCCGGATCTGATGATCAACGATTCACTGGACAATCCAACGAGTTTCCCCGCGTGCATCTCGCAACGGGGGCGGCGGCGGTGGAAAGACGCCACGGGCCGTCGCCGGGAGAGGTCTGGGATCGTTTGGAGGCTGTGGAGCGCCTCCGGACGGCTGAGCTCGCCGAGATACGGCAGGAGCTAAAGCTCTTGAAGGCCCGGGTCGGCCAGGCCGGCAGACCGCCTCGAACATCCAGGTCGACCTGGGGTCGATCGTTGCTCGCGTGGAGCAGCGTGTCTCCGCGCTCGAGAAGAGGATCGCGCCGAGTCACCGGGAGTAGGTGACTCGTGTTGCGAGTACGGCTTCAGCCGCCCAACGTAAAAGGTTGGGTGTAGGCGCATGCTGGACGGTATGTCTAGCGTGTACGCGTTGCCATGCTTCGCCAACACGGTGAATGGCCCGATGAAGCGCGGGGCAAGCTTGCTTGCTCCGAAGTCGGAAACTGCATGTTTAGCTAGGTTCTGTGTAGCTAACAGAACTAATGAACCCACTTTGAATTCATTTGTGTTTCCTCTGCCATTGTTGTCTGCGTTCAGCTTCTGTCGATCGACAGAAGCTGCAATAGCATCTTGCACAAACCGTATTACGGCTTGGCGGCGCTGGACAAAGTCCATTGCCTTCGAGTTGAACTCCTTGTTCAACCCGTTATCCTTGTTCACAACAGGCCCAGCCTGTGTGTGGTTGTTGTTGTTTTGAGTGTCTACGCCCGGCGTAGGCACTGAACTCTCGTCGATCGGACTACGCGCAGACCGTGCGCGTGTCGACACAGCTGATATGTTGCTCGTATCAGCGTGTTCATTCGGTTTTGAAACCGGATACCCTCCCCCACTTAAGGAAGGAGCTACCGCACCGAGTACACTCGGTACGCGTGGATGCCTCATGGCGTTCACGTAAAACGGTGTATGTCCTGTGGAGACATGCACCGAGTTGTTGATGGCAAACTCTGCCATCGGCAAGCAGTCGCTCCAATGTTTGAACGAATGAGCGTAGCTCTTCAGAGCGTCAACCAAGACTCGGTTGACGCGCTCGGTTTGTCCGTCGGTCTGCGGATGATCCGCAGTCGACATGGACGGCTGCGTGCCAAGAAGTTCAAACGCTTCTTGCCAGAAACGCGCTGTGAAGCGCGGATCACGATCAGACACAATGTCGATCGGCATGCCATGGTGTCTAAACACCAAGTCAACCAACAGACGTGCCGTCTGCTTGGCTGTCACTTCGGCTGGTACTGCAGCAAGATGCACCATCTTACTGAATCGGTCGACAAAGACCACAATACCAGTCCTCCGCTTGTTATCAGGCGGAAGACCAAACACAAAGTTGAAATGGACTGCCAACACTCCGACGGAGTCGGTAGTGACTGAAGTGGAGCCTGCGAGAAGGCTGCAGGCTTCACGCGCTGGCAAACCTCGCAAGCACGAACGTACTTGCGTACCCACTTGTACTGGTGACTCCAATAGAAGTCACGCGTGAGAAGCAAGTATGTCTTCTCACGACCCGGATGTCCCGACGTCGGGGCATCGTGATACTCGTAAGTGATCCTGAGCTTCAGCTCATGATCGTCTGGCACGACAATGCGATCAGCGTTGTCGTCGACTGCGCTGTAAAGCAACAGTCCATTGTGTACACAATAACGGTGTACACGTGCACGGAGATGTTTCGCTAACTTCTGACGAGCCTTGTCAGAAGGAGCAGCGAAGTAGTCCAACAACTGCTTCGCGTCCGCATCCTACGTGTATGCGGACCTCACGTCGTCTACAAAGACGACGAGGGAGTAGACGTCCGTGCGACGCCAATTGCATTGGCGTCGGCTTTGTGCACCGCATAATCAGGTCGACGCGACAGCGCGTCGGCCACAACATTCAACCTTCCAGGTTTGTACTCAACCTGGAAGTTGTATTCCGCAAAGAATGAGAGCCATCTCGCCATTCTTTGTGAGATGTGCGGCGACTTGATCACCGTACGCAATGATGCGTGGTCGATGTAGACCACAAATGGTCTACTCCCAAGTAGATACACTCGAAACTTCGCGAGTGCATACTTCATGGCAAGGAGTTCCTTGTCATGTACCGGGTAGTTGCGCTCAGCTGGTTTCAGCTGGCGCGACTGATAGTAGACCACGCGATCATGTCCCTCGTGATCGTGTTGCATTAGAGCGCATCCGATTGCGAAATCGGACGCGTCACACACGACGTGGAACGGGCGATCTTGGTCGGCCACCGCCAAGATCGGCGCCTCAGTCAAGCCCTGCTTGACTGCATCAAAGGCCTGCTGACACTCAGCAGTCCAAACCCATGCAGCGTCCTTCTTTAGGAGCTGCGACAGCGGGTTAATCTTGCCCGCGTAGTTGCTCACCTACTTGCATAAGTACGTAGCGAGTCCAAGGAACTGCCTCAGTTCCTTGACATTGGAAGGCGTAGGCCATTCATTGATCACTCTGACCTTTCCCGGGTCAGGGCCTACGCCGTTCTTCCCTACGAGACACCCAAGGACGGGTATCTCGCTAGCCCCGAAGATACACTTCTTCAGGTTCGCGTAGAGCTTGTGTTTGCGCATGAGTGCAAACAACCTGCGGAGATGTTCCTTGTGCATCTCCACTTCCGACTTCCCGTCCACAGCCCGGCTGTGGATGAACACATTATCGAAATAGCTCGGTGCGAAGTCGCGCACCGAGCGCAACAAGTGCGTGACGCACCTGTTGAACGTCGCAGGGGCATTCTTTAATCCCTGCGGCATTACAAGCCACTCCCAGAGCATACCGCTCGGAGTGCTTACCGCCGTGAGAGGTATATCGCTCTCACGCATGAGGATCTGATAGAATCCGTCTCTCAGATCCAGAGCACTGAAGATAGTGCTCAGAGCCATCGAATCGATGATCACATCTTTTCGCGGTATCGGCGTCTGCGCCGGTACCGTTGCGTCGTTCAGCTTGTTATAAGCGTGAACGATGCGCCACCCGCCCTGTGCCTTCTTGACACAGAACGTAGGCGCGCTGTGCGGGGACTTCGATTACCGCACTTGCCCTGCCTTGCGACGACTCTCAAAGAAGTCGTCGATTGCCTTGACTTGCTCTCGCGGCAGTGGCCACTGCCGCGTCACGCAATACTTCGTTCCCGGCACGAGATCAATTTCGTGCTGAACACCCTTGTCCTGCGGCAACTCCGCAGGGATATCGTCCAGGAGTACGTCTCTGTACTCACGCAAGACCTCGTAGAAGGGGCTCGACTTCAGCGAGTCCCAGCTCTGTTCGTCGAAGCGTTCCTTCTTCGACTTGGCGCTGAGGGTGTCCACGCCCTCAGCGACGAGCTGCTTCAACTCTTCCGCTTCACACTTCATCCTCTCGACATCCGAGAGGATGCAAATCTGCTCGATGCGTCCATCGTGCAGGTCGCGGGCGAAGCGCCTCTAGCTCGTGACTGGAAGCGAAGTCAACTCCGGCGCCAACGTCGGAGGGTTCTCCAACTTCATCTTCTTATACTGGAGACCAGTATTCGTACGCGTCAAGACACTCAGTGTCTCGACGGTCGTCTCCAGTTCCGGTGTCTGCCCGGCAGACACTGCGAGTAGCGCCTCGGTCCCTGACCGAGACTTGCGCAGCTTGGCTCGCTTGCGCCGTTCGCTTCTTGTGCGGAACCCGGTTCCGCCCGTCTTGTTTTGTCCGGGCCCGGCCGCGGACAGATCTTCTTTTTGATCGCCGGCGGGTTCAACCCGCGGGCGCACGCAATCAAGCCCGGCTTGATCACGTATCGCTTCTTCGTGCAGCCCGGCTGCACGTGAGCACGCAATGCGTTTCTTGTTGTCGCCGGCGGGTTCTTCCCGCGGGCGCACGCAATCAAGCCCTGCTTGATCGCGTACCGCTTCGTCGTGCAGCCCGGCTGCACGCGAGCACGCAAGCATTTCCGGTGCGGGACGTTTGCAACCGTCCGCACTGCCTGCAGCGTCGGCTCCCAGAGCCGGCGCGCCTTCTTTACCTCGACGCCTGACGGCGGAGCGTCTTTCGACGTTTGAGCCAATCGCATCAGCTCCCTGAGCTGACGCGTCCGAGTCACTGTCCTTATTAGTGACTGGCTCCTCTTGTTGAACTTGTGTGTCGACACTAATAGTCGACACGACCGCGTCACTCTTGACGCTTCGAGAACCTCTCGAATCCGATCGAATCTGAGTCTTCTGATTCGACTCACATTTTCTCCCGACGACCCTCTCAGTCGTCGGTGTCCGTGCGGGGTGATCGGAGACAGCCGCGCGTCGCGCTGTCTCTCCTGGTGAGTCGCGTGCACCGCGAGGTGCACGTGCTGCGCCGACAGGGCCATCGCTCACTGTCGCGCCGCTACTCCCGAAGTGCACGATCGTGCGCTTCGTCCAGTCGATCACCGGATCATGCCGTGCAAGCCACGGCATGCCCAACACCATGTCGAACTTATCGTCTAAGTCAAGCACGATAAGCTCGTCCACGAACTTCTTCTCCCGATACGAGAAGCGTACGCGTACGACACGCTTCTCGGTTCTGACAACGACACCCGTTGCCAGTCTTACTTCCAATAGACTTCGAGGTAGTTCCACTTCCTCGAAGTTAAGCCTCGCTAGGCTCTGCAGTCGAACAAAGTTGTTCGACGCACCACAATCCACCAACGCACGAAGAGACTTCTCTCTCTTCGAGTTAACCTTCAGGATGACAAGGTTCGGCCTGTCATCCTGCTTCTTGCAGTGAGAGTGACTCTCACTGGGGGCAGCAGTCTTTAATACGGCGTGTCCAATATCGACACGCTCGACTGCATCACCAGCAGGGCGCCCCGCGCCTGCTGGTTGATCTAGTTTTTTGATTGCCCGTGGCGATACCCGGTATCGTCACGCCGGCCCTTGGCCACCTGCACAGGCGCTGTGCATTCACGGGCGTAGTGACCGTTGTTTCCACACCGGAAACAGCGGACATTCGTTGGTCCACGACGCTGCTGAGACCCAGCAGCCGTCGCACTCGAGAGGTCCATAGGTTCGGGACCTCCCGTCGGCTTCACCGTCGGTCGCGGCATCGGCCGCGGGACGTTCACATGGAGTTTAGCCTGTCGCAGACTAAACCCTTCTTGCATGGCAAGGGTAATCGCAGACTCGAGAGTACGTGGGTACTCTCGGAAGAGATAGGTCTTCACAGGCCCATCTTTCAGGCCCTTCATGAACGTGACGACCTTTGTCGCCTCGTCTATCGGGTTGGTCACGATGTTCGAGACCAAGTACCGCGCCCTTTGAGCGTAAGCATGCACGTCATGCTTGCCCTGTTGCAGGTCGAGGAACTCAGCCCTCGATCTGAATTCATTCTGCGGGGGCTCAAACGCTTGTCTGAGCTCCTCCGTGAACACCTCGTACGTGCTAAAGCACGTAGGGTCAGTGAGTCGGCGTCCGTACGCCCAACTCCTTGCTCGTCCGCCAAGGCTTGACATGGCGAACGCAACCTTCGACAACGGGTCAACGATACGTCGAGCCGTGATGGCAGTGTCGACTTCGACAAGCCAACGGAGGAGAGGCTCGCCCTCTCTTCCAACATAGCTGTTCACGTGGAGTTTCAATGACTCCACGCGCGGTGTGGACGGAGTCGACACCGTAGCGCGAGCAGCGGTCTCGCGCTGTTCCTTCATGATGAAGCCTAGAGCAACACCGTGTTGCTCTGTCGGCGATAGCGTGCGTAGCATCGTCGCTACGGCCGCTTCTCCAATGACCGTCGACAGTCGTTGGAGCGCCTCCCACTCTGGATCCGCCAGGTGGAGACAGTCTTCACGTGCAACATGCGTTGCACCCGTGTTTGGGTTGCCAGTAGACATACTCGTGTCCACAGGCAGGTCCTCGGCCCCCGTATCGAACTTCATTCAATACGTAATTAGTCGGTCGTTGGACGGACTACAAAGTGCTACCAGGTGTAATGGGCTTACTTAGCCCAATACTTTAGCTTACACGTGAGCGCACGTGTATGAGGAAGCGTAAGGTGTATTTAACTTTGATTAAGTATACTTGTATCCACAAGTATAATTAGATCTAAATAAAGGTACAAATAGTAGCTTTTGCGGTAAAATGAGAACTGAATTGTTTGTTAACTGTGGCTTTCCTCCTAAAACTGATATCTATAAAGAGGGGTCCTGCCAACGAATGGTTGGCAGAAACCCTGACCTAATGCTTGAGTATTACTGGTAGAAAGGCCTTGCTTTCTGACCAATAGGACTGCTTCCTATTATGAATGGTGACCACACTGCGATGTGGCCCACCTGAATGTATCCACTTAGTGCGTGTTGCACTAAGGTGAGGTTAGCCGAATGTGTAGCCCCGCTACATAGATACACTCCGCTTCGACAACAGGTTCGGCTAACTGTGGCAGCCCTATTGGGACCAACCCAGTTTCAGTTGGTGGGCTGCCTAGTTTAAATGCTCTGTGAAGAGGAGATGCTTGAGTTCCGGAGTAAGGTCCTTCTTGTCTACCTTAGTGCGGACCAAGTTTGCAATCTCCTGGAACATCTCGCACTTGCCGGCATCGTGCACTTGCTTGCACAGTTTGCAACGCTTGCGGCAATAGTGGCCAGAGTGGTAGAGACCTCCACAGGCGGCACATGGACCACACTGACGGGCGCGGTCGTCTCGGTTGCTGTCACGGTTCCCTCGAGACTGGTATCGGTTCTCGCGACTGTCGTTACTGCGTCCGGCTGTGTCACCCCTGGGTGGTCGATTGTCGGATCGTGCGTACGTTCCCTCGGCTGCGGCTCGTCGTTCATTGTCGTTTGCCGCTGCAATGTAGTGATCACCCCTGTCCGACGAATAACCATAACTTCGGTCGTCGTCACAGTGGCCCGAGTCCTCGGATCCATCATCACTAGCTTCTTCACTGCCGCTGTCACCGTGGAAATGCTGGCGTGAACTCATTCGGTCGCTCGGCACATCCCGGGTGTCTCCTACTTGAAGTTCAGCGACTATGTCCGCCACCGATGCCTCTGCCAACGTGACGCTAGGTACGTTGCACGAATCGTCGCGGCGGCGCTCGTAATCTCGTTCGCGTCTGTCTCGACGGTTGGTAGCGTCTCGTGCTTCGTCCCGGCGGCGGTCATCACGGCGCCGCGAGTCATCGTAGCGCCTATCTCACGGCGTCGAGGCTGGTCTCGTGCTCGAGGGCGTGATGGCGTCGAATAGCGAGTCGTTGTTCTTTCTTTAACCTTCAACATCTCGACGATCATTTCCTCCAGCTCGTGAATGTCCTTGATTCGCAAGTGGGCGAAGCGTCTTTCCAATTCACTGTCGCCACACGTCTCCAGGAATCGTTTCACGTGGTCCCGTGCTTTCCGGCCACCGTTCTCGAACTGGATTTCTGCGTTCCTGGCGTAGCCGTTAAGACGATTCAGGTAGTCACATACGTGTTCCTTGTCCTCACGCTTGGCAGAGTAGTAACGAGTTTCCGTTGACTGGATGAACTGAGAGCAATATTACTTGATAAAAGCTTCGCTCAGCTGGCTCCACGTTCGCTTGGTCTTCTTTGGCAATTGCCGGTACCAGTGCAAGGCCCCATCTCGGAGGCTCAGTTCGAATGGCATGCACCACTCATTAGGTGATGCCCGCGTCCCTTTCATCTCGTAGACAAAGGCTCTTAGCCACTGCATCGAGTTTTCGCTCTTGTTCGGTGGCCTAAGAATGATCTGATCTGTCCAAGTGGTCGGTGTGTAGCCACTTCGATCCGAGGGGTCGAATTGAGCAGCTCGGACTCGGTTACTTCTTGAATCTGCCGCATGTATTCGCCTACTTGAGCACTTCCATCTCCGGTAAACTCCTCGTCACCGTCCGATGAGTCATCGTCAGCCTGGAAACGACGAAATGGGACTCGTCCCGTGCTGCGCTTGGTGCCTCCTTTCGATCTCGAGTTTTCAGTAGCACGGGGAGTTCGTTCCACTCGCGCTGTCGATTGTGGGGTCACCATGTGAGAGTCTTGAAAGTATGGTGAGCGTTCAGCAGACTTACTAACCACCGCACCATTTCTCTGGCGGCTTGAATCCTCTCGGTCAGTCTTCCTTGGCGTTTGTGGGAGTGGTATGCGCGCCGGATCGACCACTGCGCTGGTTACGCGAGTTGACTGTTGATTTCCCCACTTGAAACCGGTCGTTCCAAAGGCGGTGCGCAATTTCTTCTTCCACTTCCAGAGTTCGGCGCCAGCTTCGGATGGCAGGAAGCTTTCCAGAGTTGACGGTGATGGTTGCAGCGTTGTTTTCAAGCCGAGAGCCTTAAAGGACAATACCGTATCCTTCGCCACTTGCTCGATCGTCGTCGATGTCACTGGACGCTCTAGCTCATAGCTAAGGTCAGCCCACACAGCTTGGCAGATCAGCTTAGGCTCAAAGATCTGCCCCCACTCACTCGCCTTCATCACTTCGTAGCACCGTCCGAGCACTTTGTTCGCAGCTGGTGTATCTCCGTTGACCGGAGGACGGTTGCCACTTGTTTGCTCGGTCACTTGAGCTGTCGTCACCAGCGACTTCGGGTCTTCGGTGCAGTTTTCGAAGTCTTCAAAATCTTCGTACGCTTGCTCGAGGCCAGCCACATCATCCAGTTCATCCACGAGGTTTCGCGAAACGGGGGGAGCGGCTTCGTCTAGCTCGCTTGTAAGGCTTCGCGAAACGGGGGGAGCGGCTTCGTCTAGCTCGCTTGTAAGGCTTCGCGACAAAGAGCGCGTTCCCCCGCTGCGTCCCGCAGACATCACTGCATCTTCTGGAGTCTCGGGTGTCACCACCGCTGGCGCAGGCGCTTTCTCACCCAGGTAGTCGTCATAATCTTCGTTCATCTCTTCGTCCTTGGCGTCGGATCCATTCATTGACTCGTTGAAACTGACAGTACGCTAAGCGAACAATTCGAGTTGCGGCGTGATCAGTGCCGCCGTCGAGTCATCATCACGCGTCCCACCAGACTTCATTGGAGTCGCTGGTACCGTCGAACTTGATCCCTTCGCCATTCTTCTTCTCCTTCTTCTTTCTTCTTTCTTCTGTTTCTTCTCTTTGGTTGCTCGTAAAGTCAGTTGACCTGCCGTAGCACGAAGCACAAAAGGTCACACCAATCCCGGGTCGCGGCACCAGTTGCCGTGTAGAAACACGCCAGAATTATATAAATATAAGGCACACTTCCCAACCAACAACACCCACCAAGTCACTAAGACTCAATGAGCTTGTTTGGGTTAGAACCTGAAGGACCAGGAACTTTCCCTTGCACCGGGTCGATGTTTCCTCTGTGCACCGTGGTTTCCGCGGGTCAACCAACAACCCCAGCGTCACTAGCCACGAGCAAAGGCTAGCACGCTCTCACGCAAATATACCTCACAGGCCCTCAGAAGGAAGGGTCCCAGCCAATTACGGCTTGATACGAGGGTGTCGGAGCTATACTCCGACGGGAAGAATAGGAGGGGTGCGCTCTCGCTACCCCAACACACGGCGACAACTCGCTACAATCCAACACCGGCCACTACAATCTCTTGGCCTTGCCAGGTGGGTGAACACACACTACGATACTAGTAGGCGTGTCCTCCGACAGTCATAATCCTTCCTACCAGGTTTATCCAGTCGCTACGTGTACTTACCGATAGCCTGACTTCTACCTTGCGTGGTTGAGAGGAAAAGCTGTTCTGTTATTTGTTGCCCAATGGGCTTACCTGATTTGTCTTGTCTTTCCTATGCTCCTATACAAATATGTAGTATAAACGCGTTCGTTTTGGGTCGCTCTGCGTAACCCACGCTTCTTCGCAAAGATCTCAGTCGTTTCGGTCCGCCACCGACGACTCAAACGACTCTTGGAAGGGTCGCCGTCGACTCGATCTCGCCTGAACAGTCGCCGAAGACTCGGACTCTCACTAAAATACGGATCTCTCCTGATTGGTTGACGCGTCGTCGTCACCCCTCCGGCTCCAGCGTTGTGTGGACCCCATCTTCAACTGGGACGTGTAGATGTGCGACGGTCACCATCATTCTGATCTGCGACACCGTGATAAACGCGTTGTGCATCATCGTCCCGCCGGCCAATCAGCGTCGAGAAGAACACCGGAGAAGGTTCTTGACCGGAATCGACTCTGCAGTTGCCGGCACCGACTCCAACGGGGTCTGGTGCGTCGGCGCTGTCCGACACCACAAAGCTTGGTCACCGGCTTACTCTCGCTCAGCAGCAAAACACTACACCACAGAGTGGAGTCGTCGTCGTCTCCACCCCGCGGCGCTCCAGCATCAGCGAGCGGCCTCTCGCTGCCGCTACGCGAGCACTTTGAACTCGAAGCGTCCGAGTCGCCCTCGCGTGGACGACGCTTGCTTCATTGCGCCCTGAGGACGAGGATCCTTCCTCCCCCATGTCGATATCCTCCATACCGTCGAAGAGGGTTTCGCTGGCATAGGTAACTTTGCCACGCGTCTTGTGATATCCCCCAACCGAGATCGTACATTTGGGGGAGCTTGACGTCGTCACCGTGGAAGTGACGAAGGACGCCGAAGAGGCTGAAGATGTAGCAGTCGTCGCTGTGCTAGCGACGACCGCGCCCGCCGCTGCAGGTGCAGCAGGCGTGTCAGAAGTCTGCGTCGTAGGCGTGATCATTTCGAAATGAGCACGAGGTTCTCTCCGAAGAAGACTTTGGATTGATGTGTCGAGACCGGCACATCAAGTCCTAACGGGGGGATGATGTAGCGGGGCTACACATTCGGCTAACCTCACGTTAGTGCAACATGCACTAATGGATACATTCAGGTGGGCCACATCGCACTGTGGTCACCATTCATAATAGGAAGCAGTCCTATTGGTCAGAAAGCAGGGTCTTTCTACCAGTAATACTCAAGCATTAGGTTAGGGTTTCTGCCAACCATTCGTTGGCAGGACCCCTCTTTATAGATATCAGTTTTAGGAGGAAAACCACAGTTAACAAACAATTCAGTTCTCATTTTACCGCAAAAGCTACTATTTGTACCTTTATTTAGATTAATAATACTTGTGGATACAAGTATAATAATAAGTTAACTACACCTTACGCTTCCTCATACACGTGCGCTCACGTGTAAGCTAACGTATTGGGCTAAGTAAGCCCATTACAGCCTCTAGTAGGACGCTGAGCAAATACTCGGCAGATCAACGCAAACAGAGAACAGAAATAATCGACAAACGTTGTTTCGGCGGATTCAACTGACTTTGGTAAAACTACAGTGATTCTCATGAAGTGTTTGTGTACAATTTGTTGTTGGTAGTGTACGATAGCTCTCCTATAGCCTGACATCTATCTGTTTATACGATCAGCAGGTTGCTACAGAGGAAGGCGTGACCGCTGTTGAACATGGCGCTGTAGGCTGCACCCTAGTTCGTGACCGATATTTCCGAATGCGATGTGGATTCGAGTTGTTTAGCGGAGACTTCCGCTACTGCAAGAAGCCTTTGCAGCTTTTGGAATTACAGAGACACCTTACTTTCGTTTCCAGCGTAGCAAAATAAAATATTAGCGCGGGCAAGTGACAGTTAGTGCATCGATTCGGCTTACCTTCGCCCGAACGAATTCGGACCCATAACTGATGGTGACTTCGTCCCCGGCAGCAATTGTCTGGTTTGCAAACAGGTCACAGCAGATTTCTCCAGCTACTTCCCAACGCTCGACGTTACAATTGGGACAGCAACTATGGTTGGCGAAGCGAGCCATCCCACCAATATAGCGAGCATCAATGACTTCGTTGCTTGTCACGGCCATACCATACGAGTGCTCAGAATTGACCTGCTCCCCAACAAATGCATCGAAGTTACACGCCACAGTTAGTAAAACTGATGACTACAGCACCCTAGTCACAGAACCTTTTGTTCTCGCGCAGCGTACAGCTTACGGCTCACCACCTCGCCGACGTACTGAACTACAAACTCCTCTTTTTCGATGCGTGCGTCCGCCAACAAAGCGATCCCTTTTTCTGGAGCTCTGGCAAGCGCCAGAGCAGCTTGGGACCCTTGTTGCATGCGTTGGTTCCTACACTTATACTTGGTAGAGCAGTGACCAATGACGCATTCGGTTTGAGTCTATACAGCGATATTAGTTGGAAAACAAAACCAGGAATTCCAAAAGGAGTTTGTGCGTACCGCTCGATTCTCGCAGCGGGATACACAACTTAGATTCCAATCTGCACGAGGCGAACACCTGCAGGAGGGGAACTCGTCCTTCCAAAGACAGTTCCGTTAATAAGTAGACACCGTCGCAGTCGATTTGGAGTCTTGTGCGCGATCTACAAACGAACACATTTTGAGGAACATCTTCATACTCTGCAAACCCCTGTAGCACGGAACGCTCGGGTTTCATCTACAAATGGTGAGGTAGACAATGTTATATCTCAAACCCCAAACAAACACGTACGAAATCTTGTTCGCGCCGGTATGCACTGCCCCCTTCACTAGCAGTGTCATCACTAGTAAAGAATGTATATAACATGAGCTGCTTCATTGAATATCCCATCAGGTAATCCTTCAAGGATACCACCCTCCTCCCTATCTAGCGAAAACCAAACTGAAACTTGCTCATGGAAAAGCATGGATGCGTCAAAAGCTTACTTTCGACCCGACCAAAGTTCAACATCCATACCTCACCACGAATTTTAGTGTACACTTAATGTAAAAACCTGAATGATTTTCATTTGAAGCCGAATCGCAACGCCTCCGTTAGCAATTTTAAAATCCCAGTGTATTTTCAAAGTTTTTATTCAGAATACCTACGGACACAGGCTATATAGACGTGGTTAAATAGCTAGTTCTACATAAACGCAGGCTCACAGGACAGCAGCATGCAACGAGCCGGCATGAGTGTTATCACACCCTTCATAGCTGCTCGCTGCTTTTGCTACGAGTCGTGGCAGCAACGAACGCTCCATCTGTCTTGCTCTCCATCTCCACATCAGGTTCGTCCTCCCACAGCTTCTCAGCCGCAGCAGCAGTCATCTTGGACTTTCTCCTTTCTTCGGCGCCTCTCGGCGCCTCTCGCGTAACCTTGCGCTTCTTCAGAGGCGGTGCATCCTCGACGATCTTCTCGGTGTTGTCACGGTCAAATGCACGACGCCTGTAGCAATGTCCGCGTAGAATCCAACGCAATCAACGTTGTGTAACGTGTAAACTGCGCCGGGGCGAAATTCAAGGTTGATCTTGCCATAGCTGCCCTTCTTCGTCTTGGCGTCCCACACGGTGACATTGACAATGTACCGTTTTTTTTCTTCAAGGGCGTCAAGTCAGCGAGTGCGTCCGCAGTCGGTTCGAACACACTCTGTTGGCTCGCATCCACGTCGGTCACACGAACACCACGACCTCAATTGATGCGCTCAGCTGACAGACAGCAGATCTTGAGCGTGACGGTCACATCGGGAGCGGGTCGGGCCGTGATGATGAACTATCGGATGCCAGAGACACTTGAGAACGTGTTGGCAGCCTCTTCTTTCTTCTGCTTCAGCACTTCGCCTTGTAGGGAGTTGTGGAGTCCCATCGTGTTGGTGTAGTTAGGAGAAGTGAGCAGGCAGGTGTTGTCAAGTTGGCAAATAGCAGAATGAGCCTGCTTCACTGCAAGCACTCGGGCCCGTTTGCAGCGATTTGGAATCAGCCGCGTACGTCTCGCGGATCTAACCAACATACACAGACTTACTTCACATATCCCAAGAAAATCAGCATTGCGGCACATTCAGAAGAATCCTCACATCTTTTTCTATCAGTTAGTGTTAATTTCTTAATGAAACCTCATCATTTTCAACTTTAGCTGGCTTTTGTCAATTCCTGGATGGATGCACCACTACCGCATATTCATTGAAGTACTTAATTAAGTACTGCATGTATTGTGCCTTTCACCGACTTTGGCGGGTGGGCAGTTAATTCATGCGGAATTAGATCCATAAAAGGGCGACATACCTTTATTTAATGCTAATTCTGCCTATGATTGTGAGCACTCCCCCTAACACCCGCGATCGGCTTTGCAAGCTAATCGATGGAGATACGACGGGATAAACACAGAATGGAGCGCAGCGAACCGCCAATCGTCCTGTTCCCTCCAACTCGGGCTGGATTAGCTTATTCCGCCTCAATTCATGTTCATCATCGCCACCTTAATTCGGCCACGATCGGATAGCCTCGAATTAACTACGGAATTAGCTAACCCAAGGCATAATTAGGATCGAGATGGGATTAGAATTATGCCAAAATTATCACGGCAGAATTGGTGAAAGGCACAATACGCGTTGGCCATATAAACTCAGCGACAACTGTCGTCACGGATTTGCCACAAATTCAAAGTTGTTGCCTCATATCTTGCCAAATAACAGACCGCGTTTGTGCAGCTGTGTTCACCCCTAGCGTTTGGTCTGAGCACATCACTGTATAAAACCGCAAACACATACCATTAACCTGACCTCGTGACCGCACATAGTACACTACAAACATCTACGACTCTCTCACGCTCCGCAATATCTGCGGAAACTCTACCGACGTGTCGTACCACAACTGGAACCCGACGAACTTCAACGAAACGCAACCAATACGATATCCTTCCAGCGTACGTACAAAGAGCTCGTGGTCTCTCGTCTCCTCAGTATGTCGTTCCGAAACTGGCACCTAACAAACTTCAACGAAGGCCAACCGGTAAGGAAACACTCCAGCAACGATGTCAACATGCACTGATCCGCAGATCAAACGTACCAGGTATGCTCGAGCACATGCATTGTTGGGGTAGCAGCGATGTCGACCATCGATCAAAAATGCCCTTCGTAATTACCACTCTCGCCAGCAATACAGCCATTTCGTTCTTGTACGATAAAACCAACTGCACGACCCCAAGTTTACAGCGCGCTCAGTACCAGCGGCCTGCTTTAACGGCTGCGAGCAATATTGCTAGGTTTTAAACGCAGGATTCTTCTCCCGACTTCAAGCTCCGGTCGTGCCGCTCATCTTATCGCTTCATGGGCGAGCTGGCTGCCTCATGGAAGATCACGCCTTGCGAATGGGTGGGTGCAACCATCTTCTGCTTCGCGCTGCCCCTAGTAGGACGCTGATCAACTGCTCGGAAGATCAACGCAAATAGAGCACAGAAACAACCGACAAATGTTGTTTCGGCGGAGCCAATTCACTGTGGTAAAACTACAGCGAGTCTCATTAAGTGTTTGTGTTCAATTTGTTGTTGGTAGTGTACGATAGCTATCCTATTGCCTGACATCTGCTTATACGATCAGCAGGTTGCTACCGAGGAAGGCGTGGCCGCTGTTGAACATGGCACGGTAGACTTCAAGTTCGTGGTCACTTCAGCTTCGACAACGGGGGACTTACCTCTCGAATCTTGTAGGCATTGTTGACTTCGTAGTTGACAGTTCCCTTTGCAATTCCGGCATGGAATCCGAGGTACTCAACTTGGTCGAGCATGTACACTGCGCCAGGACGGAAGTCAATATTGCGCTGTCGGAACGCTGTGGAGTCACCCCACACCGTTATCACGACGATATCACGCAGCTCGCGCACCCTCCGCTCCCAGTCGGCGCAGCCCATCGAATCAATACCGGTGACACGATTGCCTCGACAACCGTTCAGTCGCTCTGCTGAAATACAGCGCACCTTCAGCGTGGCAACCACATCTCGAGCAGGACGAGTCGTCATAATAAATTCACGGAGTTCTTGCAAGTGCGAGAAGTAATTGACGGCCTCTTGTTCTTTCTGCTTGAGCACGTCGTCCTGGATAGCAAAAAGGAGATCCATTGGAGAAGCGCTGGCGAGCTGGCAAAAGTGACAATGAAGTTAGCCAATGCAAGACGCATTCTGAAGGCATTCCTTAAGTACTAATTTGGTAAGTAGGCTTCATTGAAATCATATCTACTGTGGAGTTCTAGCATTGTAAACCCATGGTAATTCTTTAGCATAAAATCAAGATACAGATGAGCGTTGCTTATTTCAAACAGCGCACCTTACTCGTGGGACCGTCCGCATGCCGGTGGGTGCGTAGCGCACAGCGGCTGCAACATCACATCACAGTACCACAAACAGCATGAACAAGCTTAGGCCATAACACATTCCAATAGACCCATCCCACCTGATCGCGTGTAGTTCTCAACTCCAGCGCGCTACGCGGCGCTCTTCAACGTGACTCACTCTAGAGACGCACCTTGTCCGGGTGTACGTTGCCCAGTAACTACTTGTCCATTGTCCGGGTGTACGTCGTCAGGCACTGCAAAACAAACAGGATTAACAAACGTAGACACAACTCAGTAGGATAAGCAGCGACGCACCTGCGCTGCATGTACGTCTCGGTCCCGGCGCTCTTCGTTCCTGCACCTCCAACAGCACCACACAACCAACAGGATGAGCAACAGTAGGTAACAACACAGCCGGACAGGCAGCAACACCTTGCTCGCATGCACGTCCCCATGCGCCCCACGAGATGTGCGATGGAGGACCGTGGCGCCGTGGCGCAAAACGCTTTGTCAGGCGTGGGGGAGTGGGTACTTAACATGTCTACCTTGAAGCAATACAAGTACAGCAACACTCGTCAGCACATCCTTTCGACTTCAAACAAACGTCGCGTCGTACTTAGTGACTTTTAACGATCCTGGTTTGCCAGCATTATCATATATTGTGGTCTTAGGAGATGCCGACGAGACCAGCAACTATTTGTAAGGCTGGCTGGAAGCTTTTCTATTCCGCAAGTATCAAAAAGCGCGTATACGCCCGTATAGCATACACGACGATACAGCAAACTCTACACATCGGGCAACCCAGAAAGGAATAATAGTTGTAGCGATGTACATAAGGGCAATGAGAGGAAGGCATAAGATCAAATTGCATTGTATTATCTGGATGTACCCCTACAAAATCTCCATCTCTTCTGCTACCAGGTTTCGTTATCCGCGATCTTAGCTTTCATTTTCAGAATCCCCACCTTCACTGCTGGGAACAAACTCCGACGACTCAACGCGCTCCGCATTCTTATCGTTGCCGTCGCTCTCAGCAGGTTGACTCTTTGACTCGGATTCAGAATCAAATAGATAGTCAGGCGTTTGAGCTTCAGCTGGAGTTGGAGCCGGCGTGCTTGGCGGAACACCAGACGCTTGGGGAGCCAATAGGGCCATATGCATGAGCGCGTTGAGTGGAAGTGGCGGGGGATTGCTAGCATCGCCACTGCTGGAGCTGTCGTCAGATTCACCACCGCGACCCGTATCCTGTACTTCCAGTAGTCTCGATTGCTGGACCACTCGACGGTGGTCCAAGATTCAATCGCTTGGTCGGCCTCGGGGGGGGGGGGGGCGATCCATTTTCACAGGAGCTTGAGTATGAACGCCTGGACACCGATGGACTGATGGCAGCGGCGTGCTGCTGCTCTGCTCGCGCCTGCTGCAGCACTGCCTCAATACGCTGTACGTGATCTGCCCGACGGCGATCGCGCTCTGCGGCGATAGCCTCCCCCTGCGCGCGGTAATACACGTCGGCGGCTTCGTCGGTTGCATGCACTGCAGCTGCATATTCTGTGCGTCGCAGGTCTAGGTCCGACACCGCATCGTCCACCGTTCGGCTGCCGGCCCAGTGATGCTGCCGTTGTCGGTGAAGGCCCTCTCGGCTTCAACTCCCGCTCCTGAGGCAGCTTCTTCGGCCCCAATCGCGAGTCGCCAGGTCTGTTCTTCCGTCTGCATAATTCGTAGCAAAATGAGGACTTTGGCTGAAGCACTTTCGCCAGAAATCCGTTTGCGTGCATATCCTTTACGAGAAATGCGCTGAACGGATTCATCGCATTTCTCGTGGTAAGATAATTGACAACAAGTGATATTTGGCCGTTTGTTGTTTGTTATTGGGGGCGGTGCTAGAACTTTCGTTAGGATACTGCCAGCATGACCAAACGGATGGAAGACTGCCAGGACACTAATCTAGATTAAAGTATCATACAGTGCTAGCTTAGTTATTAAGTCTTACTTAACCCACCGGCGACCGCTCTTATCCCGATTTTGCAGGGATAATATTACTATTGAAATTCGTATACTGGCGGGATAGGGTAAGCGAGGTCCCCAGCGGCCTGTCCCGACTCTTCGGGTTCCACCGGCTGTCAATCTCATTGGTCAGAGTTATCCAATCAAAGCTTGGATACGGCCGTAATATTAAGCTCTGTCGAGATTTCGATCGAAAAAACCTTGGCGTAATTCGCAGGATAATGCGAACATTCGCTAAGTGAGAGAATTGTTCTGAGCTGAATATCGCGGTTGATGGACGTGCTCGGCAATCGCTGTGACGCTATCCCAGGGCAAGCACGGCACGGTACATGAGGGACGCCTTCTACTGCAACGACGAGACGCACGAGGCACAACCGAAAGATGAACAACTCAATCTCGGTACGCTCACTCTAGCCAGCCTGTTGCCCCATTGCTGTCGTGTTTCTCGACTGCAGGCGAGCGCTGGCGGCACAAGCCCCCCCCCCCTTCCATCGGCAGTACACCCGCCTGACTTCCTCCTTCCTCGTCGCCATGCAGGGCTACGGCTACTCGCAGTACAAGGCGTACTCGCCGCACCACCAGCGCAGCGGCGAACTTCCCAAGCTCTACTACAAATCCCTGGACCACGGCACCAATGGCGGCGGCTTCAAAGGCCCGGCGCGCATGAACTCCAGCAGCACGTGAACCCGAACAGCATGCTGGCCCAGCACCAGGCCCGACGCCGCAACAGGGGGAGGGGGGGGGGGGGGCTTCGACTACGAGCCCATCAGCGCCTAGGCAAATACTACGCGCTGACGCCCAAGGCCTATCGATACAACTGGGGCGGCTCTCGGAGCCGCCCCAGTTGGGCTGCGGTCATACGTCAGCCCACACGGACAAACGTTCGCGTGAGGCGCCCTACATGAAGGAGAAGAAGCGCGTGTTCAAGCTAAACGATGGCATCAACCATCACAAGACCCTGCAGAACGAGGCCGGACGATCAAGCAGTCCATCGTGTGATCTCGAATCAGATTGCGGAGCGCGCCTAAAAGCAGGCGGATCGCCGAGGATCAAAATGGTGGTGGTCAAGGCGGTGACGTCAGCGATGAGGGCTATAATACCCAATGGTGCTGCCAGAACTCTCACTGCGACAGCAGCCTTTGCAGGCGGATGCAGTGAGTATGTGTTTTAGTGTAAGGATCTACAGTAGTATAAAATAAAATGAAGGCATTCCATAGAATCGAGCGACAGTCAAAATCAACCTGTCAAAAGTCGCGGTCGCTCCTCAGTGGTACAGTACACATCGTGTGCGGGGAGATCTTCTCCGAGAAGATCATGGCCGACACAAGTATGTACACCGACGACACGGCGGCCGACAGCAGCAGCACTGTGGGCGGCAGCAGCAGCGATTACGACGAACGCTCGAACCAACAGGAGCTCACAGTGCGAGGGCGCTCCGAGAGCCAAGGGCAGCACAGCGATCAAGATACCGACTTAGACAAATCCTCCTACTTTGTTCTCTCGGACCCTAAGTACACCTACGAGGCTGTCCTGGCGCGCATGAATGTTCTACTTGTGGTGGCTGTTTGATATCTAACCGTCCTGCTTGCATACAACAGGCTTTCACGCCGGATGTCAACCGAACAGCGTCAAACAACAAGAAAATTTATGGCAAGCCGAAGTCTGTAGGGGAGGTACGTGCACGTATCGTTGGTGTTTCAGTGGGCGTCACGATGGCTCAATTCCGATGAATGCCTAGACGTTGGAGAGATTTCAATGGCACCAGGGGTTCCTTGACTTTCACACCCTCCAGTCAGTACGCAAACCTTCACGCGACCGGGTGGGTATACGAATTACTTGAGTTCTGTGGCGTAGTCTAACGAATGTTATTATGCAAGAGGTTTACGAGCCTAGATTCAGGTCTACCACCCATGTAGACGCATTTCTAGCCGCCCTTCCGCTCTACGAGATGTATGCGCAGTTTCAGAATGACGAAGACTCGAGTCACATCTACGCGTGGTTGCAAGCGTCCCTGAAAGCCTCGAAGGTATTTCACGCGTTCTGTGGTGCCAGGTTGACTCCCAACGCTAACGTGCCATTGACCTCTGTGTAGATAACGCTGACTATGGTAAAGCGTCGACAGCGCCTGTGCGAGTGGGATATTGAACGCTTAGACGCTTTTCTCGATTCCCATGTACGACGAGAGTGCTATCCGGGATCATACCAAGGAGGGTTTTTTCAAAGAGCTCGAGTATAAAGCTCGAGTCCAGGAAGCCGCTGCGCTTGAGTGGCTTGCTGTCTGGACGTATCAAACCGAGGTGATGTTTCCTCGTCTTGGGGTATCGTTGAGACGCTAGTACGTCGGAAAGTGCTTAGCCCAGCTTCACAGAAGCATACATATTTTGTTAGCGATGTTGAGATGCAATGAAGAAGCCCATGCCTACATATATTCCGTCATCGCTTTCTTATTGTAGCATAGATCTCAGCTTGGCCGCTGTCGATGCCAAGGTTGGCTTCGCTCTCCCTCACAGGCGTATTTGTATTAAAGTTTGTATGGCAGATGTCAAGATTGACTTCGCAGTGAAACATAGATCTAAACGTTGACAACCAGCTTGGTGCCAAGGTTGGATTCGCTCTCCTAACAGGCGTATTTGTAATAAAGTTTGTATGGCAGAAGTCAAGATTGACTTCGCAGTGAAACATAGATCTCAACGTTGACAACCACCTTGGTGCCAAGGTTGGATTCGCTCTCCCTAACAGGCGTATTTGTATTAAAGTTTGTATGGCAGAAGTCAAGATTGACTTCGCAGTGAAACATAGATCTCAACGTTGACAACCAGCTTGGTGCCAAGGTTGGATTCGCTCTCCTAACAGGCGTATTTGTAATAAAGTTTGTATGGCAGAAGTCAAGATTGACTTCGCAGTGAAACATAGATCTCAACGTTGACAACCAGCTTGACCGTCGTCGAGTCAAACCTGGCTTCGCTCTCACTTACAGGCGTATTTTGTCAAGATCGACTTCGCAGTGACACCTAATTATCCGACTCATTCTGCTGCTCGGTCCCGCTGAGCGTACATTCCACCGCGCCGAGCAGCTCCGCCAGCACTTCCGCCACGGCCTCTCGCTCGCTCTCATCCGGGGGCCTCTCAGTCGCAGTTACTCCTTCTTCATCCGGTCCTGCTGCATCTTGCGCCTGGCCGCTCTGGCTGATGCACTTGTACCTCTACGTTTCGCGTGACACTTGGAACCGGTAACTGCGAAGATGACACCGAAGCAGCCCCATCGGCATTCTGAACATCGGTCTCGTATTGCCTTGGCGGTACAGCATCCGAGGAAGCTGTGTCCATCGTTTCCGCGCGTAACTCCTCCTTCGACCGACGCATTCGGATCCGTCCGACCTTTTCAGAGTGCGGAAGTTGATCTCCGTTCTTCCATTTCGAGTGCCAAATGTTAAAGCACGATACAGAATTACCATCGGATACGTGTCGCGCCTTGGAACACAAAAACAGTCTTCCTCGATCAGTGGAGCACTGCTGGCAGTAATGACGCGTTGTGCCGGGAGGTCGATTCGATCCAGGACTGCCAGCACCACGCAGTACCGAACAAACCTTGCACACGCGAAACTTGAACTTGCCCTTCGCTGTCTTGTCCGTCGACACCATCAATTGATGCTTCGAGCTTGCTAGCGAGTACGCCGTCGAAACTGGTGTCTGGTTAGTTCTTGGCTCCACCTCGGTAACAGCGGCTTCGGCGACTGGCACCGTCTCCAGGAAGTCATCATCTCCGAGAGCGAGTAGCTCCTCGTGTAGCTGAATGAGAAAATCCGCGTGTGAAAGAGGTTTTCCCCCCACCGACTTCGCGTACTCACGATGGGTGATAAAAGCGTTAATAACAGCTGTGTCGAGAAGCCCGTAGAAAAGAGTCTTGTAGTATTTCTTCGGTCGCATGACCATTTGAATGGAGTACCTAGTCAAAAGCATTTTCGGCGTAAGTGATGGGCGGCAGAACCGCAACAGAGCAACACGTACCTTTGCAGACGTAACTGGTCGTGACTGTCAACACCCCCCATGTACTTGTTGTACAATACCACAAACTCCGGACACGGAATGTTTGCCTGTGAGCCGTCCTTTTGCTTCCTCCGCACAATCGCACGTCTAGCGGAGGACCCAGTCGCCACAAAGTAGCACATTTTCGAGTCAACCCACCGCGTCGAGTACATTTGACGATTCGTATTGTTCCGAGCAAGAATGTATGAGCCGCGCGGCATCCCTCTCGAAGCTGATTTTTTGTCGGTCTTCAAGTCTTCGGGGGAGCTAAGACGCGTCGTAGCAACCGTCCCGATATTGTAGTACCCCATGTCCATCAAACGAAACCCCAACGTCACCGAAGAATACTCGCGATCAGTGATGATGATTCGCTTCTTGGATCGATCCACCCGACGCTGTTCCCACAAGGCTTTAAGGTTTCGAACCACAGCAGCTGGTCCACTTCTGGTGTCAACAAATTGACTGTTTTGTTTCTTACCGCAATAAACCTCGAACCTGAGCATGAATCCACAGCGTTAAGATACCGACTATATAAAATAGCGCAAATGAGCATACCTGGAGCAGTAGTGGGTTTTCCCGCAACACACAGCGAACAGCTTGGTGCCGTACTTGTGCGGCTTATTCTTCAGGAAAACTCGTATTCTGTTCCGCGAACTTCTTGAAGGGATAACCATCTCGTCGAATGCAACCCAGCGCCCTAGTTCCATTCCACCCTTGAAAGTAGTCTGTAACTTGTTTATCACGTTGCGAATCTTCCATGCCCGGTCCGTCTTAGCCTGCGGAGCCTGGTTGCTCGTAAAGTGGAGAAATCTAGCGAAGGACGTGTTAGTGGGCCCTTTATTAAAATAACGTGGAAGTCACAGTACCTGTTAATCTCCTTGAAACGCTTGCGAACCATAAATCGCGACCAAGTTCCAGCTGGGATCGCTCCACGGGCTCGCGTCTTCCAATGATCTTCCAGTCGAGACTTTATCGGGCAAATAGCCCTGGATATTACTAGGGCCAGAAAATGCATGATCTCCGCGGCAAGTACGTCTTTGAACGCGTCCAGCTCCTTCTTCTTTGCTTGAAACATTTCCTTGCGTTTGTGGATGTCGGCCGTCTTCTTTTCAATGGACAACTTCGCCTGTCGAAGTCTTTCCGGTCGTGTCTGACGCTCGTAACGATTAGTTTCCTCGGCAATCTCCGTCCAGAGAGTCTTCGGCATGTAGTAAAAAAAGATCAGAAGGTTTCATCGTTTTCGCTTCCTCTATAGCCGAGGCAGTAAGTTGAGGAGGGTCCGTAAACACATCCGTAGCGCCGGACAGGTCCGAGTCATCCCGTTCGTCGGTTACCGGTAGCAACTCCCAACCATTGTCAGACATGCCTCGAAGCATTTCATCTGTTATGTAGTCCTGGGGGCCGGCAACCGCACGAATTTCCACTGCTGTTTCGACACTAAAACTTTCGTTTCCGGTATCACCCGCAATATAAAGCTCATCTGCAAACTCATCTTCAGAATCGTCGTCGGCACTCTCGCCAGAACAGCCATCCGATTCCAGCACCTCGTGATCGTCATCAATACCCACGTTCACTTCATCAGCAAGCATGTCCGCACGTCTTTTCGATTTCTTCCCAGATACTCGACTCCCGGGAGACGAAAGAGTACGTCGATTTTGCGAGGGCGTTGCGGTTGTTTCTGCTGTCTGTCGGGGCGATTTTCTTTTTTTCGGAGCCTTGCCTGACCCTCTGGAATCTGCTCGCGGTACTGGCGTAGCGTCTGCATCCGCATTGTTTGAGATCCCGTCACCCCAAGGCTCAACACCACCACCTGCATTTGAGATCGCCTCTTCCTCGGTAGTCTCGGGAAAGTAATCCGGGTAATCGTACTCGTAGTCATTTTCGGTTCGATCATCGGTTTGCCGGCTCTCGGTAGCCACATTGTCAGCATCATTGGTTACCACTCCATTATTTTCTGGAATCGATGCTCTGCTTGCTTGGCGAGCTGTAGATCCACCACTGGGTTTCTCGTTCTCATCGGTATCTTTCCGAGGGCTGTCATGGCCTACCGTCCCGGTAGCATCGGTGACTTCAGCTGGAGCTGAGTTTTCGAGCATAGCTTGACGTGCTGTTTTCTGGCGACGCCTAAACTTCCCCAATTTGTCAGGGCAGTTCAGATTGGAGGCAGGCTCCCAGCTCGTTTGGGAATATCCCTTCCAAGACAAGCCAAAACAAAAAGTTTCACGAAGAATTGTTTCCACTTCGTACACTTCCTCCAAACCTGGGCACCATTATTACAGTTAGTACATTTTCCCCTAAACCAACATAAGAGCATGTGGCAAACACGTGCTGTTTGTTACCTTCAGGGCCGTTCTTAGCCATGCCATGCCATGGCACAAATGCGAGCAATATGATTGGTCCCTCATTTTGAGGGGTAGGGTAGAAGTGCCATGCGTGGCAAAAGCAAAGTGCCATTCGACCTGCATCTGCCACAGTGCCAAACTCCAAAAGTCACGTTACTCAACAGTGCCAAACTCCAAAAGTCACGTTACTCAACACTAAAAGCTACCATGGAATCCCGCCTAACCGCTCTCATTGTACTACTTCTTCTGGTCGCCATCATGGGCATCGTTGGTAGGGGTGCTCTCAACTCCGTCACGAACGAATCAGGAAGCTGCACGGCGTCTTCAACAACTGTTGGCGGCTGTAGATGTCTTGTAGGAGCTATCTGGCGCGGGTTACGCCGTCCTGGGGGGCGCCTGCGAGGCGCTTAGCCGAGCGAGGCCAAACGCTGGGTGCTCTGCTGCAACAATGGCGAACGTGACAGTTGAAGGCGTCACTGCACTCGATGCGCTGCGCACCGTCATGTTAGCAATCAGAAGCCCTTCGGCACCCTCGTCCGAAGGCGCAGGTGCTTCAATTTTCTTGGTTTGCATCCGTGCTCTTTGTCGCGCATGAAGCCGCGCTTGGTGGACTCTGGGGGCACTCGGCGGTGCTAAAAGGATCGTCGGCGACGTCGGTAGATGCAGAGAGAGCTGATGTCCTTGCTACTTTATTGCTAACGCGCTGGCGCGCGCTCGTTGTCGCGCCCGACGAGGTGCCCCGACGCGCTTGCCGTTCTGCTTCGCCATCTCGGCAAGGTTTCTCTTTTGAGCAAAATTGTGTTTTGTTATTTTCAAACCTAAAAATTAGGATATGGCACAAAATGGCACATTTTGTTTCTAACCACTTTGTGCCATCGTGCCATCCAGCCAAGAGTGAGTGCCATGGCATGGCACGCCATGGCAGTGGTGAAGAACGACCCTCAGAACCCTCTTGGTGTTTTGCAGGGATTTTAGCCGTCACGTGGCTACCTCGGTCAGGCAAGTCCGCTTTTCGGGTTGTTTTTTTTCTTCAACGCGCGTGCCTCTTGAAGTTGTGCTGCCTTGAACTTGTTGAGGAGCTCAGGACAATGCAGATTCGATTCCAGCTCCCACGACGTCTCGTCGTAACCCTTCCACTTCACATGGTACTTGGGCTCTCCACGCACGAACTTCATCTCGATGATCTTCTCGACTTCAAACTCGTCGTCTGCGGCATTATGAACGTCTACTATAAGATCGCTACGACGCTTTGCTAGTGAAAGATGCGATTTGCTTACCAGATGCCTCGGAGTTCACTGCCCTCGCTGCTTTTCCTCGCGCCTTCCGGGGCGGCTGGGCGTCGGGCCCGCTGCCTACTCGGCGCTTCTGTGACATCTCGACGAGTGACGGTGGAGGGGGCACCGGCGCAAAGGCGCCAACCATGACAGGGGGGGGGGGGGGGGGTCAAAAGGCGCACTTCTTGCATCCGGATAGGTGTGCATTGTTGACCTTGATCATACAACTATACCGATATTAAAATTCGAATCTACACACATCCGGATACGAAGCACGACAGAGCAGATCGTATACTTGTAATATCTCGTTGTTGAGTTGCAAGTATACTTGTAATATCTCGATGTTGAGTTGCAACTGCCAATGTTGACATGTCAGTGGGCGCGCTCGTCCGCTTTGTCGCTGGCTTGTCCGTCGCCTTTGCAGCTTTCTTGCTCCTCGTCATGGACCCCTGGCGAGCAGCACCGCCAGCAGTTCCCTCGCTCTCTGTAGCCTGAGACCGCTTCGCCATCAGCACTTTGCTGCAGTCAAGGTTCTTTGAGAAAGTGATCCTACAGTTGAATAAATTGATGTGGACCAATTCGATTTAGAATCAAGAGGACTCTAAGTCAACGTTGACTTGGTATAAGTCGTTGTTGAGATGGCTTCAGTAACAAGTGTCTACGCCAGCGTAGACACGTTCCAAGTCGTAGTCGACTTGGTGACTCAATGAGAGATGTACGAGTAGATGCACATGGATATCTTTACAAAAAGATGCAGAAGTGGCGCAGACACAAGAGTGGATACGTCAAATTAGAGATTTACTGAAGCTACCAGTCACCACTTCGGCATTGCCGGAGCACGTTAGCGATCACGCATAAACTCTTCCAGCGTGATGATGTATTCGCGTGGCATATCGACGGTGGTCAGCTCGTTATCGATGTGCAGCTCATCGACGGTGTCCACCTCGTCGTCGAGGCGCGGCTCCTCTGGTGCGTTGCGTCTCCAGGTGTTATAGTAATCCATGAAAGTGCGACCAGGGATAGCGTGGCCAACACGATTAGCTCGTTCCAAGAGCTGTGTTGCTTCCGTTATGTCACGGGGGCATTCGAACGAAGCAACCGCAAGCATGTCCGAGGGAATGTGCAGATCCAGATAGCGCTCAATATCATCCATCCGAAGGTTGCAGTTGTCGACGATAACGATATCCACGCCACGGTCGGGGCTGCGACACAGAAGTTCTCTGCATTGTTCGTAGCAGCGTCTAGGCGCCTCCAAAAGCCGACTTGCGTCGAACACATAGGATCCTACGCGCTGGAAGAAGAGGTCAGCTGAGTCAGCTGAGCAAACCGATGCGCGGAAATCAAACGTTTCTGCATAATGAGCGACCTCTAGAGCAAACGTTGTCTTGCCACTGCCCGGCAGGCCTCTCATGATCACGAAGAGCCGAGGCGGGTACTGCATATACGCGCGGCAGTCCTCCCAATACGCCCGTTAGTCGTCAACGATTCGTCGGGCTTTGAACTCCATTTCTCACACGTCGAATGTCGTCGAACTTGAAAATTGACGACTGGGTCTGCTACGGTTCTAACGGGCAAGTCCGGGAAAGGAAGACGGCATTTCTTAGAACTTTCACGTCCAAGATTCCGCTTCTGATGTTGACCACACCATATCACCGAACATAAGTCAACATTGACCTGGGATAGTCAACATCGACATCTTGGCCCGACCAGTTCCGCTCCTGGACGATCTCAGCGGCGTGGGCGGCCATTAGCAAGCATTCCGGTGAGCCCGGCCACAGCGGCACGGCGAGCGTAGCGGTAGTGGGGACAACGAGAGCTGCATGACGAGCATGGCGGCGGCCGGCACAGCGAGCGATAGCGGCGGCCGGCACAGCGAGCGCAGCACAGCGGACATTCACGGCAAGCACAGCGACAGCAGCGTGGTGAGATGGTGAGCATGGCGGCGGCATGGGCGACCGTCGGTAAGCATTTCGGCGAGCCTGGCCACAGCTTTGCGGCTAGCTTAGCGGTAGCGGGGACAGCGAGAGCAGCATGGCGAGCATGGCGGCGGCCGGCACAGCGAGAGCAGCACGACGAGCATGGCGGCGCCCGGCATGGGCGAGAGCAGCACGGCGAGCATAGCGGTGGCCAGAGTAAGGATCAGCAGCTTGGTGGCGGCCTTGGCGGCGACGGTCGATGCGAGCCGGGCGACGGCATAGTTGGGGAAGCGCGCTGGAGCAGTAGCTGGCGATTTCGGAAATGAGGTTTGGGATTGAGCGCGCGGAAACGATCTTCTGGCACGGATCGCAGCGCGAGCGTGATTGGCCGCGAAATGGCTGGCCAATTACACGTCTCAAATTCAAACGACCGGGGCGCTGATTGGCGTAGATACCGGAGCGAACCCACGGGCGAAAATCTGCGTGTTGCGCGAACTCAAAGCGCAAGTTGGAAAAGCGCGCGAAAAGCTGTGTGTTGCGTGAAGCTTGATGGCTGAAGCCAGACTGATATATGGATACCACTTCGTGTGACCTTTGGATTGAGCCAATGCTGATTGGCTTATTAGCTTCAACTTCAACCCTCAATAAGCACTCCGAATTATAGTAGTTCTTGATTTAGTGACTACCTAGTACGAGGGCATTTCTTTTGCAGTTCTATAGTAACTTACTTTTGCAAGTTCTTCTGCAACAGAAATGATGGCAAACAGTGCCTGAACGTCGCTCGCCTCGCTACCTAGGCCAGTGTTGTGTCCTCACAAAACGCGGTACCCGTAGATATGAAATACCAACCAATGCGTGCACACGGTTTCTATCGGTGAGCGCTGATCTTGTCCGTCGAAAAAGCTCTGCTTCTGGGTGGTCAAAAGCTCACGAGACAGCACACTAATTCGCTCCTGTTCCTCGACAACACTGATACGAATAGACGCAAGTGACTTCAGCGAGGAATACGCCGCGCTAACTAAGGTTGATGACCCCCCCCCCCCCTCACTCCTTTATTTTACTGCAATTTACTACATATAGGAGCCCACACACCGCTTGACCTCCCGTGCCGCGCCACCGCGGCTCCCGGCTAGGAGGCAGCGATGCACGGTGGAGCGGCACTGGTGGTTGGGCCGGCCAAGTCACCACTGGCATCTCCATGCAGCCCCCATGGCTCCCTGGAGCGCCATTGCCAACGGACGCGAATTACCCTCGACTTTCGCCATACCACCGATACCAGCCACCCTCGGACCGCAGAACGCACCTTACCGGGCGAGGCGGCGACCCGCGTTGGAGCGGCACTGGTGGTTGGGCCGGCCAAGTCACCACTGGCATCTCCATGCAGCCCCCATGGCTCCCTGGAGCGCCATTGCCAACGGACGCGAATTACCCTCGACTTTCGCCATACCACCGATACCAGCCACCCTCGGACCGCAGAACGCACCTTACCGGGCGAGGCGGCGACCCGCGTTGGAGCGGCACTGGTGGTTGGGCCGGCCAAGTCACCACTGGCATCTCCATGCAGCCCCCAAAGCTCCCTGGAGCGCCATTGCGGCTCGCCGCCTCGCCCGGTAAGGTGCGTTCTGCGGTCCGAGGGTGGCTGGTATCGGTGGTATGGCGAAAGTCGAGGGTAATTCGCGTCCGTTGGCAATGGCGCTCCAGGGAGCCATGGGGGCTGCATGGAGATGCCAGTGGTGACTTGGCCGGCCCAACCACCAGTGCCGCTCCACCGTGCATCGCTGCCTCCTAGCCGGGAGCCGCGGTGGCGCGGCACGGGAGGTCAAGCGGTGTGTGGGCTCCTATATGTAGTAAATTGCAGTAAAATAAAGGAGTGAGGGGGGGGGGGGGGTCATCAACCTTAGTTAGCGCGGCGTATTCCTCGCTGAAGTCACTTGCGTCTATTCGTATCAGTGTTGTCGAGGAACAGGAGCGAATTAGTGTGCTGTCTCGTGAGCTTTTGACCACCCAGAAGCAGAGCTTTTTCGACGGACAAGATCAGCGCTCACCGATAGAAACCGTGTGCACGCATTGGTTGGTATTTCATATCTACGGGTACCGCGTTTTGTGAGGACACAACACTGGCCTAGGTAGCGAGGCGAGCGACGTTCAGGCACTGTTTGCCATCATTTCTGTTGCAGAAGAACTTGCAAAAGTAAGTTACTATAGAACTGCAAAAGAAATGCCCTCGTACTAGGTAGTCACTAAATCAAGAACTACTATAATTCGGAGTGCTTATTGAGGGTTGAAGTTGAAGCTAATAAGCCAATCAGCATTGGCTCAATCCAAAGGTCACACGAAGTGGTATCCATATATCAGTCTGGCTTCAGCCATCAAGCTTCACGCAACACACAGCTTTTCGCGCGCTTTTCCAACTTGCGCTTTGAGTTCGCGCAACACGCAGATTTTCGCCCGTGGGTTCGCTCCGGTATCTACGCCAATCAGCGCCCCGGTCGTTTGAATTTGAGACGTGTAATTGGCCAGCCATTTCGCGGCCAATCACGCTCGCGCTGCGATCCGTGCCAGAAGATCGTTTCCGCGCGCTCAATCCCAAACCTAATTTCCGAAATCGCCAGCTACTGCTCCAGCGCGCTTCCCCAACTATGCCGTCGCCCGGCTCGCATCGACCGTCGCCGCCAAGGCCGCCACCAAGCTGCTGATTCTTACTCTGGCCACCGCTATGCTCGCCGTGCTGCTCTCGCCCATGCCGGGCGCCGCCATGCTCGTCGTGCTGCTCTCGCTGTCCCCGCTACCGCTAAGCTCACCGCAAAGCTGTGGCCGGGCTTGTGGTGAAGCGCATGAAGAAATTTCGAGAGCAGAGCACAACGCGGAGATGTGGATGCGGAGCAGGTGCGAACTGTCGCGATCTGGTGAATCTGGTGCAAGCAAGATGACGCCAGGGGTCCGGATCCGGTAGAGTCGGGGCGGCCAGCGTGGATCAGATCCAATTGGTGGCTGCCGCCAGGGAAAGGTACTCTGCGAAGTCGCAGCCGGAATATGGAAGCTGGCGACAGACCGAGGACGGAACCGAAGGCGTAACAGAAATGCATCATGCGAGGACCCAGTCGAAGGTGGGGTAACCAGGATGGAGATCGCGGGTCGAGATCGCGGATCGGGATCGCGGATCGGAGTCGCGGATTGAGCTCGCGGATCGAGATCGCGGATTGAGATCGCGGATCGAGATCGCGGATCGGGATCTCGGACGGAGATCGCGGATCGAGATCGCGGATCGAGACCGCGGATCGAGATCGCGGATCGAGATCGCGGATCGGGATCGCGGATCGTCGATCGGCCAAGGATGGGAAGAACCAAGGGGCGCAGCCAGGCCAAGAATCAAGTGGTCGTCCAGTTGTAGGATGAAGGTTGGGATGGTAGCTGTAGCGACGTAGGAGCTAAACATAAATCAGAGTTGAATTTGCACTGTACATCACAAGTGCCTCCATGTCATTCTCCGCCTCGGGAACTACATTGGCCCCGGCGGAACGACAAGTGCCCAGGAAAAGTGGATCTAGCAGTGTGGTTTAAGTTTGGATAATATATTGGCCAACTTTGCCCACTCTAGTAACCTTTCTTTCAAGTGCGAACCTCGATCGACCAGATTAAGCTGTTTGGCTGGCGATCGCTTCTCCTCTCGACTACGATTTCGCTATAGGAAGCGACAAACACACCAAAAGGCAACTACCGGTCTCGGATCGCATCCAGACCCCTCGATCTGAGCGAAGAACCTCGATCGAGACCCATAACCGGACGCAGAGCGAAGATTACCGCGCTGCTCCAACCCCATCCCCACGTCTCGCCAAAACATTCAATCTTCACCAAGTGCTGCATCTTCGGAGCCCCGAGAGAGCTGATCCAGCCCGCCGACGGGTACACAAGGTGAGAGCAGTTCAGTTGATCACGGATCAAGGGGGACCCCCTCCGTTAGTCGGTGTCTGGGCGCTGTGGTAGCTCGATCAGGCCTCAACAAGATTTTGGCCGATCCCGCTCCACCACAGGCTCGCCGAAATGCTTACCGACGGTCGCCCATGCCGCCGCCATGCTCACCATCTCGCCACGCTGCTGTCGCTGTGCTTGCCGTGAATGTCCGCTGTGCTGCGCTCGCTGTGCAGGCCGCCGCTATCGCTCGCTGTGCCGGCCGCCGCTATGCTCGCCGTGCTGCTGTCGCCCATGCCGGCCGCCGCCATGCTCGTCGTGCTGCTCTCGCTGTGCCGGCCGCCGCCATGCTCGTCATGCTGCTCTCGTTGTCCCCACTACCGCTACGCTCGCCGTGCCGCTGTGGCCGGGCTCACCGGAATGCTTGCTGATGGCCGCCCACGCCGCTGAGATCGTCCAGGAGCGGAACTGGTCGGGCCAAGATGTCGATGTTGACTATCCCAGGTCAATGTTGACTTATGTTCGGTGATATGGTGTGGTCAACATCAGAAGCGGAATCTTGGACGTGAAAGTTCTAAGAAATGCCGTCTTCCTTTCCCGGACTTGCCCGTTAGAACCGTAGCAGACCCAGTCGTCAATTTTCAAGTTCGACGACATTCGACGTGTGAGAAATGGAGTTCAAAGCCCGACGAATCGTTGACGACTAACGGGCGTATTGGGAGGACTGCCGCGCGTATATGCAGTACCCGCCTCGGCTCTTCGTGATCATGAGAGGCCTGCCGGGCAGTGGCAAGACAACGTTTGCTCTAGAGGTCGCTCATTATGCACAAACGTTTGATTTCCGCGCATCGGTTTGCTCAGCTGACTCAGCTGACCTCTTCTTCCAGCGCGGAGGATCCTATGTGTTCGACGCAAGTCGGCTTTTGGAGGCGCCTAGACGCTGCTACGAACAATGCAGAGAACTCCTGTGTCGCAGCCCCGACCGTGGCGTGGATATCGTTATCGTCGACAACTGCAACCTTCGGATGGATGATATTGAGCGCTATCTGGATCTGCACATTCCCTCGGACATGCTTGCGGTTGCTTCGTTCGAATGCCCCCGTGACATAACGGAAGCAACACAGCTCTTGGAACGAGCTAATCGTGTTGGCCACGCTATCCCTGGTCGCACTTTCATGGATTACTATAACACCTGGAGACGCAACGCACCGGAGGAGCCGCGCCTCGACGACGAGGTGGACACCGTCGATGAGCTGCACATCGATAACGAGCTGACCACCGTCGATATGCCACGCGAATACATCATCACGCTGGAAGAGTTTATGCGTGATCGCTAACGTGCTCCGGCAATGCCGAAGTGGTGACTGGTAGCTTCAGTAAATCTCTAATTTGACGTATCCACTCTTGTGTTGGCGCCACTTCTGCATCTTTTTGTAAAGATATCCATGTGCATCTACTCGTACATCTCTCATTGAGTCACCAAGTCGACTACGACTTGGAACGTGTCTACGCTGGCGTAGACACTTGTTACTGAAGCCATCTCAACAACGACTTATACCAAGTCAACGTTGACTTAGAGTCCTCTTGATTCTAAATCGAATTGGTCCACATCAATTTATTCAACTGTAGGATCACTTTCTCAAAGAACCTTGACTGCAGCAAAGTGCTGATGGCGAAGCGGTCTCAGGCTGCAGAGAGCGAGGGAACTGCTGGCGGTGCTGCTCGCCAGGGGCCCATGACGAGGAGCAAGAAAGCTGCAAAGGCGACGGACAAGCCAGCGACAAAGCGGACGAGCGCGCCCACTGACAAGTCAGCAAACGCTGCCAAGACCACGCCTGCCACCGGCAATGGCAAGCAGAAGCGGAAGAAGGGGGAGGGCGAGACACTTCGCCAAACCCCCGTAAGCAGAGGAAGACTGCCAAGAAGACTGGCGAAGGATCCCACGGGACGACGCGCGAGTGCATCGGAGGACGAGGCGACGACTCGCGATGAAGAGACGACTCCCCTGGTACCCAAGCACGCGCTCCGGTCCACGTGCTTAGCTCTACAAAAGAAGGTGGCAGACGAAAAGGGCGAGCACCGGCAATGCCCACGGCGCAACGCAGGTGATTACTACAAGATGGCAGACTACCGGAAGCGTGTGTGGGCGGAGAAATACACAGCTGCTAGGAACAGCGGCAACGACTTGGACTACGAGGCTTTGAGCACGTTGAAACAATTCAAGCAGTTCAACGACAACCCAAAAGAGCTGCAGCGTCACGAGCCTGCGCTGCTGAAAGAGTTCTACGAGGTTTACTTAGCGGACCAAGCCCTGAAAGCAGACGCACACGCGCAGACCGCTGGATCGGGTTCGTCGAAGCTATCGCAACGTGGCGGAGCCGAGCACCTGGCGATCGAGCAATGCGACATCCACGCGGCTCAGCAGCTTACCGCAGCCAGAAACCAAGCATCGATAGCGTCAGACCAAGCTCCAGGGCCTCCAATCTCGCAGACACCCGTGGCCGTGCAGGAGGAAGGTGCCCCAGCTCGGAGCCTGCAAACCCACCCTTTGCGAGGGGGGTATGCGCATCTTGAAAAAACCATTTCGCAAGCACTGCAGCAGTTCCGAGAGAAGCTGGATGAAGAGAAGCAGAAAGGGTCTCGACAGCTGGAGGAGGAACAAGCACGCTCAAGGAAATTAGAGGAGCAGTTAGCAGCCGCTGAGAAGGAGCTGACCGAACTCAGGAATGATGGCAGTGGTGATGGCAGTGGTGACGACAGATGTACCGTGATAGCGCATGAGTGGAAGAAGACGGCTGCAAAACTAGCCGATGAGAAGGCGATTTCAAGTGGCTTGCGCAACAAACTTGCCCAGGTGGAAACTGAGTTGAATTTGTCGAAGCAATCCGTCACCTCGCAGGCAGACAATCTACTTAAGGCGCAGGCTAGCCATGCTAAGAAACTCCAGGATGTGCACGAAGACATGAACAACCTCACGAGAGAGGTGGACGAGCGCAAGAAAAAACTGGAGGACCGGGAGAACGATGTGGCTTCGCGAGAGAAGAATATGGAGACCAAGGAGGAAGAACTACAGGTCAAAGCCGAGGAGCTGCAATCTCGAGAGGCCAAGCTCAAAGAGGAGGGCCGGCATCTCCGGAACGTAACGCATCGCCTGCAACGGGAGCGGGAGCAGTTGGACGCGGATAAAAAGAAACGAGAGAAGCCGAGTCGAGACAAGCAACAAGGAGGCCAAATATCGCTGAGGGATGCGAAGATTTTGAATGAAATGAAGCGCCAGACCCGGCTCCTGGAAGAGCAGTTCAAGAACAACGGGTGCCCAGCTGCGTTTAAAGAGCTCAAGCCAACCGCAACCGGATCGAGGAAGAGAGGGCGGCGATGCAAGCAGAACGGGATGGAGTGAGAACGCAGTTGGAATCGATGAAGGCTGCGCTAGAGGAGGTGAAAACCGAGAACAGCGGATTGCAAGACACCATCGCGAGGCTAGAGCTGTACTTGAGTATGTTCAAGCATAGCGCGGTGACCGAGAAATCTATCGAAGAGTTTACGGAATGGAACGCCGTCATCCGAGATGGTAAGCCGCTTGAGTTTCTGCTTCGGTATGGTTTGACATTGTATTGACTTTCTTTGTCTCTGAACTAAAAAAATGTAGGTAACATGAGCACAATGCAGAAGAAGCGCGACTTCATTCAGGGCAAAATGAAGGAGGCGTTTGGATCGAACACGGCGGATGCTGAAGAGTTCAAGGTGCTTGTGGTCGAGTTCTGGGATAAACGAAATGAGTTGGTTCACGACAAGACAGGTACCGTCATTCGCTCGATGGACCACGGCAGATACGTGCGTGTATGCGCGAAGATTATGGAAGTATTGGCTGCGTTTGAGAGTGCCATCCGGCTGTAGTTGTGTGTACTGCTGCGTAACGATGAATGAATACACATTTCCAAGTCACCGATGACTTAGAGCGAGTCAACTTTGACTCGAATACGCTTGTTTTATTGATCGCGAAGTCAACATGGACTTAAACCAAGTCGACATTGACTCAAACGTACTAGTTTCAGTAATAGTGAAGTCAACGTCGACTCTGAACGAGTCTACATTGACTCAAACGTACTAGTTTCAGTAATAGTGAAGTCAACGTCGACTCTGAACGAGTTTACAATGACTCGGTCGACAGCGACCCAACGTTGACTCACAAATCCAAAAAAAATAAACTCGGTTTCAGTATGAACACCCAAAGGGTCGTTTTACTTGAGTTTGTATAGACAGTATCCGAAGCGAAAAATGGCCGACTTTTCAGATGAAGAGGATCGCCAACTCGTTCAGCTCGCGGCGGTGTACGAGCAAGCGGGAAGACGAATCGACTGGGTGTCAGTGGAGAAAGACATGAGGCCGTCAACATGGAGCGCAACCAAACTGCAAAAGCGAATCAAGACGCTCAAGAGACGATATGGCAATAACGTGCTGAGTTTCCCCCCACGCTATTTCCGCCTGCCACCACACCGAGCAGGACTGCATTTGGAAGCCAAAGCCGCGTCTACTCTACGGGTTTCGCCTTCACCACATACCATTTCGATCCTACCACCGCAAGAAACCTACAACACCACTGAAGGACTATTCTGCCTACTCACCAGGCGTGATGTGCGCGCGAGTGAACGTCAGCTAAATACCGGGGAGATTACAATGGCTGGGGTGTCCATGCTGATCGAAGAAGCGAATATTCAAGTGAATGACGTGTTTCTGGATGCTGGATCTGGCGTGGGAAATGTTCTCGCTCAAATCGCTCTGCAAACGCAAGCATTTCGTGTGATTGGTATTGAGATCCAACGTGACCTGGCCGCTAGAGGTATGGAGCTGATTGCGTCTAGGGTATCGCGCTTTCCACACTTGCTCAAGATCAGCGTCATCCGCAGACATCCGCAATATTGCTGAAGGCAGCGATACTGTTATCAGTGCTGATCCAGACTCGAACTTGGCTCAACCCTGCTCCCTTATCAGCTCCGCCACCCTTTTATTTTGCCACGACACTGTGTTCGAAGAAGATGTGGTTTTGGCAATGCGTGCTTTGTGCATGAAGCTACCTCATCTACGTCTGGTGGCGCTGGCAACACGAGTGTGTCCGCGGCATCGTAATACGTGCCGAAATTCGTTTTGCAAGCGGTGGAAGTTACTGAAAACAATTCAGGTTCCGATGACTTACAGCAGCTCCCTTCGGGATTTACACCTGTACGCAGCTGAACCAAGATGGTCGATGCAGTAACTACGATCACTACTCTAACATTGCCGCCGAGGGTCAAACAAACAACTATATATTAATTGCATGAAAATCAATCACAACTCTAATCAACTTCGACCTGCAGTTGAGTTTTACAGCGTAATGAAGCCGCTGTCGCCCATGAGCTGTCATACGAGGTCTAGAGTATCCAATACAAGATGAATGGTTCGTAGCGGTCGAGCTTACTCGAGTCGACGTACGGCATCGTGGGCTCCGTAACCAGACCCCAGCTGACCATGAAGTCTCCATGCTTCAAGCCGCCGTTGTATCTGTCGTTCTTGGAGTCTTGCCACACCCCGCTGTCCCTGTCGTGCTCTTGGCGTCCTCCCTGCCACTTGTTTCCACCGTCGTGCCTTCGGCATCGTGCTCGGACATTCGCTGTGGAGTCGAGGTGAGGTGTCAGCACCCGCACGGTTTCAGCGGTGGGGGCACGTAGCTTAGGTGGGCGCAGATGCGCAAGATCGCCTCCTTGCTCAACTCCTGCCGGGTGTAGCCGGTGAACAACTCGTTCTGAATATAATACGCCTGTCGACAACAACACCACCAGCATGAGCCCCTAGATAGGAACGCCAAAGCTGCCAAGACGCCGCCTTACCTTGTGGGGGTTGAAGATGGTGTCCTGCTCGCACACCTACCGAGTGCACAACATCTCTCAGCGTCAGCCTCCCTTCTGCTAAAGCTCCAGTAGCCCTGACGCCTCACGTACATTGTCGAAGTCGCGGTCGGGCTCCTCCACGAACCGGAGCGTCCAGGTCTCGATCGAAACAACTCGGTCTTCGCAGTGGCACCGGCAGAGCCGTACTCGTAGCTCCTCGACCAGCGCGTGTGAAGGCATCTATAGAAGGCAATGATACAAGGGAAACGAAAGTTAACATTCTGAGCGGTGCATCCTACCAACTCAGAATTTTACCATAGCGGAGAAGTGCTAATCCTTCGCGGGCACCTGGCAATCTGCGGGTGAAAATGCTGGTGCGGTGGCCAATGGTGGCGCGGAAGCCCGGCACCCATGCCCATCTACCTTTCAAGGTGACAAATCCGCAAACAGATCGCATTGGCCAAAACGCTCTCGGCGGGACCTTGAAGAGCCGCAGTTACCCTAACCACCTGTATGGCTTGAACCGGCACTTTCCCCCGAGGTTTTTCTTATCCCAGCAAAATCGGGATGACGGTCGCCGGTGGGTTAATGTAAGAATTGGTCTGTAGGAGCGCATGCATTGTCGGGCTAACGCCTTGTCAGGGCGTACGTCTCGGCTCGGCGCGCTACGCGGCGCTCGTGACCCCCAGCCACTCCTGCAGCAACACGCAAAAAGCAGGATAAGTAAACGTAGGTTCGAACACAGTACAATAGGCAGCGACGCATCTGGCCCGCGTGTATCGCACCTCGCAGTGTATGCGCCTCACGAGATGTGCGATGGGACGGTGGCGCCGTGGCGCAAAACGCCTTGTCAGGCGTGGGGTAGTGGGTACTTAACATGCCCTTGAAGCAATACAAGTACAGCAACACTCGTCAGTACACCCTTTCGACTTCTTACAAGCGTCGTTTCGTACTTACTGACTTTTTACGATCCTGATTTGGTCGCTTTTCCGCCAAATCAGACAAAGACTGCAGAGTAATCAGAGTCGCTTGCGCCGAAAAGACGAGCGACTGCACCCTGTAGTCATCCATAAAAAAATCACAAAACATCGCAAAGTCAGACAATCCACCATTGTCCCACGGTACTCCATACGTAGCGACCCTTCCCAGGTTCCATAAAAGAACCACCTGTTTTTAGTGACTGTTAACTTCTTCGATAGGAGGTCATTCAAGGATCCGTATTTGAAGGGTCGGTCCTCCGATTATAGAAGTTGTTATAGAGAGGTAAATTTCGAGAAAAAAAGACCGAGAGCGTGTGATTATCCCTAACCCGAATAATAACTATGCGTAACAAGTCCTGTAAAAAGGGTAAGTGATGTAGTAAATAAGAAGTTCTCTGGATTTTTCATTCAGAGTACTTATTGCCGCCAAATTTGCGGAACGTGGGCGATTGACGCCCACCCCGGCTATCTCCCACGAATCGACCCTTCAATACAATTGGCCAAAACAATTATATTAATCATAATTATTGACGAATCAGAAACACCTACATACACACTGCAGCGAGTTCTCATCGTGCAGAAAGCCCTTGCCGAGTACCCTTCCTGCTCATGCACCACGTTCCGTTGGTGCTGCAGCTTCTCTTGATGCACCAGGCGTTCTTGAGATAGAGAGGGCCCTTGAAGTTGATCGGCGCTCACCATGGAACCCGCAGTCTGTTGCATATCTTCAGTCTCAATCCTCTCAGCGGTCACCAGGGGCCCGTCACGTAGTAGGCGGTCTTCATGCAGCAGGTGCTCTTGACGAGACACGCCTTGTAGCTGAAGACGCCCTTGAGTCACCGAGGTCTCTTGGTACACCGTCATCTGTGGCGGCAGCGAGCTGTCTTCACGCTGTGGGGCCTCTTCATGAGCCGGAGTCTCCTCTTCGAACTTGGAATCTTCGACTAGCGAGCCCTCATGTTGATGCAGGAGTCCTTGATGTAGCAAGTTCCTCTCGCGCAGCCGGCAGTCTTGGGACAGAGGCCTCTCGTCGCGCAGCTCGACCTCTGGGTAGAGGGAGCTGTTGTTTCAGTGAGGTTACATTTCGGTCATTTAGAGGTACTAACGACTAAGAGAATGCCCTCCCTCTGACGCTTATAGGTCGTCCGAGGGGTTGTTAGCTATGGGGTGTCCGATGCTAACAGATGCGCTTGTGTTAATTGGCGCCGAAGTGAGTAGGAGGCCGGCGGGTCCCCTCCATATCCGGATTGTTGTCTAGCCAATGGCCCACGTCCCCTTGGAGGGCTTGGGTCACCGGAGCCCAACGCGGAGGCAACCGGGGGATGTCTGCCGCAGTTATTTCGATGCTCTTCTTGAGATCCATGGCTATGTTCGCGAGCCTGTCAGCCATCTTGTTGAAGTGTCTGAGGTGGTGCGTCCAGGATGTGACCATCAGTCGGTCCGCCAGCATGCGGCATTGTTCGTACCGTCCTTGCAGGTGTCGGGATCTAGGTATCCGCCGCTTGCGTAACTGCGTGAGGATAAGCTGGCTATCGCCCACTACGTTCAAACCGTAAAGCTGGTGTCTTGCAGCGTACCTCAGACCTACCAGGAGGCCTTGATACTCTGTCACGTTGTTTGTAGTACGAGTGGCGTACGATACGCTAGCCATCCACAAGATGGCAGGAGAAGGGTGTGGTATAGCAGAACGCACAAAATTAGTCCTTGCCTTACCGACACAACAATCGCCGAGCTAGTCGGCGTTTATCGGCCTGCGCTAGGTTGTCCCCAGCGGTTCGGCCCTTCCAGGACAGTAGTGGCGGTTCTCGCCGAGACCAGGCAACCAAGCCAGTCAAATCTTCCGAGAGTCAGCTGAGCTCACTGACTTCGTTCCACAAAACCCTGTGCCCTCCACCAAAGGATGGACGACGGCGCGCGAGCGCTTTTACAGGTCACCGAGAGCAAAGGCTTCTCGGCTGGAAGAGTTACGGCACCCCGGCTGACGGGCGTACCGGCTCGCTGGACTCAGCGAGACTTGCAATAGCGCACTTGGCGAACCTTGCCCTTCCCGGGCCGACTTAGTCTCTTGGCGCTACCTGTCAACACCCTACAAGCTATGCCTCTCGGGTGGTGACGGCAGACATAATCCAGCCCACGCAGGGACTTACCGGAGAGTGTACGCTTGTCTTGGACTTAGAAAATTCTGCTCTGTTGGTTTGGTTATATCTTCGGAAGAGCCTCTTGGGCTCTATCTAATCTTTCCTATGGTCATATACAAATATCTAGTGAAATGAGGGAGTTTTGGATCCCAGCCGACCTCTCGCGGAGCTCCTTCGTAACCACCGTAAGATCTCCGCCGACCCTTCGACCTCGGCAGGATAGCACCGTAGTCGCTCTCAATCTGGGACGCTCAACCGCTCCTGTTTAAGACTGTAGACGGCTCTCACTCTGAGACAGCGCCGACTTGCTTAAGTCACCGACTGTTGGTATGGCGTCACACGTGGGTCACCATATTTTCGGTGCGGTACTACACCACAACTGCCCCGGTCACGATACGAACCCAGCTGGTGAGTGTCTTGACCCAACTGGTGTGTCATCTGGATCTCTTCGCGTCACTCAGCGCATTAAATCTGGTTGCCACAACTTCTGCTACCCACGTCGTCGCCAGGTGTCTTCCACGCGACTTCTTGCTGGTAAGCTTGCGCCGCTGTGCCTTCCTTGTTCACTCCAGCTGACTGTCTCACCTGTCGCCCATTCGCAGTAGTCTCTCATGACGAAGCCGGCTTGGTCCGTAATTCCGTCATTCCTTCCACATATATCAGATGCATTTTGCAGTAGCTTTTCCACTCCGCCGAGCCTGCATGGTCACTCGGTGGTGGTCAACATGTGGTGCAGTAGCTTTTAGTCTTCGTCTGCAACCTGCACCATTTGCAGACGACTTCCACGTTTCTTGTTTCGCAAGTAGTCGAACAGGAGCCCTTCGCACGACAGATTAGCGAGCGGTTCCCAAGTTGGTTCGTCGTACCCGATCCACTTGACTTTGAACAATCTTTGAGCTCGACTGTTACTCGTTGACTCTGACATCTCGTCACCGAGGATTGCTTCCACTTCGTACTTGTCAGCGTCCTCACCGAGCTCCCAGCTGTCTTCCGGCAGTAATTCCTCGTCGAAATCGAACCGTTGATTCTCGCTGAGCTCGTCGACTAGCGGAACTGTGGGTCTCTGCCCCAAGTCGGTGACCTTCTTTAGCCGGGACACATGGACCACTGGATAAAACCTGTAGCCACTCTTGTCAGGGAGTTCCAACTCATACGCGAATTCTTCAACCTTCTTCTTCACCCTGAACGGACCGTGCCACCGGTGAGCCAACTTCTTCTTTAGGCCCGGCTTGACTCTCTCCATGAACAACCACACTTGTTCTCCTGTCTGGAACAGTGACTTACGGGACTCAGCTGAGTCCGTGGGCGGACCTTCTTCTTCCTCAGCTGACTCCGCCGAATCCGGCCGTGCTCTCTGTTCCTTGCTGCTGAGTCGTGCATTATGTTCCTCAGCTCGCCGAGCCTTCTCGGCTAGTTGGTATTCCTTTGCAAGTCGTAAGGCGATTTCCCGCTGACGGTTGGCCTCTCGTCGCCATTGCTTGGCGTCAGCAGAACTCGCTGGGTCCTTTTTGATAGTAGACGTCATGGCCTTCAGGGTGGACTGCGCGTCCCACCCGTGCACCAGATAGAAGGGCGTCTCCCGCCGAGTGGTGTCTCGAGAATTATTGATGGCGTGCACCAGTTTCTCGGCGATATCGTCCCAGTCGGCTTGTAGCGGGTCCTCCACGTACACTCGAACAGTCTGAATCATTGTCTTGACTGAGCGTTCTTGCTGGCCGTTGGCCTGAGGTCGGTAGCTCAGCGTGGCTCGAGATCTCGACTGCATCAGCTCGGCGAACGCCTGAAACACTTCACTCATGAACCGCGGGTCTCGGTCATGGCGAATGAGTGACGGTGCTCCGAATCGTCGGAACACGCATTCTTCGAAAGCTTTGGCCACCTCGAGTGCCCCAGTCTCACTCATTGCTTTGGCAATGACGTATCCAGTGAAGTGATCTTGGAATAGTAGCAACGCAGTGTTGCCCCGCTGAGTCTTAGGAAGCGGGATTACAAAATCCATTGACACCATTTGGAACGGGAACTCGGATGCCACGTTTCCGGGAGAATATCCCTTCAGCTGAGGCTTGCTTTTGCTGGTACTGCAGTCTTCACAGGCTTGGACATGTTTTGCTACGTCGGCGTACAGTCCAACCCAGTAGAACTCAGCTTTCACCCTGTAGAACGTCCGAACTATGCCTTGGTGGCCACCTTCAATCGCGTTGTGGCAGCTGTGGAGGACTTCGTCAATCAATGTCGTCGGAACTACTAGTCTGAGGGCGAGATCTGCCGAGTCGAGCTCAGCGCGGTGCCGTTTCTGACCTTGGTAGTAAAGCAGTCCGTCCTCGCTGAGTACAAAATTATCCGCGACCTTGCTGGCGTTCTGAGCTCGGCGGTGAGTGAGGCCATCAAGCTCTCCGCGCAGGAATGCTTTCAGGTCTGCCCACCTGAGCTCTTCGTTCTGAGCGTTTGAGATACGTCGTCGTCGCTCGGCTTGTACCACTGCTGGGTCGATGTCCGCCACGTCCGGGGTTCTATTCTCGTCGACTTCGACTTGGGCTTGTCCTTCGACTCGGCGGATTCGAGATGATACTCTTGGGGATTCAAATTCAGTGTCCTCAGTGTCCGCTCCTGGTAGTGACGGTATCTTCGGCCCGTCATCGAGCTCGATCTTCGTTTCATCTTCAAAGTGGACTCGGCGCTTCTGGTTCCGTGTCATTACTGTCACTTTGGCTTTGGCTTCTGCTGAGTCTGTCTTGACTTCGGCATAGAGGATTTCGGATATCCTGTTTAGTGCTTTGAGGTCGGTCTTGCGTTCTCCGCTGAGGATCACTCGGCCGGCTTTGTCTTCCAGAGCTTCAGTTGCCAGAGAGTCGGCGGCTGCATTGTAGTGACGTACTACGTGCAGATAGCGGACCGATCTCAGTTGTTCGGTCATTTGCTTGTGGCGTGCTAGTTCGACCTGCAGCGTCTCCTTCCTACATGCGATCACCCCCATGGATTGCTGGATCGCTAGCCGAGAGTCGCCCACGATAATCAAATCCGTGACACCGCGCTCTAATGCAGCTTTCACTCCATTGTTCATGCCGGTGTACTCGGCGATATTGACCGTGGTCGACGAGAGGTGCGCGCTCGCAGCGATCTCAATGTCCCAAGAAGGTAGACGCCACAATATCCAAGAGCAACTGCCATAGCCGCCATGCTTCTCAGTCTTGGCGGACCCGTCAAATGACAGCAAGTATCCTTCAAACTCACGGGGCACATGTGCATACAGTAGTTCTGGGTCGAGTCGGACTGTAGCCGAGTTCTTCGATGGCGGGGCCAGGTGTGTCAGGGACTCGTCGAGTCCAATGTGCGGCGTGACGGTTGCCTGTAACAGTTGAGCGAAGTCGACGTCTTGTTCACGAACACGCTTGATCTTCAGGTGGTATGGTGACAGAAGTACTGCGAAGCTCACTGCTCGTCCATACAAAGACTTCGACTGGTAAACCCACTCCAATGTGGAAAATCTCGTGTAGATGTGAAGCGTCTTTCCGGCGAGAAGAGTGTGGCAGATCTTCAATAGATGTAGCAAAGCCAACACTTCCTTCTCAGCTGGATGATAGCCGAGCTCGTTTTCCTTGAGCACTCGTCCACAAAACCGCACTGGGTGAAGTTTCTCCTCGTGAGGCTGTAACAGCGTGCTGCTCAGCGCCCACTCATTTGCGAAAAGCATGACGTGGACCTCTCTGGCCGCGTCGAAATGTCGAAGTATAGGAGCGTCAGCTACCCTTTTCTTCAACTCGGCGAAAGCCACCTTGGCAGCAGTGAGGTCACCCCCTTGACCGAAGTCGTCGTCTTTCAGCTGATACAGGACTGCCCCGTACACGGCCATGTTCTGGACGAACCGATTGTAGTAGTTCAACGCCCCCAAGAATGCTTGCATTCCCTTCTTAGATTTCGGGAACGGCAGTTCGGCGATCGCCGCCATCTTAGCTGGATTCGCCCGGATCCCACTCGACGAGATCTCATGCGACAGGAAGTCGACTGCTGGTTGCACAAATATGCTCTTGGTAAAACTGATGCTGATCCTGCACTCGGCGAACCTGGCTAACAGTCGACTCAGTGTGTCCAAACACTCGTCGAATGTGGCTCCACCAAAGCAAATGTCGTCGACAAATGACCGGCGCTTGAATACCGGGGTCAAAGCCGACTCATCGGTTTCGCCATTGGTGAACATATCACCGTCTAGCCCATTGACGAGATCCTGTAGCGGATCTGACTCGGCTGAAGCACGATGATCCGCTTCGAACTTGGATGCTGCATTTGGGGAAGGCTGAGTCAGCTGGTTTGTCGTTTCGGCTTGCTGGCTGCGCTGGATCGCTGAGGCGGCCTCAGCTCGGCGGACGCGCTCGGCGTGAGCCGCCCAGCCACCCCGTGGCTGTACGTAACCCCACAAGGCATTGTCGATGATGCGTTGATAGATCATCGGAGCGTTCTTCAACCCAAACGGCATCCTGAGCCACTCGAAATGTCCTAGTGCGCATACAAACGCCGAGATCTCGCGGGCTCGCCGAGTCATCATAACCGCCCAAAATCCACTGGCTGCGTCGAGCGAGCAAAACCAGAGGTAACTTTCCAACTCCGTAAGCAGGTCGTCGACTAGAGGCATCGCATACTCCATCAACACCGTGATAGCGTTGACCATCTTGTAGTCGATGCACAGCCTGATGTCGACGCCATTCTTCTTTAAAACAATCACTATAGGTGACGCCCAAGGGCTTTTCGAAAAAGCGATCAGCCCGGCCTTGAGTAGTCCCTTCAGCAGCTCGTACAACTTCTTCAAATGTTTGAGCGGAACTCGGCGGGCTCGTTGTTTGATCGGAGTGTGACCTTGCACGTCGATATCACAAATTGCTCCGTAAGCTGGTGGAGGCAGCGCATTCCCACTTGCGATCATAATTCCTTCTTGTTTCTTCAACATCGCCACCAGCTTGGCCCGTTGACTCTCCGTGTGTGCGGTGCACACCACATTCTTACTGGCGTAATCCAATACCGTCGGCGCCGAGTCGGTTAGGTCAGGGAGAAATGCCAGTTCGTGAGCATAGTCGGCGAGATCAATCTCGTTAGCCGAGCTCTCGAACTCAGCAGCTTCCTCATCCGTAGCACTTATCATCGTAATGGCTTCATCCTCGCAGAGTGTCATCGCAGCGACAAACCGGAGACGGAGGTCTTCCTCAGGATCATCGGCCAGACACAAATCGCTGACTTCAATCTCGTCACGAAGAACCTTGTCCATAGCGGCGCTACAGGAGCGCCCACCATTGTGTTCATCCGTCTCCAACTCGGCGCCAAGCTTCCGAGCGTTATCCAATAACTGCGTCAACTCGGAGATAGAATCCTCCGCTTCACGCACTCGACTGCGTCCTGACACGACAGTGGCTTCTTCAGATCCCGCGTCCGCGGTTAACGCTGAGTCCGTTTCGCCCTTGGAGTCGTCTGTAGGAACTGGTTCTGCCAACCCGTCGGTCTCGCTGGTCACCCCAGCCGAGTCTACCGAATAGGAGGCCGGCTCCTCAACACCACTCGACTCCATAGGGGCTGCAGTCAGCCGGTCACGTTCTCCATGACGCGTTGCGCTCGTCCGTCCGACACCGTCCTCGCCCGGCTGGCGTGGATCTCGATTCATCACCCCTTGTGGTCGGGTATATCGCCGCCGTTCTACGGCCGGTGGTTGCTTGGCCAGCCACTCATCGTACAGGCGCTGCTCGCGTTTGAGCAAGTCTTTGTCGATTGCGGCTTCGTAGGCGAGGACCTGCCAGTCGCGGTATCTCGCCGATGTCAGCCTGACATATCCATCGTCAGGAGCCAGCTCGCCATATGGGGCCCAATGGACCACTGGGAAGTGGGCGGGACACCATACGAGCTTCCCACTAACATTCGTGAGTAGAATTCGAGTGGGTCTCCTGTGGGAGTTGTGTATCAAGGTTGGCACCCAGTCCTTCGTTCGTCGCACCCATAGTTCATGGGTCTCGTCACTCGGCTGCTTTCGTCGTAGCTGGAACTCAGCGATCATCCTGGCCTGAATGCTAGTCGACTCAGCTGGACCGTCGGTAACGTGATCACCATATGACGGTCCCGTAATCTCGGCTGCACGTGATTTGAAGAGCGGGATGATTACCTCATCAGGTAGCCTCGCTGTCGAATTGTACAAATCAAGCCGGATACCAGCTGGAATCATGAAGTCGGTTCCCAAGATTAGGTCGACACCGGCATGATGATCCATAATCCACACCTCGAATTCGTAAACAATCTTCCAGCCGAGTGTCACCTTCACTGTCGTGCGGGACGTCGTGAGCAACTTGCCCTTGTTAATGCCTTGGACGTCGATCTGCTTATCCGTGCTTGCTCGGGCCTTCAAGCGTAGCTTTTTAGCAAAAAATTCGCTAATAGCTGAGACGTTTGCCCCAGTATCCAGCAGTATCTTCGTACGCACATCATTTACTGCACCCATCACTAAGGCCCGCATACGGACTCGGCGGTCGAACTTCTGCGCTGACCACCACCCCATGCGCTCGCCTGGGTACAATCTCATCGTCTTGGAGCCTCCGCCTGCCCCAGCCTGCCGCTGTGGCTGAGGCTCCATCATTCCACTTGCCATGACTCGGCGATCTTCCTCTGGATCGTCGAGTTCATCATCCCCGTCACTTTCACGTTCAAGTCCGTCGTTTTCGTATTCAAATCCCGCACTCTCTGCTCCACACATCTCGGGCCGTTGCGCTTCGCTGACAAAGGCGAACACATAGTTCGCCTCTACTGCCGGCTCAGCTAACTGTGGCAGCCCGATATTATCCAACCCAGTCGGTGTTGGCGGGCCACCTAGTTTAAATTCTTCGGCTCATAGATGTCTTGGAGGTCGGCGGGGACCGTGGACTTGTCGACGGAGGTACGGACGAACTTGGTGAGCTTTTCGAACCGCTGGAACATCTCACAACGGCCAACATCGTGGACCTGCTTGCAGAACTTGCACCGGCGGTTGCAGAAGTGCGCCGAATGGTTTGCGCCACCACAAGCGGCGCACGGACCGTAGCGCGGGCGCTCGCCAGAGTCGCCTCGGCTGCCACGTCGGTCAAATGACCTTCCCTCACGTGAATCATCTCGGCGACCACGGCGTTGACGCTCGGCGGAATCATCACGGCGGGACGGACGGTCATCTCGGCGACGTTCCGCCGAGTTGTTTTGTCCGTTCGTCCGTTCAATGCCTGCTCCTGCGTCCACGTAGTTCTGATCTTGATCAGACTCGGAATCGCTGTATTCACTGCTGCTGCCGGCACTGCTTGAAGACCCAAGCGCGTTGATCCGGCGGCTCGACTGGCGAGATTCAACCCCATGGTACAAGTCATCGACCGACGCTTCAGCCACTGCGACTCGCCGATCACGACTATCGTCACGGCGGCTACGTCGGTCATCCCGGCGCGGGTCGCGTCGGTCATCTCGGCGGGGTTCACGTCGGTCATCTCGGCGGGACTCCCCTCGCCGAGAGTTATCACTTCGACGAGTGTCTCGCGTCCGATTGGAGACCATGCGATCACGCTGCTTCTTCCTCTTCTCGCCGAGTATCTTCTTGTTGATGATCTGTTCCACCCGCTGGATGTCGGCGAGTTGAAGTGGATACAGCAGATCCATCACTTCGTCGTCGCCACAATTGAGGAGGAACTGCTCCACGTGATCGGACGCATCCGCGCCACCCTTCTCGTATTGGATCTTGGCGGTGCGGGCGTATCCGTTGAGTCGGATGAGGAAATCGCATATGGGTTCGTTCTCCTTCCGACTCGCCGAGTAGTACCGAGTGCGAGCTGACTGGTCAAACTGCGAGCAGTAGTAATCCAGGAAGGCTTCGTTGAGCAGGTTCCAGCGCTGCTGCGTCTTCTTGGGCAACTGCCGGTACCAGCTCTTGGCCGCCCGACCCAGGCTCAGCGAGAATGGTTCGCACCACGAATTTTGAGGCATCCGGGTGCCTTTCATCTCGTAGATGAACCGCTTTAACCACTGGAGAGACGCATCCGAACGGTATCGCTTTCCATCGAACTCAGCTATCTTGTCAAGTGAGAAGTGAGTGCGAATCTCCAAGTACTTGGTGTCATCTCGCTCATCGTCATCGTAGCTGAGTCGGCGGATTTGATCTTTCACTGTCTCTTCTTGGTCACCCCTGTTGTAGAAGTCGTCGTCATCGCCGAGTTCGGCGTTGTCGCTTGCATCATAGAGGTGATCGAAGCGGCCGCTGTTCGGCCGGTCTTTCTTCGGTGCTTGCATATGCGAGTCTTCGAAATAAGGGGTGCCCACTGTCGACCGGAACTTCTCGGTTTTTGCTCCCCTCTTGGTTTCCGGTGTCTTCGGCAGAGGCACCTTGCTCGGATCCGCAGTGAGTTCCAACATCTTGGCCGATCGGTCTTGGATGAGTTGGCGGGATCCCGGCGCTCGTTCAAGCCCGAACTCAGCGCGGAGACGGCGTTTCCACCGAGTGATCTCAGCTCCAGCTCGGCTCAGAGTCCACCCGCCCAAAATCAGGCTGTTGGGTCGACTGTTGCAGCGGAAACCCATGGCTCTCAGAAGCAGTACCGTGTCTTCGATGAGCTGGTTGATGCTGGTGCTGTTCACTGGCTGAGTCAGCTCAGGCCCAAGCACCGGCCACTTCGATTGCGCCATAGCCACCGGCGCGAACATCATCATCCACTCACTTTGCGTTCTCATCTCTTCGCCGAGGCGCGCAAGTACCTTATTGGCACTCGGCGTGTCGGCGTTCCGGGTTGCTCTTGGGATAAGGGGCGGACGTTCCCCTTGAGCAGCCCCTTGTTCTTCATCGTCTTCGTCCGCACTTGCATTCAGCTCGGCGACGAGGTTGCGCTCAACTGGGCGCGGAATTCCCATCCGGCTCACTTGAAGCGACAGCTCGTCGACCTCGCTGAGTAACTCCGCTGTCGACTTCACATCGTCGTCAGCTTCCTCCTTCTCTTCATACTCTTCATCACTTCCTTGGCCTCGAGTATCGTCGTCTTCAAACTGGACACTGCGGGCGGTGTTCGCATCCACGTCTACAGCCCGCTCACTTGCCGAGTTCGGAGATCCGGCCGGGGGTCCTCCAGCAGTCGCTGGACTTCCCGGGCTCGGCGGTGACGATCCTTTGGCCATCTTGCTCACTTGTTTTCTCGAAACTTGGTTACTTGGTACCTGCGACAATTCGCACACCCTGTTCCCGGGTCGCGGCACCAGTTGTGGTATAGCAGAACGCACAAAATTAGTCCTTGCCTTACCGACACAACAATCGCCGAGCTAGTCGGCGTTTATCGGCCTGCGCTAGGTTGTCCCCAGCGGTTCGGCCCTTCCAGGACAGTAGTGGCGGTTCTCGCCGAGACCAGGCAACCAAGCCAGTCAAATCTTCCGAGAGTCAGCTGAGCTCACTGACTTCGTTCCACAAAACCCTGTGCCCTCCACCAAAGGATGGACGACGGCGCGCGAGCGCTTTTACAGGTCACCGAGAGCAAAGGCTTCTCGGCTGGAAGAGTTACGGCACCCCGGCTGACGGGCGTACCGGCTCGCTGGACTCAGCGAGACTTGCAATAGCGCACTTGGCGAACCTTGCCCTTCCCGGGCCGACTTAGTCTCTTGGCGCTACCTGTCAACACCCTACAAGCTATGCCTCTCGGGTGGTGACGGCAGACATAATCCAGCCCACGCAGGGACTTACCGGAGAGTGTACGCTTGTCTTGGACTTAGAAAATTCTGCTCTGTTGGTTTGGTTATATCTTCGGAAGAGCCTCTTGGGCTCTATCTAATCTTTCCTATGGTCATATACAAATATCTAGTGAAATGAGGGAGTTTTGGATCCCAGCCGACCTCTCGCGGAGCTCCTTCGTAACCACCGTAAGATCTCCGCCGACCCTTCGACCTCGGCAGGATAGCACCGTAGTCGCTCTCAATCTGGGACGCTCAACCGCTCCTGTTTAAGACTGTAGACGGCTCTCACTCTGAGACAGCGCCGACTTGCTTAAGTCACCGACTGTTGGTATGGCGTCACACGTGGGTCACCATATTTTCGGTGCGGTACTACACCACAAGGGGCACCGCCGCCCATCGTAATAATGACCGCGCCGGCTCCTCCTGGACCAGGATTACCGCGAGACCCACCATCAAAGAAGAGCAAACGACGTTCAGCTGAGCTAATCGGCCGGGGGATATGGGAATCGTGCTCCGTCCTGCTGGTCAGCGCCAGGTAGCAGAGTTTCGCCGCAGCGACGCGATGCTGATGCGTAGAAGGGGCAGTCGCGTAGGACCGAATCGTCAGGTACGCAGAGCGTAGCCGTCCGTGAAGGATGGCCGCAGCCGCAAGAGCCGAAGTATCTTCCAGGTTCTCACGGTAGAGGCATCGACGCCGCCAGATTGCTTGCAGGGTGGTGACGACACCCAGGGCCCAGCACCATTGAAGGAGTTGGTGGACTTGCCCACGAACCTTATCGCGCGTCTCCTCTGTGTCTTGCTGATGCAGCTCGTCGAGGAACTCCCACATCCCGACAGGTACATATACTAGTTTGAAGCCAAATGTAGCATGAATTCGTTGCTCCGAAATCTCCATTCCCAATGCCACCCACGGCGAGTAGAAGACCGTCCAAAGACTTACTGCGCTAGGGCAGTGCCAAAATGTGTGAGCTGAAGTGATGGAAGTCTGAAGGCACTCCTCGACGGGGCATCCGGGGACGCGTCGGTGAACATCCCACCATTTGAAGGCCCTCAACTTTAGGCGGTAAAAAATTTGTTCGCCCCACCCGGTGGCGCCGGTTATCCGCCTGATGTCATTCCAGCTCACCTGTGCAATAGTCTTGGCAATCTGCCCTTGATCCTGAGCCCACTGCGCCGCTCGATCCGCCACTTTTGTGCGACCACGACTTATAATCGCTGATCTCACCGCCGACTTGTACTCGTGGCGAGGCTTCGTCCACTTACGTTTCTTCTTCCACAAACAAACCAGCCGATTCAGGCGCGGATGTGGCTGGATAGAATGTATGTGTGCCTCTGTCCCTCCGTACTCGTTGAGTGTGGTAATAGCTGCCAACCGTGAAGCTACTGTCATGTCCAGTACCGGTCCCCCAACCGTGACCGATATGCTGATTGTTCGTTCCAGAGAAGCTGCTGAGCCTGCATGGGTAGAGGGAGCTTTCTCGAGGCAGCGGGCGAACAGCCACAGGATATGGTGCAGAACGCGAGTGGCGGCGCTGTTGAGATGATATTCCCGCTGAAGCAGGAAGCGTAGGAACTTGCGCGCGTGCGCGCTCGGGGAACGTCCATCACAAAGGAAACTTGCCCCCCGGAAACTTCGAAAAGGGCGTATATCCCTTCGAAGTAGCATCGACTAGGCTAGAATTGTAAATTCTTGTATTATAGCCTTGATACAATTGCTTACGGAAGAACCTGTAAGATATTATAGCCGGACCACAATGAAAACAAACTGGTGAATGTTGACCCTGCTCAACACGAGCAACATCAAAACCCAACCACCCACTGAATGTTGCGCGAAGAGTCCTGGGTAAAACAAAATGCAGCTGCTAGAATAATAAAACCTACTGGGTTTTACGTGCTTGTGTGGGGCTATAGAAGTTGGTACATCAGGCGGAGCAGATGTGGAAGAAACTTACCTCGTCCAACTATTACAGCTATAACGGTCTACCGGTTCTCCAATTCTGAGAGATTTTTGGTGCGTCAATAAAATCCAGAGCTTCCCCGTGTGGAGCACGGCGTTAGTCCTGTAAAAAGGGTAAGTGATGTAGTAAATAAGGGTACACTAATGGTGTTCGTTTCATTATAGGGGGCTTTGCCCCCTATAATGAAACGAACACCATTATTATTATAATAGTGTGCCCCAAAAAGAAACCTGCTCACCGATATCAATCTCAAGTGCTGCTCTATTAACCCTTATAGTCCAGCCCCCACTTTTGTCCGAATGCCGCAGCATATTTGGCGTAACATTTCGCCTTTATGTACTCGGAGGACAGCAAGGCAGGGTTCCCGTGCACGAGATCCTTTTTTGAGATGTCGAGCGCCTTGTACACCTCCTTACTGGTGACCCTGTTCTGTAACAGGGTCTCGAAGTCGGCCTTATCGGTGATAAGTTGCTTTACAAACGCCTCGTCTCGCAATATGCGCTTTCTTGATCGCATTGATTTTTTCCCCAAGTTTGCTCGTGGACAGCAAACTCTTCAATTTCTGGACGCCACCAACCGCAGCTCTTTCTTCGGTAGTAGTCTCATCATCCGACATGAAGCCCCGAAGCGATCGCTTGTCGTATTCGCCACCCGACGCCGGTAACTTGATCGCGGAACGCGCTGCGGGCGCCGTGATAGCGTCGATGCTCACGAGGAGGGAGAGCGTGACAAGGAGCAAAAGTGACCACTTGAACATCGTACGCTGCAGTACAGTACTCTGGCGGTTGAGATGAGAAGACTCTTGATGTGTGGCCGGAGCAAATTGGAAAGTGACTATGCTGTAGACACTACATGCAGAAAATGTTGATGCCATATTGATACTGTATGCTGGGCTGTTCGATCCGATCCGCAATGTACTGTAGTAGCCCTGCTGCTATAGAAAAATCATCGGTTTTCATCAGATTTGCAGAATCAGGGTTTTCCCAGATATAACATGGTCTGGAAGTCGCCAATTAAACTTGGATGGACGCGTTCCTGAAAGTGCTCCACAACCGCTTCCGATTATTTGAGATGTTGTTCACACCAATTTACTGAGTACGGGACTTGTTTTTCTATAGTGCCTGATACACTGTATACTTAACCCTAAGTCTCCGAGCTAGAAGCTGATATAGCGTCACTGGGGCTCATTGACAGCGTAAGCCCCACCTCAGCATACGCGGGCTTAATTAATTTTCCAGTGTTTGGCATTCGAAGAGAGCAAATGCATACCTTCCAAGATGCTTATAAAGAATGTACACACGTTATATCTCTGAGAGACATAACTTATGTCTCTCATTGCTATATTTCAGGATTCCTGAAATCAGGAATACATCTACCTAGACACCAATGGTGTATATACAATATATATTTATTACATATATATTGTATTGATGCACATGGAATACACTCAACTGACAATGTGCTAACCTTCACTGCCCTTGACTCGACTACATGTACATCATCATTGATGATTCATCAATGACCTCGAGAAAAAGGACTCGAACGGATGTCCGTTTTCACGATAATTCTAGAGGAACAGGCTGTTTCGAACAGCAACCATTACATATATAAGGATCACGCGACGTTTTGGCATAGCAAGACGAGTAAACTGATCACGCGACTTTTTGGCAAGCAAGGCGAGTAATCCTTAGTGCTGCATTATTATTACAGACGTATCCATCGATATTCGCAGGGGGTTACAAAGTGATTTCACAAGGGAATCAATCAACACGAATTGTTCTAACCTGCGATTTCACCCACGGTTCGAACATTCCAAATCACCCACCTCCGGAGGTGGGTGATTTTGATTTCGCTCCAAATCGCATGCGGTTGTGAGAGAAATCACATGAGCGCTCTGGCGAAATCGCATGCGATTTCCAAGCGAGTTTTCTGAATTCTGACACCCCCTATTAATAAATTGATTAGTTCCTAAAAAAACTGTTGCCTTAGGCAACTTGCCTATCCTAGTTCTAGATCCTGGTGGCAACCTGGCTGATGTCCTGTCACTTTCTAATCCGCCTCCAAATACTTCGCGCTCCCGGTTACGGTATTTGGTTGGCATGACTGTCAGGTTCAACTCCGTCGTGCGTCTGTGCCGCGTCGTACTGGTGGTACTTGTCATTCTTTCAGTGCGTGTCGATGGTATTGTCAATTCCAGAACTTCACGCCATGTCCTCGATGTCGAATCACGTTACGACCACAACACGCGGAACTTGAGGGGTCACAAGCACACACTCGACGACGAGGAAAGAGCTAACATTCCCGTCATCTCAACGCTCGCTGACAGGATGTCGAAGAAGCCGAAGAGTCAAGAGGAGGTATTCCAGCTCTTCACCAAGATGAAGCTGGTCCATGAGAAGTCCAACCTTTTTGAAAACCCGCAGTTCCTGAAGTGGACCAGCGCGGTTACCAAAGGATACAAGGATTCCCAAGCGGCTGACATGGCTATCGCCTTCACATTGGCGGGGCAACGCGGAGATGAAGCTCTAGCGAAAATGATCGTAGAGGCCAAGAAAGTGTCGAGTACGAAGGATGTGGCTGTCCGACTGGAGGAGGCTCAGATCAAGAACTGGCTGAGCAAGGAAGAAACTGCAGATAACGTCTTTCGGGCTCTGAAAATTGAGAATGACGGGTACATTTCTTTGAGGAACCCGCTGCTGGGCACTTGGGTGTCTTACGTGAAGAAGATTGAGGAAAATCCGTACAAGCTGCTGCTCTCGAAAATGAGGGCGCGTAATAGCGACGATATAGTTGCGACTTATATTTGGTCGGCCAAGCAGGATCTGCTTGGGTCGACTATTGCCCAGAAAGTGGAGAATGTTCTGCTCGACAGCTGGATGCCCCAAAGCGCGGATGAAGTTTTCAAGCTCCTAAAACTGAACACTGGAGGCAGCAATATCTTTAACTATCCCCGCCTGAGCAGTTGGGTCTCCTACGTGACGAAGATAGAGGGGAAGCAAGCAGACGAGCAAATGTATACGGTGCTTCGAGCGGCTTACGGTGACGATGAGCTGGCTACGATTCTCGCAGCGTCGAAGCAATTGGCCCTGGGCAATCTGGCTAAGAGGCTGGAAGAGGTGCAACACAAGGTTGGATTGAACGAGGGGAAAACTGCGGAGGGATTTTTCACCAATCTGAAGCTGAACACCCAAGGCGACAAACTTTTTGAGAGCCCGGCGTTGCATTCCTGGGTCGACTACGTGACTAAGTTGAGTCCAAAAAACGCTGTCGTGTTAATGCTGTCGGCTCTGAAGACGAGTTACAAGGACGATGGAGTTCTGGCCAAAATGTTTCTTGCGGCGAAGGAAAGTTCCTCCACGAAGGCTATTGCCGGAAAGCTGGAGCAAGCTCAGATGAAGGATTGGCTCCGCAATGAAAAGTCTGCAGATGACGTTTTCAAGCTCTTAAATCTGGACGATGATGTGGATAACCTTTTGACCAACCCATTGCTGAGCAACTGGGTGGCCTATGTGGAGAAACTGAACGAAAATCCGTACGCGATATTGCTTGGAAAACTAAAGACTTTGAAGTTCACCCATACTGACGACAAGCTCGTCGAGATGATTATGAAGGCGAAGACAGAAGCCAGTACAAGTTCCATTGCTGGTAAATTGGAGGCAGCACAGCTCGAGAAGTGGTTGAGCGAGAAACAAACCGCGGCTGGTGTTTTCAAATTGTTGAAGCTTGATGACGAAGGGGCTTTCCTGTTGTGGAGATCGCATTTGAGGGCCTGGGTGGATTACGTGACGAAGCTCGATGCAAAAAATTCCGACGATGTCATATTGTCTGTGCTGAAGCCATACTACACCACTGACACCAAGCTGGCGTCAATGGTGCTAACAGGCAGAAAGGTGGATGAAGACATGTCAGCCAAATTCGAAAAAATAATCGTCAACAAGTGGCTGGGCGAAAAGAAATCGGCGGATGACGTCTTTGACTTCGTACTGAAGGAGAGTGGCGATCAAGCTCTTCAGAGCAGGTATTTGGATACTTGGGTTTCCTACGTGAAGAAGGCGGATAACGAGGACCCATACAAGACAATTTTCTTGGTACTACAGAAGCGCTTCGACGAAACAGAACTCAACCCCATGCTTTCTCGTGCAGCAGAAAGTAGCCACACGGAGGAACTTGGATGGCGATTGATTCAAGAGATGTGGCTGAGCAGAAAAGAATCAGCGCAGAAAGTTTTCTCTCGGCTACACCTGGACCGGGCAGGAACCAGGTTGTTCAAGCAGCCGGACCTAGCAATGTGGATCTCCCACGTGACGAGACTGGACGCAAAGAACGCGGATAAGAAGATGTTAGCTGTGCTCCAATCCTTCTACTCCAAGAAACAGCTCACAAAAATGCTTTCGGCAGCAAAAGAGGTCGACGAGACGAAGGCGTTTGCTACAAGGATGGAGAAGCAGCTACTGCTTAGCCCAGAAAAGTAACGTGAGAGCCCGATACTACATCCAGTAGCAGTTTTATCCAGGAAATGCATGCCTGTCTGCTCATCGAATTATGCATTTACTTTACTTTAAGTGCATCAATTGCAATAGTGATTTTGTGCGCGAAGGTGAAGACAACTTGGAATTAGTTACCACAGAGGCAATATTTCAGGTACTTAAGTAAATAATAATGAAGCTTGGTTATCCATGAAGAATATAAAGTAATGATCTCGGTGCTGAAGCCCGTCTATTCCAAGAAACAGCTCCCGAAAATGCTTGCGGCGGCAAAAGAGGTCGACAAAACGAAGGAACACGCAACAGGTCGGAGAAGCAGTTAGTCCGCAGCGAAGGAAAGTAAGTAACCGATCGGATAGTGTTCAGCATCTTGTATACCAGTACGGACGGGTGCGAATTAAGACTTTTATTTCGAATAGGTCACTTTAAAAAAATACACACTCGGTCGGATACTTACTCTTGTGCGGAATTAACTGACGTCAGTCATGGTTCGTCACTCTTGGTCCAAGAGTCTTGGACTCGCCCACTCGAAGCTCAGGTTGTATCAAGTCTGAGACGGACACATGTGCGCTGGAAGGCGCCCGAGTGCTTGAGGCCCATGGGAGTTGCGGCCGATGCGCGAACGAACCCGCGGTTCGCGTCGGACATTTACTCGTTCGGCATGTACCGCCCTACGCTCTGGACGACGACGACACGATCTTGGAGAAGGTGTTCTCTTGAGCGGCTACCCCCGCCCCGAGGGGTTTGCGGACGACAAGTGGGCACTCGTCAAGAGGCTGACGGATCCAGACAGGGGAGCAGCGCATCAGTCTTTCTTCGGCAATCACGGAGCTCAAGCTGTTTGCTGAGAGGGAGGAGCTGCGCAACAGCGTTGACAAGACTGACCGTGTATGTCCGGGCTGCAGTGCCGTAATGGGTGTTGAATTCACCTTCTGCGGAGCGTGCGGACGGACATCTGGTTGGCAACACTGTTGCAGCGTCTGCGTAAGGAAGGAAGGGAGACTGGCCATTGTAATCGTCGTGTTAACAATTACTCAGACAACTACTACTGTAGTACGAAGTAAATCGCGCAAAGAAGGATGGTGTCCTGGTCATGGATATCAGCTTGCACTGATCCCGCTATGACATATTGTGTTGACTCGGTGTGTTGGCTCGGTAAAGTCGTAATAGTTGAGAGTAACGCCTGTGCTCTGTGGTCAAATTTTGACAAAAGGATAGGCGCTACCCCTGGCAAATTTAATGTGTCAGGGTGGACAGACTGTTGGAAGTTATACCTTTAGCCAGCCAAGAATGAAAGACTGGCCATTATAATCGTCGTGCTAACAATTACTTAGACAACTACATCGCGCAAGAAGGAGACTGCTTTGCTCTCGCTCATGATTATGGATACCAGCTTGCACTGATCCCCCGCTATTAGTTGGCTCGGTAAAAGTCTACATAGCGGATATAAACGCCTGTGCTCCTGATATCAAATCCGCCATGAGACAGCATCCTGTCTAGTTTGTTGGGATCTAGACCATCAGCCAGCCAGCCCTTGAACTGCAGCGCCTGTAGACTGCCGATGAGATTTTTGTTGGCGTCGGATCTCTGTAGCTCCGCAGCAAACATCTTGGCCAGCTCCAGATCCTCAAAGCGTTTCTGTAAGTCGGAGAATACAGTGAATTCGTCTGGTCTGTCGTCGAGCTTGTTCAATCTTGTGACGTAGGAAACCCAAGTGCCAAACTCACCACTGCTGAACAGATTTCCCCCTTCTTGGTCGAGTTTGAGTAGCTTGAAAATGTCGTCCGCAGTTTTGTCTTGGCTTATCCACAACTGCTCCTGTAAACTAGCAGCAAAAGCCTTCGTTCGCGGAACTTTTTGCGCGGTAATGAGCATATTCGTCAGGCTTTCATCGTTGTAGCGCGTCTTCAGTACGGACAGCATCAGTTTGTCCGGATTCATCTTGTCCAGCTTTGTCACGTAGGAGACCCACATGTCGAAGGTCGGACTCTCAAAAAGCTTGCCACCATTTTTATCGAGGTGAAGAAGCTTGAAAACGTCATTAGCCGTTTTTTCGTCGCTCGCCCAAGTTTTGAGCAGCGCCTCGTCCAGTCCCGTAACATGGTAGTTGGTAGGGGTCCGGATTGTTTTCGCGTGCACAAAGGTGAGTTCCCGAGTGCAGTCAAATCTTGCGGAAAACGGATGATGGATCGAGTGCAGTGCACAGCCGCTGCGATGATAATACATGTACTGGGGGTTGCACCCCCAGACCCCCGCTAAAGAAAAACTAACTACTGGACAGGGCAACGGGTCCGTTCGCTGGAATGCTCGTCGCTGGGCCCGCCTACGCAAATACCGCGCGGGTTTGCTTTGGCTACGCTCCTCGCAACCGCTCACTGCCGAATACATGTTCATAAAATGGATGCACTCGATCCATCATCCGATTTTGATCAAAAGCACGTGGAGTTCCACCTATTTCGCATGTTTATGGACTGCACTCGAAGTCCTCAGATTTGCACGCGAAAACAATCTCGTTCCAGTTGGTAGTTCGGCTTTTCTTCGACGCAATAAGCATATCAGTGACTCACTGAGTGAGGACTTCGTCACCGTATCGTGTTTTTAGGACTGAGAACATCGCCTCATCCGGGTTCGTAATGTCCAGCCTCCTCACATACGAGGCCCAAGTTCTTAACATCGGGCTCTCAAAAATATTGTCCTCTGCCTTGTTCAGATTCAAAAGCTTGAAAACGGACTCGGCACTTTTCCCTTGGCCCTGCCACCTATTGAATAGCGCATCTTCCAATCTCGCGGCGACGATCGCTGTTATATGGTCTTGCTTCGCCACCACAAGCATACTCACGAGGCCCTCGTCCGTGTAGCGAGCTGTCAGTGTAGCAAGTAACAACTTGTACGGATCCTCCTCCACCATTTTCACGTAGGATATCCAAGAGTCCAAGGCTGGTCTCTTCAAGAAATCATACCTGTCCGGGTTCAGCTTGAGAAGCTTGAAAGCATCGTCTGCGGTTTTCCCGTCGTCGGTCCATTTTGCGAATAACAATTTTTCCTATCTCGCGGCAATCTTCCGCGTACTGCGGGTTTCTTTCGCGGCGATGAATATGTCAGCAAGAACGTCGTCATCGTATCGGGTCTTTAGAACTGAAAACATCAAAGCGTCCGGGTTCTTTCCGTCCAGCTTGGTAGCGTACGAGACCCAAGTGCTGAACACCGGATTCTCAAACAACTTGACCCCTTCGTCGTCCAGCTTCAGTAGTTTGAACACGTCGTCGGCTGTTCGCTTAGTGGTCAGCCAGATTGCGAGTTGTACCTCCTCCAATTGGGTTGCAAGATTTCGAGTAGTAGGGGCCTCCTTCGCCGCAACCAGCATACGCGCAAGTGCCTCATCTCCGTATCGAGCCGTGATCGTTGACACTATGACTGCATTCGCTGCGTCCGGGGTTTTCTTGTACGACTTGGTCACCGATTTGACCCATGTCTGGAAATTGGGACTATCGAAAAGGTCGGGTGTGGTTTCATGAAGCTTCAGCTTGGTGAAGAGCTTGTTCGCAGCCTTTTGCTTGTCGGGTGTCAGTTTTTCCACGATATTGGCGACGCCGGGAATTTTGTCGAGACCCCTCTCTTCAGAACTGTCGTCGTCTTCCTCCATTGTCGTCCACACATTAGACCGTAGGCGCCGATGCGTTTGTTGTGCACCGTTCTGGCCTTCTCCAATGACACCTTCTGAAAAGGGCGTGACTAGCCCCGAGGCCGTAACCTCAGTTACAGACGCGAAGCATATCAGTAATGTGACAGCAGTGGTCAATACGGCGAAGCAGCACTTCCTCGCCATTGAGCACCAGGGTTCGACTTGAGCGGTTTTGAGAGCGGATTCTTTCTAAATGGCAAGAATCCATTGTTGGTGTCCCAGGATTCGGAAATATCAGTGATCACGCGACGTTTTCACAAAGCAAGACGAGTAAACTGATCACGCGACGTTCTGGCAAGCAAGGCGAGTAATCCTTAGTGCTGAATTATTATACCGTCGAGTGACATAAGACTTGGGTAGCGGTGACAAAACGGATGGATATCCGAGACAAAACTCATCCATCTTCAAAGCGTGTCAGATGCATGCTCCTGTCACTTTTGCTAAGCCTACCTAACGGCCTTCAAGTTTGCGTATGAAATTGGATAGGTAGCGACCAAGGCACAGCTTGCCCTCATGCCGCTCCAGCAGAATCAAGTGCTGGACCAACACTTGACGCTGTGCAGCGCTGCGGACCTACCGCTGAGCGACTTTAGCATCGCGGGCAGCAAGAGTGACCCGTACGAGAGCTTGAAGCGCAACGGCGCCAAGCCCCGCAGGCCGTGCCTCAATAATACACTCAACCCCGTGCGGGGCCCACCAGTGCCACGCTCAACTTGAGTTTTACGAGAAAGACACACTGAACCCGGACGACCTGGTGTGTGTGCTCGTGTCGCCCGTGCCTACGTGTAGGTTGGCGGACGAGATGGACATGTCGACGCTCGAGTTCGATGACCAGAGTCACTCTTACAGCCGCCCACTCTGGGCGGCTGTAAGTGTGGGCGGCTGTAAATGAGTTTTGTTAGGTTGTGGGCTGAGAATGAACTTTGTGAGGTTGTGAAGCGGGGGAGTGGGCTATTTCGCATGTTTCTACAACATATTCGCAGTTTTGTCCACTCCAACATGGATGAGTTTTGTCTCGGATATCCATCCGTTTTGTCACCGCTACCCAAGTCTTATGTCACTCGACGGTACTGGGAATACCGAAGAATGAGGGATGGACAGCCCTCAAGGGATTAATTCCACGGTACTGCGTAAGCGTAACCTGGGTAAACATTCGTACAACATTAGAAATGTTGCATGATAGCAACGAACGCAGTAGCGCTCCTACTATTCTCTGGATTTTAATCCAGAGTTGTTGGGGGCGTGCGATCGAGGTGCTAATCACTATAAAACGACATAAAATCCGACTTCAAATAATTAATTATAAGGGTGTACAGAGTTAATATACGATAAAAACTGCGATCAATAATACCTGTATCTGAAAATATAAAGCCCAAGTGAATGTTGCTTGAGTTTTGTAGGGGTAACACGCAAAGTGAGAGTGAATGTCATGAGTGTTTTTTTTGTGTAAGAAAACCCCAGGTTTTGCGAGATAAACCCAGATGATAAACCTTATAACCCAGATTATAAACCTTAAACAGCGCTAAAACCTATACAAATGTAGTGCAAATGTAGCAGGTAAATCGCGAATTATCAAACGCCGGCCACCATCAGTGATGGTCCATCACTGCAGCTCCGACGCGTGGGGTGGCGTCGGCCGGCACGAAGCCCACCGCCAACAACAAATGCAACGGCGGATAGGATGCGAGCGCTAGCGATGACGAATGCACCACCAAGGCCATTAAGCCCAACGCGGACATGAACGCGGCGTTCATGTTCAGAACGCCAAGAGCACCATATCTCGACGTGACTGCTGACATCGTGCAGCGCACGCCATATCCGCAAGACGGACTTCGAACGGCTCCAGAAGTTCTACAACTTCTTTGTCGCCAATGACGAGGCCACGGCGCGCGCCATCAACGCCAAGGGTGAGCAGGTGGGCAGTGGGTGTGCGGAGCCGTGAACTCCAAGGCGCTCGCCTACATTCACGTGGCCCATGAGACCCGACAGACGCTGTTCTTGCTGCCCTTCGAGTCGACCGCGCTCACCAAGTACGGCGAGAACGAGCTAGCCTGGCGCGACAGCCTCGGTGAGATGGACTGTATAATTGGCGCGGATTTCGACACGACCAGCCTGCGCTACGTGTTAAATGCTGGACGTGAGCTTTGTGTTGCACCTGATACTGCGTCTCGCGTGACAAGCGCGCGGCGTGCCAGCTCATGCGTGAGATCCTGAGTCACGACGGCCACGCGCGGCTCGTGCTCACGCTCACGGACAAGGATCTGCAGTCCACCTTTGGCGCTATGACCATGACCGCCGACGCGGACGGCTGGGCCAAGACGAACCAGAACCTGCAGAGGCGGGTGCAGCCGTGACGAACGCGCCAGCGTGGGGAATGTGGGCGGCTCGATCCCAGGTGCTGCCGCCGGAGCCGACCACCTGTAAGCTCGACCTTGGTGCTACCGGTAGTCTGGCGCCATCCTCTGCATTACAGGGACGTTCGGGTAGCACTTCAACAGCTAATATAAAAACATATAATGTTGATGTACGGTCAGAATGATGCTGCGAATGAAGCCGCTTGATCAATCAAGTTAACCCAGGACAGGTATTATAACAGAACCGAAAAAACAAGAATTTCACGAGCTAATCTGCTCTTCGAGGAAGACGACGAGTCGAAATTCGACCAAGAAAGCGACAAGCGTCACCAGCTGCAATTCGTTTGTTTTAAGCTCGGCGACCCCCGTCACAATTTCAGATTCTTGCTGAAGGCTCCTAGAAAATCTCGTAAAAAGTAATTCCCATTATCCTCGGCAACGTGACCACTTCTTCTCAATTACGCGGAGGATCTCGGAAACCAAATCCAGAGCTTCTCCGTGCACAGCACGGCATTAGTTAATACTGGTAGCAGAGCAGCATCATAGCAATGGACGCCATCGGTGCAGTAGCACTGCTACTAGCAGAGCAGCACAGCATGATAGCAATGGATGCGGTAGCACTACTACCAGCAGAGCAGCACAGCATGATAGCAATGGACGCCATCGGTGCAGTAGCACTGCTACTAGTAGAGCAGCGAAGCATCATAGCAAGGGACGTCATCAGTGTAGTAGCACTGCTACTAACGTTAGCAGAGCCCGATCGGTCACATGCAAAAGCTTTGCTTATATTTTAATATTTTCTTAATACTTAAAAGTATTAAGAAAATTGGTATTCCCAGTCTACAGACGTATCCATCAATATTCGCAGGGGTTTACAAAGCGATTTCACAGGGAATCAATCAACACGATTAGATTTGGTGATGATTGACGGCTATATTTCCCTATATCGGCGATCGGATACGTCAGGGTATCGGACGATAGAGGTGCACATATTGAGGGGTACGTGCAGACGACGATGAATTTCAATACAGTTGTAGAAGGGCATCATCAGTCGCTGCTCCTGGATGACGCCCAGAACAAGACGTCCTACTTCAAGGAGGTGGAGGTCTGGAGGAGGCTCAACAACCCTCCACGTGGTGGAGCTCTTCGGCGCTTGCCACGTGAGCACGCCCGCCTTCTTTGTGTGCGAGGACGCCATCCACGGCAACTTCGCGGACCACTTCATGGAGGGCAAGAGCGAGATCTGGCGACTCTTCTACGAGGCGGCCGTGAAGCTGGAATACATCCACTCGCAGAAGGTGGTGCACGGCGACTTGAAATGCAACAACATCCTCATTGGCACGATAAGGCCAAGATCTGCGACTTTGGGTTTTCGTACATTCGGAGTCAGTCCGTGGGGCCCAGCAAGAAGGCGCAGACGGACACGGTGCGCGGGAAGGCGCCCGAGTGCTTGACGCCCATGGGAGTCGCGGCCGATGCGCCAACGAACCCGCGGTTCGCGTCGGGCATTTACTAGTTCTGCATGTGCATGATTGTAGCCTTTTCGGACGAGCCGCCCTACGCTCTGGACGACGACGACACGATCTTGGAGAAGATGTTCTCTGGAGAGGGCTACCCCCGCCCGGAGGGGTTTGCGGACGAGTGGGCACTCGTCAAGAGGCTGACGGATCCAGACTGGGAGCAGCGCGTCAGTCTTTCGTCGGCAATCACGGAGCTGAAGCTGTTTGCTGAGAGGGAGGAACTCCACAACAGCGTTAACAAGACTGACCGTGCTGCAGTGCCATGGTGGGTACTTTCACTGGCACTGACAGAACATGGTCGTTAGGTGGCGTTAGCATAAGCTAAGAGACATTAATGCACCTCACTTCAAATTAAATTACGTGGTGGGTACTGAATTCAGCTACTGTGGAGCATGCGGACACCGTGTCGGCAACATCGTTGCTGCGTCTGCGTAAGGAAAGAAGAAAGACTGGTCATTATAATCGTCGTGTTAACAATTACTCAGACAACTAAATCTCGCAAAAAGGATGGTGTCTAATCGACTGCTTTGCTCTCGTCCCCCGCTATTTATTGGCTCGGTAAAAGTCTGCATAGCGGAGATTAACTTCTACGCTTCTGTAGTCATATCCGCCAAGAGTCAGTATCGTGGATAGTCTGTTGGGATGTATACCTTCAGCCAGCCAGCCCTTGAACTGCAACGTCTGCAGACTGCTGATGATATTTTTGTCGGCGTCGGACCTTTTTAGCGCATCAGAAATCATCTTGGCGAGCTCCAAACTCCCAAAGCGTTTTTGTAAGTCGGAGATGGAGATCAGTCCTGGAAGGAGGATCAGTTTTCCGGGACGCGGTAAGAACTCGAAGCATGCGTTCTTATTTTTAGATGGCCAAAGAGCATCAGCAACCCCCGTAGACCTCACTTTGAAACTTGCATCGAGGTGCGAAACGATCTTCACAGCTTCCTTCCCTCTCTCCGGCTCCGTCAGTTCCCAAGCGTCAGCTCAACAATGGTTTCACCTAAACTTGCGGTTGGCGATCTTGCCTTTATCGGCCCTGCTCATGCTCCTGTTCTCGCCGAGTTCGGCTACGTGAAAGTCCATCGCTTCGACGGAAGTGACGCTATTGTTCGAATGGCCGGCCCAGATATCGATGATGGCGACGACAGCCAGGAATTCTCGGTGCCCATCGACACGCTACAACTACGAACTGTCGACGCAGACGAAGCTAACCTCTGGCCAGGAACATACCTGGGGCATCCCGTGGCGTTCATCCGACCAAGCGGCCCCAAAACGGGCTTGTGGACGTACGGGGTGGCAACCCAGTACGAGTTCCTGACCGATGGACCCTATCTGACCATCATTTCGGGTGCTGAAGTTGTCGCGTTGAAGCTTCATGATCCACCCCGAGCTTTAAAGGCGGACCCGATTACCTACGCGCTCCAAGTGGGAGCGTCTGTCTCCGATATGGCTGTAAATCCCAAGGAGCTGCTTCGACAGCAGAATGCAGTTATCGGGGCCTGTCGTACGAGACGCAACAACGGCAGCGAGCTGCCCACTGCGGTTCACGCGACTCTCACGGTTCCTTTCATACCCGATGAGATTGTGCCGTTGGTTCGACCCCATGACCTCAGCGTGATGAGACAGACGCTCCCACTTGGAGCGCGTAGGTAATCGGGTCCGCCTTTAAAGCTCGGGGTGGATCATGAAGCTTCAACGCGACAACTTCAGCACCCGAAATGATGGTCAGATAGGGTCCATCGGTCAGGAACTCGTACTGGGTTGCCACCCCGTACGTCCACAAGCCCGTTTTGGGGCCGCTTGGTCGGATGAACGCCACGGGTGCGCCGTCAGCACATTCTGGACTGCCTACGCGGTTCTCGTAAGAAGAATAAGCTGGATATGAATCGTGATCCGCAAGCATCCCATTCAAGTGTCGATGCCAACACCTCACCGCCGCAGGCTGAGGCCCTACTCCTCCCTGACGAATCCATGTCCACGTCGAGTGATGACGACATTGAAGACGTCAAGGCCATTCGACAGCAGAATCGTACCCTCGGCAAGCGTTCCCGTCGGTCGGAAACCGAGATTCAAGATTCACAGTTCTTTGATGACTCAAGCATAACAGAAGCGGATGGTATCAGCGACGACGAGGTAGAACCAAGGCGAGGAGCGTTTCGACCGACGGCCACACCGCAACGAGTTCACCGGTCGATAAGTCACGCGAGATTCAAAGGTAAGCCTGCTCAACTTGTACTTGAACGCATGCAACAATCTGTCCACGCACCCTTCTTGCCACTCCCACCGGTCTGTCGCGGTCTGTTCGATATCGGCTTCGGCAACCAAGGCTTGTCGCTTATGCACTGTCAGCCAGCCGATATGTGGGACCGAGCACATGCCCACGAGTCCAACGTCAGCTTTACCGATTTCTCGGAGAGAAACAGTCTTCGAGCAGCCACCCCCACTACGTCTCGAAGTGACGTGTGCAGCGCACTACGAGCACTCCGCGTCTTTGGTTTACACTTCTACAATCAAGATGTCATCGATCTCATTGACAGCGCTCTCAACTTTACGGATCGATACCGAGGTGTTCCTGACACAGACGCTCTAGGCTGGAAACCGATGGCGTTTTGGATCACAACGAAGTTCAGTAAGTTTCGAAGCTCTCTTGTGCTTCGCGACATGGACTCGGCAAGGCTGGTCGGAGGCGAGTTCTCGCGCACTGATGAAGATTTGCTCGAGCTTCTCGATCTCCGCCGTTCGCGTCGAACAGGCGACCAAGGCGGACTTCGCCCCCAGCAGACCCTGGACTCATCACGCCGAGCTGAAAGGCCCCGCAGAGAGTCATCGGTACGTGCAGATGTTCTGGTCGCACTACCGGTTCAAGGCACGAAGAAACTTTGCATGAAGTCAATCTCCCGAGCCGGATGCTCCGGCAACGGGAGCGGCGGATGTTTTGACTTCAAGCGCGCTCACTTCAAGCCAACGTCGCTACCAGACATCGTTAAGACCTATATTACCGAGAGCTACAAGGGCCTAGCATCCAGTTGTCAAGATCTGTGACTATCTTCATCTGCAGCCAGTCCCCGTTTACGTGTCAGTACTGTCCATCGTATGCATTCTTCCCGACGACCACTATCAGCCCAGCTACGTTTGCTCACCCGACTTGCTGCAGTCTCGGAACAAGATCGACTGCTGCATCTACATGAATTTGCATCTTCCCTCAATGTACAATTTCCAACGCCAACAAACACCACCGACGCAATCGACGCAGAATTGGCTAGATTCGCAACAGACCTGGTTACACGGTCTGGGGTCTCGCTTCCTACATTTGTTCGACTGGTACGTGACGAGACGACCAATGACAATCGACCCAACAAAGCACTGTACGAGCTCCAAGTGCCAGCAGCATCACACGCCAGGACGCCTACCGCCGCTGGAACGACATCGTCCGGCACGGGGTTCGTCCATCCTGGAAACCCACAAAACCCATCAGACAAACGATCCGCCCCGTTAACCACAAGAGTGCTCACCAGCACGCAGCCGCAGTGAGAAAACACATCCGGAAAGGGCAACAAGACGGGCGGTACCTCGTGTTCAACAAGAGCGTGCTCACGCTATGACCGGAAGTCTTCCTAAGCCCTATTGACGTTGTGGACAAATCCGGGGGCGATAGCCGCATGGTTAATGACTACTCACACCCTCGCGGATATTATGTCAACGATTTCACCGAGCGCGACAATTTTCCGCCTATAGCATACAATCCTCCATGAGACATAGCCCGACGAATTTACGACCTACGACTGAGGCACCCAGACGCTGAGGTGCTTCTCATGCTCGGAGACGTCTCCGGAGCGTTCCGGCACGTGCCGGTTCACGAAAACGAAGTGCACATGTTTGCATTTGCGTACGATGGCTACGTAGTCATCGATATTTCCTGCGGATTTGGATGGTGCGGTTCACCCGCCTTCTACGCGCTCGCAAGAACAACAATCAACGATATTTACGAAATCTCCCAACCGGAGTCCAAGGGATGTGACGACGAAGGTCACTTTCATGGAAGCGTCTGGTGTGACGATCACACGTGTGTCGAAGTGAACACCGGAACGCGGTGTCGTGACGCCAACATTGCTTTACGACGGGCCATGGCAACCGTCCTCGGGCCCACTTCAATCAACGACAAAAAGTTTACGCCGTGGCGGTCAATCAACAAAGCGTTGGGTCTGATCTGGAACACGGCCACAGGGACTGTATCGATTCCTACAGAGAAACTAGACAAAGCCAGTCGACTGGTAGCTCAGCTTTTGGAAAGCGGACGTGCATCCAAATCCGAGCTCAACAAGCTGCTTAGTGTGTTCCGTCGCGTGGTAACATGTTTTCCTGCTGCTCGCGCCTTCTACCAGCGAACGCACGTTGAATATGTGGTTATGCCACAATTTGACAAACGCCAACTACACGACGAGATCATCGAAGATTTGCGGTGGTTCAACGCAGTCCTCGTGCACCGAGACCGCTTCAACAGCATCCCAGTAGCTCAGTTCGCCACAGACCTGACCCATCTATTCACGTATACATGGACGCGTCCAACACGGGATTCTGCGCCCTAGAGCCTCAACGCAGGGAATTCATACGAGTACAATACACCAAGGAAGAGTGCGATGCACTTGCCTCTGGTACCTTCGACAGGTCAATCAATATCCGAGAACTCCAGAGCGCCGTTCTAGCAGCGCTCCGGTGGGGGCCGAAATGGCAACACGACGCACGAGCGACACCCGGTCTATGTCCGTCTCCACATTGATAACACAAGTGCTGTCGCTTGGTCGTCACGGCGATATAGCCGTCATCCAACGGCCCAGCTGTACAACCGCCTACTTTCGATCACCGAACTCCAATTTCAGCTATCAATCTCCGCCGAACACATCCCTGGCACGATGAACACGATGGCAGACGCCGGCTCCCGTGCATGGTCAGAATCGCACACACTGTGGTCCACATGGTCTAACTTATCGTCGTCGTGGCAACAGGTACACGTGGAAGCGCCCTACAACGATCTCTCTCACGTATGGGAGAGTTTATGTGCCGTCACGCCTTGGCCACATCTTTGTCAGCAAAATACAACTCGCACTGGCAGCAATGGCGACGGTTCTCAAAGCTAATGGGATGGGCGCCGTGGTGCCGTCGCAATGGAAGCTCCAGCTCGCGGAAGTTAGCATATTTCGCTATCTACCTGTGGAAGTACGGGTGGAACAAGAGGGGACAAGGTAATCACTACTCTACAATTCAGTCCAAGGTGTCAAGTATCATTTGGTGTCATCGCCGTTTCAGTGGAGTTGAGCTGTCACGATCCCCACAGCTGGCCATCCTGCTGCGCGGCATCAAACGCTTGAATGCTCCAGTATCGAAGAAGCAACCTGTTTCACCCGCCTTCTTGCGACTCATCCGTCGATCCCTTCATTTGACCCGACCTCGAGATCGCTTGCTGTAGGGCAGCGTGCTTCTCGGCTACTTCTTCTTGTTACGAAGATCCGAATATCTCGCACTGGGGAACAGCCGGAAATTCTACTGTCTAAGAACGAAGGACGTCTTCTTCACAAATTCACGCGGAATTCGTGTCGAGCCCGGTCTTGCCACATCAGTCACGATCGGGCTAAGTGGCGCGAAAAACGACCAGTACGGCCGAGTCGCATGGAGGACGATGCACCAGACTAGCGACCGACTGCTGTGCCCGGTAAAAGCTCTGAAACACTTACTCAGGGCCCGGCGAGAGCTGAAGTGCGAGGGTCACAAGTACCTCTGCGCAGACCTCGATGCGTCCACCGTTTCACAAGCACTCAAAACAACAGCAACAAGAGCAGGCGTTCCGGCTGCTAATTACTCGACCCATTCGCTACGAAGTGGGGGTGCGACCTCCCTTCTCGCCGGCAAAGCCGACAGCCTGGCAATAAAGCTGCTGGGCCGGTGGATGTCACGCTGCTGCGAGGAGTATCCAGTCCAGTCAGCAGCGTCAACAACAGGGCTGTCATCACGAATGATATAACCCCGAGATTCCCAAGGCCGGTCGAGCACACATCACAACTGGGGCCGCTCACCACGCCCTCGACAATATCCGAGGCAATACATTCGTTTGCCCCCTTCGTGATGGACGCGTGGGGAAATGGAGATCAGTCCTGGAAGGAGGATCAGTTTTCCGGGACGCGGTAAGAACTCGAAGCACGCGTTCTTATTTTTAGATGGCCAAAGGGCATCAGCAACCCCCGTAGACCTCACTTTGAAACTTGCATCGAGGTGCGAACCCGCCTCACCACGCCTCGACAATATCCGAGGCAATACATTCGTTTGCCCCCTTCCTGATGGACGCGTGAGGAAAAGACAGCGAACTCGTCTGGTCTGTCGTCGAGCTTGTTCAATTTTGTCACGTAGGAAACCCAAGTGCTGAACTCACCACTGCTGAGCAAATTTTTCCCTTCTTGGTCGAGTTTGAGTAGTTGGAAAATGTCGTCCGCAGTTTTGCCTTGGCTTATCCACAACTGCTCCTGCATTTGAGCAGCGAAACCCTTCGGTCGCGGGACTTTTTGCGCGGCAACGAGCATATTCGTCAGAATTTCATCGTTAAAGCGCGTCTTCAGCACCGACAGCATCAGTTTGTCCGGATTCTTATCTTCCAGCTTCGTCACATAGGTGACCCAAGAACTTAACATCAGACTCTTGAAAACCTTGTCACCATCCTTATCGAGGCGGAGAAGCTTAAAAACCTCGTCTGCCGTCTTACCATCGCTCGCCCAAGTTTTGAGCAGCCCTCCCTCCGGTCTCGTAACATGATAGTTGGTAGGTCTGCTTTTCCTCGACGCTATAAGCATATCAGACGAACCCGCAGTTCGCGTCGGACATTTACTCGTTCGGCATGTGCATGATAGAAGCCTTCTCGGACGAGCCGCCCTACGCTCTGGACGACGACGACACGATCTTGGAAAAGGTGTTCTCTGGAGAGGGCTACCCCCGCCCGGAGGGGTTTGCGGACGAGTGGGCACTCGTCAAGAGGCTGACGGATCCAGACTGGGAGCAGCGCGTCAGTCTTTCGTCGGCAATCACGGAGCTGAAGCTGTTTGCTGAGAGGGAGGAACTCCACAACAGCGTTAACAAGACTGACCGTGCTGCAGTGCCATGGTGGGTACTTTCACTGGCACTGACAGAACATGGTCGTTAGGTGGCGTTAGCATAAGCTAAGAGACATTAATGCACCTCACTTCAAATTAAATTACATGGTGGGTACTGAATTCAGCTACTGTGGAGCATGCGGACACCGTGTTGGCAACATCGTTGCTGCGTCTGCGTAAGGAAAGAAGAAAGACTGGTCATTATAATCGTCGTGTTAACAATTACTCAGACAACTAAATCTCGCAAAAAGGATGGTGTCTAATCGACTGCTTTGCTCTCGTCCCCCGCTATTTATTGGCTCGGTAAAAGTCTGCATAGCGGAGATTAACTTCTACGCTTCTGTAGTCATATCCGCCAAGAGTCAGCATCGTGGATAGTCTGTTGGGATCTATATCATCAGCCAGCCACCTCTTAAACTGCAGCGTCTGCAGGCTTTTGATGGTATTTTTGTTTGGGCCGGAACGGATTAGCGCAGCAGAAATCATCATGGCCAGCTCCGCATTCCCAAAGCGTTCCTGTAACTCAGAGATGACAGCGAATTCGCCCGATGTCTCGTCGAGCTTGTTCAGTTTTGTTTGTCACGTAGGATACCCAAGTGCTAAGTTCACCACTGTCGAACAGATTTGGGGCGGGCTTTTTTTCGAGGACTCAAGGATGCTTATCGAGGAAAGCTGCCAAATGTACAGAAAACGAGGAAAGCCGCTCAAATCGGCTGCTCGTCGAGGAACCATCATATTAATACCAACCGAGAACTACTGCATAGCAAGACGTAGCTAAGAATAATGTATTTTAATACATTTCGTTGCCCGTGCCTCGGATGCTTCTTATCATCCGAAGGTTTGCTAGCTACAGCAAGGTGCTAGCATATGCGCCTCTACTTAAAGGCGCCAATGTTGGTGAAGGCTCGGCCAGGCGCCTCCATATCCGGTAAGTTGTCTAACCAGTGTTCGATGTCCCCTGGGAGGGATTCAACCACCGTAGTCCAATGCATCGGCAGCTTAGAAATCTCCGATGCTGTGACCTGGATGCTCTTTTTGGCGTCCATAGCCAAATTTGCCAGTGTATCAGCCATTTTGTTGAACTGGCAGAGATGATGTGTCCATGACGTGATCATCAACCGATCGTCGATCAGCCGACATTGCTCGTAACTCCCTTGAAGGTGTCGGGCTTTCGGTATCTGGCGGAGGCGGAGCTGGTTGAGGATGAGTTGGCTGTCCCGACAACTTTCAGTCCTTGAAACTGATGCCGTAGCGCGTACCTGAGGCCGATGAGAAGTCCCTGATATTCAGCCGCATTGTTTGTGGTGCGTGAAGCGTAGGACGCGCTTGCCATCCATAGACTTGCGGGTGCGGGGCCCCACCACCAATCCGCACAATAACAGCCCCGGCACCACCGAGTCCCGGATTTCCACGCGACCCACCATCGAAAAAGAGGAGCTGGTGTTCTTCCCGGCAGGAGGGCCTCGGTATGCGATGCCCGTCAACGTCCGGCGATGTCAGTGCGAGATAGCACACCTTTGCAGCGGCCACACGATATGTAGGAGCTCCTAGACATGAAGCGAAGCTTCTGATGGTAAGATAGGCGGATCTAAGCCGGCCATGTAGAACTGCTGCCGCTGCGTGAACCGACGTGTCTTCAAGCTGGTCTCTGTAGAGACACCGGCGCCTCCAGATCCCCTGGAGGGTGGTGACAACTCCGAGTGCCCAGCACCTCTGGAGGAGTGGTTGAAGTTGGCCGCGAATGTTGTCCCGAACTCCGGCCGTTTCATGCCCGTATAATGCATCCAGCAGCGTCCAGACCCCAGGGGGAACGTGAGATAGTTCCACCCTGAAGATGACCGTGGATCGAATGGCCGGTTCGACCAGGCCTAGAGTCTCCCAAGGCGTGAAAAAAATGTTCCAGAGGGCCAAAGCCCCATGGCACTTCCAGAAGGTGTGAGCCGTGGAAACTTTCAGTTGGAGGCATTCTTCAACTGGACAGCCAGGTAGCTGTCGAATCGAATCCCACCACCGAAATGCGCGGAGTTTCAGGCGATAGAGAATTTGCTCTCCCCACCCCGTAGCGCCTGTGATGCGGCGAATATCTCGCCAGCTTATGTGGTCTAACGCCGATGCCATCGAGGCGTCGTCCTCAATCCAGGCTAAAATCCGATCTTCAACTTTGATTCGGCCTCGACCATTCACGGAAGCGAGAACTGCCTGTTTGTATTCGTGTCGCGATTTTCGTCTCCACCGCTTCTTACCCCACATACACACCAGTCTGCAAAGGCTGGGATGTGGGTGGATGTCTTTGATGCGGATTTCGTTCCGGGTGAATAGATTCAGGGCCTCGATGGTCCCAGGTCGGCATTGTACTTCTAGCACTTGAGGGGGTCCGGTGATTGACACCGAAATCTCCAGCTCCTTGACCGCTCTTGGGCAGGAGGGGTCACGGATCGTAACCACCAAAGGGTGATCCTCCGGTAGCGCGCACAGTCGCAGCTCCTCGGGACGGCTAACAGCAAAAATCAAGTCGGGGTAGTGGGCGAGGAGGTGGACCATTAGGATTCTTACCTGTGCACCGTCATAGAGAGGATTCTTGTGGAGAATTAGCCTGCCCGTTCGCACGTGTGTCCATCGGACAATGTCTTGCACGATGCGTCCTGCGGCCGCCACTCGGACGTCAAGGGGGTCAAGAGCTATCGAAGCTGGAGCCGGCCACGGGAAAATATCTCGAATTTCGGAGACCGGCAGCCATTCCAAACATGGTGGCCCGGTTATTTGACGAAGCACATGCCGTTGTGCCCCCGTTTCCCCACCCGCAAGATGCAAGAGATTGACGGTGCATTGATCGTTGGTCCAATCGAGGTCTTGTGGCAGCGTCTCCGCAACAATTTCATAAAGGTCCAGTACCGCAGTTTTGTGAACCATCGGCAGCGATGGAGCGCCTACCATGCGCACCATCATAACTCCCGCGGTGCGCAGCGATTGATCCGTCCTGAATCCACCGTGAATTAGGCCGCTGTGGCCCGGGGTAATCACGATTGGCGACGCCGTATCCGTCGGGTGGCGGGAGTGAAGAATATCTCCTATGACGTGATCTTGACAGGTCCCTAAGAGAGCCCAATTAGTGACCATGGTGGCAGCCATCGAGAGGAGTTCCGCCTTGAGGTCAGGTACAGCTAACCCGCCATCGTGGCGAGGAAGTTAGGTAATATTAGCGTCGAGCCAAGTAGTAGTGCTTGTGGCGATGTCCGAGAATTCCCCATACCACACAAAGTTCTTGATGCACTTCGTATAGCTCTGGACTGTAGCAGTATCTGGCCACGCATGACGGCCAACATACAGTAGCTTTGGAATGATTACGGCGGCCGCAACACGCGCACGTTGATCGACGGTAAGAGTCCGTTGACTGGCTAGACGAATCCGGACCCGGAGTTGCTCTCCTGCTTTTTGCCACGTGTATGCGGCACTTGATCGACTTCCGACCTGGATGCCGAGATACCTACAGTATTCTTCAGTGGCCAGCAGGCGAATGTCCGTCTCCCATGTTGTGCCAGAGCTGAGACCCTCCTCGTGAAGGGCGATCGCGACTGTTTTGCTCCTATTGAGGAGTAGCCCAGTCGCTTGTCCAAACTCGTCTATGGTAGCGAGGGCAGCTTGAAGTTCTGTCGGGTTCCGCAAGTAGACATCAGTATCGTCCTCATATCCAGCAACGCGCAAAATAATAGTTGCGTCACGGGTAGTAAGTTTGATGCCTCTGTTAACATGTCCACTGTGTAAACGTTGATACATGGGCTCCAAGGCCAGGATGAAGAGCAAGGGGGCCATCGGACATCCCTGGCGGATGCCCCTCCTCACATCGACCCGCTTCGAATGTGTCCCATTGGCGAGGAAACGCACCGACGTTCCGCAGTGGAGCTGAGTCCCGACTCGAACAAAGTGAGGGGGGTAGCCATGGCGTAAAAGGGCAGCATAAAGGTATGATCGATCCAGAGAGTCGTAAGCCTTAGCGAAGTCGAGAAGAAGTGCAACGGCGTCCCGGGCATCCTGAGAAGCGTGTGCTATCCTCTGCGCTGCAGCAAGATAGTCAATCGTCGAATGAATTTGTCTGCCGGGGACAAAGCCATTTTGATAGATGCTGATTCTCCGAGCCAGCGTTTTCCGCAACTGGGTTGTTAGTAGGCGTGTGAGAATCTTGTAGTCGGTGTTTAGGAGCGCGATCGGGCGGTAGTTTAGAGGGTCACTCCCGTCGCCACTCTTTTTGAGGCAGAAAATGTCTGCCTCAAGAAAGGACGAGGGGAACACGATACCAAAGGCGGTATAGCTTGGTCAGCACCGGCACCAGCAGCTCTTCGTAGGCCCTGTACCAATCGTTTCCGAGGCGGTCCGGACCACAGGCCTTGCCCTCTTTGCACTCCCTCAGCGCCTTGGTGACCGTCTCCTCCGTGATCATATCGACAGTGGCAAGGTAGGCAACGTCATCGCCATCTTGTTGAGCCATCCAGCTGCAGACGCGATCTACCGCGGATGTCGAGGCCTGGTCACCCTGCATAATGTGGCTCCAGCAATCAGCAAGAGTATCAGCCTTGGCCTGATGGGCTCGCACCAAGCCTCCCGTGGGGGTCTTAAGCGCCGGGATAATGTTGTCCGAAAATTTGCACGATATCCGCTTGAAAAACTGTTTGGTGGTCTTGCCTTCTCTCCAGGCGTGTGACTGAAACTGTCTTTGAGCTTTTGAGCGGACCCATTCCCGCTTTACGGTAACAATGCGGTGGGTGAGCTCTCGCACCCTGGCCGCCAAAGAATCGTCATATCCGCGACCGTGAGTCGATTCATTTGTCACATTTTTTGCGAGTCGCATTGCTTTGTCCAGGCGGTGGTAGAGTCGTTTGATTTTCTTGCGGTATGTGTTTTTGCGAGTTCGCTGTGCTTCCCGTTTGGCATTGAGTAGTCCAACAGCAATGCGTACTTTGGTGTCATCCCAGGCCTGGGCCGCTTGATCCGCAGTGAGGGATGATGAGTCCATGACCGCTGTCAGGCGTGTGAGTTCGGCTTGAACGACCACATACGCCTTGGTTCGAGCATAAGGAGGGACTGGAAAAACCTTCTTAGGTTTTCTAATCCTAACGGGGTCAGTCGGCGACCGCAAGTGCAGTGCGACACCTTTATGGTCTGTCCTGAGTCCTTCGTTGTCCACCCGAGTATCTGCGATCCATGGTGTCGCAACATCGTTAAGATACCATCGATAAAGCATGCTTGAAGCCATACCGTTCCCAGCAACTGGGAATTCATGAGTATGATAAGTGCTGTGAAACCACTCCAGTCGGGTGGATTCCGTTGGCCCGGCTAGGAGCGGGGCTACGCTATCATGCAGGTTCCAGTTCTGTATCAAACCTTCGAGCGCTGCCGAAGTGTGATTTGATGCTGTTCGACGGAAGGATCTGTCCTGTACTCCATGTTGCGTGCAATTAAAGTCGCCGCCGACGTGCAAGCGAACGCCGTCCGGAATAGAAATCTGTGCTAACCGGGTGTAGTACATTTCCCGAAGGATTGGGTCCACAGGAGCGTAAATGTTGACGATGTAAACCTCCGAAGTATCCATAACAGCCGACACCGCCATGAAGTTGGGCGACCAGTACGCCTCCAAGACTGGTTTAACCTGTTGGAGTCCCCCGTGTGGGTGGACCAGCATGCCCACCCCAGCGGATTTCGTATCCCCTCCAGACCACAGTGAAAGTGTTGGGCACCCGGTTCCCACCCTGAAACCCCATTGATGAGCGTGCTCACGTGTGATGACCGGTGCAATCTCCGCAGTGATGTGGGTCTCCTGTAGGAGAACGATGTCATATTTCCCATTTGCGTGCTGTCTTTTGAAAGACGCAAGCCAGGTGGCCCTATCAGAAGGGTCCCGACCAAAGCCGCTGGCCGTGGCGCCTCCATCAACGTGGTGGTGGTGAAGGCGTTTCCGTCGAAATCGATGGAAGTCTCGACGGATTGAGGACGTCCGTTCATGATGCGCTTGAACGGAATAATGTTCCCCAAGCGTAGGTTGCCTCAGGCCTCGCTTGGGGTGAGTGGGCTGACCGCCCTTATTTCTCGCACGCGTTGCCTGCCCCTCCCGCATTATATTTCGATGCGTTCGGGGCTAGCTCTGCCCGCGTAAGACCTAGAGGTAGCCGTAGTGCCTGGCTCCAGTCACTGCTATCAGCGACGCTCGTGCATAGCTCTTGGACCTGGGAGTGTTCCATGTACCAGATTGCCCGTGAGCTCGATGAGGCTCTGCCCATGGCGGAGTCTCCCCAGTCACGTACGACATAGGGTAGAACATGGAGGATAAACCAGTGTTCTAATGGGATTTTCAGCGGTCGTAATCTCAAGAGAGATGCATCAACTAGCTTCCCCAGTTCATTCCAGCGCTGCCTATCCCGAGCAATTTCAACAGCATCTTGAGGGGGCACCGAGTCGCATTCTGCTATCCAGGCTTCGCAGTAGAGTCTGGTGGAATCGTCGCTTTCTTTGTCAAGTCGTATGCGGTCGAGGGTATGGAACTGTTCGATGAAAGCATCCCGTTCACCCCAGCGACTAAGCTGTGTACTGGAACACCTTTGGATCGCCAGCTCCGGGTACGGCAGGTAGGCTAGGACGTGTTTGATGGCCGCCGGTGAACTATTGAGCCAGTCCAGTGAGGCGAGCAAAGGTTGCTGCCCTTCCTCCGGCGGAGGGAGACCAAAGTGCTGCCCGTCACTGGCAGCCCATCGACTGAAAGCGGAGTCATTCGCTCTGTGAAGTCTTGATACAAGCCTACTGTCGATGGCGTCCATCAGTTTTGGATCAGGGGCGCGGAGCAGCCGTTCGTATACGCTCCGATGTACGTCCACATGGGGATCAACATGGGCACGTTGTATTTTCGCAGGAAGTTGATTTGGCGGTGCGCTGTCCTGGGAGCCACTCGCATAAAAGTCAACACCCATTTCCTCTAACAACGCTTGTTCTTCGTACTCTGCCTCCGCCGCGACCGAGTCGGGCTCATAGCCCGCCGAGGGTAAAACCGGGAGACCTATTAGCCGGTGGACGGAGTCAAGGCGTTCGCGCATTTCGGGACCTCGTTGGGCGTGCCACTCATGTAAGATCTCTCCGTGTTGCACTCCATAAAAGTGACCTTCTGTATGGTTGAGCAGCAACATTGCCGGAATCACCTTCTGATGGAAACAGGCCTCTAGAAAGTCGCGAATTGTAGCTCCAGGCACGGCAGTGACGACGCCGGTTTCATGGCGATCACCATTATCCATTTCAAACGTCTTGTACGAGTATTGTTGAACATAGGCTTGGTCATCCGCTCCGATATCCCAAACGTAAATCGGTTCGCGGAGATAGACCGCCATAGCTCGAAGGACCGTGGGGTCTTCCCAAAACGCTTGAGGGACAGGTGTGGCTACTGATAGTGACCGCATTTTAGTATAATGCGCGAACAACGTTGCAGCCGCTGCCTCAAGCCATCTCGGTGGCATTTCCCCTGGATAGATGCGTTGGAGTTCCTCTTTTGGTAAAATGAGGTGGAGCTTGACATCATACCTCAAATTGGCCAGGACAATGTCCAGGACGCGTTGTTTGACAAGATCTACAGCTGCAACTGTAGCCGGACGAAGGGTCAGCTTGGCAGCTTGGGTGTTCGTCGTCGTCGCGAAAAACGCCAGGAATAGGCACTGTCCATTGGCCGGAACCGAGACTGGAACCCCGTTTAACCTTACGATCGATACACGATAGTCCAGATTGTAGGCTTGGCTGGGAGGGACAACTTTCTCCAATACAACCCCCTCGTCTCCCACCCCGTGGTCAGAGGAATGGGTGGACTCCGCTACAACCTCGTCAGTACACATTGGGCGGGTGGACGCCGGCGAGGCTTGGGTCCAAAAGGGTTCCTGGGAGGAATCCCGCCCCAAATGTGGGCTGTGGGCCTCGGCACCGTGGGTGCGGTCGTGGCTCTCGACACCCGCGCTCGTGGTACTAATGCGGTGATCGGCCGCGTGCGAAGGAAGAGGGGTTTCGCACATGTCCACGTCAAAATCTGCATCCGTCGTCCGAGAGCGACTCTTATCATCCATGGGAAGATGAAGGGGCTCTCCCGACCGCACGGCGGAGGGGGGCATGGACTCCTCCAAGCGACTGTCGGTCATCGCCTCCCCAGAGTTCGCCGTGTCATGCATTTCCACGTCAATCTGTCCAGCATCCAGAACCGGGCTCTGACTCGGACAGGTCGGGGAGGGGTCTCCATCCTGGTGCATGTCGCCTTCCGAGGCACACATCGCCTCCTGGGCGGGCTCATTTCCAGCAAGTGGCAGCACGCCTGCGTCGCGGACCGAGGTGTTGCCTGCGGTGTCAGCCCCCGTGTTATCGTCATCACCATCTGAGTCCGAATCCGAGTCGGCCGCTAGCGCCCGGTACGCATCAAGTGTTTCCTGGTATCAACGCGCCACAATGGAGAAAGCTGATTCCGTGGTTGGAGCGCGGGGCGGGGGGGGGGGAATCGTCGCTTCGGTTGGCTCCAGGCTGGTCCTGTTGAGCCTCTGGGTCGTTGGCGCCTGGGCGAGCCGTTGGATGGCGCGTAGAGATGGATGACCCAGGAACGCGGGCTTGCGGCTGGGTGCGAGGCGTATTACGACTGGTTCGGGACCGACGGCGTCGGACCACCGTCATTCCGTCCCCGTCAGTTACCGCCACCGTCACATTGGAGCATGTCGTCGGGGGAACCCCCACCCCAGTGGCGGGCAGGAGCTGCGGTGCGATGACTGGCTTCAAAACACTTCTGTCGAGGCGGGGCTCCTCAGTGGGTTCAGCCGGTGGGACAAGCTCACTGAGAAGCTGGTCGAGGGTTTGCAGGTCTCTGCAGTCTGGGAGGAGGGGCGGAGAATTCAGGCGTAGCCGGCCTGTGTATTCTCGCTGGCGCAGGGCCCTGGTGTGGGCAAGTCTGGTTTCAGTGACCTTGCAGCGTGACTGCAGGTGTTGCGGATTCAAGCATCGCCAACATGGAGGCATCTGATAACGCTGAAAGTGATGGAGAGTAAGGTCAATACCCCCGCCACGAACCCGCGTGACTCCCAGCAGCGCCACAGGGCATGACCGCGAGGAGAAGATTACAGTCCAGTAGTCGTTGTCAGGAACACTCTGCCCAGAGACGCCGGGGAGACGAACATCTATGACCGAGATGCCTGGAATATCCTCCAGTACTTGGGTTAATTGTACCACGTTGATGCCGTCCGTGCCGAGAACACGCACTGCGTAGTTTCTTGCAAGCATCGGTGGCGAGCTGATACCCGGAAGCGTGGTGCCTGTCGCGTTCAGTTGGATGCGCTGACCGCGTAAACGGAATACCTCGCCATCCCAGCCTGCCGCTGCACTACTTGACATGAAGACGACCGTGAGGGTGTGCTCCCCATCAAAAGTGATCCGCTGCGTGGCTTTGATAAAGGCCTTCATTACGCTGGCGTCCAGACTCGTCCGACGTATTGGCCGTTACCAGTTCCCGAAGGATAGATTGGCGAGATATGTGCCGTCCTAACCTCGCATGCGCGGGGATGTCCGCGGTGAGGGCCGCTTCCACGTGCTCGTGGTGGAATGCGAGCATAGCAGATCTCTTCTAAGCGGTCGCAGTACAGCTCAGAACAGTGGACGGCGCCGGTAACTCCATCTTCCGGCTGAGGTATGCATTCATTGCCGCAGTTTCATTCGCGGCCATGCCTCGGAGCGTGGAGTCGTCATGAAGGGGGTATGACGCCGTTGAGATCTTGTGGAGCCTACCGAGTTCTCCCTGCCGAGCCCCCCCCCCCCCCCCCCCTTCATCTGCCCCCACCATGCGGTTGCGAAGGGAACCCGCCTCAACCGGGGTCCATGTTTGTTCGGGGTCGCTATCTCCTGTCGGCGCTTGGGGGGCCGCTCCGCCTTCTGATCCTGCTGGGGACGCAGTTCCTGGCCCCGGAGGGTCAGGCGGCCAGGGCGGGCGGCCCTCCGGCGGGAGGACCAACCATCGGGAAGTTGTTGGCTTGACGCGTGTTTTCTGTGGCAAATCCTCCTACTCGCTCCGGGAGAAATTGCAAAGTGTATTTTAATACATGTTCGACATGGGTGGAGGCACGAGCGCAGTATCCGGATTGCATACTGCGCTCGCGTTCCCATCCATGTCCTTACGAGAATAAGGCTTACCGGTAATTTGTTTTAAACCTCATAGAAAACTGGACCTGCTCCGTGGGTATATGCATCAAGGACAAACGTGATGCAAACGACTTGAAGGCGACGCAAGTCGAAAAAATTGAGCAGCAAGTAGTAGCGACCATGGCGCTCTACCCAAAAGGTTACTGCAGGTAGTGGGTGTGCCTATCGTTCACCCGTCCTACGTCTCCATTGTGGGTTCTTCGGCTAAAATGCCCCGAATTCGTGAAAGACTGAGAGATGACGCTCCCGAAGGCGCAAGTTACCCCGACGCAGCAGCTACGGATGCAGTTGAGGAAGATGATGAGCACGCACCTCCGCTTATTTTCCACGTTGGTCTTCACATTGTGAAACACTTCTTGGTAAGGTACACTGAAGAAGTACGTATCTACTTTCCATCTATATAACTTTTCACTTTACACACTCGTGTGATTCCGGAAACAACAATTTGCTTTTCTAGCAGCCGAAGAGAGCGCATGACCTGCACCGACGTGTCGGTCTTGCCCTTCGACAGGTACGCAACACTGCCGTCCGGGTAGCTCTTCAGAACCTGGTATCGGTTGCCCACCACCGACTTGTCGACGGTCACCTTGCTGCTGATGGCCTTGCCTGTGCGGTCATCGCCCTGCTGGCCGACGAGCTGCCCTCCCACATGGCCAGCATGCCGTCCTTGCCCATGGGGGCAAGGTGAGAAGCACGCTCGTTGGCGTCCGTGTACTTGTTGCTAGTCGCGACCGAGTCCGGCACGATGTCGCCGAGGTCGGCAGCAGCCAGATTCACCGGGTAGATGGTCGCGTCCCAGTTGTTGGGCGGCATGAGGCCGTTGTTGCTGTCCGTCTTACAGATCAACGCGAAGCTCTTCGAACGCTCGTCGTACGCGACACGCTCGTAGCCAGAGTGCGAGCAGCCCCAGTAGAACGAGTCCTTGCTGTCCGTGATGGTGCCCGACGGGTTCACCACCTTCATGCGGCCACTCTGGTGGATGTTGATGCAGCCGCCCTCCGACGTCGAGATGGCAGCGCCGAAGTACGCGGCCCAGTTCGGCCGTGGTGAGCGTACAACCAGATCATGTAGACATCCGGGCCGGTCTTGGCCGACGAGTAAGGAGGCAGCGACGCGCTGGACGACGTCAGCTACGTGGCCCGCTTCTCGCTCGTGCCATCGTAGCGCACCATATACATGTCGTAGCAAGGCACAGCCGGGTTGGGCGGTGAACCGCACATGTTGCTCGGGTTCCCGCAGTTGAGGGTGCCTCCTCCCTCCGCGTCTCTCGTGCCGACGATCACGAAGCCGTTCTTGGCGGCGTAGATGTCGCTGAAGTCGTGCAGCGGCACCTTGACGGCGGCCCACGATCACCCTCTTGCCCTTCGAATCAAAGCTAGCAGATCAACTCGTATTAATTGTGGAATGAAATGTAAGAGATTGCTGCGAAGCGCACGCACTTGTTTCGGCAAGCTGCCAACAAATTAAAAGTGATGTTCCTAGGACAGAACCCGCTAAATGCGTCGTTAGCACGCTGTCCGAGGACATACTCGGTAGTTCTGTCTTCCATCAGCATTTCGGCCTCATGACGAGCTCCTCGACTCTGTACCGTCGATGGGGACCGACCCGTCCCTCCACTTGATCCCGTGGAACTCGTCGTCGTCGTTAACACGGTACTCAGCGTGACCAAGCTGTCGATCTTGAACGCCACGCGCGGCATAAGTATAATATTCTCTAGCGACATATTGTACTCGTACCTTGTAGACCCAGAGCTTGACGAAGTGTCGCAATGCGTAAATAATCTGAAGCAATGTGTCCTGGTGCGGATGCTATAATAGCTGTTTCTACTGCGCTCTGGGAGTGCACACAAATTGGGGCAAATGCAGTCGTTCTCGATTATGAAGGCAAGCCTCGCATTGCTTCACGAAGTGAGGCGATGCGAGGCCACCCTTAAGGGAGTGGAGTGGTGGGTATAAAATCGACTGGCGCCGGCGTGTGAGCCTGGACGCACTTGGGGGGCTTGGCCTTGGCGCTGAGTGTGTCCCGCGAGGCACGTTGGCGACTGTGTCGTGAGAGCCCCGAACGACTGCCGACAAGACTTCGAGGACGGTTGCGCCGGTAAGTGGCGCGTCCCAGCCTTGCTAAACTTGGCCGCGAGGCGAGCCTGCCTGAGATGCTGCACCTTGGTTTGGGATCCGGTCGTTGCCAGTGTGGTGCAGCTTCCGCCGCTTGATCTGAAACCTCTATTTCGCATACGCGAAACCTTGATTATTTAAGTACCGATATTCCTCGGCAAATCACTAATGCTCAATTGGTCCTCGATATTCGTACTTTCAAAAGTTTCCTCTATAAGCAGACTTTGCTTCCTCGATAATAAGCTACACCAAACAGATTTCCCCGTCTTGGTCGAGTTTGAGTAGTTGGAAAATGTCGTCCGCAGTTTTGTCCTGGGTTATCCACAGCTCCTCCTGCATTCGAGCAGCGAAACCCTTCGTTCGCGGGACTTTTTGCGCGGAAATGAGCATATTCGCCAGCTTTTCATCGTTGTAGCTCGTCTTCAGTGCCGACAGCATCAGTTTGTCCGGATTCTTCTTGTCCAGCTTCGTCACATAGGATTCCCAAGCGCTTACCATCGGGCTTTCAAAAAGCTTGTTCCCTTCCTTGTTCAGATTCAAAAGCTTGAGAACGGACTCGGCACTTTTCCCTTGGCTTAGCCACCTGTTGGATTGCGCGTCTTCCAATTTCGAGGCGATGCTGATTGTTGTATGATCTTCCTTCGCCATCACAATCACACTTGCGAGGCCCTCGTCCGTGTAGCGAGTTGACAGTGTAGCAAGTAACAGCTTGTACGGATCCTCACCCAGCATTTTCACGTAGGATACCCAAGAGCCTAAAGCCGGGCTCTTCAAGAAATCATACCTGTCCGGGTTCAGCTTGAGAAGCTTGAAAGCATCGTCTGCAGTTTTTCCGTCGCCGGTCAATTTGGCGAATAATATTTTTCCTGCCCTCAGCAATGCTCTTCGTGCTGCGGGTTTCTTTCGCGACAGTGATTATGCTGGCCACAACGTCGTCATCGTATCGGGTCTTCAGAACCGAAAACATCAAAGCGTCCGGGTTTTTGTCATCCAGCTAGCTTCAGCAGTTTGAACACGCCACCAACTTTTTGTTTACTGGTCAGCCAGTTCGCGAGATGTACGTCCTCCAACTGGGTTGCAAGATTTCGAGTAGTAGGGGCCCCCTTCGCCGCAACCAGCATACGCGCAAGTGCCTCATCTCCGTAGCGAGCCGTGATTGTTGAGACTATGACTGCATTCGCCGCGTCCGGGGTTTTCTTGTATGATTTGGTCAGTGACCAAGTTGTACAAGTGACCAATGGTCACCGAATTGACCATTTGTGGAAATTCGGACTCTCAAAAAGGTTAGATGTTGTTTGGTGTGGCAGATTTTTTCCATGCCAAAAAAGGGCTTTTCCATGCCAAAAATAAAAGGCATTTTTAAAATATAAAAATGCTTTTAAGGCATTTAATGTCACGTGATTGCATGCCATACTTAAATCAAATGAAAGTGCATTATACTGATTGATTTGTAGCAGGTCCATAGTTCGCACTTCACTACATCTAGGCCCACTACATACAACCTTCTCCAAAAAGTAAAAATATTTCGAAGCTACACGACGTTCTACGCGTTCTCAGGTGGGGACACTGTGATGACCCATACTGTGTGCGTAATTTTTCGTAATGGCGAGCTGCCCCGCTGCCATGCTCACTGTTTCATTTCGCTTTTCACAGTACACGTCCCAAAAGCGAGCATCGCCTTTCATGTAGGGAGGCTCTACTATCCCACCAACAAATCAATATTTGATTTCACCGTCTCTGTCGTTAGTTGGCCACCAATCAAGCATACTCCAGTTAATAACACTCGCTGGAGCTTTTGATCACCAGGAAATGAACGCGGCCACACTTTACTGACCAGGTCACCGCTTCAGATACTGCTTCTTCTTACTTGGTTGACTTGAAGGCCGTCCGAGATAAGGAAGTAACGGTCAATCTTGCCGAATTCACGCTAAGAGATTTTATTTTGGGTAGTAATTAACAAATCTGGAGAGATGCTTGACGACTTGAAATACGTTTTCGTCAACGGCGTCTGACGCAAACCGCCACAGAAAAACGGCGTTCTTATCGCTACGACAGTGAACCAGTATTGACAATACTCTTTGGCGTTCTTATCGCTACGGCAGTGAACCAGTATTGACAATAATCAGTTGGGCCGCTTGTTGCTGTAATAGTGTTGTCAGACCTTGAAGACTTTGGCGCGTTGACGCCAAGATGGTTGCCACGGCGTTCAATGATAGTAGCATGACCCACCATTTGTTGTCGGGGGCTTCGTCAGGAGTTTTTTCTTTAATCTCGTTGCAAACTCGAGTTCGGATCGCAACCAGCCAGGACGTCACTTTGTGCATTGAAAGCCAGCGTGTGCTGACAAACTTGGGGCAGGTTGATTTCATTTGAGCGATCATAGTGTACTGGCGCCGAAGCCAGCCCAACAGTTTTGTCAGTTTACCCACGAATCTCTCGTCGTCCAAACGTCTGTATTCGGCTTGTGCAACCAGATCAAGTTGATACAGCACACGCGTGTGAGCGAAAATCTGGTTGCTCTGTCTAACCGAGTTTGTAGACCAGAGAGGTGCCCCGTCATCGTCGGTTCTCCGTCGGTACCAACTGACAGGAGCTTTGAACGCCATTGGTCATCAACAGCATCCATCACCCTTTGGCACACTTCAAAAAGAGTTTGAGAGGTCTTGTTGATGAACAGAGGCACAGCAATCAGGTGCACGTTGACTAGGTTACCACATACAGTGTGGAAACGCACGCGGATGTCGAGGTATGACGTGCCCTGGACACTTCCGACATCTAGCGCGAGCGAGTACGCCCAGCATGTTTTGAGCAAATGATGGATGCGATCTAAACTCGCAGCACAGACCGCTCGAATGTAAGAGGCGCAACGCGCATCCGTGACCCCTCTGAAACAACCTATCGTCAGCACTCTCTGTGTGGTTCGTACATGAGCAGCCGCAGATCGAAACGAGGCGCCATCGCTAACATACCCAACCAGCAGCTGAAACAACTTCGGCGACCAAACGTGGACGTTGTATCCATTGCTGTTTTGGCTTGGCGTGAAGATACTGAGTGCCTTGGCGCGGGTCGATTGGGCATCAACGTCGACTGGGTTGAACAGCAAGCCGCCGATAATTTCATCAACAATGGTACCTTTGACTTCGAGCTGGAAAGGCTCATCGCGCTCGAAATGTGCAAGCATTGTGTTGACGTAGTTCGGTGCAGCTTCAAAAAATGCCCGTTTGCCTTCATCATTTGAGGCCGAGTACTGTTCCCAGCGATGCAGATGGCACGTTTCAAGATGGCGTCTGATGTTATCGGCACGGAAAGGAAATACCCAGTACATGGTGTTTGCGGTCTTCTTTCGCTTTGCATTGTGCTTGGACTCACGACCAAACTTGATGCAGAATCTGCACGACACGGACTTCACTCTTGCTGAGTCTGGGTGCCTTTCTGCGATCTGTAACCCGTACTTGAGCTCGTGTCCAGGCTGAAACAGGGTCAGCAAGTCCCGGGGCATTTTGTGCTTGAACGCGCTCAACGAGCTGGCTGGTTAAGACGCCAAAATGGATTGTGATTCACCAGGAAGCGTGAAATTGGGCGATACATCTACTTTTAGACTTACGGAAAACGTGCTCAGCACTCGAGGCCGCTGCGTTCTATCAATGGGGAAGCACTTTGGTTGTGATTCACCAGAATGCTTGAAATCGGGCGATATATTACGTTTAGACTTACAGGGAGAACGTGTTCAGCACTCGAGGAGGCCGCTACGTTCTAATAATAGTGAAGCACTTGACTGATGTTGCTAATGCTCTGGTGTCTTCCTGCCATCTTAGCCGAGGTATGATCGGGCTTCTTAATGGAGGTATTGTGAGGGAAACGGTCCGATTTCCTTCAATTAGAGAGGCCTGAATATTGGTGGTAGCATGACGGTCAACACATGCGATATCGCTGCTCGCAAATGACCTGCTGCTATTTTTTGATATCGCGGTGATGCTCTTCAATTAGGTTTTGGTTCGGGACTATTCCGGCAATGTTGCTGGAAGTTATGAACCACAACCCCCACGGGTCCGTAAAATATTGCGCATCGAACCGGTTCGTATATGCACATTGCGTTTGCTCCCTCAAGGTTTGAGACAAGAACTCAGACAGCACAAAATCCTGCACACGGGATCGTGTGGTTTCGAGTTGATCGAGCTGCGTTTTGATAATGTCTTATCGACTTGTCCGTCTAATAGACGATCTTTCGTCTCCCTCAACTTGCTACTCAAGTGGGGCCAACAATCCAACAATTCAATATCTGACCATGTAACTCGGGATTCAGGTCTCCACCGAAAATTCGAAGTTCTTCACAACAGTCTATACATTTTATATGCTAGAGTTGTTTCAGCACGTACGAACAAAAAAGTTTTTAGTAAAACTTTCGCTGGTATTGCTTCTTCGTCGAGTAACGCACGCCATAAGTATCTAAGAATATTAGCATTCAACTGTTGAAGTCGATCTTATAGGTACCGTCGTTCATGGCCAAGACACCTTCGTATCATTGCTGTAGCTGGACATTCAAAAATTGCATATAATCGTCTCGTTCTAATCGATGCCGTCGGCGTCCTTGCTATCATCGACATCGTACGGCAGGATTGAGCTGGGGCGCTCAGATATCGACGCAGTTGTCTGGGGCTGAAGCGTTGGACTCGGATTTACTGGAACTGAAACAATATTTGTCATAATAAATGAATTCAGCGTACTCGGACCAAGGTGCCGAGTGTGATATCCACTCGTAGACAGTGCGTATGTCTTGTCACCGCGCTCAGTTACTCAGACCTGGGCTTTGCAATCTACATGGGACGCATAGAACAGCGACGAAACTGAGATCGCTCTCGAAATGCGGTATTCTGGCGCTAGTGCAAGTACCGGAGTGCCTCCGCTGTAGACATACATTCCTTGTTGTGCATTACAAACGTGATACAACTTTTGTCGTGCTGATACGAGGGCCTACTACGGTGGGTCGTTCTGGTTCTTGGAAGTGAGCAGGTGCATCAATCCATCGATGTAGACGCAAGCTTCGTACGTGTCAGTTCTACGCTAAAGACATGAGGTTACGTCGTCCGAGCCTTGAACTATACCGACCCCCTCCCCCGACATATCGTTGGCTAACCAAGCCGCCCCTCATAGAGCTATGCTAAGTGATGCGTGGGGCTTGGAGTTCCAGATGGGGGGGGGCTTTAACGTTGCGCTTGTTGTCGCGAAACAAATGTCGAAGTGCGTGTCGTTTTACCGTAGACCAATCGTGGTCGCCAGAACGCGGCGCGATGTTGGTTTCATGTAATTGATGCTACCCCACGCTTCGTGGATTATTTATAGATGACGTAGAACTCTTCGTGCTCTCGTCGTAGTTGGTACTGCATCGCAAATTGCAGAATGAAGAATAGTTTCGTTGTGCTAGGTTTCAATCGTCACGTGTCAACATGCTATAGGGTCGCCACGTATAAGTGTGCTTAGCTGTTCCATGCGTTGTTAGATTGTTTAGCATGTCCTCAAACCTCCTATCGAAGAAGTGGGCTTGCAGGTGTAACAGGTCACTTATCTCGCTCGGCTGTGAATCGAATCATATACGGGTGCTAGTTTACTTGGTGGGCATCATCAGCACCTACTGGCTGACGGCAATACGTGTTGCTGCGCCCGGTTGTCCACCTCGCGGTCCAGTCCTACATTTTTAAGGCTTTTAGATGATCTTCGTAGAACTAAGCTAATGTCAGCTACAGCTAGCACTAACCTACATCTTTCGTCTCGTTCTCGTTCGTGTCTACGTAGGTCGCTGTCCTGTGCTTCAGTCCTACTCCGTCCGTCACTCTGGAGCCTATGTCGTGCGGGCGCCCAAAGCCTAGCTGCCACCTCACGCTGTCGCTTGTGTCCGAGCCGGTGGATTATGTTGTGAGCGGTCTGCACCCATGCTGCTCGTGTACCACGAGTGCTGCTTGCAGTTCGTGTCGACCTTCTTCGTCTTGTCACTCTTCGTCGCAGGACCACCAGCGTTCAGCACTGCGCTCTCGTATTGGTTTACCTGGTTACATCCGTGCTGCACAGTGTCGCCGTGCCTTCGCTCGGCTGCTTCCGAGCTTCAATCCGCGTCGTCTTGCGTCAACGCCGCCTTTGCCTCATCCGCCGTCCACCGCCACCGTCTGCTACAGGGGGATCCATCGCTGTTACACAAGTAGTATCATGTTGGTCTGTCATACCTAGCTCATACTAAACTGCTGGGGGTATCATTTTAGCGTGTTATAAGCACGTGTACCTGCCTGTCAGGAAACGGTATCGTAAAGTACATGTGATATGCAATCCAACCGGTTAGAATGCAATTCATCCCACTGGAATGCAATTCATCCCACTGGAATGCATTTCATCCCACTGGTATGGAAACCCACCAAAAGTGGCATGCAAAAACTATTTTCCGACCGAATTGTATGGCTCCACCACAGCCGTGGAGTCCTGCGGTGAAGGATAAATGGTGAAGCCGAGCTTGCTCTTGCGACCACAGTCGACAGACGCTCCAGCAAGGAAGTCACGTTGCGGCCCGCAACGTGACTTCCACAAGATGTGAGGCACTTCTCCGTTGCGCTAAACTTCCCTGAAAGACTGGATATTCGCTACGCTCTGTGCACATGTAGTGTACGTTGCTACCGATAGGCGGTTCACAGCTTCGCTTCGAGGTGTAAAAAAAGTAGCCAGGTCTTCTTGAAATTCAACGCACCTAAAGCGTTCAATATCAAGAAGCCCTGTAGGTCGTGTAGTTGTTGGCCAGCTTACGGATGCGGTCGAGCACCAGGTCGACGATCTCCTTGCCGATGGTGTAGTGCCCACGCGCATAGTTGTTGGCGGCGCCCTCCTTACCGGAGATGATCTGCTCCGGGTGGTAGAGCTGGTGATAGGTACCATTCTTAGTACTAGTACAACGAAGATGTGGCCGCTATTTGTGTCCTGAGATGCTAAAGCCCCGTGACCAAAATACTAGAGACCCGTCACAGAGTCAATAATGTGGTACCTTCCAAAGCAGTGGTATGTAGCTGTAGATGATCGAAACTACTCAAACCTCTTGTACCAGAGACCCCTGACAAATACACTATGGGTTTGTCGAGTATCAACACCAAGGTGGGGATGGGGACAGCGTAGGCAGCTCCATTTGCGTTGTCGCAGGGATTTAGAAAATTTCCGTGAATGCGACCGAATAGACTACCAGTACCAACAAGCCGAAGCTACAGCCTTTGACTTTTGTTAACGAGAGTCTGAAGTGGCTAAGCAACGACACATTATATACATATTCGCAGCCGTCAGTATTCACAGCGATGTGAAAGCGAGCTTGTGTTGCCTAGGTTCTGTGGCATCATGATGACCATCATGATAGCCACTGTCACTTCGCTATGCAGAACCTCGGCATGATCGCGGGCAGGGCTCGGAATCAGTAAATAAAATAAACAAAGTTAGCCAGTAAATTAACTGAAATAATTAATTTGTGTGACCCCAGTAATCATTATTTCCTGTATTCTAGAACATTTATGCTGATACTTTCCTCTACAAGCTTCGAGAAAGCGGGAGATTCGCGTTTCACGCTATTTTAGCTCACAACACATATCCTGGAATCCACTTGGTATTCTACCATGTACCCGAGCCCGAAGCAACTGATGCAAGCCCTCAAGTCGAAGCTGCCAAACAGTGTGTTCTGACAACGCTAACCGTTTGGCAGCTGCGACCATGGCGACACTAGAAACGCTAGTGATGCTGGAATATAATCAGCTTGCTTTGGAATACTAAGCTGATGGCGATGGCTATCAAAGGGCAACGTAGGCGAACGTTAATGTGTGATCGTATATGATACCGTATCTATATAGAGTATGCTATAAAGGTTTACTGGGGATCATCAGGTTTTTCGCCCAATAATTTATTGACTCGAGCTGACCCTCTCAGTATAATAAAATGGGTGCGTTTTTTTTCATGCTTTCGTCGGCTATTTCTTATGCCATGCATTTTCGGTTGCTTTTTATTGCTCGCCGGCTATTTTCTATGCGGTCGGTGATATTGTATTCCACTGGTGTTATTGTTAGCCATCGGCTTAATTATATGTCAAAGTCCAACCCAAGATTTTTTTGGAGAGGTGTGTGACCCCTCCTTTTTTCTGGTTTTTTCAGTTTATCTTCTGTTTCTAAGTTTGTTGCTTTGGGTAAAATGTAGTCATGCATATACAGACGCGGTAGCTTTCCTACTACTTACCAATCAGCTTGGAACAATGATGTCCCCATCCGAAACGAGTAGTTGATCATAGTGGCAAGCGCTTCAGCCTCATATTCCTCCAGTTTCTCGATTTCATTGTACTCCACCTCCCAGTGACGTTTACCGGCGCGCAAAAACGGAGGCTTGACTGTTCCCACGAAGTCCCGACTGATTTCAGCACCATCGTCGTCTGTGCTGGGCCAGGTTCCCAGAACACTCCAGTTGATAACACTCGCGGGCTTATCGACCAACCTCGTGATCAGTGCGCTCACACTATACTGTGACCCCCTTACACCGTCGCGTTCCAGACACTTGGATTTCTTTCGAGGACGCCCAGGAGGTCTACGAGCTGGCAAACCCCGCAGCATTGCGCTCAAATCAACTGCGTCCACTAGTTGTAAGCAAGCTAGTACGTGTGCGCAAAGCCATCCCGATTGGTAAAAGGTCTTCAGTCGCATTTGAACTTTTGGCGAATTGTCTTGATTTCTTCCACACGCCAAGAAGGAGAATCCCAATCATGCTCAAAAGACACTCGCTCAAGAATTGTCACGCGATGAAGAGATAGATATCGAAGCTGGACGTTTTCGATCTTCTCGTGTGCCCTCAAAATCCCGTCGAGAGAGCGCTCGTACAGTCTTGTTCGTGATGCATCGACGTTGAGACCATGCACGTTGTCATCTCGAACGACGTAGTACTCAGCGTTGAAGTAGTATTGGCCGATGCTGAGGATTGCTCGCTTCGACTTTCCTCGGTGCTTCGGGTAGTGGTTCTCAGAAGCACACAGATTCATTGCGGCTTGTATCATCTCTGATCCCGCCGGTCCACTTGCGTAGTGACATATGATGTCCGAGCCGAAGTCCATAGCACATTGTGACAGAATTCTTGGCAACGTCCCGGCTAAAACATGGCCGGTAGCAGCGCGAAGGTGCATGACAGCAGTTGTTTTGATCGCGTGATGATGTGACTCTATTGGGATTTGGTTGGGCACAATTCCAGGCTCGTCGCTGGCTGTGTAGAACCACAGATCCCACGGGTCAACCAGGTATTGGTCCTCTAACCAATGAGCGTATTCCGTTTCACCTAGCGCTGACCAATTCGATGTTACCAAGTTGGATAGCGCTTCAAATTGGTCAAACGACCGCGACAGGCTCAGATAGTCGAGCTGGGGCTTGATGATGTTCTCGTAGCGGTCCGAGTCGGTGAGAAGGCCCTTCTTTCGGCGAGCATTTCGATCCAAATGTGGCCAACAATTCAACAACTTAATGTCGGGCGATACCTGGCGAAATGCATTTGCGATCTCCGAAGAATGGTCCATTGAGCCGAACTGAACGTCCAGTATTCCTCCGAAAAATTCCTTGGTACGATCTTTTACGACCGTAAAAAGTCGAGCGTATGCGTCTGTTCACCCAAGAGGTGCACACGGAACTTGATGAGTGCGTAGCGCATGACCAACAATTCCTTGTCGCGGACAGGGTAGTTCCGCCCTGCCGGCTTCAACTGACGCGACTGGTAGCTCACCACTCGTTCGCGTCCCTCGTCGTCGAACTGCATGAGGGCGCAGCCAATCGCGAAGTCACTCGCGTCACACACCACGTGGAAAGCCTTCGGCAGCATCAAGACGGGCGCGGTGGACAAGCTCGTCTCCACCGCGTCGAAGGCCGGCTGGTGCTCCGGAACGCCACGACCACGCGGCGTCTGCCTTGAGAAGCTGCGACAACGGACGGGTCGTTACCGCGAAGTTCTTCGAGTAGTGGTGGAGGTACGTCGCGAGACCAAGCCACTGCCGGAGTTGCTTCTGATCCTGGGGCACGGGCCAAGCGCAGATGGCTTCGATCTTCTCCGGGTCCGCTCGGACACCTTCCGTGCTGACGTAGCTCCCGAGCGCTGGGATCTCGGGAGCGCAGAAGATGCACTACTTTAAGTTGGCGTACAGCTTGTTCTCCCTCATCACTTCGAACACCTGCCGCAGGTGTTGAAGGTGCATCTCTACGTCCGTCATGCCACCCGCGCCACGACTGAAGTAGCTGGGCGCAAAGTCGCGGTACGGTCGGAGCAGATTCGACACCATGCGATTGAAGGTGGAAGGGGTGTTCTTGAGCCCCTGCGGCATCACGAGTCATTCCCAGAGCATTCCACTGGGCTTGCGGACGGCAGTCAACGGCACGTCGACCTCGCGCATCAAGATCTGGTAGAAGCCATCCATCAAGTTTATGGCGCTGAACTTGGTGCTGGCGGACATGGTGTCGAGCACTATGTCTTTCCTCGGAATCGGCGTCTGCGCCGGGATGGTGGCGTCGTTGAGCTCGTCGAAGGCGTGGACGATCCGCCACCCGCCGGTTGCTTTCTTCACGCAGAACGTCGGGCTTGGAATGCGGGGACAGACTCTCACGGACGTGGCCGGCTTGCCGGCGACCTTCGAAGAAAGCGTCGATCGCTTCGACTTGATCACGGGGAAGCGGCCACTGCCGTGTCACACAGTACTTCGCACCTTGCACGAGGTCGATCTCGTGCCGGACTCCACGATCAGGTGGAAGGGCGGCTAGAACCTTGTCCGGGAAAATGTCGCTGAACTCTCGTACAATAGGAGCGACTGGGTTGCTGGCGGCCTCAAGAGCCGGCAACCACTGGGCAGCGTATCGTGCTGCGCGAGCGTCCTTCGCCTCAGCACCTTTCGGACGTGTGCGAACGTCGGACGTTGGGTCCGACGCGTGGGTCTCGACGGCTGCGATGGATGCAGCGTCTTCGGCGACGATCATGCACACTTGTTCGATCTCGCCCCTCTTCAAGTCGCGAAGGAAATGTTTCCACGAGAGACCAGGCAGCCGAGTGATCTCGGCGGCGTCGCATGGAGGACGTGCGACCTCGACGTTGTACGCACCTGAAGGCTCGTCCGTGTTGTTCCCCACCAGGACTGAGATCACCTTGGACTCAGCCTCGACTGGATCTTGCGACGGCGCACGAGGCCGTCGCGGTTTACGACGACCGCGACGACGGACCGGGTGTGGAGTGTATTCCACAGCTGAAAGTGAGAACCCATGCTCGATCACGTCAGCAGACTCGGGGTGCCGGAACTAAACATCGGCACCAAGACGCGGAGCCAGTCGTTCGGCCGCATCAACTTCTTCGGGGAGCTCCCGCTCGACCACTCGCGGGAACCCATGCTCGACCACGTCATCATCGTCTTCTTCCGAGAACCGCTGCTCATTGGGACGTGGGAACCCATGCTTGACCACGTCGGACGCGTCCTGAGACTCCTGCTCAGTACCGGCGCAGGTTGCGTATTCGCATACTGCACACGAAGGGCCATCGCTCACTTCGCGTGCAGCATGGGTCATGAAGTCGGGGTCCATGACTGCAACATGCGGCCACTGGTTGGGCGTTTAGCACAGGAACGCCAGCACTGCATTCACGCCAATGTCTCTGGGACGGACTGTTCCAGTCAGCCAGTCGATGTCAGGCTGATGCCGTGCAAGCCACGGAATCCCGAAGACGCAGTCGAAGGAGCCGCTCAGCTCGATCACCAAGAACTCTTCAGAACTGTGGAAACCGTCGAACTTGTACGCGAATGTGGTCGAGCGCCGCGGCTTCCCGTCAGCGTACTTCACAAGCATGTCACCCGGATCTTCACGTATGTGCAAGTCTGCCGGAAGCACCGACAGGCTCTCGGCGCGAACGAAGTTGTTCGTCGCGCCCGAGTCCAGAAGGGCACGAAGCGGGCGCTTCGCGCCTTCAACGTGGAGACTGAGCACGATCAGTCTCGAGTCACTGCCGGAGGTGGTGGCGAATAGATGTGCACGAAGCACGGGAGGGCTAGGAGGAGGTTCTGCCACCAGAGAACCCCCACCCCCCTTCCACGACCAGTAGGGCGCCCCGCACCTACTGGTTGTAGCCGGTTTTGGAACGGCGACGTCGGAAGTGGTGGTGACGTTCGCCATCACAGGCAACGGCGCGCGGCACACTGCTGCGCGGTGTCCGGGTTTACCACACCGGTAGCAACGCATCGGACGCGGGTTGCGCGTTGAAGACGATGTCGTTGCCCCTGTTGATGACGTCGGCGCCCGACGTCCCCCGTAGTGTTGAATCGCATCCACCTCCATGGGTTCAGGCTCGGGTTCTGAAACCCGAGAGCCGTTGAACGCTTGCGATGCCGTAACGCTGTAGTCTTCGCGAAGTGCAGTCGCGAAGGCCGCTTCCAGTGTGATCGGGATCTTCCGGGTCAAGTAGAAACGCTGGTAGCCAGCGTTCATGCCAGAGACGAAGACATGGACCTGCGTCGCCATGTCGATGGGATGCGTCGTGATGCACGACACGAGGCGTCGCGCTTGCTGGATGTACTCGAGTATGGACATGCGTCCCTGCTTCAACGACAGAAAGGCGGACCGCTGAAGGCTTTCGTGTTGGGGCGGCTCGAACGTGAGCCGCAAGTCAGCCTTCATGGACGCCATGGTCGGGAAGCAGGAGGCGTCGGCGACAAGCTTGCCAAGCGCCCACTCCTTCGTTTTCCCCGCCAACTTGGACAGAAGAAAGCGCGTCCGCACAAGCTCGGTGGGCAGCTGCCGAGCTTCCACTGCGATGTCCACTTCGCAGAACCAGCGGTTCAAGTGAAGACGGCTCTTGCCTTCACCGCTGTACGTCGAGACATCGGGCTTCACGATGTCGGTCTTGTTCTTGGTCAGCGTGGGGTCGTCGCATGCTGCCGGAGGTCAGCGAGCTCACGTGCCATGAACTCCTGGGCGGCCAGGCGTTGCTGTTCTTCCGTGCCGGCGGTCAGCAATGTCTTGATAACGCCGTCACCAGACACGGCAGCGAGACGATGCAGTGCCTACCACTCGAACAGCGACAGATGAAGAAAGCTGGCGTGTTTGAGCGAGATGTCGGTCGCCCCTCCGAGAGCAGACGCGTCGTTCATCGAGGTGTCGTTCATCTTGGTCGTTGAACGGATCACGAAGTGCTACCAGGTGTAACGGGCTAATACGAACCCGTTACCGACGTACACTATAGCACAGGAAACAAGGGAAAAGTAACTCTGATTGAATTGTCGAGACGGTCTCGACACTGGAGACCGTCCCAACCATTAAATCTATACTGGGCTCTGATTAGCCACCGCGCACTCGCGGCGGCTTCCGTGTGACCGTGGCCTGTCACACGCTATGTTCATCCTTTTACTGCGCCGCACAAGGAGGTCATCCGTTTTTGTTTTATACACGGTGGTCATCCCTTTCACACTAGCTTTTAATCTTTTCTCCGCCCGCAAACCCCTCGGGGCCTTCTCCAAGATCGCGACGGAGTCGTCCAGAGCGTAGGGCGGCTCGACCGAGAAGGCATCAATCATACACATGCCGAACGAGTAAATGTCCGACGCGAACCGCGGGTTCGCTGGCGCATCGGACGCACTATGTCCGTCTGCGCCTTCTCGCTGAGCCCCTCGGACTGACTCCGAATGTACGACAACGCAAAGTCGCAGATCTTGGCCTTATCGTCAGCACCAATGAGAATATCGTTGAGGCAGACCGATCCTGACTGGGAGCAGCGCATCAGTCTTTTGTCGACAATCACGGAGCTCAAGCTGTTTACTGTGAGGGAGGAGCTGCGCAGCAGCGTTGACAAGACTGTCCGGGCTGCAGTGCCATGGTGGGTCTAGAATTCAGCTTCTGCGGAGCGTGCGACACCAGGTTGGCAACACTGTTGCCGCGTCCGCGTAATCAAGGGAAGAATGAAGACTGGCCATTATAGTCGATGTGTTATTGTGCCTTCGGGTCGACCAGCGCGCCCGTTTCGGCAACACGTGCCGACCCTAAACCCCGCCGAGCAAAACCCGCCGAGCAAAACGCGCCGACCAAAACGCGCCGAGGTAAGATCTTGATTACGCCACGTAAATCAGGTTGAAGGACGGTAGTGCAAGCACGACAGAAGTAAGGACAGGCGCAGACCGGTAGGCTTAGCAAGCAGTAGTACAGAGTAGCCAGTAACAAGGGCATAGGATAGGGTAAGGACTCAGTCCCGAAATTTCTCTCAACCACAAAGACCTCCCGTCTTCTCCGAGGTTCAGGGGAACCACCAAGCGTCGGCAAGCAGAGCCGCCTCGATATCGCGCCCCCCCGTCGCCTGGTGGTTCGGGTACTCACCCCCCTCAGACCCGTGCTAGAACAAAGGCACGTTAAACGTATACCGTTTAGGTGGGCGCCCGATAACGCGCTGCCTAGGCGAAGGACCTCACTGGCCTGATAACCGCCGTGCACAAGACCCCGCGTCGGCCCGATAACGCCACGCAACAAGCCCCAGGAAACGCCGGCCCGATAACGCCGCACGCCCGACGGGAACGCCCCAGGAAACGCCGGCCCGATAACGCTGCACGCCCGACGGGAACGCCCCAGGAAACGCCGGCCCGATAACGCCACACGCCCGACGGGAACGTCCCAGGAAACGCCGGCCCGATAACGCCGCACGCCCGACGGGAACGCCAAGGAAACGTCGACCCAATAACGCCGCACGCCCGAGGCTCGACGCCCTACGACAAGGAACAAGCGTCAACACAACAACCCCCCAACTCTGAAGCCTGCGAAGACTTGGGCCTACACTTCGAAGATACGCTACTCAAGTACCGGGAAAATACTCGACGCGCCAGCGATACCGACGCGACGAGTTTCTGCGAGGACGAACTTACGGAAGACTTTGGTTTTCTGTGAAGGCGCTACTCCACAATGGTGCCGCGACCCGGGAGTACTACTTCGAATGACGGGCCATCGATCCAAGAGGCATTGGAGGCAGGTGCACTGTCGGCTGGAAGGTCGCCGACGGCAAGAGAGCACAGTGAGAGACCTGTCGCGTCGTGGAGCTCTGAGGGAACCTTCACGACAGGCCGTAAAGCCAGCGACGACCAGGAGGGCTACGAAGAACAGTTTGCCGTTCCCGATATGGCTCCCGACGAGGGAGCCACGAAGGGCCGCGACGCACGTCGCGGTCCTACCGGTCGGAAGCCTGTGAGGGCCAACGACCAACAACAGCCCACCACCAAGGCCACCACCAAGCGCAAGTCACCCAAGAAGAAGAAGAAGAAACTGCGCGCACCGGACTCCGCGGAAGAGTCCCTGTCCAAGCCGCAAGGCAAAGACGCGGGACGCGAGTACACCGCCGAGGAAGTGCGATACGTCGTGGCGCGTACGGAGCTCTTCCGACTGCTGGAGCAAGACCCGATATTGGTCTTCCTCAAACCCTTGCTGATGAGCAACTTCACGGGCCCATTCGTGACGCCGGACTTCGATAGTCTCACCAGCGTCGCCCACGCCACGCCGACACTGTTCCAGATGCTGCGTGAATCGGGGTTCGTGCTAGCAGCTTTCGAGATGGAGAGACTGTGCGACTGGGACCTCAAGGCCTGGTTGCGCGCGATTCGCGTTGTGCAAGAGCTCTTGACGATCCTCGCTAGGTCCGTCAAACAAGACGCGACGAGTTCCTCGACACGCAGAGTCCCGCGGCGGGGCCAGCCCTGATATCGACGACCACGCCCTCGTCTCCACCTCGATACCAGTCGAGCGTGGACTCCGACAGCAGTGTCGAGTCGCCCAAGCGCATGCCCATGAACCGACCGCCGCTCGCCATGCAGCTATCGGCGGCGTCCGCACGTACAGATGTGGCGAAATCAACCGAGGGGGTAATCTCCAAGGCCTTGGAAGAATCGATCATCAAGCTGATGCAGACGACGATGATGCGCACCCCGCGCGCCGACACGCCCTCAGTCCCAACAGAGCAGAAGCCGCCCGGGAACCCCGTGCCCACGGTGTCCCGTCCCCAGAAAACAGCGGATGTCGCCATGGAGTCGGTCAGCTCGCGTTCTTCGACGAGAGCCAGAACGCGACGCGGACAAAGATCCCGACGACCTGTTTGACTTGGATGTCGGGACGCCGAGAGCCGCGGCCGCTATCTCGACGGCGACAGCCGGCGGCGTGGACCTCGCCCGCGTACGACTCTCAGCATCGTCAGAGCTGAAAGAGTTCTCAGGACGGGACACCAGCGAAGAGAAAGCCAGGCTATGGCTCAACCGTCTGAAATCCGCCGCGCGGCGCGACGGGATGACTGGTGAAGAAGTGTGTGGGCAGTTCAGTGATCTGATGGGCGGTCCGGCTCGCCAATGGTATCTCCAACTCCCCAAGAAGGCCAAGACGTCATGGACCGAGCTGATGGAACAGTTCCGCATCCAGTACTGAGGTAAAGGCGTGGCTATGACCAGCCGTTACTATCATGCGGCACAACGCCCCGATGAGACTCCGCTGGATTACTTGTACCGACTTAACGTCGCGGGGTTGAGGGCTAACGTCCCGTATGTCGAGGGCACAGCCGAGGAGAAACGTGAACACGTCGGACACTTCATTCGGACGCTGATGTGGGCAAGCAGGATCCGAGAATTCGGAGAGCGAAGCTGACCAACGAGTGAGAGATTGGGACCCGGTCAAGTCACTAATCCGAGATACTGACCGGAGGGAAGTAGTGGGATCTGGAGTCAGGATTGGGATCAGATCTGATACACCGGATCCAGATTCAATGTTGCTGATCCGGTGATGACGGAGCGCCAGAGGCCTGAGTGACGTCATAACGGAGGTAAAGGGAGGCTACAGAGCCGGTAGGTATCGATGGGAGGATATCTGGATAGAAGGATAGGAAGATAGGATGGGATCGGACTCCCCCCCCCGCTGTGTAAAATGCGTAACACTATTGCATAAATCAGTATCGAATTTGCCTTGGACATCGCAACCGCCTTCGCCTTCGCTTGGAAACGGGAACTACATTGGCCCTACGAGAAGAAGAAGAGGTAGCGGTAAGAGATCTAGTGTTGGTAAAGTCTGGATAATATATTGGCCAGCTTTAGACCTTCCTAGTGATCTACCCTCAAGTGCAGATCCCAGATCCACCGGAGTTCACAGCTTGGCCGGTCGGGTCCTCGACGCTCAACAACCACAGATCCCGCTATAGGAAGCGGCAAGCATCGCAAGGAAAGGAACCCGAAAGGGAACGTAAAGGACAAGACCCCCTAAAGGCAACCCCACGGCCGGATTCAGATCCAGGCCGCCAGATCCAAGTCTAAGAACAAGTACAACTGCGAGCGGCGTGAAGATTTCCACGCCGCTCCACCCCATCCCCGCGTCTCGCCAAGACTGTCTCGACTTCAAGGCGTTGACACTTCGGAAGACACCAGAAGAGCAAGACCCAGCCCTACCGACGGGTACACAAGGTGACCCAGTTCAGCACACGTCACGGCAGATCGGAGTACCCCCTCCGTTAGTCGGTGTTCGGGCGCAGTTGGTAAGTTGGGTTGGCGATCTCGCTGTTTTCGCTGATCCCGCTACACCACAATGGTGCGCGTGCCCGGATCTTCTGGTGACTCGGGATTTCACCGTGAGTCCCAAGAAGAAGTCAAAGTGAAGATAGAGGAAGGGGACCAGGCGTCATCGGACCTCGGATCGACGACGACGCCGCTGAATGAAGCACGAACCGCAGATCGACAGAGTGCTGGGAGGAACTGTATCGACGGAAAGGAGGCAGATCCGGATCCGGATCTGGAAGATAAACCTCAACCTCCTCCCCAGGTCCCTTCGGGGACCCCAGTGAGTCTCGATTCACATCGAGACTCACTAACAAAACAAACTAAGGCCGGACAAGACCGGTATGCGTTCGCTGACTCGCCCGTCAAGCTGCCGGCAGGGGTTCCGATGCTAAAACCCAGTTGGGAGTGGGAAGGGAAGGTGCCCGCCAAGCGGACGGCGCTCTAGGCCCCAGATCTGGAGGACGAGCCAAAGGGCGGACTAGTTCCAGCCGGAGTCAAGACAGAGGTGTCAAACCCGACATGGAACGAGGCAGATCTGGAGTCCAGATACCACCGGAAGGAACTCCAGGACTTCATGACCCACGACCCGATCATGCAGATCCTACGACCGACGCAGATCGGCGATCAACTCGGACCAGTGACAGCACCAGCTTCGACAGACAATAAGCTGGAGGCGATCAAGATCCTCATGAATCTACTATGGGAAGCGGGTCTGGTAGCAGGAGCATTCGACGCCGATGATTTATTCCGTCCAGGGCTAAGGATGTTCCAGATGTCAACAAAAAACCTCTTCGACAAGCTGAAGGTAATAGTAGATGAGAAGGTGACGAACCCCAGTATGACCTCAAGCCCGGACTCGCCGACGCAGATCGGGTCCGCAGGGGACCGAACTTCCTCACCTTTCGTGTCGGCAGCGGAGGCGGAGTCAGACGCGTCGTCAGAACCACGACGGATGTCGCTAGGCCCCACTGGTGCCGCTATGTTGCAAGCCAGATCCAAGGTGTCACGACCGAAGCCCACCCGAGCTAAAGCTAAGAAGACTTCGGGGACGGTGAGCAAGCCGGCGGCTTCCCCTCCCCATGTCGTGGTTATGAGCGACGACGCTACGGCCTCAACGGACAAGATGGAGTCCTACTTCCAAGCGGCATGAATCGTTTCCTCCGTGAACAACAGATCTCCATGCCAAACTTGGCAGCCAGAACCCTTCCGAATCCAAAAACTAGAGATGTGGAGATGGAATCCGCCGGATCGGACGATTTGGAGAGGCTACAGTGGGAATATGACCCGGATGACTTAGATCTCCCCACAGCGGCTCCAGCAGCAGTCGCGACTGCAGCAGCCGGATCCTCGGACTCGACACTGATCCAACGAGTCCGGATCTTTGCTATTTCAGACTTGAAAGAGTTTACAGGAAAGGACCAAGATGAAGCTCGAGCGAGGGCCTGGATCAGCAAGGTGAAGTCTTCCTTCATGCGAGACCAAGCCTCAGATGAAGAGAAGTGCCTGACTCTCACAGAACTGCTGTCAGGGCCGGCGAAGAACTGGTACCGGCAGCTGCCGAGATCCACACGCAACAAGTGGGCCGAATTACTCTGGAGCTTCCTGATCCAATATTGCGGGTTCGGAATCTCAGTAGCTCGCCAATACTACCAAGCTCGGAAGCGCTCGGATGAGTCTGCGCTAGAGTACCTGCATAGGCTCAACGTGGCAGGTTTACGAGCACGACTTAAGGTCAAGGATGGGGGTGCCAAGGAACAGAAAGAACATGTGGATCATTTCATTGAGACACTGGGGGGACCCTGAGCTGGCCGACAAGCTGACGTTGCTACGACTGTCGGACGCAGATGATTTGGAGGAAGTGTTGCGGGCACTAGACAGGGCGAAGAGGCGCCAGAAGAAGACGACCGCTGGATCCAGCCGGTACCGACAGAAAGCAGCTCCATCGCCGGCGCCAGCCGCCTCTGCCAAGCAAGTGCGTGCGATACAGATCCAAGCACCGGACTCGGAGTCTGACTCCAATTCGGATGGACCGGACTCGGATCGAGATGAACATCGCCGGATCTATCTTGCCGCAAGCGACGAAACCCCGCCGCCCGGAGAGGAGCAGAAGACGTTGGATCGCGAACCATCGGATCGTCGCACTCCAGACCCTCAACCCGGAGATCAGAGACCACGATATCAAGCGGACAGCACGGACCGGGGGCGATGCTCTCACTGTGGCTCCAAGAAGCACACCGATCTGGGATGTTGGAGACGTCTGACGTGCAAGAAATGCGGGAAGAGAGGCCACCCGGCGGATCATTGCCTGTTCGTATGTCGAGGATGTGGAGAACTGCATGACGTGGGAAAGTGCCCGATGGAGGAGTTCTACAACCAGATCAGACAGTGGTTTGACCCAGTTAAACATGCTGGGATGCTGCCAGAGATGGCGGAGAAGATGTTAAACTAGGACGCTCGCCGGGATGGAATCCGGTACGAGCCGGGCGCTCTAGGTATTGCATTTATGCATACGTGAACAAGCCATCGATAGATCGAGCGAGCAGAAGGCTAGATCTATGTGGTAATACATTTGATCTACATGGGAAACGCACTGCCGTCATATCCAGTCTTTACCCAGCGGGTGATTTCGACAGAGCGGAGGTCGCCGAAGGGATCGATCTCAACCCCGGTACCTCGCGTGGGTACTGGAAACAACAGGACCCAGATCTCTGGTTCTCGCCTACGGAAGGAGAAAATATTTCCCCGAATCATCAGCCTAGTCTCGTGGCTGAATGTAAGCGAGCCGGAGATCCGAGTCCAGATCTGTTACCCGGAGAATCGAGAGGATACTGGAAGCATCATGCACCCGGAAAATGGTTCCGGCAGGCTAAGATCACAGGGAAGATCAATAATGAGAAGGCGATCCTGCTTCTCGACACTGGCGCTGAGGTGTCTATCGTGGACACTACGTTCGCCCAACGAATGGGGTGTTATGTGGATAGGAGCCAGAGTCAAGACTGTGTAGGCATCAGAGATACGGTGTACTCGACTGCCGGAAGGACGCGGATCAAGATCACGCTGGCAGGATATCTGGTGTACCTGTTCGACATCTGGGTTGGTGACCTATCGGGCCAAGAAGCTATCTTGGGGATGGACTTCATGGTGCCTGCAGGGATCCGGTTGGATTTAGCCGATGGGTCACTGTGTCTCCCAGACGAGGTGCGGATCCAGCTCAGCGACAGACGCCAGCTGTATAACCACAATGCAAGAGTCGTTCGGCTGGATCAGCATTTGCAGATCGACGTAGGGGATTCAATGGAAGTGCCCATGCGGAGGCAAACCTCGGATCAGGACACGTTGTGGGTGACCAGGGGGAGTCGATGGGTACCGACAGTAAGTTGAGGACCGGGCAAAGCACTATATTTGACGATCACGAACATCGGAGACAGGAAGCTGATCCTACAAGGGGATGAACGGATAGCGATGTGGCTGGCCGGAGATCGGGTGCCTCGACTGCAGGGTTTCGTGACAGCCGGATCTCGCCGCTACTTAGAGTGGCAGAATCTGGCTCTACAGGCAACCACGGACGCCAAAGTATCGGAGAAGTACCAACGTCCAGAGCAGCCAGATCTACCTGCGGTGGAACGACCAGCCTATCCAACCCCGCGGGCGATACTGCGCAAGCCCAACCCAGGCAGCGATCAACGACTAAGATCGGGAGAGCAGAGATTTGTCCTGCCCGTCCAAGTAGCTGAGGATCTGCCTGATCCGGGAGCAGAAGCACCTGTCCAAGTAGCGGTGGGTTCGCCAGATCTGGAAGCAGACGTAGACGACTTAATGTCCCCCCCCCAGGATGGAGACCTTGAGTCAAATGCCGATCCACGTTTGGATGTAGACGAAGCGGTGAACGAGTCGGAGAGCCAGAGTACGATGGAAATGACGAACGTCTCGAAGGAAGATCGGAAAGAAGTAGAAGAGCCGACTCCTGAGGCGGCACCGTCGGATCCGACCTCTGGAGGAATAACCGCTGAAGTTGCTGTCCCGGCGGAAGATGAACAGGTGTGCTATCATGAAGGAGGTGACCTCCGAGCCGAAGAAGTGGAGTCAGAGATGGCTGTGTTGCCTGAAGTTACGCAATCGACCGAGGATGTGACGATAGAGGACATCCAAGTGGGAGATCCGACTGTAAACTCAGCTGAGGAGATAGATCGACTGCGACGGCTGATCTGGAGGCGCCGGCACCTCCTCATCGAGAAGGGCAATGTGCTTCCCCCCGCAGCAAGAGGAATTGTCTGCGACATCGATGTGGGAGGCGCTAAGCCCATCGCGCAGCGGGTGCGCAAGGTAGCCCCTCAGTTTCGGGAGAAGCTTTCGGATCTGATCAAGGGGTTACTTGGGGCTCGGATCATAAATATGTCGACTTCGCCCTGGGCCTCGCCGATTATGGTGATCATCAAGAAGAATGGAGTGGATATCAGGCTCTGTATTGACTACCGGTTGGTTAACAGCCTAACGAGGCTTATGATCTACCCAATGGCGCTGATCAATGACTTGCTGGAAGATCTGGACAAGGTGCTATGGTACTGCTCACTAGATATGGCTAGCGGGTTCTGGGTAGTGACCATGACGGACCGCGCGCGCGATCTTGGCTTTCATCACACCCTTCGGACTGTTCGAGTGGAACCGAATGCCCTTCGGCCTAAAGAATGCCCCCCAGATCTATCAGCGAATGCTTGACAACGCGCTATATGGCTTCACGCGGATCCCGCGATTGGAAGGAGATCCCGTGCCGAAGCAGTCGGATCCAAAGACAAGCCCGGATCTGATACCCTCCGAACCTAAATACGATGGCAAGAAGTCGGTGCTGGGGCGTAGATCTTACATTGATGACATTCTGATCACGGCCGAGTCCTGGGACCATCTCTGCAGTAGGGTGGAAGGTTTGCTCGACGTGTGCGACGAGTGGAACCTGTCAATTAGTGTGGTAAAGAGTTTCTGGGGTAAGGATCAAGTGGAGTATCTCGGGCATAAAGTGTCGAGCTACGGACTGGAGGCGAACCCGAAAGATCTGTCAGCATTGACGGAACTGCCGTTCCCCGGTTCGCTCCGGGCCATGCAATCCTTTTTGGGGAGTCTCGACTACTACAGTAAGTTTATTGAAGATTACGCGATCTACGCTGCAGTGCTGTACGAACTACGGGAGGTCGACTTTGCAGCCATGAGGAAGCCGGAGAACCGATCTCGGATCCAAGATCTGGCAGCAGCCGTAGACGACAATATGAGAGGGGTCGACGGGCCTGTTGAGGCCGACCTACGTTGGATCCGGGCTCACAAGTCGTTCGCCAAGCTGAAGGAGAAGGTGGCAGCCACGCCGATCCTGCACCACTTCCAACCAGAGCTACAGCCAGTAGTGGTCGTCTATGCCAACGATTGGGCGATCTCTGCAGCCCTGATGCAAGAGCACGACGATGTGTTCCACCCGGTTATGTTCGCGAGCCGTACATTGAAGTCAAACGAGCTGAACTACGGGATCGTGGAGAAGGAGGTGTTAGCCTTACTCCGTGTCTTGGATTTGGGACATAATCTGTTGGTGGGACGTGAGATCAAAGTGCTGGCCCGCTACTCGACCCTGGCCTGGTTATTCAGAGCCTCTGGGCTACAAGGCCGACTCGGACAGTGGGCAGCTCTGCTATCCCCTTGGACCCTCGAAATCGTGAAGTGCACGATAGGAGAAGACGAGATCCTGGGGGCGATTGCCGCTACCATCACTCCCCGAGGTGAGGTGGATCAAGCCTTGATCGCCATCGCGCCACGGAAGGAACCTCGACGCAAGATCCAGGTCCCGATCCCGACTAAAAACGGAAAGTCTGTGGGTGGTAAGCTTTGACGGATCTGCCCGTGTCAAGCGTGGTGGAGGCGCTTATAGCGCGAAATTGCCCGAATGGACAGTAGTGAAGGCCCGATCGGAGTACGTGGATGGCTTGACAGTCAACGAAGCTGAATACCGAGGCCTATTGCTGTTCATGGATTTACTGGAGGGAGAAAACCTGCAGCGTTTGGTGGTCTGCGGTGACTCCAATCTGGTGATCCGACAAGTACGGGGAGAGATCGATTGCAAGGGCCCCGGCTTGACGCTATTAAGGCAGAAAGCGCTGGATCGGTTATTGGCGTGGCCAGATCACGAGCTCCTCCACGTCAAACGAGACTGGAATGGGAGCGCAGATAGTCTGGCGGGTGCTGCCCTACAGCGCCAAGCTGGAGTCGACGTGGAGGAAGATTCCGATCTCGAGGATCTGGTAATGCTGAATCGCCTGGAAGAGATCCTGGTGGTGAGTGAAGCAGAGGAGCATCCCACGGCCAAGATCTGCCCAGTAGCTACGAGAGCGACCGGCGACTCCAGATCCCGCCCCGCGGTGCTCCAGGAGGAAGTGGTGAGGGATCTACGGATCGGGCGGATCAAGCAGGCCCAAGACGAGGAAGTGTGGATTGCCGGGCTGAAGAAGTACCTGGTGGGAGCCGTACACGACTTGTGCCCTGAGGATATCAAGTCCTACAATGCCGTCGGGTCCGACTACGACGTGGATCTGGACGGACTGCTGTTCTACTGTCCGCCCGCCAAACGGACAACGGAAGAACGGGATGGGCTGATGCGGTTGGTGGTTCCTGAGACGCTGCAGCAGGATGTGCTACATCACTACCACTCTAGTCTCGAAGGGGGACACCAGGGGATCGGACGAACGTATCAGCGGATCCGAGATCACTTCCATTGGAGAGGGCTTTACCGCAGCGTGCAGCGTTATGCTGGAGAGTGTGTGGACTGCGAGACGGGGAAGGGACGGCCCACACTCCAAGGGGAGTCGCCGGGCAACATCCAAGCGACCTACCCATTCCAGATCATCGCGATGGACCATACCCCCTCGCTGCCCAAGTCACACAAAGGTTTCACTGAGCTGTTGATCTGGGTGAATCTGTTCACGGGGTATGTGATTGCGAAAGCGAGCGCGTCGAGGACCGCACAAACGATAGCGGAGTCCTACGAAGAATGCGTGTTCAGAAGATTTGGGGCCAGCGAGGTGATCCGACACGATGGTGAGCCTGTCTTTATGGCTGACTTCTTCAGATCTTTCAATAAGATCCTGGGCCAACGACAGCGGGCTACGATGTCTTACCGGCCCCAGGCGAATGATACGGCCGAACGAATGGTGCCGACTACCACTCGCGCGCTCAAGATGTATGTGCAGGAGCTAGACCAACGAGATTGGGACGAGTATACAGAGAGACTTACGTTAGAAACACCTTTCTATCTGGTGCATGGATGGGATGCCCGATCTACTCTGGAAGCAACTTTACCGGTAGGCAGCACCGCGCGTCGGGATCGGGAACCTCGGAGATGGAGATATCAGATCCAACGATACTACCAACAGGCGAGATCTCAAGTAGGTGAACGGATTAGAGAGGCCATCTCAGATCGAGCAACTCACCACAATGAGGAGGTTCGACCACATGAGATCGAAACCGGGTCTCGGGTGTGGCTATACCTAGATCGGGTGAAGGAAGGCTACGCCAGGAAGCTGGCACACCTGTGGCACGGGCCTTTCCGGGTGATAGAAAAGATCGGGGAACATGCAGTCAAGATCGAAACTGCTGGTACGGAATACCGGCTATTCCCTGTGGTGCACATCTCCAAACTCAAGTTGGTAAGGACATTCCCTGACAGACCTACAGCTCGTCTGCTCGGTCAAGAATCGGAACGGGTAGATCTAGACGAAGCCGTCCTCCCTGAGGATAGCTGGATCCGCGACTTGGACGAAGACGAATATGAGGTAGAGAAGATCGCAGACATGAGAACGGGGAAGCGCACTCGATATGGCCGGATCTACCGCGAATTCCTGGTATATTGGTAAGGATATGAAGATCCGACCTGGGTTGATGAAGCAGATCTCAACTGCGGAGCGCTGCTGCATGAGTTCCTCCGGAATCACACCAGCCGAAACCGGTTCGGAGTGATGCAGTCTCACGAGGAGTAGTGAGGGGGAGACCTCGGGGGCGAGCTGGTTGTGTCCGAGTGAGAAGGGAGAGATGGATCTGCAGGGGGGGGGGGGTGCAGATTGGAGGAAGAGGAAATGAATGTTTGTATATTGAAAGGAGGAGCAGGCAAGACGACTAGATCGAGAGATCTGGGTCACGATCCAGTATGACGAGACACAAACCAAGGATGCAAGTCGTAGAGGAACAAATGAAGAATGTGGAAAATTGGATTAAGGGATTACGAGAACTGGAAGACTAAAGGAGAGCGACGTGCAGACGGAAGATCGAGGAAGTAGATCCGGAAATTACTCTGCGTCTTGGGCTTGAACTCCGAAGAACTTGTCGGTCAGCCGCGAGAGCGAGTTGGCGGGGTGCTGCTGCGGGAGATCCCGATAGTGGTTGCGCCAAGGATCCGCAGAGTTGTCTTCGTCCAGAGCCGCGAGGAGATCCACTGGTTCACGTCGATGCAGATTCGGATCGGCCAGATTGGCTTGGCGAGCAGCTAGACAAGGAACACAGGTGACAGTCTCGGATCGTTTCGGGAAGTGGAGGAAGAATGGATCCAGCAGCAGATCCAGATCGCACCAACCCTCACGCATGGCCAGAATGAGGAGTTCGAGGAAGGCCTTCCAACGATTTCCCGCGTGAGAGCGCCGATTGTTGCGCTCCTTGCGGTAGACGGCCAGCCACGGGTGTTTCTTCACCATTGCATGAGTGATTGGGAATGAGTGCGTGGACTCCCAGTAGGATTGCAGGCTCTCGGCCTCATGGGAGCTGTAACGCTGGATAGCCACTCCGAGTCGCCCTCCGACATCAGTTTCGAAAGAAACGGCAGTCCCCGATCCCTCGAGGACCTTCCACGGTGCTGCCTCCAACAACGCCCGCACGTTAGCCTCAGTGATCAGATCGGAACAGTAGTCCGCAGCAGTGTACTGTTGCCGTCGGCCAGAATCCACTCGTGGAAACATCCACCCAGGTTTGGTGGGCAGGACGGGGAAGAGATGGTTGATCAGCATGGTGACCATGGCCAAATCCGAGATCTGACTAGCCACCAGGGGTCCACGTCCTTGTCGATCAGCTTGCGAGCTTGCGCCCGACCTGGGATACATAGCGCCTCAGATCCGAAAGGGGCCACCGGAAGCATCGGACCAGACGGCTCAGAAGGCCGGCGACGAGAAGAGGCAGGCGTCTTGCTAGATGAACCAGCACGCGACGCAGGTCTGGAAGCTGGATCAGGAGGGGCGTCCGAGTCATCGGATCCATCAGGAGGCGCCCCAGATCCAGACACCTTCGGTCCTTGACGAGGAGAGGCCTGCTGTCGTCTACGTTCGGCAGATCGAGACTGGGCGAGAGCTTGTAGCGTCTGAGCTTCCAAAAGCTCGTCGGCGACCTCGGCATCATCCTCATCATCTTCGACGCCTTCGTCATTTTCGTCCTCGACGTCGTCGTCACTACCAGAGTCGGTAGCTGCGTTCTTCTTCGTAGGCGAGTGACGGGGAGCTTCAGATCCGGAGTCGTCAACGTCACCACCATCATCAGAAACCATCCCATCGCCCACATGAGGTTCATCATCGTGAGTCAGATCCATCGGATTGGAAGGGTCACCCTCAGCAGATCCCGAACCGCCGCTATCGCCAGGAGACAGAGGAGTCGCTCGGCGTTTGGCTGGGGGCGCCGGATTAGACTCAGACGATGTTGGGGAGCCGCGAAGCCGATTGGAGGGTGTCGAAGGAGTACCATCTTGTAGAACCTGCCGGGGTGGCAGAAGACGGGCGTGGGGCCACTGTCGGACCCGACCCTCCGATGTCTGCAGCCAGCTGAACTCCAACCGTGGACGCGACAGTAGCCAGTTTTTGACGGGCGACTTCGAACTCACGCTGTAAGGCGTCGTGAGAGCGCCGGATCTGGTCCCGTGCTTGGCGAGCGGCGTCTCTCTCCCTGAGGAGTACCCGATCGCCCATTTGGAGATTCGCGTCGGCAAGCTGCTTGGTCGGGCCAGCGTGAGATTTGGCGACCGTATCCAGCTGCTGCTCTGGTAATGCAACAGAGCCGGGAGAAAGGGAAGTTAGAAGGTGTGAGTGGGGAGGTCATACAAGACTGAAGGCGTGTACTTACGAAGATCGGAAACGTCTCCGCGAAAACGGGTGGCGTCAGCTCTTGCAGCTTCGCGATCTTTCACCGTCTGGATCAGATCCGAAGTAGTAGCGGCGTGGACGGATCTAAGACTGTTAAGCTCGGTCTGCGCGCTCCGGTGCATGTCTTGAAAAGCTCTCAGCTCATTGCGCAACGGGGCGATCTGGCCCTCCGCGTCAGTAACCGCCGCCCGTGCTTCATCCCGCGCTCGGGTGAGCCGATCCACGTCCGTAGCCACGATGTTCACTGGAGGGGCCGTAGGAGGCGGAATCCGGTTTTCCGCTTGCGTCAAAGCGGTTTGGACCCGCGCCAAGCTGGCCTCAGACAACTGCAGCTCGTGCTCGGCATTCTCGCGGGCGCGATCCAGGTCGTTGTGATCATCATGGAGCTGCTCAATCTCCGCTCCAGCCAAACGCACCTCCGCTGCTAGGTGGTTGTTTTGATCTTGGAGGGTGTTGCGATCCGAAATAGCTTGATCCAGTCGGAACTCCAAGTCGTGGATCTCGTCCGCCTGCTGACGAAGCTGAGACTCCAAGTTGACGACAGCCGGATCCGGCGGAGAATCGGAGTCCCCGGTGGTTTGGAGTGCCGCGATTTCACCACGTAGGCGAACTGCCTCCGCTTGCCGGGCGTCGTACAGCCTTTTCAAAGCCCGAAGCTCGCGGGTCTGCCTCAATAACGTCAGCGAAAATTGATGCTGATGGTCCACCACCGCATCTCGGGAGACTGTTGTGTGGCGTGGAGATCCGGCCGAAAAGTGACCTCGGCCGGACCAGGCTGCAAGCGTACTCCGTCGGATTCGCTGACGGAAAGGAAGTTGCCGTTGTGACAAGCTTTCACTCTCATTTACCTCGGTAGAGTGACAGGTAGTGACATTGGCCTCGGCGGGACCTAATAAACACCCGACCGAGGCTAAATACGTCAGACTCAGTGCTATTTACGACCGCAACCATATTCGTACTTAAGTGGAAGCCTCGGTCAGGTGACCGAAGCCTCGTTCGGACGACCGAAGCCTCGGTCGACCCTCGAGGTACCTTTGGCGTAATCACCGTCATTATTGATGAGTGTACAGAGGTCGCCACATCGAGATTCGTTTTATACTAGGTATTTGTATAGAGGATTAGGATTAGCTATAGGACGATCTGTAGAGGCTCTCAGAGCCTCTGAATATTCAGTAATAAATCAGCAGTCTTCCCCTCAAGTCTTCAGAGGTTAAGTCCGACTCCGGTAAGTGTTAGCTAGCTTGCTGTAGTGCCTGGATACGCCTGGCTTAGTGGTATGGCCGTTGACGGACTAGAGATTAATTGATTAATAGTCCGCCGAGGTCAAGCCAAGAGTTGGCGTGGCCGAGAGGCTAGAGCGGTACTTAGAGTATCGTTCAGTGTGTGTGGGGGGTGTATTAGTCCCCTAGAGTATATTTTACTACCGACCGAGGATTACCTCGGTCCCCTTTGTATTAGGCCTAATCCGCCGGTACCCTTTCATCTGAGGGGCTGCAAAAGGGTTGCGCGAAAGCGCTATATTGCATTCTAGCCCTCGTCCGTGGCTAGTTAGTGCAGGTCTTGGGTTGACCGAAGACAACCTTGGTACACAGAGGCTTATATCCAACCCGGTGTAAGGGATCGTTCCTGGACCTCAGGTTTGATTCCAACTTTCGTTGACCTAATTAGGGAGACGTGTGTTGTTGGTGGGACTCGTACCTTACGGTAGCGAGATTTTCAGCGTGTTCCTACACGACAACTGGTGCCGCGATCCGGGATTGGAATAACCTTCTGTGTATTCTGGTTGTTGTAGGTCTCTACCCCTACGAGCAAAAGAGGAGAAGAAGAAGAAGAAGAAGAAGAAGAGAAGAAGATGGCGCGAGGAACCAAGTCTGTGGCTCCAACTACGCCAATGAAGTCGAGTGGGTCGCGCTCCGAGGCGCTGGACCACTCCGGAAGCTCGTTCGAGTCCCTGGCGACCGTAGCGATGGACAGGGTCGACGAGCATCCGGCGAACTACGATTCTGCGTTTGAACCCTCGGACGCCATGGAAGAAGACGAAGATGATGACTGGGAAGTCAAAGGCACCGTGAACGAGGCCGCGGAAGCAGCGGTGGTGTCTGCAGGACGAAGTAGTGGTGTGCGGCCGCTCGCTCGAAACCTCGTTGACGAACTCGACGACGTCGCCAAACCGGAGCCAGCTTTCGGTGAGGACGACGGAGAAGATGGTGCGAAGGACTTCCCGAAGACCACGTCGGTGGCGACCCAGCCGACGGGAACGCGTCCACCGCTCAACGGAGACACGCCGGCGGCCAATGAGGTGTTGGGCCGGTGTGTGGAGTTGATGAGGACGAAGAGCAACTGGATGAGACAGTTCTCACCCAAGATGGTTCGTCAGGCTGTGTGGGCAGACCTCGGACGGGCCCTGGCCGCCCCCATTGATTCAACGAGCACCTTGGCGGTGAGGACGACGGAGAAGATGGTGCGAAGGACTTCCCGAAGACCACGTCGGTGACGACCCAGCCGACGGGAACGCGTCCACCGCTCAACGGAGACACGCCGGCGGCCAATAAGGTGTTGGGCCGGTGTGTGGAGTTGATGAGGACGAAGAGCAACTGGATGAGGCAGTTCTCACCCAAGATGGTTCGTCAGGCTGTGTGGGCAGACCTCGGACGGGCCCTGGCCGCCCCCATTGATTCAACGAGCACCTTGGCGGTAGCCAGAGAGACCGAAGGGCTACTCCGAGCGATGAGGTGCGACTCCCAAATGTACCCGTCGACCATGGCGCTTGCTGACTGGAGTCCGACCGAGGCGGCCACTGCTCTCTCGAAGTGGAAGAAGAAGCTGCGAACGGCGTTTGGTGCTACCAACGCGAGCGTGGCCACCCTAGTGTTTGGCACAAAGACCTACCTCGTCCAGACCGAGGCGGATCCGTCGCAAGTGCCGCTGCCACCGACGCCCCTGAAGGGAGCCACCGACGTCAATGGAGGGACGTTCGCTGCGAAAGGCCCGGCATCCCCGTACGTGCAAGATTCGCACATGGTGACACCGAGGTCAGTCGACCGCAGTGACCGCTTGGCAAAGGAGAACGAAGCCTCGTTCACCACGCCGAACACTCGTCGAACGATAGTCCGACCTCCCGAGAAGAAGTTCGAGGTCCGAGAAGAGTCGTCGGACAGCGACGAGGATCGTTTTGACCTGGACTACTACGACGGTGACCAGACGGGTGAGTGGGCACGCCAAGTGAGGGAACTGAGTGCAGCGAATGGCCGGAGTAACGCACCGAGGCTTGAGATCGCTACGCACCTCCCTCTCGGTAACATTAAACCGTTCCTCGGTACTCGCAACAAGAGCGAGCGATCGATGAAGTGGCTCCGAAAGTTCATGTATGAGATGAAGGGTACACATACTCCGACAAACGAGTGGTGCATGGCCTTTGAACTGAGTCTCCAAGACGGAGCACTCCATTGGTACCGACAGCTCCCACGCAAGACGAAGCGTACGTGGAAGTTGTTGAGCGATGCTTTTATCAAGTATTATTGCTCCAAGTTCACTCAGTCAGCGAAGGCTCGCTACTACTCAGCGAAGCGAGAGGACAAGGAGCACGTCTGCGACTATCTCAACCGCTTGAATGGGTACGCACGCAACGCTGGGGTGCAATTTGAGAACGGAGGACGCGAGGCGAAGGACCACGTGGATCACTTCCTCGATACGTACGATGACCGAGGCCTAGAAGAGCGGCTGTGTCACGCGCGGGTCAAGGATATTCATGACCTAGAAGAAATGATCAACGACATCCTGCGTGGCAGAGTGCGGAAGACGGCGCGCGAACCCTCGGTGAGACGCCACCGAAGCCAAGACGACGACCGGCGACGCGAAAACCGGCCGAACGAGGCTACGAGGGGCGGTTTCGGCCGCGAACTACGCTACCGAGACGATTGTCGACGCCGTGAACGACGCGACGAGTCCCCGTACCGGTCGAGAATCACCCTGGTAGAAGCTTTGGCCGATGTCGTCACTGCATTGAACATCAGGGCCTCGGACGGTGATCATGAGGATTCCCAATCTGTTCGCGGATGCGGGCGTGATGCGACCGAGGCCAGCAGCCTACGCGGTGCGTCGTACGACGCCGACGAGTATTCAGATGCGGAGTCGGATTCGAGCGAAGTCTCGGCCGACGCTCACGGACATGTGGACGCGACGAACGACAATGAGCGTCGAGCAGCCGCAGCTGGGACCTTCGCTCGACCGGACAATCGTCGTCTGTCAGGCAGAGGCAACCAATTCCAGCGCGGCCGAGAAGGACGTCGCCAGTACGGACCGTGTGCAGCGTGCAACAGCCCGTACCACTCGGTACATTACTGCAATCGGAGGTGTAAGCTGTGCAAACAGGTACACGACGCCGGCAAGTGCGACGCCCTCCGAGAGCTGACGAGTTTATTGCGAACGAAGGTTGACAAGAAGGATCTCACCCTAGAGCTGCAGAGCCTGGTGTTCGGGAGCCATTTAAACTAGGCAACCCGCCAACTGAAACTGGGTTGGTCCCAATCGGGCTGCCACAGTTAGCTGAGCCTGCTGTCGACGCAGACTATTTGTTTGCGTTCACAGGCAGAAGCAAATGGCCCGACGATCGAAAGAACAACGAACGAGTGAATACGATGGAAAATGGAAGTGACAGAGGCTTAGGCCTCGGTGAGAACGGAACTGACGAAGCAAGTGATGGAGAACGCGTGCATGCCCCGACCGAGGCTGTCATCACGAGTATGGCTCAGGTGGAGCCGGTCGACCGAACCCTCGGTCGGGCAATAAAATTACTGCCCGGCGAACGAATGGGGTGGTGGTCGTCCCAACGATACGACAAGAGGAAGGGAATGCGCGCGCTGGTCAAGGGCGCAGTGGATGACACCCGGGTACGGATTCTGCTCGACACCGGAGCGAATGTGAGTGTGATCTCGGCGAGTTTCGCCAAGAGGCTCAGAGTGCGGGAGGTATTTGACCACGGTCGCAGTCTAGAAGTGCGGGGCATCAACCCGGGGATCATGGAGACCCAATGACGAGTTTCGGTGAAAGTCACACTCGGCTGGAGACACGTGTATGAGTTCGAGGTGTGGGTCATGGACCACAGTGCCGGAGTGGACGTAGTCCTAGGCATGGACTTCCTGGTACCTGCCGGAATTCGGCTGGACCTGTTCCACGGTACAGCCCGGCTCCCGGACGTGGTCATGGTACCTCTCTTGAAGTCGAAGGAGTCGGAGGAGCCGGTGTCCTACGTAAACCACATTGTAGGATGCTCTACCGAGCTGTTGGCGATCCCCGGCAGGGAGTGGCGCGAATTCCGTCTGCCTCGTCGACAACCGTCTCGAACGACCCACGAGATGTGGATTCGCAGATCAACGACGCTGGTGCCAACCGTGGCGAAGAGTCAGCGAGGTCGCCCGATCTGGATTCGGCTGACTAATGTTACAACGAAGAGAACTAGTTGCTCGGCGCACGAGCCTGTGGTGTTATGGGTGCCTCGAGAGGAATTACCCCGAGAGCCAGGCTACGCGCGAGTGGCATCTGACAAGTATCGAGAATGGCAAGTGCTGGCGTACGCGGAGAGCAGAGGTGAAACGCTGTTCGGACGCGAGGGCAAGCTCTACCAAGAATGGCTAGCTGCACAGCCCTCGGCCGTGGAACGACGCGAGTACCCGACTCCGCGGGCACTCCTCAAGCGACCGACCGAGGCTTCGGCGTGCACCGAGATGCCAAGCGAAGCTGACGATGGTCAACTAGCGACGGCCCACGGTTTGGACCTCGCTGAGGCTGCCGACGAGGCAAGCGAGTGCCGGCCGCCCTCGGTCGACGCCGAAGGTTGTCCAGCGAGAGATGGAGGACATGATCCACGGTCGTCCGAGGGCTACGCGACTGGGGAGATCGCAGAACAACCCGAACCTGGTAATCCGGATCTCGGAGTCCGAATTGATGACTCCGCGCGCCCTCCAGGCTAGTCCGGAGAAATCCTAGCCTCGGTGACAACAGGAGACGACTCCCGCGCTGATCAAGTAGGCGCTTGTGGGGTGACCGAGCCCAGGGGTGATTCGGAGACAGAAGGAGCGAGTGATCGGACAACCACCGGCTCAACCGACGGACAATGTGTCCAGTCTGACGCAGAGCGTTTGGAAGCTGTCTACGTCTCGGTCATGGCCGGAGGCAGTCCGGCGACAGTCACTGATGCAGACTGGGGCACCAACGATACTGCAGAACACCTACCGAACGAGATCGAGTTGACGGACTACGCGCACGAGCTCGCTTTCTTGCCCGACCTGACGGAGCCATCGTCGACGACGCTGGATTACTCGGGTCCGAATGTCCAGAACCCCGACTTGAAGGCCGATCAGCAGGCGAAGCTCGTGGCCGTGCTTCAGAAACATGAAGAGATCATGATTGCGAGCGGCAACGCTTTGCCTCCACCAGCATACGATGTGGTGTGTGACATCGACGTGCAAGGGCACCCCCCCCCCCCCCCGATTAAGCAAAAGGCTCGGAGGACCCCTCTACGGTTTCTAGGCAAACTCTACGAGTTGCTGAAGGGTCTACTGACGGCGAGATTGGTCTTGTTCTCGGACAGCCCGTGGGCCTCACCTATCGTTATTGTGTTGAAGAAGAACGGAATCGACATACGGTTATGTATCGACTACAAACGAGTGAATGCGATCACCGCAATCATGGAGTATGCTATGCCGCTGGTCGACGATCTATTGACTGAGATGGAGGCATACCTGTGGTTTTGCTCCTTGGATGCGGCGAGCGGGTTCTGGGCGGTGATGATGACTCGCCGAGCCCGCAAGATCTCCGCTTTTGTCTGCGCGCTGGGCCTCTTCGAGTGGCTACGCATGCCGTTCGGGCTCAAGAACGCGCCCATGATCTACCAACGAATGATTGACAACGCCCTCTGGGGGTTCGCTCAACCAAAGGGAGGCTGGGCTAGCTTCTCGGAGAAGATGCGGATAGCTGAAACGGCCGACGCCGAAGACAGGGCAGGGGTGACCGAGTCCTCGGTCAGCCTGAACGAGGCTCCCCGGACCAAATTCGAAGCCGACCGAGCTCTGTCGACCACCGAAAGCGCCGTTGCAACCCTGGTGAACAGCCCTCTGGCCGATATGTACTCCAGCGGGGAGCCAGACGAATCCTCGTTGGTACCCGTGCTGGATCGGCGTTCGTTCGTAGACGATATCTGCTTCGGCTCCGAGACCTTTGAAGCTTGCTTGGCGACGCTAGACCGTCTGCTAAGTCGTTTCCAGGAGTGTCGAATCAGTGTTAGCTTCTCAAAGAGCCTGTTCGTACAGCGGAAGGTGGGCTTCCTGTCTCACGACGTATCGGCAGCCGGTATTGCCCCCGATGCTAAGAAGGCGGCGGCAGTGACCGAGCTCAAATTTCCCACGTCGAAGAAGGGGGTCCAGTCTTTCCTCGGAGCGCTCAACTATTACAGCCGTTTTATCCAAGATTTTGCGGTGTATGGGGCAGCGCTCTACCAGCTCAAGGATGCCGACTTCGAGCTCGGGGGTGACCTCTCCGCTGCCCGACAGAGCTTTGCAATGCTGCAACAGCGTGTCCTAGACGCCCCAATACTACGCCACTTCGACAGGGGCAAGGACGTCCACGTCACGCTGTTCGCAAATGAGTGGGCTCTCAGCTCGACCCTTATGCAAGAACACGAGGGCAAACTACACCCCGTTCGCTTCTGTGGTCGAGTATTGAAGGACGCCGAAATGAACTACCACCCGGCCGAGAAGGAGGTCCTAGCTCTACTGCTAGTATTGAAGGTGTGCTATACCCAACTCGTTGGGAAGACTATCCGAGTCTACACTCGGTTTTCGACGCTCTAGTGGGTGCACAAGTCCAAGACACTCTTCGGTCGGGCCACCCAGTTTGCCGTCTTGCTATCGCCGTGGCACCTGGTGGTCGAACGAGTGAAGGAAAAGGATTGTGCGTTCGCTCAGCTGCTCCAAGCTGGACTGACGAGTTTTGTCGATTTGGACGAGTCGTTGGCCTCGGCGGCTCCCCCATCCAAAGGGTGACCGAACGTTCGTTTGGACCCGCATATGTTATATGCTCGACTACCGACCTCGTACAGTGGCCACGTCCTCTCGTTCGACGGCTCGGCGAAACCGGAGAAGCACGGTGGCTATGGGAGTTGCTCATGGATCTTATGGAAGCTTCCGGAATGGACGATAGTGATCGCTGCCAGTGCTTATCTCGAAGCCACTACGGTCAACCTCGCCGAGTACGCCGGCATGAACAACGGCGTCTCGGCAGCACTCGGTCTAGCCATTACAGACCTTGTCATTGTCGGAGTTTCGAGACTCGCCAATCAGCAATCACTAGGGGTGATAGCGTGCCGGAAGGAAACGCTGATGGCGCAACTCAACCACCACCGAGAACTCGTAGCCAAGCTTCGTTCGGTCAAGTACCTGCATGCAGTACGCGAATTCACTGCAGCAGCAGATTCTCTAGCCAGCGAGACGTTGGAGTCTAAGGTGTCGGCAGTGACGACGTCCGAGGCGAGGATCGCGGAACTGAGAGCTCTGAACCGGATTAACGAAGTCATCTACGAAACCTCGGTGGAAGGAACGACGGAAGAGAAACCCTCGGTGAGCGTCTTGCGAGCGTCTATGACCCGCGAAGAGCCCCGAAGTAAGACTTTTTTCGATTTTGTGCGGTCCGAAGGCCGAGATTCAGGCCATGTGACAATTACAACGAGACACCAAGCGAAGGCGAAGACGAAGCGAGTCAGATTCGCGAACGGAGTATCGGTCATGGGTCAGGACGATGCAGCTCGACTTGCTGAATCCAACGCGGTGCCGAACGAGGCTCAGAACGTGCTGGAAGAAACACTACCGCCCACCGAGGCTTTGACAGCCGCCGCGTCGGCCCCGCCTGATGCAGAGGATGTAGACCCGCTGACAGTGCAAGAAGAGCGTCGGAGAAGAGTCGCAGCTGCACAAGAAGAGGAACTGAGATGGTCCAACCTGAGAGCGGTCCTCCGAGGCGAAGATGCTCGCCTGGGCTACAAGGCGGCGCGTGACGCGTGGAAAATGGCTGACCGGTTCGTTTTGAGCGAAGACGGTGTCCTCTACTTTGTACAAACCGTCGTTCGGACCCGGACGAGCAACCGGGAACGTGGATGCGTCTCGTGGTACCCTCAACGATGGTCCAAGAAGTGCTGCAGAGCTGCCACGACTCGTTGGAAGGTGGCCACCAAGGTATTAATCGCACTTACCACCGAGTGAAGTCGGACTACTACTGGATCGGATTGTACTCGGACGTGGAGAAGCACGTCAGGTCCTGCCCAGACTGCTGTTCGAGCAAGAGCCGACCTCAGCTGAGGGGCCAGTCCCCAGGAAACGTGTTAGCTGAGAGACCGTTCCAGATGGTCTCTATGGACTTTGTGATCCCGCTACCGAAGTCTCGGCGAGGAAACACGGTACTACTGCTCTTCCAATGCTCGTTCACGGGATTCGTGATGGGTAAAGCTATGTCGGATACCACTGCGCTCGTTGTTGCCCAAGCTTTCGAGGAGTGTGTCTACCGAAGGTTCGGTGCACCCTCGTTAATTCGCCATGATCGAGATCCGAGGTTCATGAGCGAAGTGTTCCAAGCTTTCACTGAGATGATGCAGTCTCGGTCGCGAGCTACGTTGAGTTACCGGCCGCAGGCGAATGGACAGCAAGAACAGTCAGTGAAAACCGTAGACCCGTTGCAACAGGACTGGGACGAGATTGCAGAGAAGTTGATCTTCGCTATCAACAACTCGCAGGATGGTACCCGGAAGGAGACCCCGTTTTACCTCGTTCATGATGCACAGACGACACTCAAAGCGATGTCATCGTCCCTCAAACGAGGCTCCGGACGGCAGTCCGACGCCCTGGCGTGGCGCCGCGAGGTCAACCGACAGCAGGAGATTGCACTCAGTATGGCCAAAGAATACCAAGCAACGGAGAAGGCTCGGAGAGCCAAAGAACACAACGAGACACTCGGGCGGCAGGAGAGAGAATCACTACCGAGCCCTTCAGGTGAGGCGGATCCAAACGAGGCCTCACCGAGGTCGCTGTTCGGGCCAGGAAGCCGAGTGTGGTTGTACATGGAACGAGTGAAACCCGGCCTGACGATGGCATGGACCATTCCGTATCAAGAAGAAGGTGGAGGAGTTCGCTTACGAGCTAGAGCTACCGAATGCTTCTACCCGGTCGTACACGTCTCGCGGTTGAAGGCAGTGAGTGAGTTCGGAGACCGGCCTAAAGTTCGGCTGGCACCAGAGGTAGACGAGGAGTCAAGAGTGGACTTCGACGAGGAGTTGCTGCCCGAGGATAGCTGGGAGCCGGACCACCCGTCGGGCGAGTTCGAAGTCGAAGCAATCATGGACGACCGCACGCCGCTATCAACGAGCACCAACCGAGCGGTTCGAGAATTCAAAGTGAAATGGGTCGGCTACGAGGAGCCAACGTGGGAACCAGCTACCAACTTGTCGTGCGGAGGACTACTCTATGATTACTTGCGTCAGAAACGCAGCGATCGACGACAACCAAATGGCTCAGACTGCGGACGAAGAGTAGTGCTTGGCGCTATCAATGAATGAACTGATTGCGAGGGGCACCAGCTCGCAAATACAGACGAAGGAAGTTACTGGGAACACGGTCGCCCGCAGAAGGGTTGGAGATGAACGAAGAGAACCTACTGCAGAGGCGACCGAGGGATGAACTGCCTGCGAGGAGCAATTGGCTCGCAGTAGCAGACGAAAGAAGATACCAAACGAACAATGCATATGTACATGTGAACGAATTAAGATGACGACTCAAGAACACGGGACTACCCCTCGGTCGGCACACCAGAAGAACCACAGGACCAAGGCGGAGAAGGTGGGCCACCGAACGAGGGATGTATCAAGGTCACGGCGGAGGGTGCAGCAGAAAAGAAGTTACGGGTGGATTAAAGTGATTATGGAGAATTAACGAAGAATGAACTACAACCCTACGAACTGCCTGCAAAATTAGAGCGTCGGACGAACTGGAGCAGCGAGGGTTGATGCATGAGAATGCGAATGACGAGCGACCGAGGCCCGGAATGCTTAGGAAGTGCCTGCGCCGACATTCGGCGAGTCCTTCGACTCCTCGTCCGAGGCGTCATCGTCACGACCGGCACCAAACTGGGTAACCCATGGGGCAGTCACCCATGACGCAGGAAGAGACGGTTCCACGACCACCGAAGCTGCTACCTCTTCGCTAGTCGTCCCTCGCGGCACGAACAGCGGAACTTCAGGGTTACAGGCGGCGAACGTCGTGTTGAATGGGTGGCTCGCGGGGTCGTCGATCCAACAGTTGCGCCACGGCTGACGGGCGTCCAGCTGGTTTACCTCCGCGATCCAATCCACCGACTGGGGAGCCCACTCTATGACTTCGAACAAGTACTGGAGGTAGGTGGGCTCCAACAGAGTCTCGGTGTGATACTGACGAGGCTCGCGGTTGTATTCGATGCAACTCGTCCACAACCGCTTCACCATCTGCTGCCTGAGGCGGTCAGCTCGGAGGTTCCGAGCTCGGACGGACCCCTGCCAGAGCTGGCGAAGCTTGAGAAGGAGGGGGTAGCGACGACCTTGGTAGACAAGTAGTCAAAGTACGCCTCGACAGCAGAAGCTTGCACCCAGTGACGACGCTCCCACAAGGCGAAACCGAGGTCGGCCTTCTCGGTCGCATCAGTAGACGTGCCTTGAAACTGCCGCCAGAGGCGAACGAGGAGAGCTTGGCCAGTAGCCCGAACGGAGATCGTTACTCCGTCGGTGAACTCACCAACACCGAAGGTGCACGGCTCGACAGAGAACTTGACCCTCACCAGCTGCCACGGGTGGCGGGCGTTCGCCCAGTCGGAGAACGCAGCAATCCCGTTTTCGGAACAATGAGATATAGGGTCCTCGGCCGGAATGTCCGGCACGCTGAGATTTTGCAGCAGACACCAGCATTCTTGAGCACCTGGTGCGGTGAAGCCCGGCAAGAGGAACAAGTTGCCGAGCTCGGACAACTTCCGAGACCCTTCCGCTACGTCGGACACACTGGTGACGACGGGCGTGAGCCCAGTCTGCACGGTGCCAGGGGCAGCCGAGAGGGTAGCAGTCACTTCGGACCGAGGGCGCCCGTGCCGTGGAGTAGCAGACGAACCCTCGGTCGGAGATGCTCCAGATGCAGAGGACCTCGGCGACTACGCCCCGGAGGGGAAGTGGTCGCGTCCTTCGAGGAAGTTGCATGGCCCTTCGTGGACGCACGAGCTCCACGAGCAGGCGAGGTGGCACCACTGACATACCCGGGGTTCGGGATGTCCGTGTCGGACGAGTCACTGCTCACGTCCTCGTGAGAGCCGGGCAGCAGCACATCCGTGCGCTTGGGCGGCAGCTTCAGGGGCTTCGGACTCTCCTTCGGAGTGTCCTTCTTCTTGGACAGCTGCCTGGCAGCGGGCTTCTTCACTGCGGGCTTCTTCGAGGCGGGCTTCGACGAAGCGGCCACCTTCTTCGTCTTCCGCGTGGACTTCCGCGGGGCGGGCGTCTTCTTCGCCTTTGCCTTCGACTTGGTCGCCGCGGTCACGGGCTTCTTAGAAGCGGGCGGTTTCTTCGCTTCAACCGCGGCCTTCGCGTGCTTCTTTGACGCCGGGGCTCCTTCGCCTTCTCCGTGTCATTCGTGGGCTTCTTGGAAGCCGACGCGGCCTTCGCCACCTCCGGATCGCCCGAGTGCTTCTTGGAAGCAGGCGCCGGAGGCTTCTCTTCCATGTCGCTTGGAGCGGGCGCGTCGGCGTGGGTCTGGATAGGGCCTACAGCCCGAAGGGTGTCTTGGGCGGGCCGCACGATGATCCGGGTCTCGGTCGTCATGCCCGGTGGGCGTATTGGCGCGCGCGTGTGCTCGGTTGAGCGTGAATTGCAGAATGAGCCTGTGCTCGCGTTTCCGCTGGATTCCCCACTGGGAAAGGTGCTTCCCGTTTGGGTGAGGGAGGGTGTAATGGGGCCAGGATTGGCCAGTGACCTTTTCAAGGAAAAGGGATGTTCTCTAGTGTGGACCACACCGGCCGGTGTGGCCCACAAGAACTGAGTGTCACACACCACGACTGGTACGGGGTACCATGTTCCTTATATAGGGTGTTCACGGTAGCCCTCCCCAATGTACTGGGTTAAGTTAGTTCGATCGTACTTAAGGACCACGATGCACGAGAGCCAACCGCTGAGGAAGATTGCATTTTAGACAGGGATTCAGTATGCAGGTAGAAAGCAGTAGATAGAACTTTATGAGTGTTATTAATACAAGACAATTTAACTCTAACCTACAAGTGTGCAAGTCTCTTTAAGTACTCGGTACTAAAGAGGACCGAAAAGGCAGGGCCTATTGCACAAGCAGCAACAGAGACGCCAGGCGTCTGTTGCGGTTAGCGTGTTACGCTTCCTCCTATCTATTGTGCGTGTGACCCCCGTCACAATGCCCGTGTTGGTGCAGCAGTACCAGCAGCAGCACCAACACCGGCGCCACCACCAGCATCACGAACAGCATTCACACCAACACCGCCACCTCCAGTCACACCAGCGGCTCCATCGCGGGCTCCGCCTTGTAGCCATGCCCGTGTTGGTGCAGCAGTACCAGCAGCATCAACACCGGCGCCACCACCAGCAGCACGAACAGCATCCACACCAACACCGCCACCTCCAGTCACACCAGCGGCTCCATCGCCGGCTTCGCCTTGTAGCCATGCCCGTGTTGGTGCGGCAGCACCAGCAGCAGGACCACCAGTAGCTTCGCCGCCGTCTTCGCGTTGTCTCGTAGCACACTTTGAATAGAATCATGTGGGAAAGTCGGTGAGAACGCTACCGTAGGTTTTCTTTAGTGAATGGAGGCGCATTTGGAGCTCTGTGGTGGAGTGCTTCGTACACCTCATCCTGCAACGCACATCAGACCACGATACACGCGAACCACGCCGTTCATATGCAGCGGCAAGCTGCACAAGCCTCTTGTCTTGAGCGACTGTAAATCTTGTTCTCATCCCTCCCTATGCATAGATTCTTCCTTACTCTGTTTTATTATGCATTTGGTAGAGCACTTCGAGCCAGTGGTTTGGAACACTGATCAGTGCGCATAGACCATGTTAATTTGGTGGAGCAAAAATAATTCCCAGGATAATTCGTCGGCTGGTAGGCGATGAGATATCATGAAGCGATATGATTGGTGGAAATAAAACAAGGTAGGTCAAAATATGAAACGGCGCAGAATGCCCCGTTTTGATTGCCGTTTTCACACCCATCTTAGAAAAGACCGTCAATAAGGGCAAAATGTGCCCTTTGACCGCGAAAGGGTTAACATTCAACTCAGTTCTCATTTTACCGCAAAAGCTACTATTTGTACCTTTATTTAGATCTAATTATACTTGGGGATACAAGTATACTTAATCTAAGCTAAATACACCTTACGCTTCCTCATACACGTGCGCTCACGTGTAAGCTAAAGTATTGGGCTAAGTAAGCCCATTACATCGACAGTCGTTGGAGCGCCTCCCACTCTGGATCCTCCAGGTGGAGACAGTCTTCGCGTGCAACATGCGTTGCACCCGTGGTTGGGTTACCAGTGAACATACTTGCGTCCACAGGCAGGTCCTCGGCCCCCGTATCGAATTTCATACGATGCGTAATTAGTCGGTCGTTCGACGGACTACAAAGTGCTACCAGGTGTAATGGACTTACTTAGCCCAATACTTTAGCTTACACGTGAGCGCACGTGTATGAGGAAGCGTAAGGTGTATTTATCTTAAATCAAGTATACTTGTATCCACAAGTATAGTTAAACCTAAATAAAGGTACAAATAGTAGCTTTTGCGGTAAAATGAGAACTGAATTGAATGTTAACTGTGGTTTTCCTCCTAAAACTGATATCTATAAAGAGAGCTTCTGCCAACGAGTGGTTTGCAGAAACTCTGACCTAATGCTTGAGTATTACTGGCAGAAAGACCCTGCTTTATGACCAATAGGACTGCTTCCTAATATGAATGGTGACCACACTGCGATGTGGCCCACCTGAATGTATCCACTTAGTGCGTGTTGCACTAAGGTGAGGTTAGCCGAATGTGTAGCCCCACTACACATGGTGGCCGGACTCAATAGCTAACAAGGATGGCGACAGATTGGGTGCCATCAGAAACATGGCTATTCGAGACGTAGCCCACTGGTTAACCGAATGGCTGGCAACTGGGAACCCCCAGCATGCCACGGAGATGGTGTAACCGAATGGAACCGCTGACTTTCCCGGCGCGCTGCGCCACGCAGACTGCAATACGCTGTATGCTGAGTTCAAGGCAGGGTACAGACACGGGCATTAGGTGGCGTTAGGCAGAGCTAAATGACATTAATGTACCTCAGTTCCAAACCGACAAGGTGTGGACTATGACGGATGTGCTTTGGATGATTTATCATCACTTTAGGGCTGAATATCGATCGAATAGGGGGGGGGTCAGAATTAGCTTTTTGCCGACATATTCCTGCCGAGATGGCAGCCATATTTTTCATGGTCGGCGGACATTTCCATCTCGGAAATGGATCACCTCCAGAGGTAAACCATTTTCGAGATGGTCGACCATTTCCCGAAATGGTTAGCCATCCGCAGGCCATTTTGCTGTCAGTCGTGCTTTTTACGCCGCAGGGCGCGACATTCACTCTTTTTATATTGAAGTTTGTATGGCTATTCATTACTGTACACATTTATCAATCCGCAAGAAGGCGCTGCAGAGTGCAGCGCTGTAGAGGCGCCCGGTGGCACGGAGATGCTTCGCACGTGTGCTCCTAGCTGCACCCAACGTGTGGTGGAGCGGGATCGGCCAAAATCTTGTTGACGCTTGATCGAGCTACCACAGCGCCCAGACACCGACTAACGGAGGGGGTCCCCCTTGATCCGTGATCAGCTGAACTGTTTTCACCTTGTGTACCCGTCGGCGGGCTGGATCTGCTCTCTCGGGGATCCGAAGATGCAGCACTGGGTGAAGATTGAATGTCTTGGCGAGGCGTGGGGATGGGGTTGGAGCAGCGCGGTAATCTTTGCTCTGCGTCCGGTTATGGGTCTCGATCGAGGTTCTTCGCTCAGATCGAGGGGTCTGGATGCGATCCGAGACCGGTAGTTGCCTTTTGGTGTGTTTGTCGCTTCCTATAGCGAGATCGTAGTCGAGAGGAGAAGCGATCGCCAGCCAAACAGCTTAATCTGGTCGATCCAGGTTCGCACTTGAAGGAAAGGTCACTAGAGTGGGCAAAGTTGGCCAATATGTTATCCAAACTTAAACCACACTGCTAGATCCACTCTTCCTGGGCACTTGTCGTTCCGCCGGGGCCAATGTAGTCCCCGAGGCGGAGAATGACTTGGAGGCACTTGTGATGTACAGTGCAAATTCAACTCTGATTTATGTTTAGCTCTTACGTCGCTACAGCTACCATCCCCACCTTCATCCAACAACCGGACGACCACTTGATTCTTGGCCTGGCTGCGCCCCTTGGTTCTTCCCATCCTTGGCCGATCGACGATCCGCGATCTCCATCCGCGATCCCGATCTGCGATCCCGATCCGCGATCCCGATCCGCGATCTCCATCCTGGTTACCCCACCTTCGACTGGGGCCTCGCATGATGCCATTTCTGTTACGCCTTCGGTTCTGTCCTCGGTCTGTCGCCAGCTTCCATATTCCGGCCGCGACTTCGCAGAGTACCTTTCCCTGGCGGCAGCCACCATCGGATCTGATCCACGCTGGCCGCCCCGACTCTACCGGATCCGGACCCCTGGTGTCATCTTTCTTGCACCAGATTCACCAGATCGCGCCAGTTCGCACCTGCTCCGCATCCACATCTCCGCGTTGTGCTCTGCTCTCGAAATTTCTTCATGCGCTTCACCACATCCGCCCCCTGTCCGTCAGTTGTGTCGTACGACGGCTCACTGCGGGCCGCCTTTGCCATTCGGGTCCTACTTTCGCATTCGCCTCCTCCGTCATAGGCGCGATGAGTTCTCACCATCCCGACCACTACGATGGGGATCAATCTCCACCTCCCTCACCGCGATCGGTTCGATCCACCACCTCTCGTCGCGCGGCTCGAGCTCCTCGCTCTCCTGCCGGAGAGATCGCTCGCCTGGAGCAAGAGCTCCGTAGTACCCAAGCGACTCGAGCCACTCTGTTCCGGGATCAGGATCGCCTAAACGACATCGTTAACCGCCTGAACACCGAGCTCCAAGATCTGGAACGACATCGTTGGGGCCAAAAGGACGAAATCCGACGTCTCCGCACCGAGATAGACGGCCTTCAGCGCGCGTCCAATGGGGGCAGTACTCAACTGATCCAAGATCTGAGGCTCCAGGTTGATCAACAGGCCGCAGAGATCCGTGAGGTTAATCGTCGGCTGGCCCGCGCTAATCAACAGCTACTTGCTGCCGAAGAAGATCGCGACCGCCTTGATCGGGAGCTGGATCAATGCGTGGAAGAAGCGGTTCAGCTTCGATCCCAACTCGATGACCAAACGCACGAGCTTCAGTGGACTCAAGACGAGCTCGCCACTGCTGCCCGCAGCCTAGATCGGGTGACCACCGCCCTTCAGAACTCCGAGGCGGAGTTGGACCGTGAGCGGTCGACTTCTGGCGGATCCGCACCCCTTGCGCCTCCTGCGTCGGCCTCCTCCGCTTCGGTTCCGGCTGCATCGGGGTCAGCTTCGACTAGCGTGACTCGCCTCTCCGAGGAACTCCGTCAAGCGCGTCGAGATCTGACTTCCCTCCAGGCCGCTCGGGACGTGTCTACCGCCCGGGTTGTTCAGCTTGAGTGTGACAACCGGCAACTTCGAGAAGAGATCTCTCAACTAAATCAAGGTCAAGCGATCTCAGCCACCGAGAACTCCGATCTGCGTATGTAATGTCTTCACCCCACTTGATTAGCCTCGATCACTGATCCTCTGAATGTTGTTCTCGAAGGAACGAGGCTGACTGACGCTCGCCGAGATATCCGCGCGCTGGAGGCACAGTTATCTGACGTCCGAGATGCCTACGCCGGCCTGCGATGCGTCAATGATGAATCTGAAGAGGGCTTGGAGGTCGTGGTCGAGTGGATCCATCTTCGTCATGCTGCCGGGGCCGCGGCACCCTCCAGTCCCGTCGCCGGGGCTACTACTCCATCCAGTTCGGCGGCCGGGGCTGCGGCTCCTCCCAGCTCGGCCTCCACCACTCCAACAAGGAAACGGGCACGAGATCGGACCGTATCATCCACTCTTCGACCTCCTCCACTCAAACGTGCCGGATTCGTATCCTCCCAAGCCCCTCCTTCGCGTAGTCGATCGCCTTCTCCAGCTCTCTCGCTGTCATCCGACGAGGAGATCGACCAAGGACCCGGCGGCCCGGGAGGGCCCGCCCCTCACGAAATAATCGAGATCCATGACGACGGGGCCGGGTCCGAGTCCGATTACGCAAGTCCAGGGCCCGATCAGGGTCCACCCGCCGGAGGGCACGCCGGATCAGGCACTCCTTCCGGCTCGGGGGTTCTCCTGAGTACGGACGGGGGTAATGCCGAGGAGGCGGAAGAGGAGAAAGAAGAAGAAGAGGAAGAGGAAGATGAGGAGGAGGAGGAGGAGGAGGAGGAAGAGGAGGAAGAGGAGGAGGACGAATCCGATCCTGAGGCACTCGCCGCTCTAGCTCGCTCCCGTTCTAAAGCTCGCCGTCGGCAGTCCGCCTCCCCTCGATCAAAGGCGCCGTCATCTCCTCCCGCAACTCCACGTCGCCGATCTTCTTCGGCTGACTCGGGTCGCTCCCGTTCTAGCACTCCCGGTCCTGGATCCATACCTCGATCCCCTCCTGCGAGTCCCCCACCACCTCGCTCCCCGGCCGGATCTCCAGCCGGGTCGCCCCCGGGGTCGCCTGGTTCGCCCCAGGCCGGAGCTTTGGTTCCGCCTCTGTTTCCGATCGCCACCTCCATTCCTGGATTCAACGCTCCTCGTGCCCTCACTCTGGCCGAGACCGACCCGTGGCCCGCGACCCTTCTGAGTCAATGGCAGATCACGGCCTTGATCTTGTCTTCGCTGTCCTGAGATCTGGTCATACCTTCCGGTTGGTTGTTCCCGGAGCCCGTCAGAGGTACCCGGAAACCTGTTCCGGGAGTCGGGTACCGGGATGACTTGATCACGGGTGCCAACATTCAGGCCTTGATCAACAGCCAACCTTGGACGGTACTCGCCAATCCGGCGACCCCGTTGACCTTCGATCTGGCTCTGCACCGGGGCGCTCGGACGAGATTGGGCCGGATTACCGACGCCTATCTGGCCTATGAGGAGCTGCAGCGGTGGACGTACTGGGAGACCACGCATTATCTCCCGATCACCCGCCCGCAACGAGATGCCGACCCACTGCTCGAACAATATCATGCGGCTCGTCGTCATCGTCGTATATTTGCCGGGGAGAAATGGCGCCACCTCCTTCGCGATATGCTTCCGATGTTCCGGGAGCAGTGGGCCGACGTCGATCTGCTGCTGGATCCATTTTTCTTCACCTCCCCACCACACAAGACGAGATAACCTGGTATCCAGGCATTGTCTCTCGGGCCGCGAACGCTGGCAATCCTGCTCAGCACCAAGGAGAGCCCAATGATCTGCTGGAAGCGTTGATCGAGGCTGACAACCACGACCCCTGGCAGAACCACTACCGCGATCACCCGCAAGATCATCCTGCCCGGCGGATTGGACGTCTCGCGGCCAAGTTCAATCCTGCGACCGGGCCTCAACCTCCACCGTAAGATCGGGCAGCGGAGGCGACTCAAGATCAGCTTCGGTCTCCTTCCACTTCTCTTCATGTTATCCACCCGTAGCTCGATCGCGTCATTTAGGCTTCGCACTTTCATACATACGCATTCACGCATAACTCCTCTCCTCCGATCGGTGGCCTCCCCACCGATCCGTCCACTCCCTCCTCGAGGAAACCAACTTCCCTTGACGGCTCCGCCTCACACTTCCTTGTGAGATTGCATCGCGCCAAATCGATTTCGATTCGTGCGATCTCGGAGGAACTCGTGTAGCAGCGCCCCGCAATTGAGATCTGCCTCATCGACGCAGTCTGGCGTATTGTAGCCCTTCCAATGTACCAAGAACTCCCGAAAGGTCCGACCGTAGCGTGTTCTTCTTCCCCGTTCGCATATCGGTTATTCTCTCCACTTCGTACTCTCCCGCCTCCTGATCTGGTCTCCAGCTGTCCTCCGGGAGCAGGGCTTCGTCGAAGTCGATCCGATCGGTCTCGCCTAAAGTGAGCTCTGTATCCGGCCGATCAGGAAAGTCTCGAACCGGCTTCAACTTGGACACGTGCACGATCGGGAAAAGGCGGTAGTCCGTCCCGCTTGTCTGCAGATTCACGGTGTATTCGTTGATCTTGTCGACGACACGAAACGGTCCATGCCACAGGTGGGCGAGCTTTCGGGCGTATCCTTCCTTCACCCGGTCCAGGTAGAGCCACACTTGGGATCCGGCTTGGATCGGGTGTGGTCGGACCTCTTCATTGTGCCGATCTGCCCGATCCGCTATGGCTTCCGCCAGCCGGGTGTTGACTTGTCTGCGAGCAATGCCGTAGCGCCTCTGAATCTGATACCGCCACCTCCGCGGATCCCGGTTTTGCGTCCGAGTACTACCCAGCGGTAGGGTAGCTTCAAGTGTCGATCGAGGGTCCCAACCATGCACCAAATAGAAAGGGGTACCCGATCTTGAGCAGTGTTGATAGCAAAGGTTAATCTCTCTGCATATTCGTCCCAATCCCGTTGGTCCAGATCTTCCACATACATCTTCAAAGCTCTGGAGGTAGTCTGTACCATTCGCTCCGCGGTTCCGTTAGCTTGGGGTCGATAAGCCATCGTCGCCCGTTGCCGTTGACCTAGGATCTTGTTGAAGGCGCGGAAGAAGTCTGCCATAAAGCCGGGCTCCCGATCGTGGCGGATCGCTTCGCTCGCCCCGAATCTCCTGAAGACACACTCTTCGTAGGACTCCGCGATCGTCTGTGCGGTGCGGGATGCGCTGGCTTTAGCGATCACGTATCCGGTGAACAGATCGACCCAGATCAGCAACTCCGTATTACCTTTGTAGGATTTCGGCAGCGACGGGATGTTGTCCATGGCTATAATCTGGAATGGGTAGGTTGCTTGGATATTTCCGGGTGACTCTTCCCTGATCGTTGGTCGCCCCTTGCCCGTTTCACAGTCTACGCATTCCCCGATATACTGTTGGGCACTCTTTAAAAGACCCCTCCAGTGGAAGTGGTCCCTGATCCGCTGATAGGTGCGCCCGATACCTTGGTGTCCGCCCTCGAGACTCGAGTGGTAATGATGTACCACATCCTGATGTAGCGTTGCAGGTACCACCAGCCGCATCAGCCCATCCCGGTCCGCGGAGGCCCGTTTGGATGGGGCGCAGTAGAAAAGTAGGCCGTTGTCGTCGATCTCGTAGTCGTGAGCCAGGTTGCCGTAAGATCGGGCTTCCTCTTGGGTCAGATCTACTACGCTACCCTCCAGATACCTTTTCATACCCGCTATCGACGTTTCCTCGTTCTGTGCGGTACGAATCCGGTCGATCCGTAGCGTTCTGACGAATTCCTCATGCAGTACCGGCGGATCGTGGCTGATCCGGGATGAACGAGTTCTCACCGCGGAGACGCTCGCAACAGGTCCCTCTGACTGGACGATCAGGATCTCGTCTAGCCGATTCAGTGTGACCAGGTCTTGTCGATCTGACTCGTCTTCCACAATGACTCCACTTTGGCGCTGAAGTGCGGCACCTGTCAGACTGTCTGCACTGCCGTTCCAGTCTCTCTTCACGTGTACCAGATCGTGTTTCGGCCACTCGCGTAATCGATCTAGTACTTTCTGTCTCAGCAATACCAGCTTAGGGGCCTTACAATCTATCTCGCCTCGTACCTGCCTCACCACCAGATTGGAGTCCCCACAAATGACTAGTCGTCCTCGATCCAGATTGTCCAAAAGGTCGAAACTCAGGAGTAGGCCGTTATATTCTGCTTAGTTGACCGTGAGCCCTTCTGCATAGCCCGATCTGGCCTCCACCACACTCCATTCGGGTAACTTCCACACAATCGCGCTGTAGGCGCCGCCGCCGCGCTTGGCGCGAGCTGACCCATCGAAACTTACCACCAGCAGCTCCTCATCTGCCTGCACGGTGGGGATTGGGGCCTGGATTTGGCGACGAGGTTCCTTCTGGGGTGCGATCGCGACGAGTGCGTCGTCCACCGCAGATCGGGGTGTTATGCTAGCCGCCAGTACTCCCAGGATCTCATCCTCTCCCTTAGTACATTTCACGATCTCTAGTGTCCAAGGCGAAAGAAGGGCAGCCCACTGGCCTAATCTGCCCTGTAGTCCTGACGATCTGAAGAGCCAGGCCAAGGTCGAGTGCCTCGCCAGTAATTTGATCGGGCGGCCGACTAACAGGTTGTAGTTTAGATCCAGGATCCTGAGGAGAGCCAACACCTCCTTTTCCACCACATTATAGTTCAGCTCGTTCGATTTCAACGTACGGCTGGCGAACGTGACGGGATAATACGTGTGGTCGTGTTCCTGCATGAGCGAAGCGGAGATCGCCCACTCGCTTGCGTAAACAACGACCACTGGCAATCGATCCGGGTCGAAGTGTCGTAAGATGGGTGTCGTACTGATCTTTTCTCGTAATGTCCTGAACGCTCGGAATGCGTGCAGCCACCTCTCTTCCTTTACCTCCGGATCGCCTTTAGTCGCGATGCCGCCCGACTTACCGGCGTTGCAGTCTGCGTGTTTTTCCTCCATGCCACTCCAGATCTCTCGTAGATCTACCTTCAGCTCTGCGAAATTCACTTCTCGCAGCTCGTAGAGCGTGGATGCGTAGACGGCGTAGTCTTCCAGGAATCGACTGTAGTAGTTCAGGCTACCCAGAAAGGACTACATAGCCCGCAGTGAGCATGGAAACGGCAAATCTCTCAGAGAGGATAGATCCTTGGGTTTCGCCTCCAGCCCATCTTCCGAGACTTGGTGGCCTAGATAATCTACTTTCCTCATCCCCCAATAACTCTTTTTGTAATGGGCTTACTTAGCCCAATGCTTTAGCTTACACGTGAGCGCACGTGGAAGCGTAAGGTGTATTTAACTTAGAGTAAGTATACTTGTATCCACAAGTATAATTAGATCTAAATAAAGGTACAAATAGTAGCTTTTGCGGTAAAATGAGAACTGAATTGTTTGTTAACTGTGGCTTTCCTCCTAAAACTGATATCTATAAAGAGGGGTTCTGCCAACGAGTGGTTGGCAGAAACCCTGACCTAATGCTTGAGTATTACTGGTAGAAAGACCCTGCTTTCTGACCAATAGGACTGCTTCCTATTATGAATGGTGACCACACTGCGATGTGGCCCACCTGAATGTATCCACTTAGTGCGTGTTGCACTAAGGTGAGGTTAGCCGAATGTGTAGCCCCGCTACACCATCCCCCCGTTAGGACTTGATGTGCCGGTCTCGACACATCAATCCAAAGTCTTCTTCGGAGATAACATCGTGCTCATTTCGAAATGAGCATGCCAACGACGCAGACTTCCGACGAGCTTGCTGCACCTGCAGCAAGCAACACAGTCGTCGCCAACACAGCGACGACTGCCGCATCTCCAGCCTCTTCGGCGTCCGTCGTCACTTCCTCTGTGACGACGCAAAGCTCCCCCAAGCGTACCATCTCGGTTGGGGAGTATCACAAGGCGCGCAAAGTCACCTATGCCAACGAAACCCTCTTCGATGGCATGGAGGACTTAAATGTCGATAATGATGTCGACATGGAGGAGGGCGAGGAGAAGCAAGACTCCTCGTCCACAGGGCGCAATGAAGCTAGCGTGGGGACTCGTCGTCCTCGCGATGACGACTCGGACGCTTCGAGTTCCAAGCGCTCGCGTAGCGGCAGCGATAGGCCGCTCGCGGATGCTGGGGCGTTGTCTACGCCGCGGGGTGGAGACGATGACGACTCCACTCCGTCTGCGACTGTGACGTCGCGCGCTAAGCCGGCGCGCGACCCGTGGATGCCGTCTCCGAGCGAGATCCGATCTCGCTACGGCAATACCACGCCGGTCAGCAAGTACGCGCTGTACTCCTGCAGCGCCATCGTTGATGACGATGTCACCAAGGAGCTCGACTTTGATCCGGCGACGGTTCAAAGACGTGATTATTACATCGGGCTCTTCCATGAGCTCCGATTCTACGGGAATAAGAAGACTTCCCGTAAGAGCAAGGTGACAGAGTGGGAGGCACTCTGTCAAAGCTGGGGCGCGTTCGTTGAGAACTTCAACCGCGACCCGGCTGGTTACCGTGAGCGAGTCCGCTCTGCGAGTGAGCGCCACGAGCGCTTCTCGAAGCGGTCCAAGATTTTGCGGCTGCACGAAGGTGCAGTCGAGGCGGGGATTCCGTGCGCAGTGCCAACCCGGGGCAGTGCGGCTTTCCGAACGGGACCTTCTCGGGTACACTGGTGTTAGTGTGCCCGTGGAGTTGAAGACACTGCGTGAGAAGTTAATCACGCAGTTGTCGTCCGAGAGTGCTGAGGGTGAGCGCAACACTCAGCCGAGGGCTGTAGGCGACTACAGCTCTCGCTCAAGTTTTACGCCCTTCGGCGGAGCTGCTGGTGGCGGGCTTCGTACTCCGTCACCATTTCCGGAACGTCGCTCATCAGGACGTTCCGCGGCTCCCATGTATCGTGGTCAGGAGAGTATCCTAACCAACGAATACGAAAATGAACCGGACCTTGGGTCCGGATCTGATGATCAACGATTCGCTGGACAATCCAGCGAGTTTCCCCGCGTGCATCTCGCAACGGGGGCGGCGGCGGTGGAAAGACGCCACGGGCCGTCGCCGGGCGAGGTCTGGGATCGTTTGGAGGCTGTGGAGCGCCTCCAGACAGCTGAGCTCGCCGAGATACGGCAGGAGCTAAAGCTCTTGAAAGCCCGGATCGGTCAGGCCGGACAGACCGCTTCGAACGTCCAAGTGACCTTGAGGACGCTCGTTGCTCGCCTGACGGATCGCGTTCTCCGCGCTCGAGGCGAGGATCGCGCCGAGTCACCGGTCGTAGGTGACTCGTGTTGCGAGTACGGCTTCAGCCGCCCAACGTAAAAGGTTGGGTGGAGGCGCATGCTGGACGGTATGTCTAGCGTGTACGCGTTGCCATGCTTTGCCAACACGGTGAATGGCCCGATGAAGCGCGGGGCAAGCTTGCTTGCTCCGAAGTCGGAAACTGCATGTTTAGCTAGGTTCTGTGTAGCTAACAGAACTAATGAACCCACTTTGAATTCATTTGTGTTTCCTCTGCCATTGTTATCCGCGTTCAGCTTCTGTCGATCGACAGAAGCTGCAATAGCATCTTGCACAAACCGTAATACGGCTTGGCGGCGCTGGACAAAGTCCATTGCCTTCGAGTTGAACTCCTTGTTCAACCCGTTATCCTTGTTCACTGCAGGCCCGGCCTGTGTGTGGTTGTTGTTGTTGAGAGTGTCTACGCCCGGCGTAGACATTGCGCTCTTGTCGTTCGGACTACGCGCAGTCCGTGCGCGTGTCGACACAGCTGATATGTTGCTCGTATCAGCGTGTTCATTCGGTTTGTTTGAAACCGGATACCCTCCCCCACTTAAGGAAGGAGCTACCGCACCGAGTACGCTCGGTACGCGTGGATGCCTCATGGCGTTCACGTAAAACGGTGTATGTCCTGTGGAGACATGCACCGAGTTGTTGATGGCAAACTCTGCCATCGGCAAGCAGTCGCTCCATTGTTTGAACGAATGGGCGTAGCTCTTCAAAGCGTCAACCAAGACTCGGTTGACGCGCTCGGTTTGTCCGTCGGTCTGCGGGTGATCCGCAGTCGACATGGACAGCTGCGTGCCAAGAAGTTCAAACGCTTCTTGCGCTGTGAAGGGCGGATCACGATCAGACACAATGTCGATCGGCATGCCATGGTGTCTAAACACCAAGTCAACAAACAGACGTGCCGTCTGCTTGGCTGTCACTTTGGCTGGTACTGCAGCAAGATGCACCATCTTACTGAATCGGTCGACAAAGACCACAATACCAGTCCTCCGCTTGTTATCAGGCGGAAGACCAAACACAAAGTCCATTGAAATGGACTGCCAACACTCCGACGGAGTCGGTAGTGACTGAAGTGGAGCCTGCGAGAAGGCTGCAGGCTTCACGCGCTGGCAAACCTCGCAAGCACGAACGTACTTGCGTACCCACTTGTACTGGTGACTCCAATAGAAGTCACGCGTGAGAAGCAAGTATGTCTTCTCACGACCCGGATGTCCCGACGTCGGGGCATCGTGATACTCGTAAGTGATCCTGATCTTCAGCTCATGATCGTCCGGCACGACAATGCGATCAGCGTTGTCGTCGACTGCGCTGTAAAGCAACAGTCCATTGTGCACACGATAACGGTGTACACGTGCACGGAGATGTTTCGCTAACTTCTGACGAGTCTTGTCAGAAGGAGCAGCGAAATAGTCCAACAACTGCTTCGCGTCCGCATCCTTCGTGTATGCGGACCTCACGTCGTCTAACAAAGACGACGAGGGAGTAGACGCCAATTGCATTGGCGTCGGCCTTGTGCACCGCATAATCAGGTCGACGCGACAACGCGTCGGCCACAACATTCAACCTTCCAGGTTTGTACTCAACCTGGAAGTTGTATTCCGCAAAGAATGAGAGCCATCTCGCCATTCTTTGTGAGATGTGCGGCGACTTGATCGCCGTACGCAATGATGCGTGGTTGGTGTAGACCACAAATGGTCTACTCCCAAGTAGATACACTCGAAACTTCGCGAGTGCATACTTCATGGCAAGGAGTTCCTTGTCATGTACCGGGTAGTTGCGCTCAGCTGGTTTCAGCTGACGCGACTGATAGTAGACCACGCGATCACTTCCCTCGTGATCGTGTTGCATTAGAGCGCATCCGATTGCGAAATCGGACGCGTCACACACGACGTGGAACGGGCGATCTTGGTCGGCCACCGCCAAGATCGGCGCCTCAGTCAAGCCCTGCTTGACTGCATCAAATGCCTGCTGACACTCAGCAGTCCAAACCCATGCAGCGTCCTTCTTTAGGAGCTGCGACAGCGGGCGAATCTTGCCCGCGTAGTTGCTCACGTACTTGCATAAGTACGTAGCGAGTCCAAGGAACTGCCTCAGTTCCTTGACATTGGCAGGCGTAGGCCATTCATTGATCACTCTGACCTTCCCCGGGTCAGGGCGTACGCCGTTCTTCCCTACGAGACACCCAAGGACGGGTATCTCGCTAGCCCCGAAGATACACTTCTTCAGGTTCGCGTAGAGCTTGTGTTTGCGCATGAGTGCAAACAACCTGCGGAGATGTTCCTTGTGCATCTCCACTTCCGACTTCCCGTCCACAGCCCGGCTGTGGAAGAACACATCATCGAATTAGCTCGGTGCGAAGTCGCGCACCGAGCGCAACAAGTGCGTGACGCACCTGTTGAACGTCGCAGGGGCATTCTTTAATCCCTGCGGCATTACAAGCCACTCCCAGAGCATACCGCTCGGAGTGCTTACCGCCGTGAGAGGTATATCGCTCTCACGCATGAGGATCTGATAGAATCCGTCTCTCAGATCCAGAGCACTGAAGATAGTGCTCAAAGCCATCGAATCGATGATCACATCTTTTCGCGGTATCGGCGTCTGCGCCGGTACCGTTGCGTCGTTCAGCTTGTTATAAGCGTGAACGATGCGCCACCCGCCCTGTGCCTTCTTGACACCGAACGTAGGCGCGCTGTGCGGGGACTTCGATTCCCGCACTTGCCCTGCCTTGCGACGACTCTCAAAGAAGTCGTCGATTGCTTTGACTTGCTCTCGCGGCAGTGGCCACTGCCGCGTCACGCAATACTTCGTTCCCGGCACGAGATCAATCTCGTGCTGAACACCCTTGTCCTGCGGCAACTCCGCAGGGATATCGTCCGGGAGTACGTCTCTGTACTCACGCAAGACCTCGTAGAAGGGGCTCGACTTCAGCGAGTCCCAGCTCTGCTCGTCGAAGCGTTCTTTCTTCGACTTGGCGCTGAGGGCGTCGACGCCCTCAGCGACGAGCTGTTTCAACTCTTCTGCTTCACACTTCATCCTCTCGACATCCGAGAGGATGCAAATCTGATCGATGCGTCCATCGTGCAGGTCGCGGGCGAAGCGCCTCCAGCTCGTGACTGGAAGCGAAGTCAACTCCGAAGCCAACGTCGGAGGGTTCTCCAACTTCATCTTCTTATACTGGAGACCAGTATTCGTACGCGTCAAGACACTCAGTATCTCGACGGTCGTCTCCAGTTCCTGTGTCTGCCCGGCAGACACTGCGAGTAGCGCCTCGGTCCCTGACCGAGACTTGCGCAGCTTTGCTCGCTTGCGCCGTTCGTTTATTGTGCGGAATCCGGTTTCGCGCGTCTTGTTTTGTCCGGGCCCGGCCGCGGACAGATCTTCCTTTTGATCGCCGGCGGGTTCAACCCGCGAGGGCACGCAATCAAGCCCGGCTTGATCACGTATCGCTTCTTCATGCAGCCCGGCTGCACGTGAGCACGCGATGCGTTTCTTGTTGTCGCCGGCGGGTTCTTCCCGCGGGCGCACGCAATCAAGCCCTGCTTGATCGCGTACCGCTTCGTCGTGCAGCCCGGCTGCACGCGAGCACGCAAGCATTTCCGGTGCGGGATGTTTGCAACCGTCCGCACTGCCTGCAGCGTCGGCTCCCAGAGCCGGCGCGCCTTCTTTACCTCGACGCCTGACGGCGGAGCGTCTTTCGACGTTTGGGCCAATCGCATCAGCTCCCTGAGCTGACGCGTCCGAGTCACTGTCTTTATTAGTGACTGGCTCCTCTCGTTGAACTTGTGTGTCGACACTAATAGTCGACACGACCGCGTCACTCTTGACGCTTCGAGAACCTCTCGAATTCGATCGAATCTGAGTCTTCTGATTCGACTCACATTTTCTCCCGACGACCCTCTCAGTCGTCGGTGTCCGTGCGGCGTGATCGGAGACAGCCGCGCGTCGCGCTGTCTCTCCTGGTGGGTCGCGTGCACCGCGAGGTGCACGTGCTGCGCCGACAGGACCATCGCTCCCTGTCGCGCCGCTACTCCCGAAGTGCACGATCGTGCGCTTCGTCCAATCGATCACCGGATCATGCCGTGCAAGCCACGGCATGCCCAACACCAGTCAAGCACGATAAGCTCGTCCACGAACTTCTTCTCCCGAAACGAGAAGCGCACGCGTACGACACGCTTCTCGGTTCTGACAACGACACTCGTTGCCAGTCTTACTTCCAATAGACTTCGAGGTAGTTCCACTTCCTCGAAGTCAAGCCTCGCTAGGCTCTGCAGTCGAACAAAGTTGTTCGACACACCACAATCCACCAACGCACGAAGAGACTTCTCTCTCTTCGAGTTAACCTTCAGGATGACAAGGTTCGGCCTGTCATCCTGCTTCTTACAGTGAGAGTGACTCTCACTGGGGGCAGCAGTCTTTAATACAGCGTGTCCAATATCGACACGCTCGACTGCATCACCAGCAGGGCGCCCCGCGCCTGCTGGTTGTTCTAGTTTTTTATTGTCCGTGGCGATAACCGGTATCGTCACGCCGGCCCTTGGCCGCCTGCACAGGCGCTGTCCATTCACGGGCGTAGTGACCGTTGTTTCCACACCGGAAACAGCGGACATTCGTTGGTCCACGACGCTGCTGAGATCCAGCAGCCGTCGCACTCGAGAGGTCCATTGGTTCGGGACCTCCCGTCGGCTTTACCATCGGTCGCGGCATCGGCCGCGGGGCGTTCACATGGAGCTTAGCCTGTCGCAGGCTAAACTCTTCTTGCATTGCAAGAGTAATCGCAGACTCGAGAGTACTCGGGTACTCTGAAGAGATAGGTCTTCACAGGCCCATCTTTCAGGCCTTTCATGAACGTGACGACCTTTGTCGCCTCGTCTATCGGGTTGGTCACGATGTTCGAGACCAAGTACCGCGCCCTTTGAGCGTAAGCATGCACGTCATGCTTGCCCTGCCTCGATCTGAACTCATTCTGCGGGGGCTCAAACGCTTGTCTGAGCTCCTCCTTGAACACCTCGTACGTGCTAAAGCACGTAGGGTCAGTGAGTCGGCGTCCGTACGCCCAACTCCTTGTTCGTCCGCCAAGGCATGACATGGCGAACGCAACCTTCGACAACGGGTCGACGATACGTCGAGCCGTAATGGCAGTGTCGACTTCGACAAGCCAACGGAGGAGAGGCTCGCCCTCTCTTCCAACATAGCTGTTCACGTGGAGTTTCAATGACTCCACGCGCGGTGTGGACGGAGTCGACACCGTAGCGCGAGCAGCGGTTTCGCGCTGTTCCTTTATGATGAAGCCTAGAGCAACACCGTGTTGCTCTGTCGGCGATAGCGTGCGTAGCATCGTTGCTACGGCCGCTTCTCCAATGACCGTCGACAGTCGTTGGAGCGCCTCCCACTCTGGATCCGCCAGGTGGAGACAGTCTTCGCGTGCAACATGCGTTGCACCCGTGCTTGGGTTACCAGTAGACATACTCGTGTCCACAGGCAGGTCCTCGGCCCCCGTATCGAATTTCATTCAATACGTAATTAGTCGGTCGTTGGACGGACTACAAAGTGCTACCAGGTGTAATGGGCTTACGTAGCCCAATACTTTAGCTTACACGTGAGCGCACGTGTATGAGGAAGCGTAAGGTGTATTTAACTTAGAGTAAGTATACTTGTATCCACAAGTATAATTAGATCTAAATAAAGGTACAAATAGTAGTTTTTGCGGTAAAATGAGAACTGAATTGTTTGTTAACTGTGGCTTTCCTCCTAAAACTGATATCTATAAAGAGGGGTTCTGCCAACGAGTGGTTGGCAGAAACCCTGACCTAATGCTTGAGTATTACTGGTAGAAAGACCCTGCTTTCTGACCAATAGGACTGCTTCCTATTATGAATGGTGACCACACTGCGATGTGGCCCACCTGAATGTATCCACTTAGTGCGTGTTGCACTAAGGTGAGGTTAGCCGAATGTGTAGCCCCGCTACACTTTTCGACACTGATCGATAGATTCCACTGATCGCATGACTCCAACAGGGCTTCCACTCGTTCGCAAGTCTCATCCCACGATCCCGCGGTCACGAGAATATCGTCGATATACGATCGGCGGCCGAGCACCGAAGGTTGTCCCGGACTCGCGGGTCCTCCGGACTCGATCAGATCCGTAGAGCATTCAGATCCAGGCCGAGGGATCCGGGTGAATCCATACAGGGCGTTATCCAGTAGCCGCTGATAAATTTGGGGTGCGTTTTTTTAGCCCGAATGGCATCCGGTTCCACTCAAACAGGCCGAACGGGGTAATGAACGCTGAGATCGCCCGAGCTCGGTCCGTCATGCTTACCACCCAGAATCCACTGGCCATGTCGAGAGAGCAATACCACAGGACTTTGGCCAAACCTTCTAGCAACTCGTTGATCAACGGCATCGGGTAGATCATCAGCCGAGTGAGGCCATTAACAATCCGATAATCAATGCACAACCGGATATCTACCCCATTCTTCTTGATGATCACGACGATCGGCGACACCCACGGCGATCGTGACGCCCGGATGATCTTAGCGGACAGCAGGCCCTTGAGTAGATCAGACACCTTCTCCCGAAACAGAGGGGCGATTTTTCGCACCCGCTGAGCAATCGGTTTTGCCTCACCCACATCGATGTCGCACCCCCCCCCCCCCGAGCGGCAGGGGGTAGCGCGTTGCCCTTGCCGATCAGGAGGTGTTTCTTCTTCCAGATCATCCGGCGCAACCGGTCAATCTCCTCGGGGTGTTCATGATCAGATCCCCTACCTTAATATCGTCGATAGTCACCTCGTCCGTCAGTGAGATCACGATCTCCGGGATGACGGCCAGTTCTTGTTCAACGTCCTCGGCCAACAACTCTCCCCCTTCATGAAAGTAGACCTGATCAGTTGCACTTGAGTCTTCTATCAACTCGGGTTTCACGACGGATCTTGAGATCGGGACTCCCTTTACCGATCGGGTCTCGTCTTCCACGATCTGCTCCGGGGTCGGTACCTCCTCGGGCGACTCGTCTTTCACGATCTGCTCCGGGGTCGGTACCTCCTCGGGCGGCTCGGCTCTCACGCTTGGTCCCACAGGCGGGACTGTTCCTGCCTCCGCCCCTGCGATCTGCTCCCGGGCCGGAATTTCCTCGGACGGTTCTGCCTTTGTGATTGACTCCAGATTCGAGACTTGTACGTTCTCAGCTGGCGTTGATTTAACCTGGACGATCACAGTAACTGGGTTCCGCTTCAATATCTCTCGGGGGGGGGGGGGGGGGGGGGGGTAGCTGGGCCTCTCCACCGCTGGCGTTGACTGGGTTTTGCACTCCGCATCTCGATCGGCCTGGAGTTCGCCCGTCGCCTGGAAGGCTAGATTTTGCCATTCGGCGTATCGTCTGGATCCCACCGAAACATAGCCCGGCAAGCGAGGAACCCGGTCTCCTGCCAACCACAGGCCGATCCGTTCGTCCCTCTGTATGATGAGCTTCTGGTCACTGATGTTGGTGATTTCCACATATCTGATCTTTCCGGGGCCACTTACCAGGCTGGGTACCCATCGATCTCCCCGAGTTAGCCACAGCTTCTCCTGATCGGATGCCCTGAACCGAAGTGGTATCTCCACCGACTCCCCCACGTTGATGATTTGTGAGTGTTGATCCAGTCGGAACGTCCGTGCCTTGTCGTTGTAAAGCTGCCGTCTGCCGCTGAGTTGGATCTTCACCTCATCGGGTAGGCATACTGACCTATCCGCGAGATCTAGGCGGATCCCCGCCGGAACCATGAAGTCCATACCCAAAATTGCTTCTTGTCCGGACAGATCTCCTACCCATATATCGAAGAAGTACACCAGCGATCCGGCGAGAGTGATCTTTATCCTTGTTCTCCCGTCCGTTGAATACACGTTCTCGCCAATCCCCACACATTCTTGGCTCTGACTGGTATCGATACAGCACCCTTCCTTACGAGCAAAGGTGGTGTCCACAATGGACACCTCGGCACCGGTATCTAGCAGTAAGATAGCCTTCTCATTGTTGATCTTCCCAGTGATCTTGGCTTGTCGGAACCACTTCCCTGGGGACTGATGTTTCCAATATCCCCGGAATTCTCCTGGGAGTAGATCGGGCAACGTCGTTCCAGATCGGCGGACTTCGCTGACCTGCGGCTGCGCCGGGGGCTGACTTTCGGCGACAGATTCCCCTTCTGACGGTTTGAACCATTCGTCCGGAGCGCGTCGCTTCCTGTACCCTCTAGTCTCTCCCAATTGAAGATCTAGAGGCGTCTCGCCCCCCAGTCGGCTGAATTCATTCGACACGCGGAGATTTGACATCACAGCGGTAGGTTTCGCATGCAGGTCACATGTATTACTGCGTAGATCTCGCTGTCTCCTTAGTCGATCTACCGTATTCTGGTTCACAAATGCATAGATGCAGTATCTAGAACGCTCGACTCGTACCGGGTTCCATCCCGGCGAGCGTCCTAGTTTAACATCTTCTCCACGGGCGCCGGCAGCATGCCGGCGTGTTTCGTGGGATTGTACCACTGGCAGATCTGGTTGTAGAACTCTTCCATTGGGCACTTTCCCATGTCGTGAAGCTCTCCACATCCACGGCAGACGAAAAGACAATGCTCAGCCGGGTGACCTCTCTTCCCGCATTTCTCGCACGTCAGACGTCTCCAGCAGCCCAAATCGGTATGCTTGCGAGATCCGCAGTGCGAGCACCGTACGTTGCGGTCCGATCCATCTTGCTGGGACCTTGGTCGTGGCGAATCCGGGTTGGTCTTCCCGCGGGGCGCCCGCTCTGCAGACTGGGTCTCGTCTTTTGCCTCGTGTCCCTTGTCTTCGGCGGATGCGAGGTAGATCCTCCGTAGATCGCCCTCCGAATCTGATCCATCCGACCCCGTATCCGATCCGGATTCTGGGGCCGATCTCTGAACGGCATGGACAGATCGCTTGGCGGGTGCCGCTGGCGCCGGCGGTACTTCGATCCGAAGGCTGAACGCTTCTGCCTTCCCTTAGCTCGGTCGCGGGCTCGCAACACCTCTTCCAGATCGTCCACGTCGTTGAGACGCAGCAGGGTCAACCGGTCTGCCAGATCTGGGTCTCCCAGAGTCTCGATGAAATGTTCCACGTGTTCCCGGCGCGTCTTGGAATCCCCGTCCTTGATCTTGAGTTTAGCCCGGAGGGCGGCCACATTCAGCCTATAGAGGTATTCCAATGGGGACTCTTCAGACCGCTTCCGGGAGTGGTAATACTGCCACGCGACAGATACCCCCAGTCCGCAGTATTAGACTTGGAAGTTGCGCAGCAGCTCACTCCACTTGTTCCGGGTCGATCGTCCAAGCTGTCTGTACCAGTTCTTTGCAGGTCCGGATAGCAGGTCAGCGAAAGTCAAACACTTCTCTTCGTCCGTGGCTTGGTCCCTCAGAAAGGCGGATTTCACCTTGCTAATCCACGATCTAGCCCGATCTTCATCTTGGTCCCGCCCTGCGAACTCATTGAGGTCCGAGATCGCTGAAATCCGGACTCGCTGAATCATCGAGGAGTTGGCCGGTCCCGCTGCAGCAGTGGCTACTACGGCGCGGGCAGATAAGGGAAGATCCACATCGTCTGGGTCGTATTCCCAGTGCGAAGACGTAGGATCGTGAGATCCGGTGGATTCCATCTCTACATGCTGCGAACCAATATTGGGGGTCTCAACTGGAGTTGTCCTTCTGGCTGATGCTTGTTGCTGCTCCATCAGAAACCTGTTCATCGCGGCTTGAAAGTATGACTCCAGCTTGTCGGTCGATTCTTCGGTCCGAGTCGTGTTTGCGGTTCGATCGGTGGCGGCAGGCTTCTGCTTCCTCGATCTGGGCTTCGGACGTTCCGGTCGAGCCTCCTTCGCCCGGGTTTCGAGCATCGCCGCTCCAGACGGGCCGAGTGGCATACGTCGTGGCTCGGACGATGAATCCGACCCAGGCTCAGCCGCTGAGAGGTATGGAGACGCCGTCCGGTACCCGGTAGATCCGATCTGAGGAGAAGATCTGGGGTCCGGGGCCGTGAGTTCCTGATCGGTGGGGATCTCGCCCACCAGGGACTTGAGTTTGCCAAACAGCCCCTTGGCTGACGATCGGATGACCTCCATGTCCAAATCGAACAACTCGTCCGCGTCGAACGGGCTTGCTACCAAGCCTGTCTCTTTCAGCAAGCTCAGGAGGCCCTTGACTAGCTCCAGCTTGTTTTCCGAGGCTGTCGGGGCCGCGACGGGTCCCTTCGGTGTGCCAATCTGCCTGGGTCGCAGGATCTGCAGCACCGGATCCCGATCGATAAACTTCTGCAGCTCCTGTCGGTTGTACGCGACCAGCGCGGCTTCCGACCACCTGGGTTCTGATCCCTTCTCTATGTCGTCCTCCAAATCTGGGGCTTTCATCTTCTGTCGTGGGGGAGATGTCTCCTTCGACGAATCACAGCTGGGCACCAGTGTGGAGGGGTGTTTCTGGGGAGTCGGCTTGCGTGATCTCTTCGCGAATAACTCCATGAGTAACTGTCGATCTGCCTCTGTCTCGAGCTTGATCGACTTGCCCACGAAGGTGTATCGGTCCACTCCGGATTTGGTTGTTTTTGTTAGCGGGTCTCGACTTGCGTCAAGATCCGCTGGGGTCCCCGAAGGGACCTGGGGAGGATATTGAGGTTTCTCTTCTAGATCTGTCTCCAGATCGCCCTCTATTCCGCCGGCAGAGTTCCTCCCAGCACTCTGTCGATCCGCGGATCTTGTTTCGTTCAGCAGCCTCTTCGTCGATCCGTGTTCCGACGACGCCTCTTCCCCTGGTTCTTTCTTCACTTGCACATCTTCTGCAGACTCACGGTGAAATCCGGAGTCCCCAAGAGATCCGGGCACGCGCACCATTGTGGTGGAGCGGGATCGGCCAAAATCTTGTTGAGGCTTGATCGAGCTACCACAGCGCCCAGACACCGACTAACGGAGGGGGTCCCCCTTGATCCGTGATCAGCTGAACTGTTTTCACCTTGTGTACCCGTCGGCGGGCTGGATCTGCTCTCTCGGGGCTCCAAAGATGCAGCACTGGGTGAAGATTGAATGTCTTGGCGAGACGTGGGGATGGGGTTGGAGCAGCGCGGTAATCTTCGCTCTGCGTCCGGTTATGGGTCTCGATCGAGGTTCTTCGCTCAGATCGAGGGGTCTGGATGCGATCCGAGACCGGTAGTTGCCTTTTGGAGTGTTTGTCGCTTCCTATAGCGAGATCGTAGTCGAGAGGAGAAGCGATCGCCAGCCAAACAGCTTAATCTGGTCGATCCAGGTTCGCACTTGAAGGAAAGGTCACTAGAGTGGGCAAAGTTGGCCAATATATTATCCAAACTTAAACCACACTGCTAGATCCACTCTTCCTGGGCACTTGTCGTTCCGCCGGGGCCAATGTAGTCCCCGAGGCGGAGAATGACTTGGAGGCACTTGTGATGTACAGTGCAAATTCAACTCTGATTTATGTTTAGCTCCTACGTCGCTACAGCTACCATCCCCATTTTCATCCAACAACCGGACGACCACTTGATTCTTGGCCTGGCTGCGCCCCTTGGTTCTTCCCATCCTTGGCCGATCGACGATCCGCGATCTCGATCCGCGATCCCGATCCGCGATCTCCATCCTGGTTACCCCACCTTCGACTGGGGCCTCGCATGATGCCATTTCTGTTACGCCTTCGGTTCTGTCCTCGGTCTGTCGCCAGCTTCCATATTCCGGCCGCGACTTCGCAGAGTACCTTTCCCTGGCGGCAGCCACCAATCGGATCTGATCCACGCTGGCCGCCCCGACTCTACCGGATCCGGACCCCTGGCGTCATCTTGCTTGCACCGGATTCACCAGATCGTGCCAGTTCGCACCTGCTCCGCATCCACATCTCCGCGTTGTGCTCTGCTCTCGAAATTTCTTCATGCGCTTCACCACTAACGTGTCTACAGGTAAGTACGCATCAACGCTGCTTCGAGCTGCAGCCACGGAGCCGCCCCTCGATTGGCAGCCTGCACTGTTGCTTCAAGCAGCAAGTTGCTTAGCAACTTGCGTGCCGGCCGTGAGGACAACGCAGAACACCTAAAATGTAGGTCCTATATGCACGGGTTTGCGTGTATACTACATCTAGATACCTAGGCTAGCTGCAGTGCGTTTTCGGGGGCCTGCAGCACATGCATCAGCCTCCCTCTTGAGCGAGGATTGTCCGCCCACTTCGGATAGCTTGCATGAAATGGTAAACCATCTCAATTCTGAACGGTGTCATATTTTGCAAATGTTCCTACCATTTCTTCGTCCGAAAGTCTACCATATTTTTTGTACCATTTGCCAATTCTGACTCCCCCTAATGTGATCGATTATGGGTGACATTATTATCACCAAAATGGGATTGCTTACCTTTTTTTGGTATCACGAATCCCTTGACCACGGCCATGACTAGAGTACTGTACATGTAAGGTACATGTACAATACTCTAGTCATGGTCGTGTAAGGTACATGTAACTTACTGTACATGATGTAAATGGGAGCCTACAGTATACAGTACGGACTTTGCCAAATGATGGCACTATTTCGATAATCTAGACAAGCGATGATGACCTTCGCCAAATGATGGCACTCTGCTGTATCGATGGCACTTCGCTCAGTGTTTCCACGGTGCAGCTGTCGTTGTGCGCCAATAACGGTGCGACCCTGTCAACACGAAGTGTTGATGACTTCCCTTGGGTATCAGTCACGGAGACTTCATTCATGGTAAAACCCCAGGTACTTGTGGCAGTGAGGACGAAGATAAGAGAGCTGGTCTTTGTGGTATTGCAGTGTGGGAATTAGAGAAGCCGATCGGCCGTTGGCGCAAGGCTCCCAGATGGATGGATCCTGACTACGCAACATGCAGGCTTTAATTCGGGACGGATCGAGATGACCGTCCCATAAAGGCCATATACGGGACGGATCCCGCAGGTGCCCCGTATTGGACGGATCCGGATAACGGATCCGGATCAGATGGATCTGAGTCGATAGTTATGTTAAGATGTAGGTCGAATGAGAGGCTCAGAGCGCTCGGGGGTAGAGGTCCAGTTAACACTTAAATCAGAACCGAATTTGCACTGGAAGACTCACTTGGCTTTAGTATAGGGGATTATTATTGGCCCCATACTTAGATCAAGTGTATTTTGGTTATCTTCCTGCAGTACGTGGCAGCCCCTGGATAGCTTGGCCAGGCAGCGCGCGCCCTTCGGACTCTCAAACCCCTCAAAGATCCCGCTATTGGAAGCGGCAAGCAACGTAAAGGAACAAGGAACACCCCGTAAGGGAACAAGGAACCCCCGCAAAGGAACAACTCCGGATCACGCATTTCTATTGCGGATCCACAAGGCCTGCTCAAGTAGATCAAGGCCGACCCCATCCGGATCCCGTGCGCAGGAATACCCGCGCGGATCCACCAACCTCTCAAGTCCCCACAAGGACGTCCACCGCTCACCAAGTGCGCATCTCGTGTCAACGAGAGAGCTGTACCAGCCCGCCGACGGGTACACAACGTGAACCACTCAGCAACTACACGGCCGTCGGAGTACCCCCTCCGTTAGTCGATGTCTGGGCGCAGTGAGTGCGAGTCGGGATCCCTAGAAAATCTAGAGATCCGCTCCACCACAATGGTGCGCGTGCCTGGATCTCTTGGCGACGCGGGATTTCACCGTGATTCCCAAGATGATGCGCAAGTGAGCAATGGATCGGGAGATGAAACGCCGACGGAGACTGGATCGCCGACGGCGTCGCTGAATAAGAGATCCACGGATCGGCCGAGCCCCGGGAGGAGCCCTGCCGACGGAACAGAGGAAGATCTGGCAACGGATCTGGAAGAGAAACCTCGCTTTCCTCCCAAGGTCCCTTCGGGGACCCCCGCGGATCCTGACGCGAGTCAAGAGGAAGATCCACTCGTGAAAACGAGGAGATCTTCTCCCAACAACACCACCCTCGCGTCCTCAGGTGCTGCGTCGAAGAAGACGAAGGCCGCAAGGAAGAAACTCAAAGCACCAGATGCGGAAAGCGAAGATCAGACCATACTCAGTTGGTCACAGTCTAAGCTGGAGATGGCATACCTACACGCAGAGCTGAACAACTTCCTGCGTGAGGACCCGGTGATGAGGACCATGCATCTGAAGCTGCTAGGGGCCCTCACGGGACCTGTGCAGGCCCCGCTGTCTACAAAGAACAAACTGGACGCGGCGATGGATCTACTACGGCTGCTGAAGGAAGCTGGGCTCACAGCGGGAGCATTCGATGCCGACGATCTCTTCCACTTGGAAGTCGACGAGATCAGGATCGCCACCGCAGCGCTATTCAACTTGTTGAAGCCTATGGTAGGAGAGCTGCCAACAGCGAGGCGACCCAAGCCTTTCAGCCTGTTGAAGCCTCTCGACGATGAGCAGCCGGCAGTTAAACCCGCGGAGCCCAAGAGTGTCCAGGTCCAGTCGCCCGAATACCACACGGGATCCTCCCAGTATGCTTCGGCGACGTCGGAAGCTGGCTCCGACAGCTCATCGGGATCGCGACGGATGTCTCTAGGACCGTCTGGAGCAGCAATGATGCAGGCACGTGCTGCTGGCGATCTGAATGTCAAGATCCCGACGCCTCGGCCCGCGAAGGTCACGTCGAACAGAGTCTCTCCGAGAACTCCGCCCCAGGATCCAGCCAACAGCCTGGAGTCATACTTCCAGGCCGCTATGTCGCGCTTCCTGAGCGAGCGACCGGAGATGAGAACCCCACGGCAGAGAGCCGCCCACTCGAAGATAGGAGAGCGAGATGTCGACATGGAATCAGTAGTATCACAGGACCACCCTGAACTCTGGGAATATGACCCCGACGATCTTGACATCGGCGAACGGCGGCAACCGCAGCAGCGGTCGCACCAACAGGTTCTCCAGCAGTCCAACGCGTTAAGATCTCGGCGATCTCGGACCTGAAGGAATTTACAGGCAAGGACCGCGACGAAGAACGAGCTAGAGGATGGATCAGCAAGGTGAAGTCAGCGTTCACAAGAGACCAAGCTACAGATGAAGAAAAATGCCTCACCTTTGCAGATCTACTCACAGGCCCAGCAAGGAACTGGTACAGGCAGCTCAGTCGGTCAACACGGACGAAGTGGAGTGGTGTACTCCAGAGTTTCCAGACGCAATACTGTGGACTGGGTGTCTCAGTAGCGTGGCAGTACTACCACGCACGCAAGCGGTCGGAGGAGACACCACTGGAATACCTCCATCGCCTCAACGTCGCTGGTATGCGTGCGCGCCTGAAGATCAAGGACGGGGACTCGAAAGCCCGCCGTGAACATGTGGAACACTTCATCGAGACGCTAGGAGACCCGGACCTGGCGGACCAGCTCACGCTGCTAAGACTGGCAGATGCGGACCAACTGGAGGACGTCCTTCGGGCACGCGAGCGCGCGAAGTCTAGACAGAAGAAGTCGACGATGCCCAGCAAGTACCGACCCAAACCGTCCGCGCCAGCGCCACCAGCAAGTCAGACGAGAGCTGTACGCGCGATCCAAGTCGCGGAAACCAGTTCCGAGTATGGATCGGACCCGGAAGATTCGGGATCTGACGGAGAGCTCGTCCGCGCATACGTGGCGGCCGCGAGCGACCAACCACAGGCGTCCACGACGGGGGACCCACCAAGAGCACAGGATCCTGGACGCCCGAGCGACACCCCAGGAGATAGCCAGCCACAAGAACACCGACCACGTTTCGGCAGGGACGGCCAGCAACGCTGTTCGCATTGCGGATCACACCGACACTCAGATCTCGGGTGCTGGAAGCGGCTCACCTGCCAAAAATGTGGTAAACGGGGACACCCCTCCGATCGCTGTTTCTTCGTGTGCCGAGGCTGTGGTCAGCTTCATGACCATGGAAAGTGCCAGATGGAAGAGTTTTATAACCTGATCCGTCAGTGGTTCGACCCCAGCAAACATCCTGGACTCCTACCCGAAGCGGCGGAGAAGATGTTAAACTAGGACGCTCGCCGGTGTTGAACCCGGTACGAGACGAGCGTTCTAGCTCTTTCATCTATGCATTTGTGGAGAAGAAGCCGAAGGATCAGGTTAGCAAGCTGCGGGCGGATCTATTCGGTAATACATGTGAAGTTCATGAGAAACGTACGGCTAAAGTTGGAAGTTTACGGCCTGTTGATGACTATCAGCGGTCAGAGGCAGAAGTGACGCTGGAACTGCAGCCGGGTGAGTCGCGTGGGTACTGGAAGTACCATGTCCCAGGCAAGCACTTCAAGCAGGCCAAGGCAAACAGCAAAATCAACAACGTGAGAACCGTAGTACTTCTTGACTCGGGATCCGAAGTATCGATTATCGATGCCACCTTTGCTCGTAAGGTAGGATGCTATATTGACACAAGTCAGAGTCAAGGATGTCTGGGGATCGGAGAGAAGCTGTACGTCGCAACTGGACGAACGAAGATCAAGCTCACGCTGGCAGGATCTTTGGTATACTTGTACGAGGTCTGGGTAGGGGGTGACCTGCCTCCAGATTATCAAGCGATCCTCGGAATGGATTTCATGGTGCCGGCAGGGATCCGTCTGGATTTGGGGGACGGGTCCATGTGTCTGCCTGACGAGATCCGAGTCATGCTTCACGGACGGCGACAGATTTTCAGTGATAAGGCCCGTCCGGTATGTGCAGGAGAACACCTCACGGTTGGAGTCGCAGGATCTGTGGAACTGCCGTTGCGCCTACGGGAAGCGGATCATGAGAAGCTGTGGCTGACGAGAGGACAAAATTGGGTGCCAACCTTGATGAAGGGCCCCGGCAAGCTGCGCTATCTGCACATCACGAACCTGAGCGACCAGAAGCTGATCCTACAGCGGGATGTGCAGGTCGGACTACAATTGAGTGGAGATCATGTCCCTCGACAGCCAGGTTTTGTATCGGTGGGGTCGCGCCGGTATGCGGAGTGGCAAACGCTAGCGTGGGAGGCCACCACTGACGCCGCGACCACGGCAACGGCATCACAGCCTACCGAGGAAGATGGGTCAGCAGTCGACCTGCCGGAATACACCACCCCGCGACGGATCCTCGCCCGACCCCAGCCGGCTGTCACCACCGAACGTGGAGATGCGGCTAGTGACGGAGGACGGTCAGTAGCGATGTGCATTGCCCGGGGTGATATGTCGCTCGTCGGAGAGGTATCGGACGAAGGAAAGGGGGAAGACTCGGATCACGAAGAGACCTGTGGAGACGCCGACCGCCCAACTGAGGGAGAGTCTGTGGTTACAGGTTCACCAGAGGCCCCAGCCGCCACGGCGGAAGAAGACGTGGTGTCGTGCGGACAAGAGGAGGACGGGGCGCAATCTGATGAAATTCGGGATCAGGAGTCGAGGCGTAAGGTCGAATCGCAGACAAAAGATACGACTCGGTCCCCAACGCAAAGCGCAACGATGCAGGCTCCTCCCGAGGAGGACTGGGCCAACGTGATTGCACCGACGCCTGACATGATGCCGCAAGACCCCCCCCCCCCCCCGAACAAGCTTCTAACGATCCGAGGCTAATTCCTGAACCAGAGACTCCTAGGGGTGAGTCAGGAGGCGGGTCGGAAGTGTGCCATCACGACGGAGGTACCCTGGAGGCAGAAGAAGTCGATGGGGAGTGGGCAGTGCTGCCCGAAGTGTCGCCAGCAACGATAGAGGTGCGGATCGAGGATCTCCAAGTGGGAGACTGGATGGACAACACCGAAGAGGAGATTCGTAAGTTACGGGATATCATTTGGGCGCACCGACACCTTCTGATCGGAAAGGGCAATGCGCTACCCCCGGCCGCCGTGGGAGCAGTATGCGACATCGATGTCGGAGACGCGGTCCCGATCGCTCAACGAGTACGGAAGATCGCACCCCAATTCCGCGAGAAGGTATCGGATCTTCTCAAGGGGCTACTATCGGCGAAGATCATCCGACATTCGACTTCCCCATGGGCGTCGCCTATTGTGGTGATCATCAAGAAGAATGGCGTGGACATCCGGTTATGTATCGACTATCGTTTGGTCAACGGTCTCACCAAGCTGATGATCTACCCGATGCCACTGATTAATGACTTGTTGGAAGATCTGGACAAGGTATTGTGGTATTGCTCTCTGGATATGGCTAGTGGGTTTTGGGTGTTGTCTATGACGGATCGAGCTCGTGCGATCTCGGCGTTCATCACCCCGTTCGGCCTTTTCGAATGGAATCGTATGCCCTTCGGGCTGAAGAATGCACCTCAAATTTACCAAAGGCTGATCGACAACGCGCTGTACGGGTTCCTGCGGATCCCAACCGTGTCGGATCAGAAAACACTGACGGATCTCTTCGAGGAAGGGCAGCCCGAGGAAGCGGGCGAACCCTCGGTGTTGGGGAGACGATCGTACATTGATGACATCCTAGTGACAGCAGGGTCCTGGGACCTACTGTGCGATCGCGTGAAGGCGCTGTTGGAAGCGTGTGATAAGTGGAACATCTCTATTAGCGTGACTAAGAGTTTCTGGGGGTTGAAGAAGGTAGACTACTTGGGCCATCGCGTGTCGAACGAAGGGCTAGAGGCCCACCCGAAGGATCTTAGCGCCTTGACGGACCTGCCGTTCCCGAGAACCCTGCGCGCTACGCAATCGTTCCAAGGCAGCCTGAGCTATTACGGGCGGTTCATCGAAGATATGGCGGTCTATGCTTCAGTGCTATACGAACTCCGGGAGGTAGACTTCGCCGCCATCCGTGATCGAGCCGGACGTGAAAGGACTGGCCCATCCGTGGGGCCTACGGAGGATCAACGAGATGACCAAGCGACTGCGGATCCTAAATGGACTGAAGCAGAGGCAGCGTTTTCGAAGCTGAAGGAGAAGATCGCGGCGACTCCCATCCTCCGACACTTCGACACAGAAAAACGACCAGTGGTGATCGTCTACGCCAGTGAATGGGCAGTATCAGCCTCGCTGGTGCAGGATCATGATGGTGCATACCTACCAGTGATGTTCACGAGTCGTACGTTGAAGCAGAACGAACTAAACTACGGGATCGTGGAGAAGGAGGTGTTAGCCCTCCTGCGTATGCTGGACCTTGGTTACTCGATGCTGGTAGGTCGATCCATCCAAGTGCTGGCTCGGCACTCCACGCTGGCCTGGTTATTCCGGGCCGCAGGGTTGCAGGGACGGTTAGGCCAGTGGGCCGCTCTACTATCCCCGTGGACCCTAGAGATCACCAAGTGTACTCGGGGGGAGGACGAAATCCTAGGAACCCTGGCTGCTGCGATCACACCACGTGCCGAGGTGGACCAGGCTCTCACGGCCATCGCCCCTCGCAAAGAACCACGACGATCTGTGGACACCCCAGTGCCCACGGTGGGACAGGAAGAGATGCTCCTGGTGGCTAGTTTTGATGGATCGGCCCGGGTCAAACGAGGCGGAGGAGCGTTCAGCGCGATCCTCTGGAAGCTACCGGAGTGGACAGTAGTCAAAGCAGCCTCGGGATGGAAAGCAGATATGACTGTTAACGAAGCGGAGTACAGTGGCCTATTACTCTGTTTCGACCTGTTAGAAGATCAGGATCGGACGCGCCTGGTGATATGTGGTGATTCTAATTTGGTGATCCGCCAGATGAAGGGAGAGATCGAATGTAAAGCTCCCGCGCTGACCCTGCTGAGACAGAAAGCCTTACGCCAATTGGGGACGTGGCCTGCTCATGATTTACTCCATGTGAAGCGTGCGTGGAATGCGAGCGCCGACAGCCTGGCGAGTGCCGCCCTGCAGCGAGAGGCAGGAGTGGTAATACAGGAACAGGACTGGGATGATTTGGTGACGTTGAACAGGCTGCCGGAAATATTGACAGCCCCGGCGGAAGAAACTACGCTAAGGATCTCCGCCATGGCCACCCGATCCCGTCGAAAGGTGCCCAACCAGGAAGTTCTGCAAGAAGATGCCGTCCGCCAGTTGCGAGTAGATCGGATCCGGAAAGGACAAGACGAAGAGAAATGGATCGCGAATCTGAAGCACTATCTGCGAGGACAGGTAGCGGATCTGGAGAAGGGAGAAGCTCGCACGTGCAGCAACCTCGCGGACGACTTCGAGATGGACGAACAAGATCTGCTATATTACTGCCCCCCTTTTCGAAAGCCGGATAAGGAGAGGGACGGATTGCTACGCCTAGTCATCCCGGAGACTCTCCATCAGGACTTGCTCCACCACTACCACGTGAGCCTGGAAGGCGGCCATCAAGGAATCAGCCGCACCCACCAACGGATCAAGGATAAGTTTTACTGGCGGGGGCTGTTTCGGAGTGTACAACGCTTCATAGGAGAGTGCACGGACTGCGAGACGGGGAAAGGAAGACCAACCCTCCGTGGAGAATCGCCCGGCAACGTGCAGGCAACTTATCCTTTTCAGATCTTGGCGATGGATCACATCCCCTCGCTACCCAAGTCCTACAAAGGGCACACCGAGCTCCTGATCTGGGTAGATCTGTTCACCGGGTATGTCATCGCCAAGGCGAGCGCATCGCGGACCGCTCAGACCATTGCCGAGTCATATGAAGAATGTGTCTTCCGGCGCTTTGGCGCTAGCGAGACGATCAGGCACGATCGAGAGCCAGGATTCATGTCCGACTTCTTCAAAGCTTTCAACAGGATCCTGGGCCAGAGACAACGCGCTACCATGGCCTACAGACCACAAGCGAACGGCACCGCAGAGCGCATGGTGCAGACTATGACGAGGGCACTCAAGATGTACGTGGCAGACGAAGAGCAGCGGGACTGGGATGAATACGCCGAGCGTCTGACTTTCGCGGTGAACACCGCCCACGACCGGATCCGAGGCGATACGCCTTTCTTTCTGGTCCACGGGTGGAACCCTAAGACCACGCTCGAAGCGACGATACCCCTTGGCAGTACCAGACGACGCGATCGTGATCCACGCAGGTGGCGTTACAGGATCCAGAAGTATTACCGACAAGCGAGAGCGGAGGTCAACGAGAGGCTGAAGACAGCGATCGCGGAACGAGCCGAACGACACAACGAAGGAGTGGAGCCGCACGCTATTGCGTCCGGATCTCGAGTGTGGCTGTATCTAGATCGGGTCAAGGAGGGGTATGCGCGTAAACTAGCGCACATGTGGCATGGACCATTTCGCGTGAAGGAGATGGTGAGCAATTTCGCAGCTCGGCTGGAGACGACCGGAACAGATTACCGCCTCTTCCCCGTGGTCCATGTGTCCAAGCTAAAGCCCGTGAGGATGTTCCCCGACCGGCCCAAGGCGATACTGATGACGGGGGACGAAGATCGCCTCGACTTCGACGAAGCACTGTTGCCCGAGGACAGTTGGGATCAGGAACTAGAAGAAGGGGAGTACGAGGTCGAGAAGATCAGTGATGTAAGGACCGGTCGACGCACCCGTTATGGACGTGCACTCAGGGAGTTCCGGGTGCACTGGCGAGGCTATGATGATCCCACTTGGGTGGACGAGGCAGATCTCAACTGCGGAGCCCTCCTGCATGAGTTCCTGCAGGATCGCGCGAAACAGAGTCGCTTCCAAGTCATGCAGTCGCATGAGGAAGTGTAGGAGAGGGATCCTTGCCCGCAATCTGGTCGCGGGTGTAGATGAATCGGTAGAAGATCGGTGGGGAGGCCACCGATGAAGCAAGGAGGAGGATACCTGCCCCAACAAGTTGGTTGGTGGGGCGGATGAAGCGAGAGAGAGGATGCCGGAAGGCGGCATACCTAAGGTGGAAGAGGTGTATGTGTACATGTTAAGCAACCAACTGCAGACCAAGGCGAGACGAAAGAGTTGGATCGGATCAGTGATATTAACGACGCTACGACGTGCAGAAGTTGGCCACGACTACCAGAATCTGGGCTAGGACGAACTACGGCCAACTATGGAGTGGATGGAGCCGAGGGGGTGAACTTCAGACGGAGGCGGTGGATCTGGAGCGCCGGGTGGGAGCTGGGGCTCGCGCGGTAGTGGTTGCGCCAGGCCGACGCCTGATCGCAGTCGCGGAGCGCAACCTTCAAGTTTTGGGGGGCAGGACGACCTTCGGCGAGAGCCTCTCGCCCGGGGAACCAAGTCGTCTCTTCCGACTGCTGGGGAAAACGCAGAAACACAGGATCCAGCAGCACATCCAGATCGCAACACCCTGTCCGGCGGATCAGCTCGAGAACCCGATCTTCCCACGCTCGGAACTTCTCCCGCGCATGGGAGCTGCGATTCTTGCGTCCCGAGTAGAAGGAAGCAGCCCAGGGCTCGGCGGTCTGCTTTGCACGAGGGATGGGGAAGGAGTGGGTGGACTCCCAGACAGCTTGCTTGTTGTCCTTCACCAGAACAAGGAACTCGTCCGTGATTGCGGCCAGAGGTGGACAGAGGTCGGGATCAAAGGTCAGCGGCTTGGTAGAGTCTAGATCCAGATCCTCCCACGGCTCGTCGAGATAGAGGTTGGTGACTTCACGCTCCGTGATCAGTCCGGGGAGGTATAACGACGGATCCAGCTGTCCAGCCCGACCTGTCCGCTTCGGAAATAGCCAGCCCGGGGGAAGAACCTTCTGGCTGGTCAGGATCCGAGGAGTAACGGTGTCCAAGGTGAGCACCCGGATCTGTGCGGGGTCCCAAGGCACTATGGCGGAACGCGGGATGTCACGAGCCTGATGAAGACCAGGGATGAAGTCGCCTACAGGAGCAAATGGCTGGAAAGTCAGTGCTGCCGTGGAGTCAGCTCTCGGCGAAGCGGGATCCCCGAAGCTCTCGGTCGACACACTCTCAGCAGCTTCATCAGGGTCGTCACCCCGGTCCAGCACGATAGGGACAGCAGCAGATTCACTGCCGTCGTCAGGGATACTGGAAGAGCTCCGGCGGCGCGTACCAGCACGGGGCCGAGCATCAGACCGGGATCTGGCAAGAGCAACTTGGATTCGCTCGTCGTCTGAGTCCTCGAAGACAGCGTCAGGTTCGTCTGAGTTCGCCGGAGGTGGACTGGAGGCTCCGTTTTGGGACGACTCGCCATCAGAAGGATCAAAGATTGCATCCGAGTCCTCGGATGCAGAGATTGGGGCGTATGCGCTATAGAGGCCGTTTGCTGCTCCGCTCCGGATCTGTCGGCGCCGTCTGCCGGAGGCGAAGATTCAGGATCCCCACCCACGGAAGCTGTTGTGGGTGAATCGACCCCCTGCTGATCCAGGTCGGCCACGGGAAGACGAGGTTGAGAAGTCCTCGGGGCAGGCGTAGTTGCAAGGGGACGGCACTCAGGACTCGCCCGATCCATAGACGCCGGGGTTGTGACCGAACCTGCGGGTGTAGGGTCGGCACAGGCGGGAGAGGTGTCCACCTCGGCGTTTGAGTGAGTCGACCCTTCCTCCGATTCATCCTCGCTGGACGACGGATCGGATCCGGGGAACTCGTAATCAGACCCCACTTGCTCGACGGGTAGATCCATAGCGAGGAATGACGGCAACGCAGGCGCGACAACCCCCGGAGAAGGATCCGGAACGGGAACGGGGGAACCGGTGGCGGCAAGAGGCGGACTGGGACGGACTCGTTTAGACGAGCCAGAACGTGGATCCGCCAAAGACGGAGAGGGGCTCCGCGATCGCTTCCGTTGATCCGCCAAAGACGGAGAGGAGCTTCGCGACCGCTTCCGAGACGAGTGGACGCTTGGAACAGGAGAAGCCACTCGCTCACCACGCTCGGCCGGCGTGCCGTGCAAGGCAGTCGAAGCAATCGACGCCAACCGATCCAGAGCACAATCACGCTCTACGGCCATGGAGGAGTAACTGGAAAGAAGATCTTGGCGCTCCTGCCGGAAGGAATCCTGTTGATCTTGAACACGTCCGAAGTCCTTACGCACCAGTCGATACGAATGCTGCATATCAGCAATTTGGGCCAGAAGCTCACGGTGGGACTCATGGTATCTCTGCTTCTCGCGGATCGCCTCGTCACGCGCAGATACTGCCGCGTCCCGGTCCCGGGACGACTGGTCCAGCTGAGCGGTGAGTTCGGTCACTTGAGCAGCAGTTTTGGCTTGCTCTTGACGAAGCTGGTCTCGTTCTTGCCGGGACTCATCCCGCTCCTGACGAATCCGCCCGACTCGGGCGATCTCTGCCTCGTGATGAGACGCCCGGGAGTTTACGTGCTTGAGACTCTGCACAGCGTCGTCCCGATCTCGGATCAGGCGATCCCGCTCCGCATTGAGATCCCGGCAAGCTTCTTGGGCGCCTTGGAGAGAGTCTTCGGCTTTCGCGTGCTGGCGGCGGACCGAGTTCAACTCGTTCGTGAGATCCTCAACCCGGCGTTCAGCAGCCTGCAACCGATTGCGACCGCTGTCCCCACGAAGAGAGTCCAACTCCCGCGTCAACTGTTGGACCTGACGCTGAGCAGCCCGTAGCTGGTCCGTGTGGCGACTACCGCGGAGCGCGTGGAGATCACGCCGCAACTCATGGACGTCACGGTTGGCGGAATCTAGTTTTTCCACCGTGCGTTCGTGCACGCGGTGTAGCTGCGCCCGGCGATCGTTGGCCTTGTCGAGTAGACGCTCCAGCTCAGCTATCTTCTCCCCACGTACGTGGATCTCCAACCGTGCGGCCTGAAGATCGGTCGCAGCGGCTGATCCGGCAAGTTGTTGATGCGCTTGGTCGAGGTCCCGTCGAAGCCGGCGGTTCTCCTGGTTCAGCGCGGAGTCATCCAGCCGTCGGCGCGCGCGATCCAGATCCCGTCGCAACTGGTAATTCTCTTGGCCCAGAGCAGATCTGTCTCTGGGGCGACGTGCGTGCTCCAAATCGCGCCGCAGCCGCTGATTCTCACGATCCAGATCTTCAGCTCGTGCCTTCCACTGGGAATAATAACGCTCCAGATCCGTGTGGGACTTGCGTAGATCCGCATGTTCCCGCTGCAGTTGGAACAGATCCTGGAGGACCGTGTCCCGCGAAGATTCGGCAGTGTCGAGACGAGGTCTGACCTTCAGCTCTTGGTAGAGCCGATCCTTCTCGTCACAAGCGTTCAACAGATCCTGAGTGAGCGGATGCGGAGGGAGTGGCGACTTGGCCACGGGGCGAGGCTTGTCCCGCGTGACCTTGCATGCTCGAGGTACGCTCCGCCAAGCCGAATGCGATCGGACGACCTTCGTCGGGCGGAAGAGGGTGCTCCAGACCACACGCGGGGGGCCACGCTCCGAAAAGGGACACCGTTCCACACTGACGGTGTACTGGAGCAGCCGTGCGAAGGAGTCGGCCGAAGTTTCCTCGAGGATGCTGTAGCGGAGCCGGAGAGCCGCGAGTTCCTTTAACTCGTCTCGGAGCTTCTCGTTGACTTCGCGCGTGTCCGCTTCCTGTTGCTCCACTTGCCGGACTCGCTCCTGCGACACATCGTAGCGGTGTTGCGCGAAGTCCACGAAGGCGCGCGCCACATCTCACGGAGGACGGGCTTGCGCATGAAGCTCTTCGTTGTGGCGACGCGCGTGGATTAAGGCTCGGACCGCTTGCTGGTGCTTGGATAGGAGCTCCCGGTAAGCACCGATGAACGTGTGCGCGGAGGACGCGGCAGTTTGCAGAGCGCGCAGATCCACTTCCAGCGGAGTGGCAGCAGCCGACAGATCCGACGGCGCTTGGTCGCAGTGCTTGCAGGGGCGAGGGGGCTGGGTGGATTGACCCCTCCCAGCGAAGACCGCGGCACGCAGGTCGTCTCCGGAGTCTGGAGCGTCGTCAGGTTGGACGTCAGGGGCGTCAGGTTGGACGTCGGGGTCGGACATGATCGCGGAAAGAGGGCGGAGCCAAGCGACACGATGTGTTGCCGTTGTGCGGCAGCCACGACGTGTCGGGGACGGATGTGGTATTGCAGTGTGGGAATTAGAGAAGCCGATCGGCCGTTGGCGCAAGGTTCCCAGATGGATGGATCCTGACTACGCGACATGCAGGCTTTAATTCGGGACGGATCGAGATGACCGTCCCATAAAGGCCATATACGGGACGGATCCCGCAGGTGCCCCGTATTGGACGGATCCGGATAACGGATCCGGATCAGATGGATCTGAGTCGATAGTTATGTTAAGATGTAGGTCGAATGAGAGGCTCAGAGCGCTCGGGGGTAGAGGTCCAGTTAACACTTAAATCAGAACCGAATTTGCACTGGAAGACTCACTTGGCTTTAGTATAGGGGATTATTATTGGCCCCATACTTAGATCAAGTGTATTTTGGTTATCTTCCTGCAGTACGTGGCAGCCCCTGGATAGCTTGGCCAGGCAGCGCGCGCCCTTCGGACTCTCAAACCCCTCAAAGATCCCGCTATTGGAAGCGGCAAGCAACGTAAAGGAACAAGGAACACCCCGTAAGGGAACAAGGAACCCCCGCAAAGGAACAACTCCGGATCACGCATTTCTATTGCGGATCCACAAGGCCTGCTCAAGTAGATCAAGGCCGACCCCATCCGGATCCCGTGCGCAGGAATACCCGCGCGGATCCACCAACCTCTCAAGTCCCCACAAGGACGTCCACCGCTCACCAAGTGCGCATCTCGTGTCAACGAGAGAGCTGTACCAGCCCGCCGACGGGTACACAACGTGAACCACTCAGCAACTACACGGCCGTCGGAGTACCCCCTCCGTTAGTCGGTGTCTGGGTGCAGTGAGTGCGAGTCGGGATCCCTAGAAAATCTAGAGATCCGCTCCACCACATCTTCGTGGCAGGGAGAACGTTGGTCTGAGGACGGCAGCTTGTGATCCTGGCACGTGCAATTAACGCACGTGTTGCAGCTTGACAATCATAAATAGCTGAGTGCCATCATTGCCATCTATACAGCAGAGTGCCATCATTTGGCGAAGGTCATCATCGCTTGTCTAGATTATCGAAATAGTGCCATCATTTGGCAAAATTCCATACAGTACATGTACTACACCATTTCCCAAGCACCTTGCAAAGTTTCCCAACCAAAATGAAATCGAGGTTTTTCATTAAAAAACTAAAATAAGGTTTTACGTTAAGAAAGATTCATTTTTCCCAGCAGCTGGGCATTTGCCCATCACGCGTTCCAACCAAAGTGAAATCTAAACTTAAGTGCCTAACTTCATGTCCTCCCCACGCTCTGCCAAGGTACACGCCTTAGCCGCATGACGCTCGAGCCGCCGAGTGATTGCTGGAACCGCCTGCGCCACTGCCTCTTTCATGGCAAGCCGCTGTACTCAACGAAGAAGCTACGCATCGAGAAGGCAACAATGAACAACTCGATCAACAAGCAGAAGCGAAAAGAGTTTGTGGAGAAGCGGAGACATGGCAAGCCGCTGTACTCAACGAAGAAGCTACGCATCGAGAAGGCAACAATGAACAACTCGATCAACAAGCAGAAGCGAAAAGAGTTTGTGGAGAAGCGGAGACATGGCAAGCCGCTGTACTCAACGAAGAAGCTACGCATCGAGAAGGCAACAATGAACAACTCGATCAACAAGCAGAAGCGAAAAGAGTTTGTGGAGAAGCGGAGACATGGCAAGCCGCTGTACTCAACGAAGAAGCTACGCATCGAGAAGGCAACAATGAACAACTCGATCAACAAGCAGAAGCGAAAAGAGTTTGTGGAGAAGCGGAGACATGGCAAGCCGCTGTACTCAACGAAGAAGCTACGCATCGAGAAGGCAACAATGAACAACTCGATCAACAAGCAGAAGCGAAAAGAGTTTGTGGAGAAGCGGAGACATGATCGTCTACCAAAACGAGACCAACTTCAATCTGTACTTATCCCGTTCGGAGGAGTGGTCGCGCATAGGCGAGCGCGCCGTCGTGCAGTTGCCCCCGTCGCAAGGCAAAAACTTGCACATTCAAGGAGGCGTTTCGCCTTTACAGGGCTCATGCTGCTCAGGACGCACGAGGGCTCCATCACGAAGTTGGAGAACGCGCGGTTTATCGCGGACTTGTTCGTCGCCGCTCAGCGAACCTTGGAGTATCAGGAGCTGGCCCCGAGCAACAAGGTAGCAGTACCAGCCTGTTCCCGTTCATGACGCCGTCTTCCGTCAAGAACTGGCTGTGGGCGGGGGCGTTATCCGTCACGATAACGACCTTGTTGCTTGGGGCCAGCTCCTGATACTCCAAGGTTCGCTGAGCGGCGACGAACAAGTCCGCGATGAACCGCGCGTTCTCCAACTTCGTGATGGAGCCCTCGTGCGTCCTGAGCAGCATGAGCCCTGTAAAGGCGAAACGCCTCCTTGAATGTGCAAGTTTTTGCCTTGCGACGGGGGCAACTGCACGACGGCGCGCTCGCCTATGCGCGACCACTCCTCCGAACGGGATAAGTACAGATTGAAGTTGGTCTCGTTTTGGTAGACGATCATGTCTCCGCTTCTCCACAAACTCTTTTCGCTTCTGCTTGTTGATCGAGTCATGAAGAAGCTACGCATCGAGAAGGCAACAATGAACAACTCGATCAACAAGCAGAAGCGAAAAGAGTTTGTGGAGAAGCGGAGACATGATCGTCTACCAAAACGAGACCAACTTCAATCTGTACTTATCCCGTTCGGAGGAGTGGTCGCGCATAGGCGACCTTGTTGCTCGGGGCCAGCATCTGATACTCCAAGGTTCGCTGAGCGGCGACGAACAAGTCCGCGATGAACCGCGCGTTCTCCAACTTCGTGATGGAGCCCTCGTGCGTCCTGAGCAGCATGAGCCCTGTAAAGGCGAAACGCCTCCTTGAATGTGCAAGTTTTTGCCTTGCGACGGGGGCAACTGCACGACGGCGCGCTCGCCTATGCGCGACCACTCCTCCGAACGGGATAAGTACAGATTGAAGTTGGTCTCGTTTTGGTAGACGATCATGTCTCCGCTTCTCCACAAACTCTTTTCGCTTCTGCTTGTTGATCGAGTCATGAAGAAGCTACGCATCGAGAAGGCAACAATGAACAACTCGATCAACAAGCAGAAGCGAAAAGAGTTTGTGGAGAAGCGGAGACATGATCGTCTACCAAAACGAGACCAACTTCAATCTGTACTTATCCCGTTCGGAGGAGTGGTCGCGCATAGGCGACCTTGTTGCTCGGGGCCAGCATCTGATACTCCAAGGTTCGCTGAGCGGCGACGAACAAGTCCGCGATGAACCGCGCGTTCTCCAACTTCGTGATGGAGCCCTCGTGCGTCCTGAGCAGCATGAGCCCTGTAAAGGCGAAACGCCTCCTTGAATGTGCAAGTTTTTGCCTTGCGACGGGGGCAACTGCACGACGGCGCGCTCGCCTATGCGCGACCACTCCTCCGAACGGGATAAGTACAGATTGAAGTTGGTCTCGTTTTGGTAGACGATCATGTCTCCGCTTCTCCACAAACTCTTTTCGCTTCTGCTTGTTGATCGAGTTGTTCATTGTTGCCTTCTCGATGCGTAGCTTCTTCGTTGAGTACAGCATGCCTCGTAATGCACGATGAACAGACGACTTGCTTACAGAAACCCCTCTGTCGCTCAACAGCTTGTCGCACATGTCAGTCAAAGTAGCGCGGCAATCCTCATCTAAATATTCTTCCAGCTTAGCCATGAGCTCCACCGTCATTTTGACGCACGATGAGCGCACGCCCCCTCTTTGCTTCGGGTCCGTGTCACTTTCAACCACTACACGGCGAGCAGTAGCGTAGGGCAGGTCGTTGTGGATAGCAGCGAGTTTCCAGTCGCCCCCCTCGCGAAAGACTCGGATAACTCGCTGCTTGACGAGCTCCCGTGCGTGGTCGTCGAGCTTCTTGGGGGCTGGATCCGAAGGCATTCTGCTGCTGCTCTGCAAAATGCAAAATGCAAAATGAAGGGAGCTGTGGTGCAGTTCTGAACTGCGTGGCTGCTCACCAACCACTGCTCTATTGTAGGTTTTGGCGCCAAAAGTTGGCGCCTTTCACTTTGCTTGGAACGGGTGACGGGCAAAAGACGCTCAGCTGGGAACTGTCTTTTTTTGTCTTGACCTACCGTATTGTTTTTGTAAGCTCATCCCCCTTTTCATTTTGGTTGGGAAACTTTGCAAGTAGCTTGGGAAATGGTGTACTGTATACATACCACCGATTTGTGCAACTGGTTTGCTACTTTATCTTGATTGGTTGAAATCATTTATTACTGTAGACACGGAGACTTGGATGCCTGCCGCGCTTTTTATCATTGCGCAGGGCTACTAGAAGAACATTTAGTACTGGCAGTGACTTACTGTATGCGGCACAATCTTTTTCAATCCTGTATTACAAGTAAAACGCACACCGTGAGCTTTCACTAGGCTCTGCCGAATGCCTGAGCGTGCAATGTGAGCTTTCACAAAGCTCTGCCGAATGCCTGAGCTTTATTGGTCTGATTTATCTTCATATTAAGCATATATCGCATCGTAGAAGCAGACTACCATGCGCACATTCTGGTGGGCTACACTCCAAGGAAGGTAGCCCGCCAGAATACGAAGGCGCTAAAGGAAAGTTTGACGGTCTGCGTGGTCACTAAGCACTGCCAAATACCTAAGCTTTATTGGTCTGATATTAAGCTGTATCGCGTCGTAGAAGCAGACTACCATGTGCGCATTCTGGTGGGCTGCCCTCCTTGGAGTGTAGTCCACCAGAATGCGAGCCCGCTAGAGAAAAGTTTGACGGTCTGCGTTGGCGCGCAGCGCCAGAAGAAAAATCGTCTAGTGGAGATCTCCATCACGGAGAGCACTCTGTTGCTACTACAGGTAGCTATTATATTCCACATTGCTCCTATAAGACATGAACTACACGAGCTCGAGCTTGTAGCGACTTGTCATGGTGCGGATTGCTCCTGCAACCCTTCACTACAGTACACAGTACCAGTATACTTAGATTTTGTATGGGAGGCGTCGTTTTGCAACCCTGACTGACTTTTACTAGCCAAGCGCCACCGCTACGCGGTGGTGGTTTTCTTATTAGTTGGAGCCGCTCAGCTCACTACGCTCGCTTCGCTATTAAAGGCAGGCTGCCTCGCTACGCTACGGCAGTGACGCCCCCCGTTCCGCTCGCCTGCGGCCTCGCTGCACTACTCACCCAATGGTTCTGCGAGGCCGCCTTCGCTTCGCTCGGCAGCAAAAAATAATTATTATCCAATGAAGGCCGCCTTCGCTGCGCTCGGCAGCAGTGTTTGTGTCCAATGAAGGATTTTTAGCATTAATGCCCAATGTATGTCGTAGATCGCGAATTTCGGCCAATCGGAATTCAGGTGATCGCTCCGTTACGGACAGCACGCTGCTCTGATTGATGCTTTAGATATGGGACTTGGGTTGCAAAGCGGCTCAGTACATGCTACCGTAAACGCAACCGCATTTGTAATTCACACCCCGTCTTTTCGGTGCCGTATCAGCAACAATCCTGGTCGATACTGGGCAACCGCCCAATCAGCGGCCAGCGATGCGAGAAATACAACCCGGGTTGCAAGTGGACGGTAATGTAGGATAAGTGTTATTCTGCCGGACACCCGACCCCTATCATTAGTTCGTGAATGAGCTGTAGCCAATCAGCGAATTTATTTATACCGTTCGAGTGTCAACTGCCTAATTTTAACCAATCAACTCTCATTAGGGGTAGGTTTATTCCGTCCCAACTTATCTCCGGAATCGTCCGGATTTTGGTTGTCTTACACTGTAATTGAGTATACAATATCCAAGTTGTAAGGAGCTCTTACTCGATAAGCGAAAGTTTGTCCGGAGCACGAGGGTGCTATTGTCATATGCGGCGTTCAAGAAGTTGGCAGTGACCGGGAGCGTCACGAGTGAGCTTAGTTTGGCTTTCAGCGCCGTACAACAATCAGTGGCTGCCTGCAAAATGCCGGATCACACACGACCAGCCCACGAGCAACTACAAGTACATGTAATACTTTCTTTTTGTTAAGTATATGTAATAACTTGATCATGCAGTACAAGTTTGTTTTAATTAAGCTACCGTGGTCAGCTACTAATAGACTAGGACATTCACGCGCCAAACTACTTCGCAACTGCTCGTGTTTGAAGTGGTCAGCCTTGACCCGTGCTTGAAGACGCTCTCCTCCGACGCGAACTGCTGCACCGCTTCCATCCGCTCGAGCGCCGACAGTAGATCCAGATCTGTGACCATCATGTACACCTCCGCCTTGTACTCCATCTTCGACACCTCAGCCCATGTCTCGGTCAGGACCACCTGGAAGTACTCGTTCGACAGCGTACTCGCGCGGGGCCAGAATCTCGCGGAGCTATCTTGTCAACGCCGGCGAAAAGCGGGTCTTGACGCCGTTGCAGCCACCAGCGTAGTGGACGCGCACTGTCACACCGCGCGCGCCGTTGTGCGGCGTGCCGCTCATCACCGACTTGGGCAGCAGCGACCGGGTATCCGAGCGCACGCGTCGATGTCCGGCAATGAGGCGGCAGCGGGATTCTGGAACGGCTGCATGGCAGCGAGCCACGGGGCCCAAATTGCGCGACATGGACTTGTACCAGGGGTGCGAGAACTGCTCGCCCAGCGCGGTCTGGTTGGAATCCTTCTCCTGCGTGAACGTAATGGCGAGCGGCAGGCGGTTGGACTTGACGAACTCGCCCAGAGCCTCCTTCTCCAACTCGCATCGCAGATGACCTTGCCCTCGTCGAACTTCATGAGCAGCACCACCTCGTGGGCGCGGCGGCGTCCTCCATCACGTCCGTGCTGGCGAAGGCCATATACATGGCCTGGTCGTCGGCGTCCGCGAGGTTCTCGAGCAGTATGCGAGACTTGCCCTCCTCGGCGCCGACAACGACGAACAAGACCACGCCGTGGGGCTCCTTGGTCTCCTCAAACTCCCTGACGCTCTCCAAGATCTTGGTCGCGGGGCCTGACTTCTTGGCCACCCACTTTTCGCTCTCAGCTGACGTGCGGCCACCGTCGTAGTTCTTGACGGCGTCCACGTCGACCTTGAAAAACTTGAGCGTGGGGAAGCCGCGGGTGGCAAACTGTTCGATCAGCTTGCTCTCGACCGCGACGTCCCCCTTGACGCGTCCCCCTTGACGAGACGGCTGGACGAGTTCAGCTCGTTCAGGGTTTTGGCCGCCGCCGAGTACTCGAAAGTCAGCTTGATACAGTAGCCGCACCACGGCGCTTAGAACTCGACCACCAGCACGTCGTCTTCCTCCTCGAACTCGGCCGCGCGCACCACAAGCGCCACGGCGAACAGCAGCGTCAGCGCGCGCGCCATCTTTCTGTCGTCCACCGTCGCTTCCGCTGTCGAGCAGCACAACCTTATCGCGGTCGCCCATGCGCTTGAAAGCGTCGCACACGGCGTGCACAAATAGCACCGGGTCCGGCCAGCCTATCGGCTCTCCGGTCAACTAACGGTAGTGGGGGTGGGCTCCAGCGGCTTCTTGCGCTGGTTGTCCATGGCGCACACCGCCAAGATCTACTACTCGCACGTCCGTCTCAGCTGCAGGCTGATCGTGCCGTCGGCGTCGCTGCGGCGATCCCGTCACGCCATTGTCCGCCACGCTGTCTTCCAACACTCGAGTCCGCCGCGCTGCTGCCAGTGCCGCCCGTCGCCCTTCTTCTGAAGAAAGCTGACCAGTGATAATTTACCACAAATAAGCTTATGTACGATTTTGGACCCTATCCGCTGTCGTCCGGAATAAATAAGTCAACGCTGATTGGAAGAGTTTTTTTTGTGTCTCCCTAGTGTGGCTCTATGGGAGCTTTCCGGATTCCGGTCCAGAATCTGCCAATTACTGTACATGTATTAACACGCAATGCCCGTAAGAGCCCGCAGGGTCCTTACGGGGGGCAAAAATAAGGACTTATCGTTTCGTTTTGAAATTTGGAATGCGTGTTCGCGTATGTATGAAAAGAAGGCTTGCAAAGTTTGAGAGTATAACTAATTGAACTGCGCTAGCTGTCGAGAATCTTCTTTAATATGGATGTTTTATGCATTTTAGAAGTGTACTAATTGATAAGAGTGGTATCTATCGCGTTACCGCGCTACCGCGTCAAGAACCCGAAAGCAATGGCAATCGAAATGACAGCACAACTTAGAGTTGGATTATTATCCCACTCCTTTGCCCGGGTCCTTCCTCCACCTCGGGCTTGCCTTGACGAGACAGCATTTTCAAAGAGCGATAGCTATCTTTCACTTATTGGTACGAAGATGGCAACTGCATGGGTCGTTTAGGCTTATACATATCTTTATAACGATGTATTGTGCCTTTCGGCCATTTTGCCCTCAGATTTAAGGTCCTACGTAGGAGTAGCGGTCCTACGTAAGACCTCCTAAAGGATAGTCTGATGGTAATTAATTTTAGCATGTCCTATGTTACAAGAGTCGATAATGGAAGATGGTCGAGCAGCAGCTCTTTCGTAGGAGTAAATGGCCGGCGAAAAATGGCCATTCGGACCTTAATTGCTTAAAGGTACCCTTTAGACCAAAGGTGAGCCCTTACGTAGGACCTCAGACACAAAGGTAAATCCCAGCCATCTGCATCGCAAATCCTACCAAGAGCCCTAGCCCCTCCTGCTTAGAACCTGCTTTTTGCAGTCCGATTGGCCATTTGATCAGAAAGGCACAATATAATAAAGCTTGTTATTATCAAGACCGGATTTGGTTGTGTTTTGAAATTCCGTAAAAAACAGCCAAAAACGGCGGGTTCTTACGGGCATTGCGTGTTAATACATAATGACATACGGTTTTGCTGTGGAGTGAAGGGTGCACAGCACCAGGGCTCCAAGGCTTGAGTCCAAGCGTCATCACCAGGGATTGACAGTACATGTAGTTTGTTTTGGATTACTATCCATTAATAGCGCTATTAAATGAATACCGCAAACTACTATAGTAATTATTAGTTTGGGACGGAGCGAAACTAATATTACTATAGTAACTAGTAGATCAGATCGGAGGCCACATATTAATAGTGACTACTAGTGCGTGCCTGAAGAAATCAAGGGGCGTGTGGCAATCTACAAGGGAGGGGCATTCTGGTTCGGTTGCATTCTAGCTTACTTCGACGCGTTTGAGGCATTTCCTGGTTTAATAGAATGGCAAGGCGTGCGTCTTGACAACGTTCGCAAGAGCGAAATCGTCGTACGAGCAAGAAGCTTGCCGCAGAGAGCTGTTTCGGAGGGCCAGGCCCCAAAGTTCTGTCTTAAGCTCTCATTCTTCAAGTTTCCGGCTAACCCAGAAGCCCCCACAACCTCCCCAACGACCAAGAACTCTAACTTCTCCGACGTCCTCATGAAGTGCGCAAACCCCGACTGCTCTTACGCAGACTAACGACGATCAGGGAAGGGTGGGATGACCAAGGGTGACTTAACTCGGTTTCTACTGGTTCGCGGAAATGGAGTTATTTTCTGGCGTGGAGGCAGTCTGTGAGCAAGCGAGCATCCCCTATTGGTTTCGCGATCTCGGTCGAGTACACTTTCCTTCTGTCGCGGCTTTGGCACGCGTTTGGTTGGGGCGGAGTCCGTTCCACGAGCGTGTCTTCTCTACTGGAGGATTCGTGTGAGTAACCTTTGGACGAGAGCGGACAACCATCGCGCAGAAATGCAGGTGCTTCTCAAGCATAACCGAGCGGAGGTCCGTCGTATGGAGCGCGAGAGGGGCGAGGTCATGGATCGGGTCGTCGACCACCGAAACTACTAGAAAATACTATCCTCTACTATATTAATATTAATATAGTAGTGGAGATCTCTGAAGTAATACTAATATTACTGTAGTAGTTTACTCGCCTCTGCTCGGGTATTAATATAGTAATTCAGACGAAAATCAAACTACTGTCAATCCCTGGTCATCACACGTACCTGAACGACTCCATAATCATCGTCGTATTAATACATGTAACAGTCCTCGCACACAATCTCGAGGTCGGTAGGATCTGCCGACTTAGACAATTTGTCAGTCGTTGTCAGTGACAACGCACGACCAGCACAACAAATCCCCGACGGGGGCACATACAGTCGTACCCCAGAGGGGTTTCGACGCGATTTGACGGGGAATCAATCACACAGATCAGTTTTACGGTTTAATTTCCCACTACGTATATGCAATTTGATACCACAGGGTATTTGAAGGTACTGTATAGGTGCGCATATTGAGGGTATGACTGTATTCCGACGACGTGGTCGGGCTTATTTTCACGAGCCGATCTGAGCAACACAACAAAAGGAGGGGCAACGTCTAGCACAAAAATACATAAAATGACCATCTGAGACGAGCGGTTGCGAGGCGTGCCCAGCGCCGAGCATTCCAGCGAGCCGAGCACTGCACTCGCCAGTAGGTTCTATCTTTATTGCCGAGCGAAGCGAGGCGCGGGGGCGCCGAAGGGGCGCCCAGCCAAGCGCAGCGCGGCTGGTCAGTGACCAGTGGTCACTCACTGAGAGTGGTATATGGCCCGGCTGTGAAAGTACCACGAGAGGCTTGACCGGCATTCGTGGGCCGCAAGGCCCGCGACTCTCCGCAACCCGCAGGGTTGCGGGCGCTCCGCCCGCATCTAAAAAACAAAGCCTGTCACTAGTGTTGAAGGCGTTAATGGAGCGTTCGTTGCCCATCCAGTCACTTGACAATGTCAAGTTGATATGCATGGCGGCTTTAGTAGACGAAGACTGGTTGGTGGGGTCGATTGAATTGATAGGATTAATAGTTGAGTTATGTACAGCGCTGAGGAAATCACGGCGATCGGCACGCTATATGTACTGCCGTGCGCCTCTGGCGAAGGCGACTGCTTCGTCGCTGAGAGAAGTAGGAACAACATGAATATGCACACATTACAGAGTGGTCTCGGAACGTCCCGAGTAGGTCTGGGCGGCGACGGGCGCCTCCGTCTTGGATACGAGGGCGGCGCTGCTGCTGCCAGTGGGGACAGGGTCGACGCCGTGCTCTTGGTGACGCCGATCGCGTTTTCTTGTCCAGTCCGAACGAGTCGCGCGACTCGAACACGCTTGCAGGAGTCTCAGCGGCGTAGAGGAGCTTGGCCGGCAGCGGTGTCTCGAGCTCCGTGGCGCTCTGGGCCACAATTTTCTCCAGCTCCTTTGAGTTACGCAGCTGCAGCTGCGCGAACTGCAGGAAAAGCTTCTTGAGCTTCACGGCCTTCTGGCCGCGGAAGCGCTGCACCTCGCGCATCATGCGCACATGCACGCGCTCGAACTCGTCCTTGGCGGCGACGAGGGCGTTGCTGAGCCTGGTGGCTGACGGCGAGTCCGGGCCGTCGCCGTTCACAGCCGATTGCGCCGCTGTGCTCGCCGTCCTCGGCGCCGTTGCGCGAGCCGAAGAGGTTGAGCGTGTCGTTCTCCATCATGCGCTGCCCCACCAGTTGTTGAGCATCTGTGTGCGCTGCACGACGGACGGCATGGACGTGGCGTTGACGGAGCTGGCGCGCTGGGCCTCGGCCTTGAGCGCCGTGAGCTCCACGATGGAGCATTCAAGGAAGCTGCTGAAGAAGTTGGAGTTGCGCAGCTCGTCGTGGTTCACCACCTTGCGCAGGAAGCGCTCGAGGCCCGCGCGCCGGTGCTCGATAAACTCGCTCGTTGCTTGCCCTGTGCTTCATCTTGTGATCTTTCGCGACCGAAATTGTGTGCGTCACATAATTTCAGGGAGTTGCAATGCTCCTCAAATTTCACTTGGGTTTTGTATATATAGACGGGGTGTCACCTATATGCGATTGTGGGCCGAGCGGGACAGTTACCGGGACACTGAAGCTGGTCGAACATGGTCCAAGTCGGTCTAAGTTGGTCAAACCCGGTCTCGGGACAAGCCCACGAATACCGGTCAAGCCCCACGAGATGTATGCGGCATTATGCCCTCCCATACAAATTAGAATATAAGTGATGCGCACCATATGTTGTAATGTGTTTTCACGACAAAGTGAAAAAGCTGAAAAACACCATGCAAATCACCGACCTTCTAATAAAAGCATTCTGGGGGTTGCAACCCCAGACCCCGCGGTAGAAAAACTAACTCCGAGTTGCGGCAATGGGTCCGCTCGCTGGAATGCTCACTACCGCCTTCTAATAATGTGCACCTAACCCTTAGGCATGGTGTTTCTCAGGCTTGCACACTATAGTGAGCTGAACATTAACTCGATTACTGTATTGGCAAGGTCGGGTGATATTTTTAGCGTTCTTTTTTACGTAAACGCCCGCTCCTTTGATTGGCTGATGTTTTCGCGAAAAACATGCTGCCGATCAGAAAAAAATTGAGAATGCAAATTTGCATTCTTCGGGCACCAAGAGATACGACCAATCATTTGACTGCACGTGTATGAAAGTGTGCGCGGAATAACCGCTCATCTCGGTACAGGCTAGGGCTACAGTAGTCGGCTTATACATGTTTGGCCCTAATTGACCGAATTCATACATGTACCTCTTTGGTCATTTTCCCTACTGTCTCTTTCTTTTACAGTATCTTTTGCGTAGACCAAGACGGTAGATCCTACCGACCTCGAGATTGCGCGTGAGGACGATTACGATGGTGATTATGGAGTCGTTCGGGTACGTGTGATGACGCTTGGAACCCTGGTGCTGTACACCCTTCACTCTACAGAAAAAACCGTATGTCATTACTGTACATGTAGTATGGTTCCCATTTATTGTAGTCTGGTCGTGGTCATGATCACCAAAATGGAGATCATGTCACCCATACATGTAATCGATCATGCTATGATTATTCGATCGATATAGTACAATATTCAGCCCGAAAGTGATGATAAATCATCCAAAACTAGTCCACACCATTTCTATCAACGTTACCATTGCTTAGTGTGGATGGATCCCTTATTAGCGGATGACTTATTAGTGTGGGTTCCTTGTTAGTGTGGGCGATCCAGTAATTGTGTTCACCCGCAAGGACTTTTTTGCCGGCGCAATTTGTCTGGACCAGACTAATTACGGTTCTTACTTTCATTAGTCGTTAAGGTATTCATGTTCATGTTGCAGAGCTTGTTGTTCAGGTCTGCTCATTAATAAACGAGCTTCTTCCCAACCAAGTCCGGATACTGTATCGCGATATCAATCTCAGAATGAATCACTCAAAAGTCGAACCTTCCAGTACATATAACGAAGTACTTGACACAATATTAGTACTATGCAATGTGCATGTGCACACCAAACAACTTTACTTCGAAGTACAGAACGTACTTGAGAGTCTCAAGTTAAGACCTCATACTTCAGATTCGTGAAATTGTGCTACATGTATTGTACTTTGCGTTTGCTCCTTCCGCTCGTTTTGTGTGAGAAATTAGGTACCTTTCTTGTATTAATAAATTCTAAATATATTCTGCTCAATCTGTTTTTTGTTTTCTTTATGAAATCACTCTGAAATATGTAGGTACGGTATTCTCACTGCAGGCTCTGTTGGCTGGGGCCAGATGCTGCTGATGCGAAGCTGTTCCGTGGAGCGCCCACCTCCGCAACAGTATGTACGGTTGCGGGATGAGCACGGGATTTCCCAATCCGATTTCCAATCCTGGGACACCAACCAGCCTGCTTTGGACCTTTGCCATTTAGCAATCCGCTCTCAAACGCTCAAGTCGAACCTCGGTGCTCCATGGCAAGGAAGCGCTGCTTTGCCGTATTGGCCACTGTTGTCGCATTACTGACATGCTTCGGATCTGTAACTGAGGTTACGGCCTCACTCGTAAAAATACCCCGTAAGGGAAGGGTCGCTCAGGAGTGGGTGACACGTACGGACTGCAGAGGCGACAACTGGGAGTGCTTGCAGGTCGAATGGGACAGCGACTGGAGGACGGCATGGAGCCTGGTCCTCCTGACCCTGGCATACACACGGAGCAACAGCAGGCGTTGACGGCGGAGAGGCACGAACAACATGCATCCGCAGAAGGCGCCATGGCGCTTGCGGCAAGGGGGTCGACCGAAGGGGATGCCCCGAGACAAAGGCGCCCCGCGACAAAGGGCGCAACCGACGCCGCTAGTGAAACGGACGAAAGTGCTGCACCAGACAAGGAACTGGAGCAAGACGTGGCACCAGGAAAGACGAAAGTGCCTGGAACCTGGGGTGACAAGGTCAGGGCATCAGCCCCCAATCCAACCCCGATCACGGCCGAGATGGCGCGCAACGCGCACATGCTTGACGGGGTTTGGAATCCTCTTCACATCAAACAGCTCATTGGAACGCTGATGACGGAATGGAATGCTGAAGACACGCAGCAGTGGACTGTGGAGGAGGCTGCCATGCGGATGGAGGCGCAGATGCCTGCGCAGGCGTGCTGCGACGAAAGCGTGCGAGACGGAACAGCCCGCGAAAACGAGATTTTGATGGCATACTTAGAAGGGGGGCTGGATCTGCCTCACCCGCCTAACTTCATCAAGGAAATCTTGATAGGGGAACATCGGGCGATGGTAGAAGATATGCACGAAGCTTACTTCAATGTAACTCTCACGGCGGTGGTGCCCACCACAGTCCGGCTAACCCGTTCGGCAGCTCACGCAGTTATTTTCAAGGAGTTGTTCTTGGCTAATACAGACAAGCGCACGGGGCACGACATGATGAGGGCATTTCAGCGGGATGTGAAAAGACTCAGTTTCGATGGTATCCAGACATTGCAGGTTGTCTTCTATTCCAGAACGGCGGCTAATAGGTGGCAAACGAAAGCCTTACGATTGCAGAAGGCGGTCATTGTGTTGCGAGACACACAGAGACAGCAAGGACAAGAAGGAACCGGGTTGTATACACCGGCCCAACTGGAACTCCAATACGCAGTACGAGTATACGGAGGCGAGCAACTAGGACTGACAGATCTGGCTAGAGCTTTTGCAAGTTTCACGGAGTCTAAGGTTTTAGATGTGGAGTACGCAAGAGACACCAGAACGAATATCTACGACAACCGTTATCGAACCATTCGTTTTGCACAACAAGGATGCCCAGAAGCACTGCGTGGAGTGTCTATGATCCAGCTGGATGGCACGGATATCACTATCCACCACTTTCAACAAAATCTGCGGCGGCCGTGCAGCAGGTGCTTGAGCCCACGACACGGGACAATGAAGTGTACTCTCGCTACTGGCAAGATCCCGGTCACGAGGGCGAAATCAACCAGGATTTTTGCAGGTACTGTCGACTATATCAAGCCAGCTCCACGCATGGAGTTCAGTGTGAAATCGCTGCAGGAATTGGTCGATCTGCTCAGGAAACATCAACCCGAAAGCCAGCCTCCACGTAAACTACTAGAGGTAACTTTCAGGCCGCTCACTGCTGACAATGCAACAAGTACCATCACGGGCAGCACACATCGCGTTGCATATGTTGGCCAAACGCAAGGAGACGAAGGGGGCTCGGATACACAGAACTCTTGTCAGGATGCGGAGGGATATGTTACGAAAGAACCAAAAAAGAGCAAGGCCAACAAAGCCAAAGCACGTACTGCTCACCTTGGGGAGGCAACTTCCAGCACGGAGATATCGAGAGAAAACGCTCAGGTCAAGGCGCCGACCAAGCCGAAACAATACCAGGACCGGAAGCCCAAAGTCGAGAAAAACGAGCAGAACATAGCAACACGGACTATGGGTGCCACACCCACTGGAACGACAGCAACAGGAAAACGCCAGAACGGGAAGGCGCAACGCAAACCAGCCAAGCGTTTTGAAAAATTTCAAAGGCACGAAGCGTTGGGGCAATTCGGTGTGCTGGCAGACTCCGACAGTGACGACAGTGCTGATGGAGACATGGATGTGGATGAGGAGCCTTTTCAATCTGATGACGATGTGGTTGTAGTTGATGACGATGATGCCCCCTATGCATTTCCGGACGCTAAGGCAGTAGAGACAAAAGTAGAAGCAGCAGAAGACATGGACGTAGTGACGGAGATCGCCAACACACCACACCAAGCAGCGACTGCGACTAGACCAAGCAAAAGTGGGAAAAGTGTCTCTATTTCACGCCATGCGCGGAGACACAAGCACGCCAAGGCGGGAGTTGGACTACAAGAAGGGGCCATCAAAGGCATGCAAACAAATATGACGAATTACATGCACCAGACAGTAGCAGTTGCATCACAGGCCAAAAACGAGGACGAAGCATTGGGAGTTGAGGTTATCGATGGAGACACGATTATACCAGCGACTCCAGAGTCGCAGGAGGGAGTGATGATTGGCGATACACGTCCCGGAACTGACGAGGGCGACCAGGATCTACCGATCCAATTAGGACACTGGTTGCACAGTTTTCAAGGTCGGGAAGTAAAAGTAGCAGCGAACGGCCAATGTGCATTTCTCGCCATCCACGCTACTAATGACAATCACGCCAGACCGGAAATGAAGAATACATCAGCAGTTATCAAGGACACCACAGAATTCAAATGGTTCGTCTACTCACTAATGATGGCAAATCTACGCAAAGATGTGGAATTGAATCTCATCGACCCAATCCGAGAGTGCGAGCAATTACACCCAGAACGACCGAAGTACACGTCGGTGCAAGGAGCGACGGCTGCACTATATGCCCATTATGATGCAGCCAGGAAGCGATCGGCGGGGAGGGCGGTGCAGGTGTCCTACTGGGCAGGACCTCACGAACTCAGAGCCATGGCGCAGTACCTACGCGAACCCATAGTCGTGTTTGATGTTGACGCCAATTCTGATGCTCATGTGCAGCGCTATTTCTACGGGACGCAACGTTTGGCTGATGGAACGGATCATGAAAGCGGGTATTGTACTGCACTAAAGGACAGAGACGCAACCGACTATCTTCGGAACTGCTGGAGGCTGCATGTGCTTCCCACCTTCCTCATACTGCGACATCACGAGCGGCATTTCTACGGGGTGAGTCACGGTGAGCTATATTTCAAGTGGAGAGCGGAAGGGGACCCAGAGTATACTTTCGACATAGCGGCACAGTACGAGTGGAAAGCGAACATTAATGATATGTCGCAATACGAGCGGGATGTGGATTTGACAAGTGTGAACCAGTTAGCTGACATAGATGAAGTAAATGAGCTCATGATCAAACGCCTAGAAATGAGAGTCCGGATGAACTTAGTGCATGCGAGGTTGGGACTGCCTATCTTGGACACGGAGGGCTTAACAAAAGACTGGGGGGCCATACTAGAAGCGGAAGAACATCTCATCCACGAAGATTACGGTTTAGACCACTACTCAGCAGGATCGCAGACAGGCCGAACAGAAAATGAAGAGGGATCGGGATCACCAAGAAGATATACGCAGCCGGCCACTGGAGAACTCGTGATGAATTCGTATTTTCGAATACTGAGGGCTGGACCTGAGGTCCCTATGGAGGAGGAGGACAAACCATTGTCATTACTACTGATGGCTGCTAACAAGGACGGTTTTACAAAATGGGTGTCGATGTACAGAGAACGTTTTCAGATCCCTGCCACGAAGCGACGAACAAAACTTGAGGATTTGAGGCCCTGGTTGTTAACGAGGACGACCGCCTTACGTCATCTTTTTGCATTTCTGCCGTATCCTGAATTAGAGGCCAAATCGTGGACTACAGTGCAATTGGATGAGTGGGGGGCAAGCGAAGTTTTTCACGAACAAATTGGCGCGTTGCACAGAATAATAGACGACCCACAAACGAAGGCGACAGTTATGAATTTCTGTAAGGTGTGCTTAACAGCGGCAGAAGACATGCAGATACATCGTGACACAGCATATGCACTGGCAAGGTCCCCGGACCGGTGGAAACGGTTGGCTCAATGGCTACCCCAAAGTTATTGTAGGGCCCAACCGCAACATCTAACAGAGAGGGAATGGTGCGTGCTCCACGTTCTGCCTTATACAATTGGTACTTGGTCAGAGACTCCGATGGGTAGAGCACCTACCGGGGCGCGTGAGACCTGGTATGACAAGTTCCCGTTCCTGAGAACACTTTGTCATGGCGTGGTCGAGCACAACGACTGGAGTGCTTCTACGGCGGCACCTACAGGTCAAGCGTGGGGGGAGTCTACAGAAGAAATGGCTGTGGATCCCTCACCGCTTGGGCAGAACTAAGGGCACCGCGGCGCCAATAAAGACTGCGGACAGGGGGCGCCCACTGCAGGTCTCATGTTTCCAACAGGAACAACACGCATCACGGTCACTACAGGCCGCAAGTGACGAGTATACACACGACTTAAGCGGACGTAGGAGCGGGGACGCATTTGCAACTACACAGCGCTCCACGCACACTGTCGTCAAAAAACAAAAAAGAATGGGTGCGTTCTACGAACACGTGGATGATGACGACAAACTGCGGAGTATACGTCACCTGTTCAATGACCACAAAAAAGAGATGGTGAGGAAACGGAAAAAGAGAGAGAAGGAGCAAGAGGCAGCACATCAGAAATTCAAACTCAGCGATTCGGACCAAACGTTTGGTTTTATTACCCAAAACGTCAATGGTTTCGGATCGACTGAAGCTGACCGCTCGGTTTGGTTTCAAAGTTTTGGGGAACGGGACTCCCATGGCAGACCTGATATTACGTGTATACAGGAAACTCATGTAGAGCCCGAGGAGGTGGACAAATTTCGACAACATTTTGCTGGTAGATGGGGTTTCCGTTGCGGTGCAGATCAACCGGAACACTCATTCTGGGCAGCATCCGGGAATCGAAAAGGGGGTGTGGCAATCCTTATAGACCCATACGGTGCCTTTAAGCATGCCACCCCGTGGCACAAAGAGCGATGGAGTCCTCATTTCGTGGCGGCAAGAGGGACATTGGACGGCCAATCAGTCACCGTTTGCAACATATATGCACCGCATCAGGATGCAGCACGGGAGAGGTTCTACAATAGTCTTCAGGACATCGAATTCGTAAAGGAAGATCTTTTGCTCATTGGGGGAGATTTTAATTGTACTTTGGATGAAGAGGCGGACCGCAGCTACCATGGAAATCCACAAGGCCACGATTCACCTGCATTGAGAAGTCTACTTACAATATGGGGTGTTCTGGATTCCATAGCGCTAGCGAGACCACAGCGATGGGAGCGAGAGGAGCTTACCCGTCACCACTACGAAACACACACCTATCAATACCCGATAGCCGGGGTAGGCCAGGCGAGCTCGCGGTTAGATAGGTGGTACGTTTCAGGTACCACACTGCATTGGGTGGCATCTTGGAACACGGTACAGATGGGCTCGAATCCAGATCACCACGGTGCAAAACTACACCTCAGGTCACCGGACGATCCGATTAGAGTCCAGAAACCCTCACGAATCCATCCTGTTCCTACGTTTGCAGAGACTGCCGTTAAAAACAATGACCGCACAACTACTGCGGGATTTCTGGGAGGAGATACAAAACCAGGAACACACAGCGCAGACAACGGCTGGAAAATGGGAGGACGTCAAGAAGGAAATAGCCCGTCGGACTCGGATTTGTATACGCGAGCGGCGACGCACACTCCGTAACACAACTAAACAGAAATTGGCGAGATTAATACGACAACAGCAACGCCACCGAGCGGAAATTGACGGGGCACCGTCCACGATCGACACTATCACGGAAGAGATGGAAGGCTTAACGCTCGATGATACGTTGGGACCAACACGAGCGGCCAGATTAGTACGAGCAATTGCCGAATGCAAACAAGCAAGGGCAGCGACAAGGCGACGCAAAAAATTTCGAGACGCCACGTACTGGCCAGGGAAGACGACCAAAGAGATGTTTCGAAGAGTGTCAAACAAATTCAGTGACAATGTTATTCACAGACTAGATCCAATTCCGGGTGCACCGCCGCGTGACATCCATGGAAAGGCGGACATTCTCGCTGATGCATGGCAACCAATTTTTCAACAGCCAGCCACCAGTAGGAAGTACGTAGAGCAGGTGAAAGGATGGGATCGCCATGTCACGGAACCGACTGATGCGCAAAACGCGGTTGCGGCGACAATAACGGAGGATGAAGTACGGGTGGCGCTGAGAGAATGCAAGAAGGGGAAAGCTGCGGGACCGGATCGATTAGGCAACGGATGGTACAGGGATTATGAAGAGTGGTTGGTTCCAATTCTGACAAAGTTAATGAACCTGTGGTACGACGCTGCATACTTCCCACCGTCCTTCTTGGAAGCAGATATCTTCTGCCTCAAGAAAGGGGGGACCTCTAGCAATGCATTAAATTTTCGACCCTTGGCCTTGCTCAATACTGACTACAAGATTTACACACGGATACTAGCAAGCAGAGTTGGCATCACATTGCCAGACTCCATTCACCCCAATCAGAATGGCTTTGTGAAGGGCAGAACGATACACGAAACGCTTGATTTGTATTCTGCTGCTCAGAATATGGTAATAGTAGACCCAGAACAGCAGCACGCGACGGCACTGCTTCTTGATTTCAAGAAAGCTTACGATTCGCTGGACAGGGAATACATGATTGCAGTGCTTCGACAGAAAGGTTTTCCGGAAAAATTTGTAAAGGCAGTTGCAGCACTACATAATGGTACAACGGTGCGGTTTCTTGCCAATGGATCCAAGTCGAGGCGCTTACAGGTGACAAGTGGCATACGCCAAGGGTGCCCACTTGCACCTCTCCTATTTATCTTGGCACTCGACCCGCTCTACCGAAAATTAGATGGATTCATGGGGTTGCGGGGGGTAGTTATCCAATCCGCGGCTGGACGTTTTGAGCTGCGTGTGGCCGGATACGCGGACGACACAGCAGCTTTTGTACGTGATCCTGCCGACATCCCTCTCCTACTGCATGATTTGGAGACGTTTGCCAAGGCATCCGGGCTGCAGATAAACACGGAGAAAACTATGGTAATTGCACTACACCCGAAGGGACCAAAGCCCGCTACAACGCTACCTGCGGGATTGCGGTATCAGGATCCCCTACAAACCTGCAGATATCTAGGATTGCAGGTGGGAAGTAAAATACCCATGAACGCTTCTTGGCAGACAGCGATTTCGAAATTGCAAGTCAAACTAAGGATTGCGAGTCAGAAATTGATGACGCCGGATCAACGCAGCATGGTAGCGAGTACAGTTATCGTCCCTAATTTACTGTATATCGCACGACACGAGTGGCCGACTACAGATGATGTAAACGATATGGCAGCGAGAATCAGGAATTTTGTATGGCATGGACAGTTTGTCTCGGAGGTCACAGGGGTACGAGCATGGCTGGACGCTGATTTAGCAGCGTTACCACGAACTGAGGGCGGACTGGCCATACCGGACATAAGGGCCGAGCTGTACGCAATGGCAGCGATGGCAGTACGTAATTGGGCAGAGCTGGGCACGCACAACACGCATATCGTGGGAGACGTGCTTTACCACAACCATGAGAAGGGACTCGCCCCTCGGATGTACATTACGCCGGAATATGTGGCAGTAAGTACGCATGGGGTTCAACGACGCAATACATCATGGAAAATGGGACGAGCACTTCTAGCACAGGCTGGAGTGGTGGAGCCACAAGGGGGCGCTAACATGACCGTTTTCGTGTCACGAGCCCATCAATTTGGAGGAGTGACCACAACATGGGATGGAAACACATGCAGCGTGAACTGCACAGACTTACTCAGGCGGATAGCCGGAACCAATGTCAGACCCAACAAGCAGCAAAGAGGACACCTACACCTCGAATGGCTACCTTACGTAGGAAGTGACACATTGCAGGTGTATACACGAGATGGTGAACGAATGTCACTAGACAAAGCTAGCGGGCGACATCATCGGGCACATAGTAGCCTTTGTGACATTGTAACCTGGAAACGAGTTGAAAAGGGGCGAGTACTGTTCCAGTTCGCGACACCAATTAAGACGGATCAACAACGGATGCATGCACAGAATCTCACATGGATCCTATTGACCAATTTCCCAGAGATAGCGGAGCGAACAGTGTATCAAGAGGAAGTGCATTTTACATCGTCTACATCTGATCACCCAGTAGTGGCATTTATCAGGAAAGGGGGGCCTACGACTCTGAGCATGCATGATACTGTAACAGGCCCACCGGATACGAGGCAAGTGACCCAGCAAGGGGACATCCATCGCCACCTGGACCAATACATGGGCGCACAAGTGACGGTCACTGAGGTGCATCCACACCCAGCGCTGAGCAGATTAGTCTGTCTATGGGCTGGGAGACGCCGATGGAAGCGTCCGCGCAGGGACTATAAGCAGCGCGTGGCAGATGCATCTGAACGGAGGGGAAAACAAAACTTAGCGGAACGAGCGGAAAAATGGAGAGAACAAAGTGGAGCTGCCGCCAAGGGACTGGGGTTACTAGAATGGCGACGACTACGTAGGATAGTAGGCATGGGGCCATGGGGCGAACAATTGCTCCATCGGCTTAAGTTACAGGCATTTTCAACCCACGACGTCAAGCACGACACACGAGGATGCCCACACGAACAATGCAAACACCGACAGGATGTGACAGTACATCATATCTTCTGGGAATGTCCAGCTGCCGAGCAATTGAGAAAGATTATGTTGCACCCATGGCGGAGACTAGGCCTGCAGGAAACGGGATTAGAGAGTGCTTTCTTCGGACTTCGGATGCAGGACGTTCCAGCGGGAGTATGGAAGGTTACAGAAGAAGTGAGAACAGCAAGTGCGGACCCGCATCTCAACCTAATGGAAGCAATTACGTCGCTAACGGAGGCATGCTGGCGAGTCGGGGTCGCGGTGTATTTTCACGCAGTCTGGCGCTGGCGGATTGGTCATTTTGATGTATTGAACAATGTTACGGCGGGACATCACATCAGCACGCTGGAGAAAAAACTACGACACGGATATGCCACAGTGCATTTACATACACAATCACACGGCAAGATGGAGTGTCGTGAACTAGCTGTGATGGTACTGCGGAGAGCCCTAAGAAACGGCAGTAGCGTTTATCATCCGCTAATGACTGCACCAACGGCCGATACTCATGTGCTGTTCTTCGGGGCTCGGCTCCGAGGCAAGCAAGGAGCGGCAGGCAGTGGGGCAGTTATACTAAAGATGGGTACCACGGTCAAAGACACGAAGATATGCTGGATTGGCCACATGTCCTACGCGAGAACAGGAATTACGGCTTTCATGGCCGACGCCTTGGGATTACTCACAGGAATCACAGAGTGTGCAAAGAAAAACTATGGTCCTCTTCATATCATAGGAGACAATGCAGTATTGGTGGAGCAACATCAACGACGAAGGCCACCAAAGGCACATCAACTAAGAGCGATATATTGGAGATGCCGCAGATTGATGGATAGGATAGTCATTCATGAGTGGCATTGGCAGCAACGCAACGCGAACATGATGGTGGAGGAGCTGGCAGGAATGGCCATGGATAGAGCGGTCAGCATTCAGGTGCCGATAGAAGGACACCAGGATATTGCGCAGCGATACACAAATGTATTCCGACACATGGAGGGAGACATGGCAGAATGGATGGATAAAATGGCAGACGCAACACAAGAGGATGTTGTGGCCGACAATCGATAAGATCGCCGGCAAGAAGCGGGGAGGCGCGAGTCTGGACCGAGAAGAAAATAGCTAGCAATCGGCGTAAGGACGGTAGCTAGGACGGGCATAGGAACGTCGTTAGCGCAGCTAAGTGACATCAATGTACCTCACTGAAAACGAAACGAAACGAAACGAGGTTACGGCCTCGGGGCTAGCCACGTCTGTTTTAGCCGGTGCCTTTGGAGAAGACCATAATGGTGTGCAAACGCATCGGCGCCTACGGTCTAATGTAAGGACGACATTGGAGGAAGAAGACAACAGTTCTGAAGAGAGGGGTCTCGACAAAATTCCCGGCGTCGCGAAACTCGTGGAAATGCTGAAATCAGACAAGCAACAGACTGCGAACAACCTCTTCACCAAGCTAAAGCTTCATGAACAAACATCTAACCTTTTTGAGAACCCGAAATTTCACAAATGGGTCAAGTCGGTGACCAAGTCGTACAAGAAAACCCCGGACGCAGCGAATGCAGTAATAGTCTCAACGATCACGGCTCGACGTGGCGATGCGGCACTTGCGCGTATGCTGGCTACGGCGAAGGAGGTCTCTACTACTCGAAATTTTGCTACCCAATTGGAGAAGGTGCAACTCGCGAACTGGCTGACCAGTAAGAAAACAGCCGACGACGTGTTCACACTGCTGAAGCTGGACGACGAAGGGGGCAAATTCTTTAACCTTTATCACCCAATGAGCCCACGCGTGGGATCTCGAGCCCACGCGTGGGCTCACTTAAAATAGTTGTTGTGCGCATGCCAAAGATAGTTAGAACGCCTCATGATGTATATATAAAGTAGAGCTCCCAAGCAGCTCAGCGCCATTTTTCCGATCAAAAACGAATAAGCCGGCATGGTAAAACGGGTTGTTGGAGATCGCGTTCAAGGCAAAAGCAGAGCTCATGCAAGTAAGCGCGGGGTGATCATTTCAGTCGACTCCAGCTCACGACAGCCATGGTATGAAGTCCGGTGGGATGACGGGATGATCAATAGAGTGGCTGCACGGTCGGTGGGCCCTGTTGTAGACGATGACGTTCAGTCGTCTCAGGTCTCTCAACGTATCACAGCAGAATCACTAACTGCACTACTACTGGGCACTGATGCCACCTACGAAGGCTCTGAATCCTCTTAGTCCTCTGATTCAGAGACCGAGGAGGAACAACAGACACCAGACGACTTAGTGGGTGATACCGGGATATCGGACGATGGAAAAATCACAGCAAATGGGCGCGTGTGGGAGTTTTGTGCTGATGTGCTTGTGGATCCTGCTGCAATGCAGCGGAAGCGAAAAACATTTTTTCGATGGCCGTCAGTACTCCAACTCGGCGAGCGGACTTTTGCCAAGTATCTGTACTTGATGTACCCGTGGTCGACGTTGCAGAACACCATCCAGTACACCAACGCAAAACTTATAGCTCGTCGGCAGCGAAAAATCGCAGAGGGCGACTTTTTTCGCTGGCTTGGCATTAGGTTGGCGATGGCAGTGGAGCCGAGGCGTGGTGCTGTCCGCGTGTATTGGGATAAAGAAGTACAAGATGGCTACGTTGGTACTGCTTCAAATTTTGGTGAAAGGTGGAAAATGTCACGCCACACTTTTGAGAACATTGCTAGTGCCCTCTCATTTTCGGATGATGTTGTGTCGGACGACCCCTGGAAACCGATCCGACCAATCGTGAATGGATTTAATAGTAGGCGGCTTGATGTTGTTTCGCCAGGAGAGCTACTATGTGTCGACGAGTGCATGAGCTCATGGCAAGGTAAAGAAGGCAAGTATTGCCACGACGGCATGCCACACAAAACAAAGATCCCCAGAAAGCCAGAGGGTGTTGGGGCCGAGCTCAAGTCTGTAGCAGATGGAGACTCCGGGGTTTTGTTGGGCTTGGATCTCGTTGAGGGGGCCGCACGACAAAAGCTGAAGTCGTATCATGCACTATTCGGCGAGGGAACCGTAATCGTGCTCCGTTTAACTGAAGTTTACAGAGGCAGCGGGCGAACTGTCGTCGCAGACAGCGCATTTTCATCAGTCAAGACACTTGTACAACTAGAGCAACTCAATGGTCTGTATTTCATGGGAATGGTGAAAACTGCTTCAAATGGGTACCCCAAAAACTATTTCAAGGAGTGGTTTGCCACTGAACCCCCTCGTGGGACTTTCAAATTACTTCAGAGTACAACACCGAAAGGGTCGACAATGTATGCTTTATGCTGGGCCGACAGAAAGTCAAAGTGTATTATTTCAAATCGAGGTACATCACTTCCGGGGAGCGATAGTGTCCGGCGCCGGCACAAACTGATCGTTGACGGGGACCAAATTTCCACTTTGCAGTACGAGCGCCGTGTTCAACGCCCGCAAATGATCGAGCTGTTTTATTCGAAGTTCTCATGCGTTGATGTTCACGATCACTATAGGCAAGGAAGCTTAGAATTTGAGCGCATTTGGCACACAAAGCGATGGCATCATCGACTCTTTTCAACTTTGTTTGGCATGGTTGTCGTGGACGCGTATCTAGCGTACAGATACGAGGCAACCGAGTCAGGGGGGCTGGATTCTTCTATCGTTGACTTCAATGCATTCATTTCCCAACTTGCCTATCAGCTGATATTTAACGACTTCGCGATGGAACGCTCCACGCGGGTTGGTGGCAGTGACTTTGGGGATGAAGTTCCCGCTCCGACACATACATTGGTTGCATTTGGCACATTGCCTCAGTACCAACGCATGAGTGGCACAACCTTGAGAGCTCAACGCAAATGCAGTGTGTGTGGGTGCAAAGCTTCTTTTTTATGCTCTGGCTGCTCGCAACTCGACCAAGATTACTTTTTCGGGGTGTGTGGGCTGAAAACCGGCCGCGAGTGCCATTCACTGCACTTGAGCACGCCGTAGACTAGTACAGCAAGTCACAACGATGCATTTTCAATACATTTTCTTTCATGTTTGGTATCGGTTTAGTCATCCCACGCGTGGGCTCACCACCAAGCCCACCGGTGGGCTTTTGGGCTGGGTAATAAAGATTAAGGATCCGGTGTTCAGTACTTGGGTAACATACGCTACCAAGCTGGATGACAAACACCCGGACGCGTTGATGTTTCCGGTTCTTAAGGCCCGTTACGATGACGACGTTCTGGCCAACATATTCACTGTCGCGAAAGAAACCCACAGTTCGCAGAAGATTGCTGAGAGGATGGAAAATATATTGTTCGCGAAATGGGCCGGCGACGGAAAAACCGCAGACGATGCTTTCAAGCTTCTCAACCTGAACCCGAAAGCGGATGATTTCTTGAAGAGTCCAGCTTTAGGCTCTTGGGTATCCTACGCGAAAATGCTGGAGGAGGATCCGTACAAGCTGTTACTTGCTACACTGTCAGCTCGTCACACGGACGAGGGCCTCGTGCGTATGCTTGTGATGGCGAAGCAAAACCCAAAATCAAGGAACATCGCCTCGACCTTAGAAGAGGCGCAATTCAACAGGTGGCTGAGCCAGGGGGAAAACGCCGAGTCCATTTTCAAGCTTTTTAATCTGGACAAGGAAGGGAACAAGCTTTTTGAAAGCCCGGTGTTTAGAGCTTGGGAATCCTTTGTGAAGAAGCTGGACAATACGAATCCGGACAAAATGATGCTGTCGGTACTGAAGACGAGCTACAACGATGAAAAGCTGGCGAATTTGATCCTTTCCGCGAAAGAAGTCCCGCGAACCAAGACTTTTGCCGTTCGAATGCAGGAGGAGCTGTGGATAGGCGAGGGCAAAACTGCGGACGACATTTTCCAACTACTCAAACTCGACCCAAAAGGGGAAACTCTGTTCGACAGTGGTGAACTCAGCACTTGGGTCTCCTATGTGACAAAATTGAACAAGCTCGACGAGACATCGGGCGAATTCGCTGTCATCTCCGACTTACAGAAGCGCTTTGGGAATTTGGAGCTGGCAAAGATGATTTCTGCTGCGCTAATCCGTTCCGGCCCAAACAAAAATCTCATCAAAAGTCTGCAGACGCTGCAGTTCAAGAGGTGGCTGGCTGAAGGTGTAACTCCCAACAGTCTATCCACGATGCTGACTCGTGGCGAATTTGACCACAGGATGACAGGCGTTACTCTCAACTATTACGACTTTTACCGAGCCAACAAATAGCGGGGGATCAGTGCAAGCTGCTATCCATAACCATGACTGAGAGCAAAGCAGTCGATTGGATACCTTCCTTCTTTGCGCGATTTAGCTGTCTGAGTAATTGTTAACACGACGATTATAATGGCCAGTCTTTCCTTCCTTCCTTACGCGGACGCAGCAACAGTGTTGCCAACCGCAGAAGCTGAATTCAGTACCCACCATGGCACTGCAGCCCGGAAATACACGGTCAGTCTTGTCAACACTGTTGCGCAGGTCCTCCCTCTCAGCAAAAAGCTTGAGCTCCGTGATTGCCGACGAAAGACTGATGCGCTGCTCCCAGTCTGGATCAGTCAGCCTCTTGACGAGTGCCCACTCATCGTCCGCAAACCCCTCGGGGCGGGGGTAGCCTTCTCCAGAGAATACCTTCTCCGAGATCGTGTCGTCGTCCGTCCAGAGCGTAGGGCGGCTCGTCCGAGAAGGCTTCAATCATACACATGCCGAACGAGTAAATGTCCGACGCGAACGGCGGGTTCGTTGGCGCATCGGCCGCGTCTCCCATGGGCATCAAGCACTCGGGCGCCTTCCAGCGCACATGTGTCCGTCTCAGACTTGACACAACCTGAGCTCTGAGTGGGCGAGTCCAAGACTCTTGGACCAAGAGTGACGAATCATCACTGACGTCAGTTCACCGTGATACGTGGTACCTGCTGTCCTGTGACCAACTCCGCACAAGAGTAAGCATCCGACCGAGTATGTATTTTTTAAAGTGACCTATTAAAAAAAAAGTCTTAATTCGCACCCGTCCGTACTGGTATACAAGATGCTGAACACTATCCGATCGGTTACTTACTTTCCTTCGCTGCGGACTAACTGCTTCTCCGACCTGTTGCGTGTTCCTTCGTTTTGTCGACCTCTTTTGCCGCCGCAAGCATTTTCGGGAGCTGTTTCTTGGAATAGACGGGCTTCAGCACCGAGATCATTACTTTATATTCTTCATGGATAACCAAGCTTCATTATTATTTACTTAAGTACCTGAAATATTGCCTCTGTGGTAACTAATTCCAAGTTGTCTTCACCTTCGCGCACAAAATCACTATTGCAATTGATGCACTTAAAGTAAAGTAAATGCATAACTCGATGAGCAGACCGGCATGTATTTCCTGGATAAAACTGCTACTGGATGTAGTATCGGGTTCTCCATTTACTTTCCTTGGCTAAGCAGTAGCTGCTTCTCCATCCTTGTAGCAAACGCCTTCGTCTCATCGACCTCTTTTGCTGCCGAAAGCATTTTTGTGAGTTGTTTCTTGAAGTAGAAGGATTGGAGCACAGCTAACATCTTCTTATCCGCGTTTGTTTCGTCCAGTCTCGTCACGTGGGAGATCCACATTGCTAGGTCCGGCTGCTTGAACAACCTGGTTCCTGCCCGGTCCAGGTGTAGCCGAGAGACTTTCTGCGCTGATTCTTTTCTGCTCAGCCACATCTCTTGAATCAATCGCCATCCAAGTTCCTCCGTGTGGCTACTTTCTGCTGCACGAGAAAGCATGGGGTTAAGTTCTGTTTCGTCGAAGCGCTTCTGTAGTACCAAGAACATTGTCTTGTATGGGTCCTCGTTATCCGCCTTCTTCACGTAGGAAACCCAAGTATTCAAATAGCTGCTCTGAAGAGCTTGATCGCCACTCTCTTTCAGCACGAAGTCGAAGACATCATCCGCAGATTTCTTTTCGCCCAGCCACTTGTTGAGGACGATTTTTTCGAATTTGGCTGACATGTCTTCATCCACCTTTCTGCCTGTTAGCACCATTTGGACCAGCTTGGTGTCAGTGTAGTATGGCTTCAGCACAGTCAATATGACATCGTCGAATTTTTTTCCATCGAGCTTCGTCACGTAATCCACCCAGGCCCGTAAATGCGCTCTCCACAACAGGAAATACCCTTCGTCATCAAGCTTCAACAATTTGAAAACACCAGCCGCGGTTTGTTTCTCGCTCAACCACTTCTCGAGCTGTGCTGCCTCCAATTTACCAGCAATGGAACTTGTACTGGCTTCTGTCTTCGCCTTCATAATCATCTCGACGAGCTTGTCGTCAGTATGGGTGAACTTCAAAGTCTTTAGTTTTCCAAGCAATATCGCGTACGGATTTTCGTTCAGTTTCTCCACATAGGCCACCCAGTTGCTCAGCAATGGGTTGGTCAAAAGGTTATCCACATCATCGTCCAGATTTAAGAGCTTGAAAACGTCATCTGCAGACTTTTCATTGCGGAGCCAATCCTTCATCTGAGCTTGCTCCAGCTTTCCGGCAATAGCCTTCGTGGAGGAACTTTCCTTCGCCGCAAGAAACATTTTGGCCAGAACTCCATCGTCCTTGTAACTCGTCTTCAGAGCCGACAGCATTAACACGACAGCGTTTTTTGGACTCAACTTAGTCACGTAGTCGACCCAGGAATGCAACGCCGGGCTCTCAAAAAGCTGGTCGCCCTGGGTGTTCAGCTTCAAAGTGGTGAAAAATCCCTTCGCAGTTTTCCCCTCGTTCAATTCAACCTTGTGTTGCACCTCTTCTAGCCTCTTAGCCACATCACCCCGGGTGTATCGCTTCGACGCAGCGAGCATCGTAGCCAGCTCATCGTCACCGTAAGCCGCTTTAAGTACCGTGTACATTTGCTCGTCTGCTTGTTTCCCTTCCACTTTCGTCACGTAGGAGACCCAAGTGCTCAGTCGAGGGGATTGAAAGATATCGCTGCCTCGAGAGTCCAGCTTCAGAAGCTTGAAAATGGCGTCCGCGCTTTGGGGCATCCAGCTGTCGAGCAGTGCATCCTCCAGTTTCTCGACAATCGGAACAGCGTCTTGCTTTGCATTCCCAATCCAGCCTGCGATTTTAGCGTCGCTATCATGCGCCCTCATTTTCGAGAGCAGCAGTTTGTACGGATTTTCCTTCGCCATCTTCACATAGGACACCCAAGTTTCCAGCAGTGGGTTCCACAGCGAAATGTGCCCGTCCTCCTCAATTTTCAGAGTCCGAAGAACGTAATCTCCGGTTTCTTTCCTGCTCAGCCAGTTCTTCATCTGAGCCTCTTCCAGTCGGACAGCCACATTCTCAGTACTCGACACTTTCTTCGCCTCTACGATCATTTTCGCTAGAGCTTCATCTCCGTATTGAGCTGCCAAGGTCGAGGCAATTGCCTTCAGCCGCTTCAGAATTCGCTTTGTACCCTTGTACTACTGCGCTGGTCCACTTCTGGAACTGCGGATTTTCAAGAAGCTTGGCCTTTTCACCGGACAATTTCATCTTAGTGAAGAGCTGGAACGCTTCCTTTTCATTGCTTGGTTTCTTCGTTATATTTTCAGTGAGCTTCGAAATGATGGGGATGTTACCATCGAAGCCTCTGTCTTCGTCACTCCTTGCGTGCCTGTGAGCCCTCAAGTACCGACCGTTACCGGGCTCGACAGCGAGAGAAGTCCAAGAACTGGTGCTCAACTTATTTGAGTCTGGCAACGCACTGGCGCATGCTGATAGAATGACAATCATCCCAAACATGACGCGATACAGCCGCACAGTCGAGTTAGACATGGCACCCATCCTAGGAAACTGGAAAACGAAGCGTTTGGAGACAGATTGCAAAGTGGCAGGACATCAGACTGCTTGCTGGCGGTACTGTAACTTGCCGCTGTCTGGCTTTGCCGCAGGATTTAGAGCTTGGATAGGCAACAAAGTGGAGCGATTCCCGCAGCATCGGAATAAATCCCAGGCTATTGAGGCAAATTACTGTAATACGCTGACAAGCCTGCATACATGTACTAGAGACCAGTCCTCCACTTGTCGCCGATGTCTCTCTTGGTCAAGTCGGTAGGCCTACCGACCTCGAGATTATGCGGCGAGGACGATTACAGTGTGATGATGATTACGGAGTCGCTCAATTTGTAATCGGACTACTCGGCTGTTTACGATTGACGCTAGGACACGGTACAAACCGGTACCAAACAACTTTACTTCGAAGTACAGAACGGCACTACGGTACTTCTGAAAGTGAGTTGTTGTTCTTTGTATTTGTTCCTTTTCGCTTGTAATGTGTGATAAATTAGGTAGTTGTCTTGTAAATCTTAAACATACACGTATTCTGCTCATTCTGTCTTTGCTTTCTTGAAGATCTCTGAAGTAGATGTGCGCTCTGCAGACTCTATTGGCTGGTGTCAGATGCTGCTGATACGAAGCTGTTTGGTGGAGCGCCCACCTCCGCAACAGTACGGTACCGTAGCGGGATGAGCACGGAATTTCCCAATCCGATTTTCCAATCCTGGGACACCAACAACTTGTTGTTGGCAACACTCCTGCTACTGGTTCCTTGCCATTTGGCAATCCGCTCTCAAAACAGCTCAAGTAGAGCCCATGGCGAGAAAGTGTTGCTTTGCCGTATTGGCCACTGTTGTCGCATTACTCGGATCTGTAACTGAGGTTACGGCCTCGGGGCTAGCCAACTCTTTTTCAGCCGGTGCCTTTGGAGAAGACCATATCGGCGCGCAAACGTATCGGAGCCTACGGTCTTATGTAAGGAAGACAATGGAGCAGTTTTGAAGAGAGGGGCCTTGACAATATTCCCGGCGTCGCCAAGATCGTGGAAAAGCTGACACCAGACAAGCAAAAGGCTGCAAACAAGCTCTTCACCAAGCTAAAGCTTCATGAACAAACATTTGACCTTTTCGAGAATCCGAATTTCCACAAATGGGTCAAGTCGGTGACCAAGTCGTACAGGAAAACCCCGGACGCAGCGAATGCAGTCATAGTCTCAACCATCACGGCGCGCTACGGAGATGAGGCTCTTGCGCGTATTTTGGTTGCGGCGAAGGAGGCCCCTGCCACGCAACGTTTTGCTACCCAATTGGAGGAAGTACAACTCGCGAACTGGCTGACCAGTAAGAAAACAGCCGACGACGTGTTCAAACTGCTGAAACTGGACGACGAAGGAGTCAATTTGTTCAAGAATCCAGTGTTCAGCACTTGGGTCTCGTATGCTACCAAGCTGGATGACAAAAACCCGGACGTGTTAATGTTTTCAGCTCTAAAGACCCGATACGATGACGACGTTCTGGCCAACATATTCACTGTCGCGAAAGAAACCAGCAGTACGCAGAAGATCGCTGCGAGGCAGGAAAAATTGTTATTCGCGAAATGGACTAGCGATGGAATCACCGCAGACGATGCTTTCAAGCTTCTCAAGCTGAACCCGAAAACGGATAATTTCTTGAAGAACCCAGTCCTGGACTCTTGGGTATCCTACGTGAAAACGCTGGGGGAGAATCCGTACAAGTTGATACTTGCTACACTGACAGCTCGCTACACGGACGACGGACTTGCGAGTATGCTTGTAGTGGCGAAGCAAGACCATATAACAACGAGCGTCGCCACGAAATTGGAAGACGCGCTATTCAACAGGTGGCAGGTCCAAGGGAAAAGTGCCGAGTCCGTTTTCAAGCTTTTGAATCTGAACAAGGCAGAGGACAAGATTTTTGAGAGCCCGATGTTACCTACTTGGGCCTCGTATGTGACGAAGCTGGACAAGAAGAGCCCGTATGAGGCGATGCTCTCGGTCCTAAAAACACGATACGGTGACGAAGTCCTCATTGATATGCTGATAGCGTCGAGGAGAAGCAGAACTACCAACTATCATGTTACGGGGCTGGACGAGGCGCTGCTCAAAACTTGGGTGAGCGACGGAAAAACGGCAGATGATATTTTCAAGCTTCTTCGCCTCGATAAGGATGGTGATCAGCTTTTTGAGAGTCCGGCATTTGACATGTGGGTCTCCTATGTGACGAAGCTGGACAAGAAGAATCCGGACAAACTGATGCTATCGGTACTGAAGACGCGCTACAACGGTGGTAGGCTGGAGAATATGATCATTGCCGCGAAAGAAGTACCGCGAACCAAGACTTTTGCGGTTCGAATGCAGGAGTAGCTGTGGATAAGCCAGGGCAAAACTGCGGACGACATTTTCAAACTACTCAAGCTTAACCAGGAAACTCTGTTCGACAGTCGTGAGCTCAGCACTTGGGTCTCCTACGTGACAAAATTGAACAAGCTCGACGAGAAACCGGCCGAATTCGCTGTCATCTCCGACTTGCAGGGACGCTATGGTAATGCGGAGCTGGCCATGATGATTTCTGCTGCGCTAATCCGTTCCGGCCCAAATAAAAATCTCATCAAAAGTCTGCAGACGCTGCAGTTCAAGCGCTGGCTGGCTGAAGGTGTAACTCCCAACAATCTGGCCGCGATACTGACTCCTGACATGTTAAATGTGCCAGGACTACATGTAGCGCCTATCCTTTTGTCAAAATTTGACCAGAGGAGCACAGGCGTCACTCTCAACTATTGCGACTTCTACCGAGCCAACAAATAGCGCAACAAATAGCGGGAGATCAGTGCAAAATGATATCCACGACCATGACCGAGAGCAAAGCAGTCGATTGGACACCATCCTTCTTTGCGCAATTTAGTTGACTAATTGTTAACATGACGATTGCAATGACCTGTCTTCCTTCCTTCCTTCTTTCATTACGCAGATCTTGGCCTTATGGATAAAGAGATTGTTGCATTTCAAGTCGCCGTGCACCACCTTTTGCGAGTGGATGCACATGTTGGTGGGGCACGGAAAATTGCCTGTATGGCGTCCTCGCACACGAAGAAGGCGGGCGTGCTCACGTGACACGCACCGAAGAGCTCCACCACGTGAGGGTTGTTGAGCCTCCTCCAGACCTCCACCTCCTTGAAGAAGGACGTCTTGGCCTGGTCGTCGTCCATGAGCAGCGACTTGATGCCTTGCCCCTCGTGCCGCTGGTCACGGCCCTGTACGAGCCGCAGTCGAACTGCTGCTTGGTGTCGAAGTCGACGCCGTTGCTCGAGATGAACCACTCGGGCGCGGGCGACACATTGGCGCCGGACGTCCTCGTGATCTCGTTGAAGGTTCTAATGGCGGCATCGCGACATCATGGCGGACCGCCAATGGCGCCATTGGCGGTGAAGTAAGCGCACGGTGACCATACTTTTTCGTCTTACGTCCCGAGATTCTCAGCCCTACAAGATTTGCGCTCCAACCTGCGGCCTTTAAATGCATCGATTTATCAACAGTACCTACCCATCAGCACCAGCACTGCACAGCACGCCTTGCTTTTTCTTCATGCAATTCTTCATGCAAATAATTTGCAGCAAATTGCATGATGCAACTCGCATAACCACCGCAACTCGGCAACTCGGCACGTTGAAGTTGCCATGCAAGATTTCTGAAGTAACGCCAAGCACTTTTGACAGGTGGAAGAAGCCTCCCTTCCTATCATTCCGCAAGATGCCGAGTCGCCGCAAGAACCAGCAGCAAGCTTCGGACGAGCCTGTGATCGGCCGCGCGCGCCCCAGCGGCAACCGAGGGCGCGGCCAGGGCGCGGGCCGCGGTCGGGGCCGCGGGGCCGCCGCCTCCCACCCGCCCCCTGCTGCCCCCGCCGTGGTGCCCCCTCCCGCGCCCACTGCCGCCGCCCCCCGCGTCGAGTCGCTGGCCTCGGAGCTGGAGGAGAAGGCGCGCGTGTCCGTCGACGCGCCGCCGCAGCTGGTGCAGCCGCTCGTGCGCACGCACTTCCCTCCGCGGCCGGGCTTCGGGCGGGCCGGCCGGGCCGTGAAAGTGTTCGCCAACCACTTCAAGGTGAACTTCAAGTTGGCGGGCGACGTGTATCACTACGACGTGAGCATGGCCGAGGCCGGCCGCAGCTTCGGCAACGACGGGCCGCCCAAGGCGCTGGCCGGCAAGATCATGGCCGCGCTCATGGCGGAGCTCAAGCGCCAGTTCCCGGACGTGGCGCTGGTCTCGGACGCCAGGAAGAACATCTACGCGCCGCGCCGCCTGCCCTTCCAGCAGCAGAACTTCGGCAGCCTCGCGCTGCCCGACGACGGCGGCCGCGCGCGAGAGTTCTCGGCGGTGGTGAAGGAGGCGGACCCCGTGGCCATCCGCATGCAGCAGCTGGACGAGCTCTTCGCGGGCCGCCTCAACTACACGCCGTACGACGCGCTGCAGGCGCTGGACGTGGCGCTGCGCCACTCGGCGTCGCAGAGGTTCACGGTCGTGGGCCGCAATTTGTTCAGCAATGCGGGGGCTAAGACGCTGGGCGAAGGGGCGGAGCTCTGGTTCGGCTACTACCAGAGCCTGCGCCCCACGCAGAACCGCCTCGTGGTCAACTTGGACCTGGCGGCCACCGCCTTCGTGGAGGCCAGGGACGTGACCGACTTCCTGTGCGAGACGCTGGCGCTGCGCCAGATGCCCGCGAGTCTGGCCAAGTACCAGCACTCGGCCTTCAGCAAGGCCGTGAGGGGTGTTAAGGTCAACATCACGCACCGCCCCGGGGTGAAGCGCAGCTACCGCGTCAACGGCCTGTCGAGGGACAGCGCGGACAACACGTTCTTCGAGAACGACGAGGGCCAGCGCATGTCCATCGCCCAGTACTTCCAGAAGACGTACAACATTCGTCTGCGCTACCCCAAGCTGCCGTGTCTGCACGTGGGCGCCCCGCAGAAAAAGAACTACCTTCCTATGGAGGTGTGTCACATCATGGCGGGCCAGAAGTGTCCGCGCAAGGTCACGGACAAGCAGGTGGCCAACATGATCAAGTTCACGTGCACGCCGCCGGACCAGCGCAAGCGCGCGATCGAGCAGAAGTTCCGCGAGGCGGGCTTCAACACGGACCCGACGCTGCGCGCGTTTGGGCTCGAAGTGGACCCCAACATGGTGGAGACCACGGGCCGTCAGCTGCCGCCACCTGCGATCGAGTACAGCGGCGGCGCGCGCGAGTCCCCGCGCGATGGCGCGTGGAACATGCGCGGCAAAAAGTTCAACACGCCGGCCCAGTGCAAGTCGTGGGCCGTCATCAGCATGTGCGACCCGAACCGCTGCAGTTTGGGCAGCATCCAGACCTTCTTCAAGGCCGTCATGGGCCAGATGGGCCAGCTCGGCATGCGCTGCCCGAAGACGCCGCCCCCGATCCTGTTGAAGAAGAACCGACAGGACTCGGTACGCGGCATGTTCCAAGCGGCCGTGACGGCGGCGACGCAGACGTTCAAGGTGAAGCCAGACATCGTGTGGATGATCAACCCCGTGTCGGACGCTCGAGCGTATGGAGACCTGAAGGTGATGTCTGATACGGAGAATGGGGTGGGCATTGTCTCCCAGTGCATGTTGTCCAAGCACATCCCAAAGTGCAACCCGCAGTATATCGCCAACATTCTGATGAAGGTGAATACGAAGCTGGGCGGCAGAAACGGAGTCATCAGCGGCCCACTACCGCAGGTGTCGGCATCGCGCACTATCATCTTCGGAGCCGACGTCACGCACCCCAGCCCCATGGACAAGACGCGTCCTTCCATCGCTGCGGTTACAGCGTCTATGGATGCCAATTTCATCCGTCACGCGTCTGCAATTCGTGCGCAAGGCCACCGCGTCGAGCAGATTGAGAATCTGAAGGACATGACGATTGAGCTCATGAAGCAGTTCTACCAGTCGACGCGAGGCAAGCCGGATCGCATTGTGTTCTACCGCGACGGTGTGAGCGAGGGACAGTTTCATATGGTCCTGAACTATGAGGTGACGGCTATTCGCGAGGCCTGTGAGGCTTTGGAGAAGGACTACAGGCCTCCCATTACGTTCGTCATCGTCCAGAAGCGTCACAACACGCGACTGTTTCCAAGCAACAGAAACGAAGCGGATCGCAGTGGCAACGTCAAGGCGGGAACGGTTGTGGAGTCGGGGATCTGTCACCCTATTGAGAATGACTTCTATCTTATGAGCCACGCCGGACTGCAAGGCACAAGTCGCCCGACGCACTACCACGTGCTGCTGGACGAGATTGGGTTTACGGCGGACGAGCTGCAGACGCTGACGTACAAGCTGTGCTACACGTTCGCTCGCTGCACACGCTCAGTGTCGATGGTGCCGTCGGCGTACTACTCGCACCTCGTCGCCTTCCGCGCACGCTTCTTCTTGGTCGATGGCAGTGACACCGCCTCGACCGTCTCCGGCTTCAGTGATACTGCTCCCGAGACGGATACGCGCATGTATGATGTGCACCCTTTGATGAAGGGAGCGATGTACTTCGTCTAGGTGCCGGCACGAGTGGAACGCCAAGCGTGAGAGGACGAAAGGCGTCAGCTGATTTGATTTATGAGTCGTATTTTTTTATTCTGCTACCAGCGGTGGGGAGAGTTGAGACCGAGTAGCAGGAGTACATGACAAGACAAGAGTGGCTATGCGATCATGTCGTCGTCGAGAGCTAGACGATTGACATGGTAGATCGCATCCATCCTAAGGCGAAATGAAAAGCTTGAATGTTACGTCTTTTGCCTTACGGGTGGGCCTCAGTTAGGCTCGGCCGCGCTTCGTCTTCCGCGTTCATCGTCCGACTCGATCGCCGGGTCGAGCCACAATCGTCCCAAGTGCCAAGCCTACAAGGTGCCATGAGCACCGTGGTGTCGTTGTTGCTGTGTGGTTTGTTATTCGAGTCGTGGGTAGTACTCTCTTGAAGGAGATCGAGGCGCGTCGAATATATAAGCGACTGCGGTTCATGCGTGACGAGTTGCAGAAACCTCGTCACTACAGTGCGTGAAAGTTGGGTGGGAGCTGTCCGTGGACGACAGTGTCATTGCCCAGTTTCTCAAGTTCTTGGAGAACCATTTGCGACAGAGGCTGCTGTACCGCTTGATCGAGAGCCCCCTCGTGGCCGAGCGCATTGAAGAATTCCACAAAGACATCAATTGTTCAAGGTACTGAGTGTTGTCCACATGACCGAGATGCCGACGTGGCGGCAGGAGTGGGAGCGAGATCGAACGGTGCGCTCGTGATGTTTTGACGAAATATCTGTGTGCTCAACGTCCAGCAGTCCCAGCAACATGCTGGCGACGCTCAGCACAAGAGCTTGTTCATCTGACAGTCGCAAAAGCGGTGAAACGAGGATGTTCCGTGCTGTCCAATCCATGAACTCCACTGTTCCCTGACGAAATACGAATCACTCGGTTATTAGATGCACGAAGTCTGTCAAGGCGCATTGGCTGGATTGGTTTCCAGCACACATTCGAACTCACACGGTCTGATGATTTTTGAATGTTGCAAACTGGGAGACTCCGAAGGTACTTCTACTATTAAATTTTAATCTTTGCGCTGACTGCCGACTTCAAACTTGACAGTTCATCGCGTCACATTGTTATCTGTCGTGGTGTGGACGAGAAGTAGGCCCCTTATCGATGAAGACGCTACTGATCCAGCAGAAGAGAGGAGACTCGACAAATAAGATCAGTCCGGGGGAAATGCAACATCCAATCCAGAGGTAAGCCCGAGAGCTCGCTGCGTGATTCGCAATCTCTTCGACTGTACTGGTTGTGATATCGGAACAGTGGTGAACTTCCTTCGGGGACTGCCGGTGACCAGTTATTAACATTAGTGCTATCGGTAGTGCATTGAGACAGGAGGAGACATTTGTCATGACGGGAGGGTCGTGCGTGAGTGGACGGACACCTGGGATCAATGATCTCAAGCCCAATGGCGTTATGTTCCAGCGAGTTTGAGCTGTACTCTGTTCCAGATCGTGAAAAGATATCCGTGTGAAGAAATGCGAGCAACGAAGCTGGATTCAAAGAATTCAGACGAGATCATTTCGTCATTACTGAAAGGTTATTACACAGACGACATACTTGGATGGATATCTGTCGAGAAGTACCCCAACGACGAGCTGAGCACGAATGCATGAAGTAATGCTGATGCGTTGACTGGCTGATGGAAAATCTGCGGGAGATGTTTTTGACATTGTGCTTAAGAGGCATGGCAAGTACCTTATCGAGCTTGACGATTTGGACACGTGGGTCTCTTACGTGAACAAGCTTGACAAGGAGAGCCCCTACAAGACTATGATTGCGGTACTACAGAAGCAATTTGACGAGAAACAGTTCGTCGGGATGCTACTACGAAGGAAAATGCTGGTAAGTTGGAGGAGGAGAGGAGTTGCAGTTGAGCAAAGGGAAATCTGCCAAGCCGATATTCAATCTCTTCAAGCTCAATCAGGCCGGCTCCATACATATCTAAACTGGATATTAGTACGAAAAACGCGAACAAGCCATGCCCTATACAAAATTCAAAAGTATTGGAGAAAATGCTTGCTGCGGCAAAAGAAGTCGAAGAAACGAGGGTAATAATGCTACAAAGTTGGAGAAGTTCTTGCTTTGCCGAGGAATAAATTGAAAAGTCAATATTTATCCCTTCTGCTCGGCCCTAGTCGGTACCCACCATTCTGAGGTACCGACTATTGCTCCAAATACGGGACTCATGCATAAACTCAACAGTCGAGAATTTCCCACGAGAAGAACATGGCAGAGATCGAGCTCGAGTGCGCGGTATACGGCGAAGCGACTGTGTTTCCGGTGAAGATTGGACGCAATGCAGATGTGGAGGCGCTGCAGGAGAAGATCGCGGGCATCTTGAGCACCGAGCAGCACACTGTCCCTCCAAGGTTGTTGAAGCTGTACTTGGCGCGGAAGAAGGGCGACACTACGTGGATGAAGCTCGACCGCAACACGAAAAGCTTTTTGCAACGTGGCATTGACACTGATTATAAAAATATGTTTTCTTCATGGAAGCTCACGAAGGCGGAGTTGCTTGGCCCGGATTTCCAGCCCGGAGATGATGAAATTCACGTGTTGGCAGAACTCCCAGACGCTCGGCAAAATGCGGTGGCGCTGGCGGACTTGATGCCGACAGTTGACAAAGGTTGGACAGCCAGTTGGTTGACTGAGTTTCGCAAAAACCAGATAGGACGGCATAAGTTGCCACTTGTGGGGGAGCTGGCAGAGTTCATCGAACAGGAGCTACCAGTGAAGATCACTCTTCCCGAGCGAATTCGAGACACCTGGATGGCCAAAATGAAGACCCCATCTCCTGAGCTGATGGAGAAGATGTTTCGAGTCGCGAACTCGGAGCCCTGTGTGGAGTTCATGAACCAGATTGGATATCGTGTGGTTCAACCGGTGGATACTGGGGGTACAGAAAAATCTTTCGTCTCATTTTGGGACGACTTGATCCGCCGCGTATTGAACTTCGTCGGCATTGGCAAGAGCGAGCGAAATCCAAGTCGACCGGCATCAGCAGGACCAAATCGCCCCAACTACCAATTCTTTGTGGATTATGTGTGCGTCTTTCGCGGTGTGGAAAAGGCCCCTGGACAGCAGATGGAGACGCCGCGGCGTGAGTTGGTTGAGAAGCTTGTTTGGAACTACGGTGACGCTCCATATTTGTTCGGATACGCAGCCGTTGGCTATGAAGCGAGGTTGTATGCTATCACTCGTGTGCACGATGACGTGGACGCAATTGAGTTGGGAGTATATGATCTGAAACATTTGGATGGACGTTTCCGCTGGATGCTGGCAATTTTGAACGTCGCACTCTTATTGCCAAGCCTTGCGAGTTTGTGCCCTGACAGCGCCCGAGAAGAATACACGACGATAATTCGAGATGAAGGGATCAAAGTGTTACTCGAGCCATCCCGCATGGTCAAGTGTTTTCCAGAAGCGCTATTTCAACGAGCAAAGGACCATGTTGAAGTGGTATACAAGGTGTTGGAAGAGCACGCCGTTCCGAACATTGATCGTCTGGATCATGTAGACCAGATTGACATGCGATTAATTTTCAAGCCACGTGGTCAAGAAACAAAACCAACAAATATTGTCGAATTATTCCACGCGCTAGCAAATGTGCTACAAGCATTGGAAAAACTGCATGCTGCTTCGTGGATGCATCGGGATATTCGATGGCCCAATGTTATCAAGACTCGCGATGGCCACAACTCGTGGTTTCTGATAGATTTCATGGATGCAGCTCAAAGTCCCCAGGCTTCACAAAGCGGCCACCACCTGAGTCGACTCGAACACGCTCCAGAAATCTTCAGCGATGGCAGTCACACCACTGCTGTGGACGTATGGTCTGTTGGGCGGTTGATCCAAACTTGCGGAGATGAAGTGTACGGGAGCTGGTATGACACGGGGGGAGAGAGGACACAGTTCCTAGAGCTGCTGATGCATGCGGATCCGTCGAGAAGACCCACTGCAGTTGATGCACTCGATCGACTCCGTCAGCTTGAGCAAGAATACTTAGAACGACAAAAAATGAGTGGACGGAAGAAAAAGCCGAGGTGGATCTAGCGAATACTTCTTGAAGTATCATTTTTGGGTGTTTGAGAGCCTTTGTTCACCACTTGGAGATACTACGCCAAAACGCTGGACAAGGCCTTAACTTAACAGTCAGGTTTTATGTATGTAGATGTTCTCTTGAAAACACGTCGTGGTTGCTTATGTTAAATGCCCTCAAACGAATTTCCACTGGTGCCGTTAATGCATTCGCAGTAGCACTTTCGCGATGACACATATTTTTAGTTGAAGCTATTTTGATGGCATCGCATTGTATGCATTCTAGATAACTAGGAGTGGCTTGCTCCCACACGCCATTCCTCTTCGGGGCCTCCCTACCTGCGGTATCTCGCTTCCAAACGTGAGCAATGAGTCCTGCGATCTCGACCGCGTCTTCGTGGTCGTCAATGCAATCGCGAGTCACAACGCCGAGATCGCTTTCAAACTCGCGGTCTGCATGGAACGAGGAGGATGTCGACATCAGGGCAAGCTCCAGTCGCTACCGGACCCTGGACTACGAGCAGAAGAAACGAGAGGTTTGTTGTCCACACTCTCTAATTTTGCTGCCTACCGGTAGTCGACATAATTAATCATTCACTGTTTTCCCAGACCGAAGATGTAGCGCGAATTATTAACGACCTGGAAGCCCAACGTCGATGCCGCTCCACCAGCAACCGGTCACGACGTTCCTCAACCAAACGTGAAGCACCAGTGGCTCCAATTCGAAGTGGGTCTCCAAGGCTAAAAGACAACGCAGAAAATGTGAAGTCTTCTCGTCCCACCAGTGGACGCCTCTCGTTTGGGGATATGCCAGATACTGGTGACGAAGGGCTTCCTTGCAATGAGCGTATCTCTTCTTCCAACGCCGTATCGGAATCCTTTCAGGACCAGGTGCTGGAAGAACTACGAAAGCTGAAAGAGGCCCAGCGAGTCGAGTTTGAAGCTCTGGAGAGGCTGCAACGAGAGAAAGATGAGGCCGAGAGCAAAGCTCGTCGTCTGGAGCAAAAACTTCGAGAACAGCAAATTCAACTGTCGAGGAAAAAAGCAAACCCAGCTCACAACTCCGAAGGTTTGCGAAAGACGAACGCGTGGGAGGAAACTATTCTTCGCTCCGACGAAAACAACAACAGTCCTCCGTACGACGACGACACTGGCGATGTGCCCAATGAAAAGGGCTCAGCAGTGGAGGCCCCGGAGGTTCTCGATTGGGACGACGTGGCACAGTCGCCCCCGCCATATTGCACCATTGCTTCGCCTGCGGTACGTCCAATTTTGGTGAAGCAGTACAGCAGAAATGTTCTGACCTTAGCACGTGATATTTCACCCAGACTTCACCATTCAAGCGCAGTTCAGGCTGGCCAGCATGGACTGGGGACGAATCGCTTCCGCCGGGGCCTGCGTCTGAACCTGAAGGTAGCGTTATGGCAGAATGCGATTCACCAGAACCAACCAAAACACTTCGTCGTCGCTCTCGGTCTCGAAACAGGCTGGAAACATCCTCCTCGTTCAATTCGCGGCGTGGTAGTGCCGTGTCATCTCACGTTCGACGTCTCAGCTTGAGTAGGTCCCGCAGTCCTTCAGCAACGAGGACAGCTCGAAGTACTCAAGACAGTCAGGAACTACGACGATCCTGTGCATTCTTCGAAGACAAGGCTCGAGCTCAAGCTGAGGCTGACAAATTAGCAAAAGAAGCGGCTGAACGATTAGAACGGGCTCGGCACGCGGTGCCACCGCAAAAACTTTTGCATCGACAAGAACTGGCGAAGCAACGAAAATCTCAACAATTGAAGCAGCTCGAACAGGAGATGAACGCAGAGTTAGCCCGAGATAAGCGAGCGAAGGCGCGTGACGTACCTTTGACGACTTACCTGTCGGCGGAAGATGCTGCAGAGGCTGAGCAGAAACGCAAAGAGCGAATTCGCCAGCGAGCCGAGGAGTTGATGCAAGCCGCTGAATTGCCACCGAGGATGGCGGTGGCTAGCAGGAGCACAACGTCAGATAGTATAACCCCGATTGGAGAAGGAGAATCGGACGTTGCGAACATGACCGTGAAGCTCAAGAAGAAGTTGAGAGCAGCAGCGGAGGCGGAAACTGAGCGACTCAAGCGCCGACCGAAGCCTGTGCCAAACTTCGACCAGCTTCACTCGAAGTGGGATGCTGCTCTGAAGAAGCGGAAGGAGCTTGCACGCCGCAACCAGGAGGAAGAAGCAGTCGTCGAGGGCGATGCCGAAAGCTCGTCAAAGAAGGAGACTGGGGAGTTTTTCACCTCGCGCGCGGCCAAGCTGGCTGAACTGCAGGAGAAGAAGGAAGCTCGTAAACAACGACTCCAAGCGAAGGAAGAGGCCATCAAGCAGCACGCACAACGGGCTCAAGAGAAGCTGCTCGCACGCGCTCGTGCATCGCTTGGAAAGGATGTTGCGAGTCAGCGGAAGCCAACCAAGGCTGAGGCCTTGCGCGTACAAAAGCTCATGGCCGAAGCTGCTAAACAGGAGAAGGAACGACAGCGCGAAGAGCGTGAAGCCGATGCTCGAGAGCGACGTCGCGAGGAAGCCGCTCGTCGTGTCCGTGCGCAAGTGAAGCGGTCGGAGGGCGTTCGTCGTGACAACTACGCTGGCGATTTCGTCGACTTGAAGGACCTCGACGCCGTGGCCAAAGAGAAAGCTCGCGAGCAGCGGCAGCAGTTCAAGGAGGCGATCGCACGCAACAAGGAGAAATTGTTGGCGGCTGCAGCAGCTCGCCCCAGTCTCATGGAGAGGTTCACCACCAACGTGAAGCGAGAGACCCATCGTCGCGCCGCCCTGGAAGCTGTGGTGAAGACAGTCTTCCAGAAGGACCTATCGGCGTTGAAAGGCGTCCTCACCGACGATGAGCAGGAACTTGCCCGCGAAATGGTCGCCGCTGATGACGACGACACAAAGGACAACGACTAAAACCACAAGTTAGCTCCTAGGTCAGTCCAATTCAGCGTAAGTACATGTATGTAAAGTTTATTTCGTGCACTAGGACCCCCCTCTTACCTTCCCCTCGCTCAGTCGATGAGGCTCTTGAGAAAGTCGTAGGTGGCGAACTGCACGCCCATGTTGGGCATGGCCCTCACCAGAGTGGGGGTGAGTCCTCTGTAGTAGGCCGTCCAGCCCTCGTTCCTGGCCAGCTGCACGTAGCAGTGCCACGCGTTCCTGTACTGCCTCGTGGCGCCGCCCGCGCCCTGCATCTGCAGCCGCCTGCGCACCGTGTCGTTCGGGTACGTGAAGACGGTGGCCAGCACGCCGGCGCCGCCGCCGCACAGGATCTTGCCTGCGAAGTCGGCCTTGGGGTTCACGTCCTCGGGCAGCAGCGCCGTCAGCAGGTCGTAGGACCCGAACTTGATGCCCTCGTACGGCAGCGCGCCGAAGAGCGTGGGGCCGATGCCGCGGAAGAGCGCGCGAGGTCCCTCCTCCCGCAGCGTGCGCATGAAGGTGTGAGCGATGCCGCTGTAGACCAAATTGGCGCCGATCTGGCCGGACACGCGCGTGCGGATGAGGTCCAGCGGGTACGTGACCACGGAGGCCGTGAAGCCCGAGAGCGAGCCCGACACGAAGGGCCCCCACGCGGGCATCTGGCCGTGGCCCGCGGCCCGGAACAGGTCCTTGTAGAAGTCGGAGAAGGCGAAGAGCACGGCCTTGTGCGGCACCACGCGCACGCAGGCCGCCGTGTTGCCGCGCCAGAAGCCGAGCACGCCCTCGGCCGTGAAGATGCTGCGCGTGGTGGCCACCATCCCCACGCTCTCGCCCGTCTGGCACACGATCTTGACGCGCTCGAAGGGCGCCACCACCGTCTTGGCCACGATACCCGCGCCTCCGCCCGCCGCCATCTGCTTGAGCTGCTTGGCGTCACATTTGGGTGCGAACTGGAAGGCGGACGCCGACATGAGTCCGACCTGGAGGATTGGAGAGTGACGAGGAGACCGTGGGGTCGGGAGAGGGGATGGATGTACGTCATGTGTCACTCGGACGGGGGCGCAAAGCGACGACGCGCTTCAACAAACCGGACCACCGACACAGTAGACGAATGGGTTTTATTATCTATGGATGTGGGTGGGTGGCTATGGCTATTGGGTGACTCGAGGCAGAGATAAATATTGCGTTCAAACGTCCTGGACGCTGCGTAGTCGGCGGCTCGCGTGGAAGAGGCCCTTCCACCATCGCCCAATGCGCTCCCAGAGGCCGTTGTTGCTGAATGTCGTGACGACCACGACGCCGGTGTTAGGGTCCGCGACAGGGCCGTTGAGTGGCACCGCGTTGCCGCCGATTGCACGTCCTGCCGCGCCGACCGTCCCACCACCTCCTCCTCGTTCTTCTAGACTTGAGTCTGAGGGCGCTGCGGGTTTACCCAGCGCCGTTTCTGTGAGGGGCACCACCAAGACGACGTTCTTGGTCGTTTTGAGGCCGCACTTGCCGGCGGAAGCGAAGCTGCTGCTGCCAGCTAGCAGAGCGATCATGATCACGAGCACGAACTGAGTTAGCTGCATTCTTCTTGAGGGGATGCAGCGTTGGAGGTTGGAAGCAGATTGCAAAATGATCTGTTAAATGTGAAGACGGAACAGCGTGACAGGAGTTGGACCCGGGCCGGGGCCTGGCACCACCGGTCTCGCGTTGGGATCCAAACTTTGGAGCCGCGGTGCATGATTGGCGCACGAGTGCTACATGTAATGTATCGGAGCGGTTGGTGGCGCGAAAGAGTACATCACGCGTCTGTAAACATGGACCCTGACTGGCGAGCAGCGCATGCATAAAACGTGGGGAAATCTGCGAAGAAAGCACAGGACAGTAAACCAAAGTATACATCGTCTCCACCCGCCAGCTTTCGTCCACAACAGGCAGCATGAAGGGACGAAAGCGTATTGTTGGTACGCATGTACGGTAGCCGCCTGCAGTGATACATGTACACTGTGCTGTACTAATAGTGGCACACCTGGGGCAAGTGAAAAAATAAAAGCATGCTCGGGAACACACATGTATGGTTTCGATCGAACTTCGAAGTAGGTATACCGGTACGGTGACCGTACACACACATGCCACATCTTTGGAGCGCCTTGTCACATGATTATTCGGTGCGCTGCGTATGTTCATGTAAGGTACAGTAAATACTGTAGGCAGCCTTATTAAAACTCTTCGCAGCGCGCATCCTAATATCGAGGTGAGTTATGTACACAGTGCGCATCCTATCAATGTGAGTTGGGTACATGTACATGTACGGCGGCACGTATGCCAGGATCAGTTTGGTGCAGAACATTGCAACATAGGTGCTGATACTGTACCGGTAACCTTGTCCCACGCCAACAGGCATTGCCTGCCAGGCAATGCTTCGAAGGGAGCACGTTACAGTACAACACCAACCATGTATGCCGAGAAACCCGGTGATGCGTCACCACGGACACTGCCACGCGTGAGGCCCGTAAAATCACTGGTCTGTTGCAGTTTGTGATGCAGATATTGATTTACTTATAACTGGTCCTATCCTGGATATGTAGCTCACTGCATCAGCGCTTGCAAAACGTATCGACTCTATTCGAGACGTTGGGTGGATAAATATATTCATTCGTGATCACTACTTGCTTATTGCCGGAGTCGACGAGTCGAGCGAGAGGGCTCCGAGTTGGCGCCAAACAGTCTGCCCCACCACTTCTGCATCCTCTGCCAGACTCCGTTGCCGTTGAAAGTTGTCACCGTCACCATCTCGGCACCTTCCGTTGGTCCGTTAATTGGCACTGCACCTCCGCCGACTACACGTGCCGCCGCTCCAGTATTTACCCCAGTTCGCTCTTCGTCACTTGCTGTGAGCTTGGTCATTTTTAGCTTGGGAGTCGCGTCTTCAGACAGCGCCTTGTTCGCAACTTCACCGGCGGCTGTTGTCTTGATTCCGCATTTGCTGGCGGCAACGACAGCGTCGCTGCTTGCAAGTAGAAGTACCATGGTCACCAATAGCAGGTGGATCAGCTGCATATTTCTTGGGTGGAGGGAGTTGTCCACGACGTTGACCGATGCGTGCGAGTTCGAAAATGAAACATCACCGATTCCTCTGACTCCAGCCTTACGCCGGAGCCATTGGTCTCACGACGTAAGCAATCAGTGCGGGCATCCTCGGAACACAGTTCTTTGGAATTCAACCATTGGATAGCGTGCACAAGGTCTATCTATGTACTTTAGGTACTCTGTATGTATGGCTGGCAGTAAACATGTTCCCGAAGTTCGAATTCGCGAGAAAATTGATGCGATCTGTCGAGCTCACGAAATAACGGCTGTGTGTCTGTCTCACTTGGTCGTGCCTGCCCCTTCAGCTCGACTCTCGCTTCTGTTATTTTTCTTTGAACAACTCGCAGTTCTTCCATTGGTTTTCGCTTTGCAAAATAGACAAAATAGACGCGGGTTAAGAAGCGCTAAACAGAGGCCCTCGATCGGTCATGGTGCATGGCTTTAGAGAGTGAGTGTTTTACTGAAAATGGAGGCGGTGTCACACGAAAGAAAACACGAAAGAAAAAATCGACCATCGAGGCGAGCGGTGGTGGTAAACGGCCTACCAATTGAGCATTAAAACTTTCCTATGGAAGCCTCAGTGTGGTAAGCAGACCTACAAAGGTTCTGCCTGTCTTCTTCGAGGCGAGCGGTTGCGCGGTCGCGTGCATAAAGAGTTTTGGGAGGTAGTACTTTCTGAAATAGTACACCCGGTAATATTTCAGAAAGTACTACTAACCCCTGTCTACCCGATTTTTTGGGGTAGTAGTGCTACTACTACCGTATAGTGCGGTATATTACTCTTCAAGTAATACTGCTTACCCGGGCCACGGGTCCCGGGGGGGGAGCGCAGTCCGTAAGAATGGCGAATGAACTCTGGTCCACTAATAGTGTACCGGCAATCAGCACCTCCATCTTAAGTCACGGTCACGGTTTAATAGTACTAGTCGAACTATTAGCAATATCAGTGATATTATGACTAATATTGATATTGTTACTAATATATTACCGGCTCTGTGCCACAAATAGTGATATACTATCAATATTAACGAAATCTAGTGACGGTATCAGTGACAATATCACTGATAGTTTGCGGAAGTTCAACATAGGGAAGATCATGGGTGGTCTCTGGCCTCCTTCGCCTCGGTATTTCGAGTTTCCACGCTTCTAGAGTACCAGCCCCAGAAACACGACTGATGAAGTGTGCGAAGTCGACTGCCATTAGGAGGATCCTTTGCCTTCAAAGTACTACAGGACGCGCATGTTTAGCAAATAAAAAATGGGAGATGATTTGGCGCCAACAATGACAGTGTAACCACTTCGCAAGGTTAATGTCGAGCCGAGCACTGAGCTTGTTGCTACACAGGTGGTGCGGCTAGCGAGCACGAACTCCTGAAGCGTTACTCGATGAGCGGTTGGGCCATCGAATTGAATTGGCCGAATTAGCGAAATCCCAATACCCATTCATTTTTTTAAAATATGAACGAGTTCTGGTGCAGCTGAGTAGGAAACGAAATTGGTAATGCTGTGCGGGTGCATTACGTGTGTCGGAATGTCGGTCACGTCTGGTCTTGTCTCCACTGCGTTCCAAGAACGAGAACTTTCGACAGGCTCGTTCGTGATGAGTTTACTACGAACGAAGACCGATAATGAGCGAGTTCATCGCCACTGCGCCAAAATCGTGTTGAGCTGAGACGCACGGAGGAAAGCGAGCGACGGATCGAGTGAGTCAGCATAAGAGTAGTACTAATATCAGTGATAATTATCACTGATATCGATATCTTAATCGGCTCACTAAATCTATTAGTATGAGTGATATCGGTTTGGCATCGGCTACTAGTATTAGTATCACTAATACACCGAAATTCTCACTACTACCAAACCCTGCTCACGGTGGCATGCTGAACAAGGTTTTGGCAGAATATCTTTGGCATCGCTCGGTCTCATCGTAGACCAGAAGCAAAATTCGATTCTGATTCTCTGCCAGCTGATCGGCCTTCCCTTCGATAACGCTCAAATTTGATCTACATGTACGTGGAGACACGTACCGGCATCCACCTTAAAATGCGACGTATTCTTTAGTTCTAGGTAAGATGATTTTTTTGAACAATATCCTCTTAGGTGTGTTTGAACATCTTGATAACGCCGTGCTTCAAATGAGGAAGCTCTGGATTCTATCAACGAACTAGATCCACGTAGAATTTGTGTTTAGGACGATGTATGTTCCTCCGACATCTGCTCCGCCTGCTTCGCAGCCGCAGCATCTGCACGTGATCGAACTTGTGCACTTATTAGCGTGTTTAACATACTACAATAACTCGGAGGAGAAGTAAACATGCAGCTTAGACCCCGACGAGAGTACAGGTCTTGTATAGGGTCAGAGTCGTTGGTGCCGAAAGTAAAAACAAATGGTGAAAATAATTGTATTAATAAAATCTACAGTACTGTAGCGATATTTTGAGTTGAATTTATCGCTTTCATGCGCTGGTATGAGGTAAGACGAGTTGTGCGCTGATCGTCACTGATCTCGTTCATATGACGTTGATCAGGCAAAGTGGGTGGGTGGTGGTCGGTTGTGTAGGGTGGCGGCCTTTTTCCAGAAAATGAGGGTGGGAAAAACCAGCGTCATTGAATTCCTACGCTGACCAACATGCTTGTGCAACTAACTGCCTTGTGGTTTGCTGAATTGAACTACATGTACCCACATCGAGTACATTCTGGCCCAGAATCCCAGAATTTCTGGGTTATCTCTCCATATTGAGGCCTCTGCCTAAGTGCATCTGGGCTATCCCTCCGTGTTGACTCAACACGGAGGGATACACTGTTCTCAGGTGCTCCACTTTCAGGTTGCTTGATGTGGTCGACTTGATTTATGTGGTCTGCATCGAAAATCATACCTGTAATAGGTTGGCGGAAGAGTACCCAGGCGTGCGAGGTGAGAAGGCGCCCGGAGCAGTCGGCGTGTCCGAAGAGTCGGATGGTGTGCAAGCTGTACCCAGACGACAGCGCCTAAGTGAAGTGAAAGCTCGGCAGAAAGATCGCGCACGTCGGGCACGGGTGAGCGGGCGGCCGACAGCAGGCAGAGAGCTGCCACAATCGAATTTGCAGCGGGGCGAGCAAGCCACCACTGCAGCAGACCGGCCAAGAGAGGTCGAAGGGGCGGAACCGGCAGCCGGTGGAGCCTACGGACGACGACTGAGCGCAGCGGCAGACCGACGGGTCAGCTGCCTGTGGAGTGAGCTGGCGAGGCGAAAGCTGCGCACGGAGACGGAAGGACAGGAGACCAGTGCGTCGACGAGTTTGCCGTACGCTGCGGTGTAAGGGTAGGCGTCAGTGGGCGTGCACCCGAGTGGCTAGGTGAGCGTTGCTGGAAGTGTCTGTGTAGGTAGCGAGGCTTCGTAGGTTCAACCAGTAGTTGAAGTACAGAATATAAATAGGCGGTGAGCTTGGGCAAGCGAGCTGCCGGCGCGAGGGACAACAGTTGGTTCCTCGAAGCCATTGACGACTTCAGTTGGCGTCCTAGCGGACAGGTAGCTGAGCATACGGACCAACCCGACGTGCAGGGTAAAGGAAGACACGTTACATGGTGGTCATACAGGGGCAACTTAAGCAAACGACAGACTAAGTTGCTCCAAGCGGCACGAACCAAACGACGGAAATGGCAAGAACAAGAACGACGCGGAGAGCTCCGGCACGTAGCAGAGCAGGCGGTTAAAGCAGGCGGAATCGAAGACTGAGAACCAGCGGATTGAGAACTGGATCGAGAATTGGCCTGTAACACGTATGGGCCGACGTCGTCCGTATCTTCATCCCTAGCCGAGATTTGGAGAGAAGTCCGGAAAGCTGGGGGAACTGGGGACCCATCGCGATAAAGCTGTAACAACTGATGGAGACGTTTCCAATGTTCGCCCAGTGTCGCGCTTTGAGCAATGAAATCCATCAACTTGCCCGGCGAAAAAACACCGGCAGACGACAGCTGAGCCTCCAAATCCCCAACGTGTCGAAGAGTGACGTCGTGTTTTCGCTGAAGTTCGACGAAGTTGTTGGTGACTGTCAGGAGCTGGTCTTGTAAGTCGGATTTTTCTGAGCTGAGTCGACCAGCCACACTCTTCAGTTTATTCACTTCAGACTTCAACGCGTCAGTCTCAGCCAGTGCGGTAGCAGCTGGTGTCTGTTGCTGAGATCGAGAACGCTCGTCCTCCAGCAACTGAGATGTGGCAGCATGCGCATGACGCTCTTGGGACAACGCGCTCACCAGACCCGCACACTCAGTCCGGAGCATAGAGATCAATGTCCGAGAATCCGCCTGGGTAGTTGGCTGAGCTTCCAAGACCAAGATGAGTTGAGTGGCCAGCTGCAGTAAACGGGTGGTGTTCATGACACGAGCAGCGAAACTTTCCACACCATAGCAACGAACCAATGCGAGCATCTCCCGCTCAGCAGCCAAACGGACATGTGCATCAGAGAAATTGACGGGCCGAAGCGGGTTTGCTTGAAGAAGCTCGGCGTTAGCACTCCCAAGGGCATGCAGCCTAGCCAACTCTTCTTCTGAGAAGTGAGGGACTGGGACTGAGTGCGCAAGGCCGTCTGGCATGCCCACCAGTGTCTCTCCACGCCGAATGTCGTAGATGGACGCAGGCACTTGAGCAACGGAAGGTGCAGGCATCACGCCGGCACCGACACTGGGCACTGGTCGCGTCAAGACACCCAGTGCGGGCGTATATTGCACCGTGGAAGCGGATTGCAGCGTGGAAGTGGCGAGCGGAATAGCAGCACTTCCCCCGGCGGCTGCTGCCAACTGCAAGAGAGCGGCGGGCATCGGAGTAGGCGGCGTGGAAGTCCCTGACACTGCCAGAAGCGTACTGGTGGCCGCCGGCAGTGTGAGGGACGTTCCCGCCGCTCCCGACGTGATACTGATGCCGCTGGCGTCCGAAACGGTGGTAGTTGCGCCGCTGGTTGCGCCGCTGGAATCTGCAGGAAGCGTGTCGGACGTAGCAGGCGTGCTGGTGGAGCCACCCATGTTCGCAGACGATATCCCCGAGTCGCTGATGCCACCTTGCGCGGCGTCTGAAGTGGTAGCGGACGAAGTGGACGTTGCGAGAGCCGCAGGAGTGCCTTGTAGCGTTGACGCTTGCCCACCGTCGCCAGAAGCGGAAGCAGAAGGCTGCGTTGCAGCAACGAGGTCGTCTGACATGAGCTTAGTTTCGTTTCGGACGAACTGCGAGTGTGATTGCAGTCTGGATCGCGAAGCCGCTGAGTGTTGAGGGAGAATGACCCACAAATTCGGTAAAAGTTGACGGGGACGGGACGGGGCGATTGACGGCATCCTCGATTATGAGAGCCGAGATCAAGTCGCAGTTGAACTCGTTGACCCCGGGTCTCATAAGGGACGGTTGTGACGAGGTACGCTCGAATCTCAGGCCCAGCAGACCTTTCGCTCGGCCACCGTACCCCCTCCGCACCCATCAAAATGGGTGGTGATTGGTGGAAATATGACCAGCTGTCGTGTGACATCTGTAACTGCCGACTCGTTCCCGCTGTGACTGGTAGCTCAGCAGAAACGATCGTTCGCTGAGCCATCGGACTCTCAGCAGAACCCTGTTGACTCTCAGAAGGGGACATTGAAGGACACTCTGAGTCGTTTGGAGTTTCCGCGGAGTCCCTCGCAGTTCATGTGGGACTCAGCATGAAGGTAGTAGACGTTTGGAGACACTTCAAGTGGTAACTTGGCGGAGACTCAGAAGCTCAGAAGGGATCTGGACGATGAGGTTCTGGGAACAGTCGCTGCGAAAAGGCGGTCATCAAATGATGACTGACCATAAATCAGGCTCAACCCATGTTCGAACCCAGGTGACGTATTGTCTCATCCCCGTGACGCGCACCCCTCAGCCAATCAGAAGCACGGTGTGTGGGATAATCACGGGTCTGCCGACATGTAATCATGGGTCTGCCGACATGTGATCAGAAGTTTGCTGACAGGTGATCACGAGATTGCTGACGCCACGGGTGACTTTGATGAGGTCCAGCCAATCGCTGAGCTCAGATCCGAGTGGAGACTCAGAGCACCGCAGATTCCTGAGAGTCAAGGCAACGCTGAAGAGACGCATGCCGAAGGGACTGCAGGCCGCTCGCCATAATATCTTTCTGTCTTTGTTTGGGTGCGCTCCGAAGGAAGCCGAGCGCCCCCCCTTGATAGTTCTTTGCTTGCATGTGTAAAGTATTAATCAGAATCGCATTTGCCCCGAAGACCGCAGTGCTAAGTGTGTGGCTGTGGAAGAGGGTGTCTGAGAAGAGACTCAACCAAAACTCAAGCCCCATATAGTCCTTGTGGGTGTACCTCGGTGTGAAGCGGTACTCATTTGGCTATTTCATTTCATTACACGTCGACAGGTCGAACTAGGCGACTGCACTCAGCGTGTATTTCATATTTTCGGGTAGAAGGTGATCTACTCTGAGGTTTCAGGCAGAGCAGCATCTGGGATAGTGGTTCTCAGTGTTGTTGGAGGGATATCGTGTGGCGCTGAGCCTGGGATAGTGGTTCCCCGCTCGGCCGTTTCGTCTACGTCAAGACGTGGTGCGCGGAAGTCCCAGGGCGCAGAGGCGAGAACCCTGGATCAAGACAGGCTCATCCCGAGCCAATTCTCGGAGCCACCCTAGGTCGGGGGGCGAGTGAAGACCTGTGTACGCGGCGCTCAGCCTGAGTGCCGCAAGGAAGTCCCAGGGCGCAGAGGCGAGAACCCTGGATCAAGACCGGCTCAGCGGAGCCAACTCTCGGAGCCACCCTAGGTCGGGGGGCGAGTGAAGACCTGTGTACGCGGCTCTCAGCTGGAGCCGCCTGGAGGAAGAGGAGAAGCAAGGGAGACTGGGTCTGCAGTCTCGGAAGGAGCAGACAAGTGCGTGTGGAAGTTGTGTCTACATAAAGAAAACCCCGGGGCAAATCGGGTCAAGACACGTGCGAGCGAAGGCCTGTTAAGCGGGGAGCAGGCTTCGTTTGGAGGACATCCAAGGACGACTGGACAAGGAACAAGTGGACGTGGTTGGCTGACGTCTGGGCCCAAAGCGTAGCCCCAGCAAGAACCGTCAAGGGGATCGCAAGGGAGGCGCACACGCCGCGTCAAGCCAAGAGTCCGAGTTCGGAGGTGTCGACTGAGTCTTTGTCGGGTCCAGCTGAGGTCGTTCAGCTGAGACTATGAGACTCTGAGACCCCCTGAGCTCAGACCCAAGGTTTGCTGATTCAAGTTTTAGCTCAAGGTATATTCTGGACGCTGGGAAGTTGCCCGCACCTCACCACAAGAGCAGCATGTTAGGCAGCATGAGGAATGGACGGCACTGGTGCAGTAGCACTGCTACTACCGGTGGCAGAGCAGCATGATAGCAATGGACGCCATCGGTGCAGTAGCACTGCTACTACACGTAGCAGAGTACTACATGTAGCAGAGCAGCACGATAGCAATGGACGCCATCTACATGTAGCAGAGCAGCATGACACAAATGGACGCCATCGGTGCAGTAGCACTGCTACTAGCAGAGCCTGACACCATAACGCAGGTGGCATGCAAAAATACTAAGGCAACTTGGTATTCCCAGTCTAAGTCGCAGACGACCTAGTTTTCCCACATAGATTAAGTATGATGGGAGCTTTACAGTACATGTACATGACGGTGACCATTGTAGCTCGAGTAGTAGTGGAATAGTACTACTAATATTACTACTACTACTACCCAATTGTTTATATCTCTACTAGTAGTAGTATGTCTCCAATTTCGAAGCCCCAATATAGTTCGGTAAAACTACTGCCCAGTATTTTTTGCTACAGTATTAACCCCTGCTTTCAGAGTACAAGTACAGTACTGTATTAGCTTAACCCCAATCAGTTTTGTCCTTAAATTAAGGACCAAATCGATTCCCTCGGCCTCGATTTTCGGACAACTTTGTCCTCAAACGGCCGTTTAACCCCAGTCGCCCCTCTTGCTAGGACAAACGGGAGGACAAAATCGTTTTTTACTTGATTTCAGTATAGTGTACCACAAATTTGTCCTAGACGGGCCGCTAGGACAAAAGTTATATGGTACAGTATACTTAACTCCAGTGAATTTCGGTTTTGTCCTACCATTTTTCTTGTTTGTCCTAGCAAAGTGCCCGACTGGGGTTAAGGACAAAACGTATCTTGGCGTTTGTAAATACTCGATTAGGTACGAGTCTGGAGGGACCACGGTGGGCGCATTTGGTGCTCGAAGGGTCGCCGACCGTTTCACTTGAATCTATTATGGGCTATGCTATTTTTGTCCTTAAGGACAAACTCGAAAAAACGGCAAGCCAAGAGTGACAATTTTGCTTGAGCTGCAGAACGAAGGCAGAGCAACTTGAGCACATACTGATGCTTGCATCATGTAGACCAAATTGTTGCGGTTGCACTTCGCTGTCTACAAGACTGGGTCCCGACCTCAAGGCACACGGCCTGCGCGTGGCTGGCGCGTGCCTCTAAGGTCTGCAGTTGAAGTGAGGCGAATGGTGCAATCTGATTGGCTGGGCTAGGGTGTGCCCGTCCCATCCAAGTGTGCCCGTCCCATCCAAGTGTGCCTGTTGCATTAAAGTGTGCCCGCTGCAGTGCACTGTGATTGGCTGATGGCCCGTGCCCGTCCCAATCAAGTGTGCCCGTCCCAATAAAGTGTGCCCGCTGCATATGCAATAGTCAACTGAAGTCAAACGAGGGAGATACTAGAGAGACTGCATGAGTAGGAAGAAGCTAGCAGGACAAAGACATCTAACTCAAATGAATTCACTTTCGGATCTACTTCCTACCCCTCACATCGACTTCCCAAGACGCCGTCTGCACTCACAAGACAAATACAGATCTTTCTACCGATACTTGCAATAGCTTCATACCTGCTAGGTTGGGGTCAAGCGAGCTGCCTCAAATTTGGTCCTTACTTTTATCCTTAAAAAAATCTGATTGAGGCTTCCGCTTCCGGTCTCTCTGGTACTATCAGCAATCGGGGTCGAATAGAAACAAAGTCGCGCTTCGCACGAAGAAGCTCTGAAATTTAGAAAATTGTTGGAAACTTTATCGATAAGATTTGGTTTGTGTTCACATACCATTGACCAAGAGGAGCATCTGCATCATGCCAGTCACCTGTATTTCAAATGCAAGTATAGGCCAAAACAAGTTCTAAATGCACTTTGGTGGAGACACACCTCGTGAACGAAGCAGCAGCATACCTTATCAGTACTTGCTATCTTAGTAAAACTACACCAATGTATATATAAAGGACCTTGTTAGAGTCACCAACGAGATTGCATAAAACGTCGTTGCTGCAACCTTCCTGTAACTTTCCTGCGACTTTCCAGCAACATCATGTACCTTATCACCCTGCCCTAACCCCAAAAACCATGCGGGACCCTGCTGGAAAACGGGTTAATGTCGAGGTTTAGCACGCCGCGCGAAGACTTCGCTTCGCACGTCGATGCTAAACCTCGATGGCCGAGTCCGGTAGGCTCACCCTAATCTTGCAGCGCTACGCGCTGCGCTTGATCCCGCCGGCCGAAGGCCTGCGACTTTGGTGGTCAGGGCAAATGCGTTGGTTTTATGCAATCTCGTTGGTGACTCTAACCACTTCCATATATAAATTAGTATATGCGTTTGATATGGCTACACGTGTAGGCAACTCGTACGTATTTAAGAAGTGCTCCAGATGGAGGGTGAACGGGATCCCTTCGCGCAACCTCCAAAACTCGTACCTAGACGAGGTGGACGTTACCAGCAACATCCCAGTAATTTATCATGATTCATGAAAGGAACTGTACATGTAGAGTACTTACAGGGATTTCCCACGAAACCTCTACGACCTAATTTCACCTATCACCCATAAATTACCAGGTTATAGTATTTTTGAATAAGACGGATCCGTGAAACTGAAATAAATTTCAGAGAATATTTCTACAGTTTAGAAATGCGTACCATATATTTGGTACATACATGTAATGGTGGCGTGATTGACGGTGTTATCTAACAGCATCAGATTGCGGTGTTCACCCCGTGGCTAAGTGACAGTAAACATCGAAAACACCAGTGATTGTCTGTCATTTTGAATTCTGACTGGAGAGGCAGTATTTTGGTTTCCGGAATACCAGCCAAATCCAGCACACAATGACGCGGGGTCACTGCGCGATACTGTTCTTCGCTTTCGCTCTATTCGCATGTGCGAAGGCCAGTTTTGCTGCTACGGGCGTCTCCGCCACATTGCAGCTCCGAGTTGAGGAACCTGACGAAACCGTTCGAGGAAACCGGTACCTGAGATCTGGCCAGTCGACGGCGAAAGAAGATGGCGAGAATACCGAAGACAGGGCATTCGACTTCATTAAGAATACCGCTGGTAAGTTGATCCGTAGCGATAATAATCCAGCGCGCAAACCAACGGCTGCCGACAAACTGTTCACGAAGTATAAGCTTGACAAGGTATCGGAGGATTTGATGCAGCACCCGAAGTTCGCGCAGTGGAGCAAAGCTTTATCGAAAAAGTACTCGAAGAAAGTTGGGGCCTCTACAGCAGAGATGTTCTCATCGCTACTAGCTCGCTATGGAGATGAAGCTGTTACGAACATGATAGCAGTGGCAAAGGAGAAGGGGACACCCGAGACGAAAGCAATTGCTGCTAAACTGTACTCCCAGCAGGTTTTGACATGGTTCTTCGACAAAAAATCTGCGGATGACATTTTCAATCTGCTGAAACTGGATGAAGCCCAAGGCCCGATCCTGGAGAAACCGGCGTTGAAGACTTGGATATACTATGCCACTTCCATGGGCGAAGATCCATACAAGATCATGTTGTCAAAACTGAACTCACGCTATGGAGACGATGGTTTGGCTCAGATCTTGGTTCCGGCTAAGCGTGATATGACAACAAAGGATGTCGCTGGAAAGTTGGATGACTTGCTGCTCAAGGGTTGGCAGGAGGAAAAACACTCGGCTGAGTACGTTTTTAAGCTCCTGAAACTCGATAGACAGGAAGGCAACGTCTTTTCCACGCCCGAGTTTACCACCTGGAGGTCGTTTTTGGCGAGGCTGGATAGCAAAAACCCCGACGAGGCGATGTACTTGTTACTGAAAGCACGCTACGGTGACGGGGGTCTGAAAGATATGATGAACAACGCGGAGGAAAGTGCCAAGACCATGCTAGTTCTTATGGATAAGACCAGGAAGGAAGAGTTGGGAAATGCTGAAAAACTCGCAAAAATGTTTCAGCTACAAAACGATGCAGACACAACTAGGGTCGTTTTAGCGCGGTTGAGGGAGGAAATCTGGAGGAGCGAGGGAAAAACTGCCGATGACGTTTACAAGATTCTCAAGCTCGACGATGATCTGGTCAAGATCGGCGATGATCTGGTCATGTCCTATGCTACATTCCGTAATCCAGCGTTGGGCACTTGGGTGTCTTACGTCACAAAACTGCACAACGTCGACAAGAAAAATCCAGATGTGATTTCAATGCTGGAAAGAATGCTCTCTCGATGGTCGCTGGCTAACGTACTTAGCACTACCAAAACTTCCGTCGCAGAAAACTTGAGGACGCTGCAGTTTAAGAAGTTTGTGTCTGAAGGTATCCATCCAGATACAATAAAGTGGCAGATGGGCGGTCATGACGACGCTTACTTGGTTGAACGGGGGTATCGTAAATACTACGAAGCCAATCGTGCTAAATAGTTTTAGCCGCTTGCTAATATGGATGGTACGGATAGATCGAGTATCGCTTGCTTGTACTACTTCTGAAGTAGTAAGGAAGAATAGAAATTACAAACATGTAGTGTAGGCACATCTCGTAAAGTTTTAACTAACGTTACTGTAGCTGTGAACTACGGCCGTGGTACATTGTACATGTATCTATCTACACATGCGATGGTTCAGTGTGGCTTGGGTTTTGTTGCGTTGTCGATCGGCAAGTCGTATCCCAAACGGCCGATCGATGTCCAAAGGGAAGGAAGGAGGCACTGAGTGGCGATAGATAAATACATTTGCAGCGACTCCCAAAAATGTTATGAAAGTTTTTCTTTCTCTCGGCCCAATGGACAGGTATATTAACGGTGAAATCGCAGGTTGTGAACCCAATATATGTTTCTCTTGAGCTGTAATAAGTTACCACGTCGCTGAGACCAAACCATTCATCTATATACTTCCTCTCTGCGAAAGTCGATGGGTGTGACCACAGCACTGTGCTGTGAACTACGGAATAATTCCGTTCAATCCAATCCTTACAAGGGTTCGCAATGACGAAAGTGTTTTTCGGACATCAGGGCATTGTAGCGTATTGGAACGGTTACATCGCACTCGTTGGAAAAAAAAGGTTGATCTATTATTGCTCTTCACCCATTCGTAGCAGTGTTGCTCCAAGCAGATAGTGTGAGGAAGTGCTGGACGAGCCTTCCATGGACCTGTCAGCGCTCTGGACCCGCGAAAAGGCTCGAGTCGCAGCGGAACTGAATCTGGTGAATGTTAAACCAGTGAATGCAGAGCGTCGAGTAAGTGTGTCAGTTGCCAAAGATGAGAGCGAGAGTGGAGGAACCCCCAATGGCGTCAACCGCACCAAAGTCTCCGTTGTCGTTGCTGCCAGTCCGACCGTAAAGCCGTCGGTTGGAATGAAGAAGAAGTCCACCGCTCAGTCCAGCAGCACCACTACCACCTACTTGCGGGACCGAGATCGACTATTTCGACTCCTACTAGAGACCAGCATCACTCCGTCACCTACCAAGGCCATGCCTCATTTCGCTGGCAACAATGAGTTTGCAATGGAATATGCGGACCGTGCAGTGCGGCAGTTTGTGCCTCAACCAGCTCCACCCCAGTCTGCTCTTAATTCCCCGGCCCAAACTACCAACAGCGCCTCGGTCGCTCGAATTCAGACAAATCGGAGCCCATCGATCCGCGTGAACTCGATCGTGCAGACTCCTTCGGCCCCAGTGCAGGTCGCTCAGTCGGCAGTGCAGACTGCTGTGGCTTTCCCAGCAATGACGAAGACGGCTCAGATAATCCGGAAGAATGGACGAAAGCGTGCGGGGACCGAGTATTCGTCGCAGACACTGAAGCCCTACGTCGGTGACATGTTCAGTACCCGTGGCGACTATATCGACGGCATGTTGTACATGTCCCGCATGAAGCGGAGCTACCAGGCCATGGTCTCCAGTAGCGACCCGAGAGGCAAGAAACTCGACTTCAACTTTTCCAATCCGCAGTGGGGCGAACTCACGCGGACTGAAGGCCGAAACGTGTTGAAAGACGGCGTGTCCGATGCGTTTGCTGTAGCAGGGGGAAGTGGCAAGCCAGGACCTTCACGCCGTAGTGCTTCCACGATCGTCCTCTCTAGTCCAAGTGAAGAAGGCGGCGAGCAAGGAGCCACGCTGACGAGTGTGCAACGCAAACAGCAGCAAAGATGTTCTCTAACTCTCAGCAACTGGAGCTTCAATCCCGAAAACGCTCGGCTGATGGTGGAGGAGAACGTCGTGGAGGCCCTTATTCGACTCTGCAAGGACGGCGACAAAACCACTCGGCTGAACTGTGTCACCACGTCCATGAACTTATCGCATCTCTGCGAACTGCGGCGAGTTATCGTCCAGCAAAGCGCGGTGAAGACGGTAGCGGAAATTGTGAACGACATGGAGGATAAAACCATTCGAACGGCGTGTGCCATCACTTTTGTGAGTGGTGTGTGATTTGCGAGGTCGAATACCCTGCGAAATCAGCGAACTATTTTGAGGAGAATACAGTTCACGTTTTCTTGCTTGATATAATATCCCGCGCAAAACGATAAATTACCTGCATGTTACCTGTGTCGTCCACATCAGCTAAGTACGAAATATATTACAGTCGTCCCTCCCAAATATGAACCCCTCTCAATTGATATGACATGATAACTGATCGGATTTTTCAACATCTCCCGATTTCTGTAGGTCTCCCATACTAAGGCAACACACTTGATATTCCCTTCCAGTGATAACTGATGAGTTTTAGGACCAGATATGAGCTATATTGGGCATTATCAGTTTTGACGAAGAGCCTACGGGCTTGGATTTGAATGGAAATGGGGAATGATGTGCGAACTCCCAGAGCTTCAATGCCTCGTCGAGACCATGATATGTAATAATGTGACTGGTTTTGTGGTCATCGCTCACCACGGCACTGAAGATCTC